>CM057457.1:445200000-445785000 GCA_016271365.2 Neoceratodus forsteri | reverse complement strand
ACCTTTGACCCCCCCTTCCACACCCCCAATTGGCATCAGGGTGCGCGTTGGGGTTGTCGGTCCTAACTCTAGCCCTGTTCTTTCATCAGTTTTACCAAAAATTTAAAGTATTTTCTTCTATCATCAGATCATCGTCGGTGTATGTCATCCCCTACACCCTCCGAGCACAAAAACAAGTGCGACTCGTGTGGCGCTCAACTGCCACACATTCCCTCTGCCTCTTCTGCCTAGGCCCTGACCACCTGGTCGACAAGTGCCCGCATTGCCTTCATTTCAATGCGGCTACCCGCAGACGACGCCAACAGTCCCTGGAAGCCCATCTTTTCAAGCAAAAGATGTCTTTGATGGAGAAAGAATTGAAGAAGCTCAGGCAGGCATCTACTTCTCCGGAAGGACACCGCAAAAAGCGGGACAAGGAGAGGCACCAGGTGAAGGCCTCCTCGCCCGCGACTCCGGCCGGAGTCACGGCCCAGGTAACATCCCCTCCTGGGGACCGTCCGACAGCAGCCTCCAAGGGTTTGGAGGAGGCGCTGCCCGCCTGCCTCGGCTCTCGCGCCGGCCTGCGGGCACCTCAGGGCAAAGGAGGCCTCCACCCCCAGTTCAGCTGCAGGCTTGCGGCCTACTGCGCGGGCGACTCCCATAAGTCGGACATCGCCCTCCAACGCCTGCCGAGAAGATCGATAAGACGCCTGACCCTCGGCGCGTGATCTCATCCCCTGGACCGGGCGCCCTCCTCCCCGGCCCACCTCTGATGGGGACACCATAAGGCGGGACGCCAGCTCCTCCGGCGCCCACGCGACCTAGCCCCTAAGCCGCACGTCAGCTCCCCTGACGTGCGCCAGGCGACGGAACCTATGACGGATCCTCCAACTCCCATCATACCCGGTTCCCCGCAGCCTTTGCTGCCGTCTGGGGAGTCCGAGTCACCCAAGCCTGACCCCAGGGATTATCCCCCCCATCTCTGGGTGATGCAGAGGATGTTCCACCTCAGTCAGACCCTCCTCCTAGGGAACCAGATCTGACGCCGGCCCCCCGGACGCTGGCTCCGATGCCGGTCCTGCCGACACCGGTCCCACCAATGCCAGCAGGGGATTTTCCCCTTCCGTCGGGCCCTGCTCCCCTCGGGCCTCTCAATGTTGACCCGCCCGTGGGACCACCTTCCGGACCATCTGCTCCGGCAGATCCTCGGTGCCGGGTACCGCCGTCTTATCCGGCCGTGACCGGGACCGCGAGTATCCAGCGCTGCAGCACCGATGCCGGCCCTCGCGCGGCCAGTACCTGACGCCTCAATACCTGGCACTGGTTTTCCCGCAGCTGGGTCTCGGATACTCGCCTTATGGATACAACCCGTATTCCTTTCCCCTCCTCCTCCACCTCACCGCCTCTTCTGCTGCTTTTGAATCTGCAGGAGACTCTGGCTTCCTGGTGGGCTGAGGCCAGGCTGAGCTCACAAGGAGTAGGAAACCACCTTCTGGCGATGATGCGCCCCGGCTCCACACGCCGAGGCAGCACACTCTCACCACTTCTGGACACCAGAGCCCTTCTCTCTGGATCCCGAGAGGGGCAGGACACGCATCCAGGGATACCCCCCCAAGGAACCCGTTCCTCTCCCTAGCCGTGTTAGAGAGTCTTATTCTGCTTCTGATGTTTCTTCTTCCCTCGTGGATTCCTCGGATTCTTCCGACGGATGCTCCGAGAGAGACGACGAGCCTCGCTCTCCGTCCAAGCCCCGGCCGAGGACCCCTCCGAAGTCTCCTCCAGAGGACCCTTCCTTTGTGAGGTTGCTCAGAAAAATCCAGGAAGTACATCAGTGGCGCTCCTTGGAACCAGATCCTCAGTGGGTCAAACTCACCGAACATCTGGACCTGCCCCTGACAGCTCCAACTTTAGTGCTACCCTGGATCGAGCCTCACACCCACCTTGTTTCCACTATTTGGAAACAACCGTCGGCTTTAGCCCCGCTTCCTAGGAAGTCTAACAGGCTATACCAGACTCCTGAGGGTGTAGACTATTTTGACTCTCACCCTCATGCAGACTCTGTCATGATTAGCGCTGCTTATAGCCGCTCAGCGCATCCCAAACATCTAAGCTCATCTCCTCCGGATAAGAAATCTCACCTCCTGGACCAGTATGGAAGAAAAATTTATGCCTCTTCCACACTGGGAATTCGGGCCCTGAATTACGTTGCTCATATGGGGGATTACCAGAAGGCCATCCTTACCCAGGCAGAATCTAAGATTGGCTCCTTATCTGACTCTCTAGTCAAGCAGGAGTTAGCCGATTTAGTCCATTCTGTCATTCGGCCAGTCGCCACATTCTGCGGATGACATACGATGCAGTGGACACTGCCGGGCGGAGCTCCGCTTGCGCTGTGAGTCTTCGGTGTCATGCCTGGCTTTGCGTGTCAGGTTTGGTCCCGGAGGTGCAGTCCGCGATCCAGGAAACACTTTTCAGGGGTTCGGTGCTTTTCGGCGGTGATGTCAAGGACATCATCACTGACTTGCAGGAGAAGGGGACGGCTCTGAAGCCCGTGGATTCCATGTACCATCCCCATCACCCGCAGCGCCATCCTTTTTGCAGACGCAGTTGGCCTCAAGCGAAACCCCAAGGAAGGCGGGCCACTAAACGTTGGGCCCCTGCAGCTGCCAGGCCCCACCTACCCAAAAAAGCAGCTGGTGCCCCAGCTGCAGCACTGCCCCACACCACCTGACTCCTCCCCTCTCCCATCACCTCCGGACACACCGGAGGAACCGGTAGGAGGGAGGGAGGTTCTCCCTCCACCTTCTGGGTTGGGAGAGAATAACAACGGATTCATGGGTGCTTCAGATTATAGCGGAAGGGCACTCTACAGAGTTTCTACAGAAACCACCCCGCCACCCACCTCTGAAGTTGTCCTATGCAAGGGACCATCTTCCTTTGGTCCGGGAAGAAATCTCTGCCCTCCTCGCGAAGCAGGCCATAGAAGCCGCTCCCCCTCACCTTCAAGGGACAGGTTATTATTCTCATTTCTTCCTGGTCCCAAAGAAGACAGGAGATCTCAGACCCATTCTCGATCTCAGCTCCTTGAACCTTTACGTGGAATACAAAAGGTTCAGGATGCTCTTCCTACAAACCCTTCTGCCCCTCCTTCGGCCGGGTCAGTAGCTTTGTGCGCTGGATACGCAGGTGCATATCTGCACATCCCCATTTGCCCTTCTCATCGCAAGTGTCTTCGGTTTGCTTTTCAGGGGGACCATTACCAGTTCCGGGTACTCCCGTTTGGTCTTTCCTCAGCACCCCGAGTATTTACCAAATTCCTGGCTGTGGTAGTGGCCCACCTGTGTATGATGGGAGTTCAGGTGTTCCCTTACTTGGATGACTGGCTCCTGGTGGCCTCATCCAGGGAGGAGCTCCTGCATTTTCTCTCCCTCACCCAGCAGGTTTTTACTTGCCTGGGTATTACCATCAACCATTCCAAGTCTCATCTGGATCCCTTCCAGAGACTACAGTTTATCAGGGCTATCCTCGATACGATGGTGAGCAAGGCCTTCCTGCCTCCGGACTGGACGGCCTCTCTTCAGTCACAGATCTCCCTGCTATTAGAATGCAGGAGGGTTCCGGCGAGGTCAGTTCTTCATCTTCTGGGGCTCATGGTGGCCACTATCCCGACAGTTCCCCGGGCTCGGCTCCACATGAGGATCTCTCAGTGGACTCTTCGCTCCCAGTGGGATCAACTTCTAGACGACCTAGATCATCTAGTTCTGATCTCCTCGCCGATGGCACGAGACTTGCAATGGTGGATGGTTCGAGAGAACCTGTTTCAGGGGGTTCCCTTCTGTCATCTTCCCGCCTCCCAGACTCTGACCACAGATGCATCAGGCGAAGGTTGGGGAGCCTATCTAGGTCCTCACCGAACCCAGGGATTATGGTCCAGATTGGAACTAGCTCTCCATATCAGTGTGCTCGAGCTTCGAGCAGTACTATATGCTCTCCAAGCCCTTCACCAATACATTCTTCCTGGTCACCTAGCCGTCCAGACGGACAACATGTGCATGGTGTGGTACATCAACAAGCAGGGAGAGACTCGATCCTACCCTTTATGCAGGGAAGCAATGAGGATTTGGGACTGGGCAACTCAACACAACCTTCACCTTACAGTGATTCATGTTCCAGGAGTCAACAATACTCTGGCAGACAAGCTAAGTCGCTCCTCTGCCCTGCCACTTGAGTGGGAATTGGACCAAAAGGTGCTAGACGACATCTTCCGGCTTTGGGGGACTCCACAGGTAGACCTGTTTGCCTCTTCCCAAAACGCAAAACTTCCCAACTTTTGCTCGCACGTTCCAGAGCGAGGTGCTTTCTGGAACGACGCTCTGTCTCTAAGCTGAAAGGGCAGATTCGTCTATGCTTTTCCCCCAATTCCTCTGGTCCCTCGTGTATTGCAGAAACTAACAGAAGGAGCGAGAATGATTCTGATCGCTCCTTTCCGGCCCAGGCAAATCTGGTTCTCTCTTCTACAACAGTACTCAGAGGTTCCTCCTCTTCCTCTTCCTTTATCTCGAGGTTTGCTGACCCAGGATCAGGGGACCCTGGTCCATCCGGGACTCAAGTCCCTACAACTTCATGTGTGGCTCCTGCAGACCTAGTTCAATCTTGCTTTGGTGTCTCTCCAAAGGTGGCAGAGATTCTGGTGGAGGCTAGGAAACCCTCCACTAGGTCCACTTATGCCATGAAATGGAAGAGATTTTCTATTTGGGCCGCCTCTAGGGACGTGGAGCCTTTCTCCTGTTCAGTGGCCGTTCTGCTGGAATATTTACATCACCTCTTTGACCTGGATCTCAATCATTCCTCCTTGAAAGTGCACATGGCTGCTATTTCAGCGTACCATGTTTGTTTCGCAGATAAAGCCTTTGCCCAATTAGAGGCCCCCTGTCCGGACTCCTGCTCCCCCTTGGGACTTGAACTCTGTTCTCGAGAAACTTACCCTTCCTCCCTTCGAACCTGCGGCTTCCGCAGATCTGAAGTTTCTTTCATGGAAGATGCTCTTCTTGGTGGCCATTACTTCCGCTTGAAGAATTTCCGAGCTCCAGGCCCTTATATGTAAAATCCCCTATTTGATTTTTCACAAAGAACGAGTGGCTCTTCGCACGAACCCTAAGTTTCTACCTAAAATGGTAGCAGAGTCTACCTTAAATCAGTCTATATAATTACCTGCCTTTTTCACACAGTACTCCAACCAAGGAGAATATTTACTCCATACTATGGATGTTCACCGGATTCTGAGATACTACACCAGTAGGACAAAGGATCTCAGAAAGACTGATCAACTGTTTGTCTCTTTTGCTCACAAAAGGGAAGTCAATGCTGCTTCCAAGCAATGCCTATCGAAGTGGTTGGCTCATTGCATCACTTTTTGTTATGACAAGTACAACAAGACCCTTCCGGGTCAAGTCGGAGGTCACTCCACTCATGGAGTAGTGGCCTCTGCAGCTTGTTTCAAGAATGTTTCTGCGGCAGACATCTGCGCTGTCGCCACCTGGACTTCCGTCCATACGTTTACAAAACACTACAGTTTGGACATTGCCTCTCGCCATAGAGCAGGCTTCGGGCTAGCTGTTTTGCAAGGCCTCCTGTCTTGAGGATTGCAAGGCTTCTACTACTTTCTGGAGCAGTCCCTCCTCCCGGTGCCTTTTATTTGTTCCAGACTGCTTGGGATTCAGTCCTATATGTAATTACCTACTGCAAGAGCCCTCTCGAAGTGAGATAGTACAGTTACGTAAGAACTTACCGTAACAGTAGATCTTCGAGAGAGGCTTTTGCAGCAGGTAATACCTTCCCGCCCTCCATCCCCCTAGGCTTTTTCAGCTCTTTTTCCAGGAATGGAAACATCTGCTTCTCTCTCGTCTGGGCCTTCCAGGCCTGTGGCGGGAAAGAACTGGAAAGCGGGCGTCTGGGACCACCCCTTTATACTGACATCGTATGACGCCGGTCAACTGACGTGGGGGCGGTCCCTCGCCAGGGACTGCTAGCTAAAAATGTTTCTGTGGGGTCCTGCCTCCGGCCGGCATCAGTCCTATATGTAATTACCTACTGCAAGAGCCTCTCTCGAAGATCTACTGTTACGGTGAGTTCTTACGTAACTGTACTATTTCAGCCCTTGCAAAACAGGAGCAGATGGAAAGTTTGATACCTTTTTATTGGACCAACAAGTGTCTTGTACAAAGATGGAATTATACACAAGCTTTTGGGGCCACACAGGTCCCTACTTCAGGTGAACTGGAGAGGGACTGTATAACCCAACTAAATGTATAATTCCATCTCTAAGAAACACTGTTATCCAATAAAAATATCAATCTTCCATCTTCTCCTTTTTACAGTAATTAACCCTAAGGGGAATGCCAGCATACATTTAAATTAGGGAGTCAATGCTTGTAAGTGATACCTTGCCACCAATGCCATGAAGCATACAAGCCTGCACTAAAGCGTAGTCTCCCAATGTACAATGCATCGACCGCAGTTATGCACAGTAAAATCAAGTGCTGCTATATGTGCAGGCACTGTGTTGTGGTGAGGCACATGCGTCATCACGTTCGCCGGATGCGACGCTCGAGAGGTGAAAGGTGCTGTAAAATGGATGCCTACACAAGATTTGGACTTATTTAAAATAGTTTATTTTGCAGGATCCTGATCTCCCGATAACACCAGTTGGTAAATCCTTAATCCAGGAAGGAATCCACTCCTCCAAAACAGACACTTTGGTACACATTCCTTTTAAGGGGGAAGAGAAAGAAGACAGAATGGGGTTCATCAGAAAGATTTATTTAGGGAGCGTAGGACACTTTTCCACAAGTCGTGTAGTGAACCTGGCCAGCACCGGAGCATTACCTCAGATCACCACAATCCTTGGAGAGAATCTGGAGTTTGTCACAAGTTTAAGTACTTGGGAGTGTGGCTTGACCATAATCTCTCATTCACTGAGCGTATCAAGGACTTGCTAAAGAAACTAAGACAGAGGTAGGGTCTTTTCTTCAGGATTAACCAGTTCCTTACTAGAGATGCTAAAATGTGCCTGGTCCAAACAACTTTTCTCTCTCTGGTTGATTATGCAGACATCTTATATAGTCAGTGCCCAAAAGCCTCTCTCGCTAAATTGGATATGCTCTACCACAGAGCAATTAGGTTTATAACAGGTCTTCCCCTTTCCACTCACTACTGCTCTTTGTACGCAGCCATAGGGTTGACCTTCCTCATTTTTAGGCGTAATAGAAATGCGGTTCTTTGGACCTTCAGAGCTGTCACAAAAAAGCTTCCTCAATACATCAGGGGTCAAAATTGCCACCTTCCCACTAACCAAATGCTGGTAGATTTTGTATTGGGCTAGTAAGATTTTCTTTTAACTAGCCCTGTGGGATTGTACTGGAGAAGGCAACACTTCAGTGTGCACACTGACTGGGCCAGTGGAAATCTCTGTGGGGCCAGTGGATTTTCCCAGTCACTAGCCCTGCTGTCTAGTGGCTGCCAAGCTTAATTTTGACCCCAGATACATCATTGACTGTCTCCCACTAAACACGTCAGGAATATATGCCCTAAGAAGCTCCTCATTTATCACTTTGTTTATTCCCAAGGTTTCTTCCCGCTTTGGTAGAGCAGCAGTTAGCTTTATGCAGCCATCCTTGTGGAATAAACTGCAAAAACTGTTGAAACTGGGCATTCCCATCAGTTTGGATTCCTTCAAGACTTTATATGCTCGGACCATGAGGGAACGCTGTAACTGCTTCCCTCGTCCCTAACCTCCCCTGAATCCTAGGCTCTCATCTCTCAGCAGAATATACTACAGTAAGTGCTGTTTCAGTGCATCCCCATCACTCTGGATCCACCTCAAGACCTTATAGTATCACTCTGTGAGGGAATCCCATAATTGCTTCCCCACTCCCTTAGCATGCCTCTGATTTCTAGGTACCCTGCACTCTATTTGACTGCATATCTAGTCACGGCCACTGGTCCCCTTCCTCCCACATACCTTGGCTCCCCCCACTGCCTCCTCCTCTCTGTTCTCCTGCCTCAGTCCTCTGGGAATTCTATATATCCCCTCAACTTAGCTGGGCCTCCCTGGCCAGGACTAAGTATCATACTTGCTGCATTTCCTCACCTAGTTGCTTACCCTGCACCCTTGTCAGTATTTCCCCAAAGCTATCTTAACTATCACCCATATATACTATAGTCACCCTCTGAGCTGTTGTATGCATGCCTCTGCATATTACTGTTGTGACATTGTACATATACTTTATATTTATTTGTTGCACATGTTGATGTTATTTGTCTCTGACTGTAAATTTTTTATGTAATGTATTTTGACCCAGCAATAACCAGGTCCATCTTGCAATTGAGCTTTGCTCAATGATGTTCACCTGGATAAATAATGATTTGATTGATTGATTCAGTGTCAGTCCATCATCAAGCATCACCCCTAGGACTCTCACCAGTTCAGAGGTAAGGAGCTGGAAGCCCCCCACCCAGGAAAAGCCCCCAACCCCCCCATCTGGTGACTCAGATCCACAACCATCACCTCAGTCTTTCCCGAGTTCAACTTCAGCCAGCTGGAATTCATCCAATCCTGGATTTCAGTGAGGCAGTTATTAAATAACAAGAGTGCACTATCCTGGTCGGGTGCAAAAGACAGGTAGAGCTGGGTATCATCAGCATAGCAGTGAAACCTCAGCCCATACCATCTTACAATGTCTCCTAGGGGCAGCATATACACCGCAAATAACATGGGGGACAGCACTGAGCCCTGAGGGACCCCACATGACAGAGAGACAGGATCAGAGGAATAAATCCCTGACACCACCCTTGAGTTCTGCCAGTGAGAAAAGGACTTAAACCACCTGAGGACAGTACTAGTCAGGCCACAGATGAACCTCAGGCACTCGAGCAGCACCCTATGGTCCATGATGTCAAAAACTGAGGCGAGATCAAGGAGCACCAAGATGGAACAACTTTTCCGATCTCTCACCATCAGGAGATCATTGAGCATCCAAACCAGCACAGTCTTGATACTGTGCCTCTTTCGAAAACTGGATTGGAGAGGTTCATAAATGTTATGGATGGTCAAGTGGTTCTCCAGCTGTACAGCCACTACCTTCTCAATCACCTTCCCCACGAAGAGGAGGTTAGAGATAGGTCTGTAGTTGGCAAGGCAGTCTGGGTCCAGATAAGCTTTCTTCAAGAGGGATGTCACCAGCGCCTCCTTCAGGGAGCTAGGAAACTCACCTGACTCAAGGGAGTACCAGACTATCTGTGCCAGGACCGGGCCAATGATGTCACAGCAACCCATAATCAGGGAAGTTCAACCCGGATCCAAACTACAGCACATAGGGTGCATACCATGGACAATCCGCATGACATCCACAAACTCCAGCCGGTCAAAGGTACTCCAGGAGAACTGAGGGATAGTGGCCGAGCACCAATAACTAGCATCTACCATACAGTGTGTTGATCGGATCTCCGCCCTGATGTCAGCCACCTTATCCACAAAGAAGAATATAGTCCCAGTAAAGGTCTAACAGCAGCTCCTTCCTCTTGCTGTTCTCTTCTATGGACTGTCTAGCTCAGTTTTTAAATGCAAACACCTGGCTTCCTTCTGTCTAAGCCACTCCCCCTACTTAACAGTTTCTTTTTCACCTAGCTAACTGCACAGATAACAATTCCTTCACCCAACTCAGACAAACATACTCTTTTTTTGTTTTGGTTTTACCCTAAATTGAAGTTTCCAGTAGTAGAGTTCTAGTTCTTTAACCTAGTAGAGTAGTAAAGATCAAACCACAGCTCCTTCCTCTTGCTGTTCTCTGCCACAAGCTCTCTGTAGATTTGTAGTTTTCTGCCTCTGCCTTGCTCCCATATTTGTGCAGTGGAATAACATCTGCCCTCCTCCAATCCTCAGGCACCAACCCATTCTACTATGATTTATTGAAAAGGGTAGTCAGTGGTGTCACTCGTTCTTCCCTTAGTTCTTTTATAACTCTGGGGTGAATCCCGACAGGCTTCATTGTTTTGTCCACCTTCAGTTTTAAGAGTTCTTTCAGAACCCTTTCTTCTGTGAATGGACTGGTATCAACCTTGCTATCCAGAGTGTTTTTATTGTTTGGTTTAGGTACCTTCTCCCGCCTCTTCTTTTGCAAATACTGAGAAGTATTTGTTCAGTATCCTTGCTTTTCCACTGTCACCGTCTGCCCACATTCCCTTCCCTTTATTAAGTCTCAGTATCCCTCCCTCGGTCTTTCTTTGCTCCCTAATGTACCTATAAAATGTTGTATCCCCCTTCTTTAACAGCATTGGCTAGATTTTCCTCAGTTTGGGCCTTTGCTATTCTGACTATCTTCCCTGCCTCCTTCTGCTTTAACTGATATAGTTCTCTGTCCTGATCCTTCTGTTTCCTTATATTCCTTGAATGTTATCCTTTTCTCTTTATCCTTCCCTACCATCTCTTTTGAGAACCATAGTGGCTTTTTCCTTTGTTTTTTTTTTTTTTTTGTTGATTTGCTTTACACTAAGGCTTGTTGCCTTGGTGATGGCAGTTTTGATTTTTTCTCATTGGTTTACAGGTGCACCTGGGAACAAACGACTTAGATGGGAATAGTGAACTGGAGATACAGGCAAGATTTTGGGAGCTGGCCAGGGTTTGCCACTTTATAGGATGCTCTTATCTCCTTCTCTGAAATACTGCTGATGCCAAGGGTGAGTGTGGAGAGCAAACAAAAACTTGGAGTGGTGAACCAGTGGCTCAGGGAGTGGTGCGAGGCCAGGGGATACGGGTTGGTGAGGGACTGGGGTGCAGCCTGGTAGGATAAGGGGTTATATGCCAAGGACAGGCTCCACCTCAACTTGGAGGGAAGGGAGATCCTTAGACGGAAACTGGCTGGCTGCATCTGCAAGAGGTGGGGTTTAAACTTGTAAGGGGGAGAGGGCTGGAAAAAAGGTCCGCTTCAGGGGAGCCACTTAAAGGGTTAGGCCATGGACCCACAAAGGGGACAGAGGGCAGTGGTGTAAGGTCAGGGGGCACTATGCAGGGAAAGGGGCAGGAGACTGCACAGGGCCACAGAGCATGGGGAGTGGGTGAGGTGGAGGATGGTTCTGATGAATGCCAGGAGCATAGGGAATAAAATGCCTGAGCTCCAAGCAATGCTAGTTCAGGGGGCAGTGGATGTGGCAACAATTACTGAGACATGGGCCACCCAGGGGCATGATTGGTATGTAAACCTGGAGGGCTACAAAACATTCAGAAAGGATAGAGGAGTGGTGGGGAGGTGGCACTGATAGTCAAAAATGACATTGGTGTTGGTGGAGTAGAGGAGGCTGGGGGGATTGAGGCCATTTGGGCAACCCTGTAAATGAAGGGGGGTAGAAGAATAAAAAATAGGGGTTGTTTATAGACCCCCCACAACGGTGGAGGGCCTGGAGGACAATCTGGTGGAGAATATTAGGGGTCACTATGGATTAGGAAAAAAGGGTGGTGGTCATGGAAGAACTAAACATGCCAGGGGCAGACTGGGGTACTGTGACATCCCCGGTGGCCAGGGAGCAGAGGCTGATGGATGTCTTTCAGGATGCACTCCTAGTCCAGCAGGTGGAGGAGCCGACCAGGGAGGGCTGGATATTGGATGTGGTCCTAGCAGACAGTGACTAGATTAGGGGCCTGGATATGAACAGCTCGTTGGCAGACAGTGACCATGCCACAGTCTGGTTTTTCCTTTACCTGGGGGGTGAGGGAGAATCGCATGAATACGGTGGTATAGACTTTAGAGGAGCGGACTTCGAGTGCATGGGGAAGATTCTCCGGGTAATTGGATGAGTTAAGACTAGATATGGATGCTGGGAACAGGTGGGAGACCATTAAGAAGGGGGTGCAGGAGGCTACCAGGACCTGTGCGAGGGTGAGGCGCAAGTACTGTAGGGCCAGAAAGCCATGTTGGTGGACTAGGGATGTTCAGGAGGCTGTGGGGGAGAAAAATGCTGACTACTGTACCGTACTTAAAGCACTCAAGGGGAGAAAAGAGTGGGGAAAGTACAAGCTGATGTCCAGGAGGGTCATCAGGTGGCAAAGATCAGCCAAGGTGAGGATGGTGCAAAACCTGGCCAGGGATAACGGAGGGGGGAAGGAATTCTTTAGATACATATGGGGAGAAAAGGAAAGTGAGGCACAGATCAGCAGGATTGGGACTTGCCTCATGGGCAGGAACAAGCTGAGGTATTAAATGAGTACTTTACTTCAGTCTTTACTGGGGGGAGGGAGGGTCCATACTTCCCGATGGGAGGGATAGTGAGCCCACAAAAACGTCAGGCCACTTGTTGTCTGGTGGACTGGCAAAGGCTAGGGTGGGTGACGGGTCTGAACTGGGGGGGACAGGCAGATGAGTGTGAGGGCTGGCAGGATGAAATCACAGTGGATAGGGTGAGGGTGGCCCTCCAGTCATTAAAGACTGAGAAGGCACCAGGGCCAGAGCTTCATCCGAGGGTACTGAGGGAGCTGGCAGATGTGCTGGCAGCTCCACTAGCTGCACTCTTCAACATCGTCCTACAGAGAGGGTGGGTGCCTCATGACTGGAGGATGTCCCATGTTGTGCCTATCCACAAAGGGGGGTCTAGAGAGGAGATGGGGAACTACAGGCCTGTCAGCCTGACATCTGTGGTAAGCAAGGTGATGGAGGGTATTATCAAGGAGAGGATTGAGGGGGCAGCTGGAATGGATGGGGCACCTGGACGATAGGCAGTATGACTTTGTTCTGGGGAGATCATGTCAGACCAACCTTGTGGAGTTCTACGAGTGGGTGATGAGTGCCCTGGATCAAAATAGGCTGGTGGACGTCGGCTATCTGGACTGCAGCAAGGCGTTTTGGTTCGGTCCCCCATAATGGCCCGCTGGAAAACCTGGGGGGATGGAGTAGGGGTGGGGCAGTTGCTTAGGTGAATAGAAAATTGGCTCTTGGGGAGACTACAGTGAGTAGTGGTTGGCAGGATAGTTTCCTCCCCCAGAAGGGTCATTAGTGGGGTCCCCCAGGGTTCGGTCCTGGGGCCATTCCTGTTCAATGCCTATGTCTCGGATGTAGGGAGGGGTATTAGGAGTAAACGGAGTCTCTTTGTGGTTGACTCAAAGCTGGGAGCATTGGCGGATGGGGAGGAGGGTAGAGTGGCCCTTCAGGAGGACCTGGATGCCCTGGAGAGGTGGTAGAGGAGGTGGGGACTGAAGTTTAATGCAAGGAAGTGCAGGGTGATGCATCTGGAGGTCAGAAATCCAGGGCATGCATACACCCTGGGGGGAGACACACTGCAGGCCTCATTGGGAGAGTGGGACCTGGGGGTAGTGGACGTCAAAATGAATAACTCTGAGACTTGTCGAAGAGCAGCAGCAAAGGCGAACAGGAACTGTATAATGCCCTGGTCAGACTGCAACTCGAGTGCTGTGTGCAATTCTGGAGACCGCACCTAAAGATGGACATTGAGAGGGTCCAGAGGAAGGTGACCAGGATGATCTGGAGCATGGGGAGTAGACTGTATGAGGAGAGACTGGAGGAGCTCAGCCTGTAGACACTGGAGGAGAGGAGAGTCAGGGGAACATGATAGGGTCTTCAAGTATGTAAGGGGGATCCAACAAGGGGAGCTGAGAAGGTGTTCAGGTTTAGAAGGGAACCAGGGGCACAGTGGAAGTTGGAGGGAAGTTACAGGGGGTAGGGAAGGGCTACTTCAGTGAAGGGTGGTGCCAGGAGCCTGGTACAGGAGGGCACCGTGGAGGGATAAAAGAGGGAGTTGGACAAGCACAGGGGGAAACTGAGGCTGTGGAAGTCCCTTCCCAGAGAGTGGCACTACATGGTTTATGAGGGAGCCCATGGGAGAGGGGGGTGGAAAACAGAGCACCCAGTAGGGGTGCTGGCTACTGAGCAGACATGACAGACCATAGAGCCTATTCTACTGACTTTTAATATCTTAGTATACTAGTCTGTTCTGGTACATCTCCTATGTGACTCCCTTTGGGTGAATATAAATTCAAAGTATGTATTAAAAATGTCAGCTATTTATGCTAACATACTAAAATGCCAGCAGAATAGGCCTAATGGTCTCTCGAGTCTGCTCGATTTTCAGAACCCCACTGAGGGCCGATTTTGGTCCCCCCCTTGGGCTATACTGTCCTCAGTCCCAGATGTTCCACCTGTATTGGACCTGGTCAGATTCACCCTCACCCTGTACCTGTCCCATTCCCTCTTAAACCCGTCCACAGTCTACACCTCTACCAGCTCCCTGGGTAGTGAATTCCATGGCTCCACCACCCTTTCAGTGAAATAACATCTCCTTCTCTCCCCTCCCTTGTTAACCTGCCCCCTTCCAGCTTACACCTGTGACCTCTCGTTGCCCCACTTTCCTTCCTTTGGAGCACCCTGACTGGGCTTCCCTTAATGATCCCTTTCATGTACTTAAAGACTGCTATCATGTCTCCCCTGTCCCTCCTCTCCTCCAGGGTGTACATGTCAAGCTCCTTGAGCCTCTCCTCATAGATCCTGTCCCCCAGGCCCCAGATCATTTTGGTTGCACTCCTTTGCACCCTTTCTAGGAGTGTAATGTCCCTCTTTAAATGTGGTCTCCAAAACTGCACACAGTACTCGAGGTGTGGCCTAACCAAGCAGTTGTACAGTGGAAGAATCACTTCTGCCTTTCTGGAGGTAATCCCCCTGGCAATACATCCCAGCATCCTATTTGCCCTTGCCGCTGCCCTACTACTGGTCTCTGAGTTGTTCATTTTGACATCTACCACTACCCCCAGGTCCCTCTCGCCCTCCGTGACTTGAATCGTGTCTCCTCCCAGGGTATAACCCTGGCCTGAATTTCTGACTCCCAGGTACAGAACCTTGCACTTCCCCACATTGAATTTTAGTTTCCATTTTCCCAACCACCTTTCCAAAGCCTCCAGGTCCTCCTGCAAGACCACCTTCCCCTCCTCCTCATCCACCACTGCACCCAGCTTTGAGTCATCTGCAAAGATACTCATCTCACTCCTGATCCCCTTCCTGATGTCTGAGACATAGGCGTTGAATAGGAGTGGCCCCAGCACTGACCCCTGGGGAATCCCACTAGTAACTGACCTTGGGGATGAGGCTAACCCTCCAACTACCACCTTCTGAGTATGCTCAGAGAGCCAATTTCCTATCCGTTTTAATAACTATCTCCCTACCCCTATTTCCTTCAGCTTAGCCAGCAGGCCACTGTGGGGTACTGAATCAAACGCCTTGCTCAAGTCCAGAAAGAGGACACCCACTGGCCTACCCTGGTATATGGCCCTCTTCGCTCAGTCATAGAAATCAAAAAGGTTTGTCTGGCACGATCTTCCCGGGACAAAGCCATGTTGCCTATCATCTAAGTACTCAGTTTGCTCCAGTAACCCCCCCTAGGCTTTCCTTGACAATACTCTCCATCACCTTGCCGACCACCAATGTCAGGCTAATGGGCCTGTAATTTCCCACCTCCTCTCATGAGCCCCCCCCTTGTGGATTGGCATGACATGGGCCACCCTCCAGTCTTGGGGCAACCACCCAGTCCTCAGAGAGATGTTGAAAAGCTCCACTAGAGGGACTACCAGGACATCTGCCACTTCCCTCAGCAACCTGGGATATATCTCATCTTGCCCAGGTGCTTTCTCCATCCAAAGGGACCTGAGGGCTTCCCTTACTCTCTCAACTGGATTTCAGCCTCCACATCCTCCCCCTTTTCACCCTGTACTGCTGGCCCCCCACCTGTCTGTGGTGGCCACTCCCTTTCCCCAGATCCCTCAGGGCCCCTGGTCTCTACCGGTCCCACCCCTTCCTCTGGTTTGCCCCAGCTCCCCCTGCAAGACATAGCCCCTCCATCCCACTGGTAAAAACTACTGAGGAAGAGTACTCGTTTAGGACTTCTGCCTGTTCCCCCGCCTCCTGTGCCCAACCATCCCCTATCCTTATCTTGCTGATCTGCCCCCTTACTTTCCTTTTTTCCCCTATGTATCTAAAGAACCTCTTGTATCACCCTCCAGATCCCACTGGCCATGGACTGCTCCTTTTTTGCGTTAGCTGCTCTCACCACCCTGGTGACTCTCTTGGCTATCAGCTCATATTCCTCCTGATCCCTTTAACTCCTTGAGCACTTTAAGTGCCTGTAGGCCACCTATAGAAACATAGAGACATAGAATTTGATGGCAGATAAGGACCGCTTGGCCCACCCAGTCTGCCCATTTCCCTGCCTACTGGATAAGCTGCAGATCCTAGTTAACCAGCAGCCTACTTCTTCCTACCCTCACCCCCTAGAAATGCCTTATGACTGTCCCATGCATGCTTGAATTCCACCACTGTTTTTGACTCCACAACCTCCTCCGGAAGGCCGTTCCATGCATCCACAACCCTCTCTGTGAAAAAATACTTCCTTAAATTACCTCTGAACCGCCCCCCCATCTTCAAATTGTGCCCCTTGTTGTTGCACACCTCTTTTTGAAAGATACTACCTCTTGGACTTTGCTGATTCCCTTGAGGTACTTGAAAGTTTCTATCATGTCCCCTCTCCCTCCTTTCCTCGAGGCTATACCATATTCGCTCCTTAAGTCTCTCTTCGCCATTATTGCCGGTGCAGACCCTGCACCATTTAGATGCCCTCCTTTGGACAGCTTCCATCCTGTCTATGTCTTTGCGAAGACTGGGTCTCCAGAACTGCACGCAGTACTCAGATGGGGTCTGACCAGCTGTCTGTATAGAGGATAATAACCCTGTTTTCTACTGGTGATGCCTCTCCCTATGCATCCCAGTATCCCCCCAGTCCTTCTTGCTGCCCTCTCATATTGCTTGCCCACCTTAGGTCATCTGATATGACTACCCCAGGTCCTTTCCATTTTGTTGTTGTTAGTATCTCACTCCCACTGTGTACTCTTCCCTGGTTTTTGTTTCCCAGGTGCATTACCTTGCACTTCTTAGCATTGAATCTAAGCTGCCATACATTTGACCATTCCTCTAACCTTGCCAAGTCCCTTTCATCCTTTCCACCCCACCTTGTGCATCAACTCTGTTGCAGATCTTTGTGTCATCTGCAAAGAGACATACTTTCCTTCCAGTCCCTCTGCAATGTGCTTATAAAGACACTGAAGAGGACCAGTCCTAATACTGAACCCTGTGGTACCCCACTAGTAACCCCCCTTTCTTCAGAGTGGACTCCATTTACTATTACTCTCTGTGTCCTATTCTCCAGCCAATTTTTTACCCAGGCTGTCATCTTGGGACCCACTCCCAGGCTAGCTAACTTGTATATTAATCTTTTGTGTGGGACTGTGTCAAATGCCTTGCTAAAGTCTAGGTAGGCCATGTCCACAGCCCCTCCCTGATCTACTACTTTGGTCACCCAGTCAAAGAAATCTATCAGATTTGTCTGGCATGACCTTCCCACTGTGAATCCATGCTGCCTTGGGTCCTGTGCCCCTCTGGCCTCTAGATACTCGACAATTCTTTCCTTCAGAAGTGATTCCATCATTTTCCCTACCACTGAGGTTAAACTAACAGGTCTGTAGTTTCCTGCTTCTGCCTTGCTCCCACTTTTGTGAAGGGGAATCACATCTGCCCTCCTCCAGTCCTCGGGTACCACCCCATCCTCCTATGATTTGTTAAACAGGGTAGTCAGTGGTGTCACTAATTCTACCCTTAGTTCTTTTAAATTCTGGGATGAATCCCATCAGGCCCTATTGCTTTGTCCACTTTCAGTTTTAAGAGTTCTTTCAGAACCCTTTCTTCTGTAAATGGGCTGGTATCAACTTCTGTATCCAGAGTGTTTCTACTGTTTGTTTTAGGTACCTCCCCCTCTTCCTTTGTAAATACTGAGCAAAAATATTTGTTTAGTATCTCTGCCTTTTCACAGTCACCCTCTGCCCCCCCATTAAGCCTCACTAGCCCTCCTTGGTCTTCCTTCGCTCCCTGATGTACCTATAAAAGGTTTTATCCCCCTTCTTAACTGAGTTGGCTATCTTTTCCTCGGTTTGGGCCTTTGCTGTTTTGACTGCCTTCCCAGCTTCCTTTTGCTTTAACTGATACAGTTCTCTGTCCTGCTCTTTCTGTGATTCCTTGTACTTCCTGAAAGCTTTCTTTTTCTCTTGAACCTTCACTGCCACTTCCTTTGATTTCTTACATCGTTTAGTTTTGTTTATTTGCTTCACACAGTGGCTTGTTACCTCTGTGATGGCAGTTTTTATTATTCCCCATTGTTCTTCCACCCCTCCTTCCTGCCCATTTGCTAGTGCATTCCTTAGGCACTCACCCATTTTGGCAAAGTCAGCCCTCCCAAAGTCCAGTACCTTTGCCTTTGTATGGCTGGACTCTATTGCTGTGTTTATTGTGACCCATACTGTTCGATGGTCGCTAGTTCCCAGATGGCTACCCACTTCTACATCTGTGATCCTCTCTTCATCTCCATTTGAGAGAACCAGGTCTAGATTGCTCCCTCTCGGTGGGCTCCAATACTAGTTGTCTAAGGCATGCCCTGAGGGCATCTAGAATAACCCACTCTTGAAGTGGCTGCTGCAACTGCACTCCAGTTAATATCTGGCATATTCAGATCGCCCATCAGCAATATCTCCCTTTTTCTGCCATACTAAGTATACTTTCTATCATTTCCTTGTCCATTTCCTCCCCTGAGAAGGGGGTCTGTATACAACCCCTGTGCAGATTGTGGTGCCATTGCCGGTCTCCAAATTTACCCACAGTGCTTCTTCTCCTCCCTGTTTTCCCTTTTGTTCTGTTGCTTTGATTCCTTCCCTTATGTAAAGAGCTATTCCTCCTCCTCTTTTATCCTCTCTGTCCCTCCTGTAGATAGTGTATCCTGGTATGTTTACGTCCCAGTCATGGTTTTGTGTCTCTTACCACCTTACCTTTTGTCCCTTACCACCTTACCTTTTTGTCCCTTACCACCTCCTGTACCTCCCGGGTCCACCAGCAGGGTTTTCTGGCCTTACTGAACTTCGTCTTTCCCTTGCATAGGATCTAGTAACCTCCTGTATTCCCCTTCTAATGATCTCCCACCTGCTGTCAGCATCCATATCTGGCCTTATCCTGTCCAAACAATCTTTAAGTATCCTTCCCATCTCCCTGAAGTCTGAACCCTTAAAGTCAGTTACTACCGTCCTTGTTCAGCTCCCCCCACCCCAGGTCCAGGAAGAACCAGACTGTGGCATGATCACTCCCCGCCAATGGGTCCCTCACCTCTAGGCCCCTAATCTGATCACTGTCTGCCAGGACCACGTCCAGTGTCCTGGCCTCCCTGGTTGGCTCACCCAACTGTTGTGTCAGAAATGCATCCTGGAAGACATCCAGCAGCCTCTGCTCCTTGGCCACTGGTGATGTCATAGTCCCTCAGTCTATTCCTGGCATGTTGAGGTCCCCCATTACCACTACCCTTCCTTTTCCCAATCTGCAGTGTCCCTTAAGATTTGCCACCAAACTTTCTTCCAGAACCTCCGCCAGTGCTGGTGGTCTGTATACTACTCTGACCTTTATTCTCTTAACCCCCTGCTTCAGCAGGGTGACCCAAATAGCCTCCACATTTCCCTCTGCCTCCTCTACCCCTCCAATACCCCTGACATTTCTGACTAACAGTGCTACACCACCCCATCCCCCCCACCTTTTCTGAACATAGTATGCCCCTCCAGATTTAGGTCCCACTCGTGCCCTTGAGTGGCCCAGGTCTCAGTGATTGCTGCCACATCTACCTCCCCCTCAACTAGCATTGCCTGGAGCTCAGGCATTTTTTCCCTAAGCTCCTGGCATTTATCAGGACCACTCTCCACCTCTTTTCCCTCCTCTCCTTTCTCCCCCTTAAGCTCCCATTTCTCAGCTCCTGCACCCTACCTGGTGACCCAGTCCCATATCTCCCTAGCTCCTTAGAGGAATAGTCTTCTGTTTTCTGATTATTAGAAATTATAGGCAGAAATTTGAGGCAGTATAGCGCAGTGGTCTAAGGCTCTGAGCTGCAAATCTGGTGACATCCAGCAGACCAGATCTGGGTTTGAATCCCACAGCTTCCACTTGCATACTGTGTGTCCCTGAGCAAGTCACTTAACCTCCTTGTGCTCCCAGGTCGCTCCTGTAAAAAAGCTTTCAGCTTAGTGTGCTATACCTGGCTAAACAACCAAATAAAATAAAAAAAAAAAAATAGAACACAGATAATTCGTAGAGTTTTGTTTTGAATTTATGAATCTGTAGAACCTTGTTGCATTAGTTGCTAGATTTATTCTGTTTCTGACACAAGTTGTGACACTGCTATCATCTTACAGCAACTTGTGCCAAAGCTGTGGTGCAGACCCCATAAACTGGCTCCCCACAGATGCAAAGTTATGCCGGGGGGAGCTGGCACAACTTTGCTACATCGCCGCAAGGGACTCTGCCACAAGTCACTTGCAGTGAATGCAACACATTTGAAAATCAGGCTCTGTGTCTTATTGGAGACTCCTAACACTTGAAAGAAGCAAGTTCTGCAAGCGGGTAATGCGACCCTCTCCAATGGGTTTCTATTGGCCGTCTTGTAGTTCTCAAGCTACTGTAATATGTCGCTTATGATCCCCCCAAGTCATTCCTCTGAGCTGGGGAGGAACTTTGTGTACTGATTGGCAGCAGCAAAGCAGAATTGCATAAATCTTTACTGTTGCTCTTGGGAGAGCTTTTGGGCCCAGATGTTCCACAGGACATGTCAGCAGACACATCCAACACCCAAACTAGGCCCCTCAGGATGGGTGGGGGGCCACACAGGCATGTCCAGGCATGTCCCATGATGCTTTGCATTATTGGGGTGTGTGCAATTTGTGTTTTCTTTAAATTTTGGCTGGATGACCAATATCCTCCGGGATAACTCATACCCCAGTGCATTTGCTCTGGGGTTCTTTTGTAGTTCTCTTCTCTCTCTCTCTCTGTCTCTCTCTCTACTTTGGGCTGCCCATGACCCAAACAAATAAGATCCCCTATAGGCTGGCTCCCTCTCCCTGGGCTGACATACAGATATGGCACACTGAGGAGTCCAAATGAGGATGAAACCTGTGTCTGTGTCTGCTGTTCTCAGCCTTTGCTGATTATATTTTGAGACCTTCTGGAACCATCCAATTTTGCTTAAACTTGAGCCAGTCCAAATTAATTCATGGGTATTTGCATATGCTTCCCATGATGCTCTGCATTATTGGGATATGTGCAATTTGTATTCTTTTTGATGATGCCATTAAGTGCTTCGGCAGGGTATATCATGAGGAAGGGATGCAGGATCTCTGGATGATGTAGATATGCAGAAGAGATGGTCTAAGATCTCGACAATGAATCTCAATTGTCAGAAGTGCAAGATAATGCACCTAGGGAGCTGGAACCCACACAATAAGTACTGTACGAGAGGAGTTTCGACTGGACCATTCAACAGAGGAGAGGGATCTGGGGGTCATCATCAGTGATTTCCTCAAGCAAGTTGGTCACTGTAACAATGCATACAGCTAGGTGTCAAGGATGCTGGTGTGTATAGGGAGGGGTTCTGATAATGAAAGTAGTGAAATAGTACTGCTCCTACACAGATCTTTGGTGAGGCTGCATCTGGATTATTGTGCTCAGTTTGAGTCTTCACCTGGAGGAAGGACGTAGACAGTCTGAAGTTGGTGCATTGGTGAGTCACCTAGATGATCCAGGGTCAGCAAGGCAGATCCAACACTGAACTCATGAATAAATGGTGTCCAAATACTGTGAAATGAACCCCAGAGTGTGATAAAGCTTTTTGAGTCATTAAGGCTGCATTATGTTCAGCCCCTATTTTAAGAAGCTCAGACTTTGTGAAATGATTTCTGATATAGACTGATGCATCAGAGGTAGGCCTAGGTGTGGTCTTGAGTCAAAATATAGATGGGACAGAACACCTAACTGTTTTACTCACTGGAGGCCAGGCACAAGAGGGGGACATGTAAGTTTCTGAGGGGGTTTATCCAAGGGGAATAGCAAAGACCTGTTTGTGAAGAACAGAGAACCAGCCACTAAGGGGCATGACTGGAAGATATGGGGGACAAGTTCAAGAGAAACATAGAATTTGATGCCAGATAAGGACTGCTTGGCCCACCTAGTCAGCCCATTTCCCTACCTAATGGATAAGCTGCAGATCCTAGTTAACCAACAGGCTGTTCCCTCCTACCCCCACTAGAATTGCCTTATGTCTGTCCCATGCATTCTTGAATCCCCCTACTGTTTTTGACTCCATTTCCTCCTCAGGAATACTATTCCATGCATCTACAACCTCTCCATTAAATAATACTTCCTCACATTACCTCTTAGATGTCCCCCCTCTATCTTCAAATTGTGCCCCCTTGTTCTTACACATCTCTTTTTCTGAAAGATGCTACCCTCTTGGACTCTGTTGATTCCCTTGAGGTCCCCAGTGGTCATGATCCAGCCATAGCACCTCTACTGTGCAAGAAGCGTGATCCACCCACCCCCCAAAGAGATACATAAGGTGCCACTTGCCCCCATGGGCAGCAGTCACGATCCAGCCATAGCACCTCTACGGTGCAAGGAGCCTGATCCACCCACCCCCGCAAAGAGATAGATAAGGTACGATGCTTGAAAAATTGCCATGATTTCTCTGGGCTGTGTGAACGCTGAACTGGATCATCACTTGCAATTTGCTGTTTTCAATTTCAGCGCCTTCTCAGGGTAGCGCTATTGGCTCCATGCCTGTGTAGAGCTCCCTGATTGGCTGGTTTCATTCACCTGAGACAGGAGCACCCAAGACGTGTGGTTTAATGTAAGCCTGCATCCCTGTACTTGGCTTCTAATTTATATATTTTAATTTAGCCTGTTCTGCTCGGCCTGTGTAAAGTAACTTACCATTCCCCCCACTGCAGTTTCTCTCCAATTGTATGTGCACTGATTCAGTGCTAGCTCTGCAGACTTCCCTTGATTTTCATCCACCCTCCCAGGCCTCCTTTAAATGCACACAGTCTCCACCCACTCCTATCTGATGTTTCAATTTATTGGTTACTTACTGTCAACAACTGCAATTCCTCCCATCCCCTTTTTGCAACTAAGCCTTCTGGCAGCTTTATCTCATTCTGTCTTGCTGAGCATACCATTTTGGTACTTTAGGTTTGCTTATTGCAGACTAGCAAATCCTGTCTAGCTAAGGCAGTTGATTTAGGTCAGGTGATCTCTCTAGTACTTAGTCTGCTCCAGAGTAGTAGCTAAGAAATTTGCTTCAAAGCCTCTCTGCCCCTAGTACTACTCTATAGTCAGGTTAACTCTTCTCTTATTAGCCTGACTAGGAGCTGTACTTAAGGATTACTGCTTCAGGCTCCACTGCATATAGTAGTATTCTGCAGGGATTAAGAAATTCTCCTCCATTGAGAATCCCTTCTCTTGCCCGCACTTGTAGTGCCCATTGGGTGACAGTCTCATAATGAGGGCATATTACCTGCTTCTATGCTTGTCTCTGCTCATCTTACATGTATTGGACCCGAACGTGAATCAAAAAATAACTCCTAGAGTGGAGAATGGCTCTCTTTTTGCATTGTCTGACCGGGACTTTTCCTATCAAGTAGAAGAACTTGTATGTGCTCTAACTTCCCCTAGCCCGCTGCTAGTCCTTCACCTGCACCGGCATACAGGAACTCTCCTAGAGCCTGCCCACAGGGCTACACCACCTTATGCATACTCCCCCCTACTCCCATTGACTCTCTCGGTCAGGGTATTATTGTATGCAGCATCAGGAAAACTGGGAACTAGCCTCAGAACTCCTTATACTGCCGCAGACAAATCACGTAACCGAAAGAAGACCCAGTCACCCACACTTCTCCTAGGACTCTGCAGGAAACTCTTGTTCCTGCTTTTACTATGCTTAGGAAATGTTGAGCTTAAAACAGTCCCTCTGGCACCCATGGAATCCCCAGCAGAGCTACAAAGCCTCAAGGGACTTACATTCTTGCATGTTAATGTATGTAGCCTATTAAAAAAACTCACTTTTGTTCAGGCCTGGGTATGTCATACTGCTGCAGATGTTCTGGTGATTATGGAGTCCTGGCTCCGACCGGCGACCAGTAAAAACGAAGTTAACATCCTCTCCTACTCTTTGTTCAGAGCCAACAGGCAAACCAGAGGTGGTGGGATAGCTATTTACATCAAGGATAAATTCCCTGACTCCATAATTGACTCAACCTCGGTCCCAAAAGAATTTGAAAGCTTGTCATTAAAGATTGAAATTGCCACCGGTGTCTCATTATGTATAATAGGATGCTACAGATCTCCATCAGCTGGACTACAGTTGTTAAAACATCTCGAAAACATCCTGGGTTCGGCATCTTCAGAGTGTATCATACTAGGGGACTTCAACTTCGACTGGCTCTCCAGTGCATCCACCCCACTTAAAATGTTCTGTGATTCTCTTGGGTTGTCACAGCTAATAAACGAATCTACTCATCCTAACAAGCTCGACCCTAATAACAGTACTCTCTTGAATATCATTTTAGTTAACAAACCCCATTTATTCTCCCATGCTGGCATCTTTTTCTCTGATATTAGCAACCATTGCTTCATCGCGTGTGT
Organism: Neoceratodus forsteri; assembly: GCA_016271365.2. Taxonomy (NCBI): domain Eukaryota; kingdom Metazoa; phylum Chordata; order Ceratodontiformes; family Ceratodontidae; genus Neoceratodus; species Neoceratodus forsteri. Next base: position 445,760,425 of record CM057457.1, on the reverse strand, counting down.
AAGATCCACTCTTAAATCCACAGTTGTACCAAAATTCTCCTTTAAAAGGTGCACGTGCAACTTTGATCTCCATGGGTATATATCAAACCTTAGAGACTCCATGAGATGGCAGGACTTCAATCTAGCCAAGTCCCTGACTACAGCTTATGATATTTTCTCAGAAATTGTGCTAGGGCTCTCAACAAGTATGCTCCCATAGTAAAAGTTTGTGCCAGAAACAAATCCTGTTGGTGGTGTACAGAAGACCTGAAAGATGCTTCGCGGAGTAGGGATGTACTCTGGAGAACTGCTAGGAAATCTAATTTAATAAATGACTAGAATTCTTTCCGGTGTGCGAGGAACCTCTGCACCAAAATGGTCAGAGAAGCCAAAGCTAATTTCTACCGCTCTCAGCTGGAGAACTCCTCAAGAAATGCCTCCAAATTCTGGAAGACTATCAAAGACATTGAAGGTCACATCACTGTAAATTCTCTAACTACTAAATTATTGATCGACAATACTGTCATCTCCGACAGACCGTCTATCCTTGATGCTCTCAATAATCATTTTGCCACTGCAGGGCTAGCCTTTGACTCCTCTCCCGCGAATATCCTCCGCCAACAACTTAGATTGGATACACAAGAAAAACCTATCCTCAGTCCATCCTTCTTTCTGTAGCCTACCTCCCTGAAAGAAGTCGAAGATCTTCTCTTTCAGCTGGACATTAGGAAAAGTGCTGGGGCTGACCTCATTGACCTGTACTTTTTAAAGGTCGGCTACCGTGTCCTCACAGTCCCAATTACTCATCTCGTCAACTTATCCTTGTCCTAGGGTGACCTACCGCCCATTTGGAAAAATGCACTTGTGGTCCCTTTGTTTAAGTCAGGAGATCCTAGTGACCTCAATAACTACAGGCCAATCTCCCTACCTCCAATCCTGTCAAAGATGCTGGAGAAAATAGTGAACTCCCAGCTTCGGAAGTACCTGGAATCAGAAAAATTGCTCTACCCGTTACAATCCGGTTTTAGAGCACAGCACAGTACAATCTCTGCTCTAGCCAAGGTGACAAACGACTGGCAGCTTGAATTAGACAAAAAAAAAACTTTGTCTGCACAGTTTTCTTGGACCTAAGCAAGGCGTTCGATACTGTTGATCACAGACTGCTTCTGTCATCCCTCCGGAACACTGGTTTGGATTCCCTATCCCTTAAATAGTTCTCCAACTACCTCTCAGGATGACTTCAACAAGTAAAGGCAGAAGGGGAAGTTTCTCCACCAAAACCCCTGTTGAGGGATGTGTTCCGTTCTTGGTCCCTTGCTGTTCACCATTTATATTAACAACGTAGATGCTCCCATCAAAAAAGCACAAATACACCTATTCGCGGATGATACAGTACTCTATGCTAGTAGCCCCACACCTGAAGCGACCTGTAAAGCCCTTCAAAATAAATTTAATCTGCTGCAACATCAGCTTATAAACCAGAAACTGCTTTTAAATGCAAAAAAAACAAAGCAATGTTCCTCTCGCCCCTTCAAAATGCAATAACTCCTGCAATTGCTGCAACACTCCCGCAGATCACTACCATTCTAGGTGAGCAGTTGGACTACATACCAAAGTTCAAGCACCTGGGGGTCTGGTTAGACCATAGACTTACTTTCACAGATCACTTAGAAGAACTGGCAAAGAAACTTAGACAAAGACTTGGTCTGTTTGTTAGGATTAATAATCTCCTCACAAGGGACGCTAAACTGAAACTGGTTCAAACTACCTTTCTTTTCCTGTTGGATTACGCAGACTTTCTATATAGTCAGGGACCTGCAGGTACCCTAGCCAAACTCAATACGCTTTATCACAGAGCCATAAGATTTATCACAGGTCTTCCATACTCAACCCACCACTGTGCATTGTACACGGCAGTGGGATGGTCATCCCTTGCTTACAGACGGCAAAAAAATGCTGCGGTTTGGACATACAAAGCTATCTCAAATAAACTGCCCCAGTATATCTCTGTCTGTTTACCATTGTGCACTCTGGGGAAGTATGCCCTGAGAAGCACCTCATATAGCTACCTTTATGCTTACAAAGCAAAATCTCACATTGGCAGAGCAGCCATCAGCTGTGTGCTCCCTCAACTGTGGAACAAGCTGCAAAAAACTTTTAAATTAACTCACCCCATCAGCCTAGCAGCATTTAAATCTCTATATCTGCATCATAATAAGGAGTCCTGTGCCTGTCTAACTTAAATAGTGACTCCTATAAGTCCAAGCACACTCTAATTACTACTGTTAAAAGACTGATCACATCTATAATCGACTCTTCCCTTTCACCTTTTTCTACCCCCATATCTGTCCCTTCCACATTCCTTTGACCATGGTTCCAGCTCTAAATTCTCCATACCGTATCACTATATGTCTTTTTATATTAGGTTTTATTTGTGTTCAGTGCACCTGATATGTATATTTCTTTACTTTTATGAAAAATTTTGTCCTACCCAAAACTAGCTGTATCTTCTGTTCCAAACATATACTACTGTCAATGCTACCTGCTGATACTTTGTATATACTGTATTATTGTATTTCACTTTATTTGTATTATTACTATTTTCTTGTGTGTTGCATCCCATGTATATTGTCCCTTGTTCCTTGTTAACAAACCCAGGTCCACCTCAGAAATGAGCTTGCTCAACGGTGATCGCCTGGGTAAATAAATAAAGACTACGACTTGAAAGTTTCTATCATGTCCTCCCTCTCCCTCCTTTCCTCAAGGGTATACATATTAAGCTCCTTTAGTCTCTCTTTGTATGTCTTCTGGTGCAGACCTTGCACCATTTTGGTTGTCCTCCTCTGGACAGCCTCCACCATGTCTACGTCTTTGCGGAGGTGGGGTCCTCCAGATCTGCACGCAGTACTCCAGATGGGGTCTTACCAACTGTCTGTACAGAGGGATAGCAACTTCCTGTTTTCTACTGGTGATGCCTCTCCCTGTGCATCCCAGTGTCCCCTCAGCCCTCCTTACTGCCTTCTCACATTGCTTGCCCATCTTTAGGCCATCTGATATAACCATCCCCAGGTCCCTTTCCATTTTTGCTGTTGTCAGTATCTCACTCCCCATTATGTACTCTTCCCCTGGGTTTTTGTTTCCGAGGTGCATTACTTTGCACTTCTTTGCAATGAGTCTAAGCTGCCATACATTTGACCATTCCTCCAACCTTGCCAAGTCCCTTCTCATCCTTTCCACACCATCTTGTGTATCAACCCTGTTGCAGATCTTTGTGTTGTCTGCAAAGAAACATATGTTTCCTTCCAGTCCCTCTGCAATGTCACTTATAAAGACATTAAAAAGGACCAGACCCAGTACTGAATCCTGCGGTATCCCACTAGTAACCCCCCTTTTTTCATTGTGAACTCCGTTTACTATTACCTTCTGCGTCCTCTTGTCCAGCCAAGTTTTTACCCAGGCTACCACCCTAGGACCCACTCCCAGGCTGGATAATTTGTTTATTAATCTTTTGTGTGGGACTGTGTGAGAGATGTGAGGATGTTTCATGTCATGAAAATGAAAAGGGTGGTGAAACCATGGTTGAAGTAGTGGGGCAGCTACCCTAAATGTGTTTAAACATGGCTGGAACAGGGCATGGGGATTCATAATCCCTACTGGGGCAACATTGAATTGAGGGTTGAGGGAGCGGGGGAAGAGGGAGACAACCCACCAGTGCAGTAAGGTGGTAGGGTGAGGTAATATAGTATGGGTAGACTAAATGGCCCCTTGGTCTCCTGCCATCAGATTCTATATTTCTGAGTTGTGGGCCATCATCCATAAATGTACAATTACTTGCAATAACAGGTGCAATGCACTTTTTCTTTGAACAGTGTTTTGTAGCATTTCTCTTGCTCTGAATACGCATAACACTTGTATTGTCTTCTGTTGTTGACGTGCAGGCTACAACATCCCATTGGAGCAATTGTTATTGCTGTTTCCGAGGGACGAGGAACTCCCATTTGGTGATGTGACGGGGAAAGAGATTCAAGAGCAGAAAGATCATCTTGAAGTCACTCCCACCAGTAAGTGTAGTAGATGACTAGATAATACGCTTATATAGAAACACAGAAACATAGGATTTATTAATGGAAGAGGGCCCCTTGGCCTACCCGGTTTGCCCAGATATATGCAGTATTGGAATTTTTCCAACTATGGTTGAGAGGGAGTTGGGAAGAAAAGAAAACAGTCTAGAGTTGGAAGTGCAAAGAATTTGGGATTACTACTAGTCAGTGATGGTGTCAGAAAACTTGGAAGAAGTAAAGGCTAGGAGTATTTTAAAAATAAACTTTTCAGTGTTACAGTGGCTATGGAGGTGGACTGAGAACTAGTGGAGATGAGAGAGGAATGACTTCACCAGTTTTAATTCCAGCAGTGGGTGAGCAGGCAAATATCTGCATTATAAACATTTTGTAATTCTGACAGCAGGGACATAGGAAGTGCACAGAAGAGAAAATTACTGCAGTCAAGAAGGGGATATGAAAAAGAGTTTCAGCATAAGAGAGGTCTAGCAAGGGACAATACAGGCAGTTTTGCAAAAATAATAGTACCCCAAGTAGGGTCTGCAGCAGCACTGAAGGTAGGGAAAATAGGGCAGATTAGGTGGGCCAAGAGGTCCGTATCTGCTGACATCTGTTTCTATATTTCTGTCAGAATCATCTGACAAGACCTTCCCCTGGTGAACCCATATTACCTTTTGTCCTGAATACATCTGCCTCCAGAAACTCCACTGAGCTTACTTTTATGATGACCTGCAGCATCTCGCAAACAATGGACATCAGGCTTACTGGTCTATAGTTCTCTGCCTCATCCCTTTTCCTACTCCTATGCAGGGACACCATATTTGTTGATCTCTAATCCTGTGGCACCACCTATAATTCCATTGAGCTTTTATATAGACTATTCAAGGGTTCTGCCAGCTCTTGCCCCACTTCTTTTAGCACTGTAGGGTGCAGCCCACCTGTACCCATTGATTTATCCATGCTTAGAGCTTGGAGACCCTGCAGTACCCCCTCGCTCAGTTGTGGGTTCTAAGTTGATCTCTCTTCCCCCCTCAAACTGTCTTGAATTGACATTCTGATAGCAGACCCTTCTACCATAAACACAGAGCAAACCTACTATGGCTACAATTGCCCTAGCCCCCCCCCTTCAGTCCTTCTACCCCCTCCTTGGTTCTAAAATATGGAGGGTACTTTTGGTTGTGCTCAAGTGATTAAACGGTGACTTCAAGAGGTAATCTGATGCACTAGTAGCAGGGAGAATGTGAATGGTAAAGCTACACGCTAGTGAGCCAGTCTGTCAGCAGCACTCAGATTCAAAGGAAGAAAGCCTATTCTTCTGAGCTAACACACTTTAATAAAGTGCTTCAAGTCTTATATTAGTGCAGTTGCAAACAGTGAAAAAAACACGGCTTAGAACTTCATCAACAGATGCCACTTCATCGATTAAATTATTCCACAAAAAATGTCAATGTAGGTAAAAAAAGTTCCCTTCTGGATTTTTATCACTTCACTGGTCTTCATGGCTCAATGCCTAAATCCATGCAGAAAGCAAAGACATCAGTAGCTGTTCCTCAGGCATCTTGTACTGTAACTGGTTGTGTCGTGTCCCAAGAGACAACGGTAACAAACAGATGGCAGCCAGGACACTTGTGTTGCTTCAGATATTAAAGTTTACTTTGGGCTTCTTTGAGCTTTTAACTTTTTCCCAGCTCCAGGGTAGCTTAGACCTGTTCCAAACATTACTTGACTGGATCTACCTGGGCTCCTTGGATTTGCATTTTCCGCTATGTAGTGCAAAGGCATCTTGTCCCCATATTTCTTATGGTGAACCCCATAGCAAGGTATGCCCAGGCTGTACATGTGCTGCTACCATCATCTTTGGTAAATCCGTGTGGTCTGGTAAATTGCGGTTCAGGGGTGAGTGCTGGAGACACTCCAATTGACCAAAACACGACGACTTCGGCTATTGGTGGGCTTGATAAGGGAAAGCCAATAATTTCTCTTTTAACATGGGTAGTCAATAATCAGCCCAAGTTTAATGGAATACCACAGCTTTATTAATAACTGAAGTCACTAATTTCTCTCTCACATGGGGAGTCAATAATCGGCCCATGTTTAATGGAATACCACAGCTTTATTAACAACTGAAGTCACTAATTTCTCTCTCACATGGGAAGTCAATAATCAGCCCACATTTAATGGAATACCACAGCTTTATTAACAACTGAAGTCACTAATTTCTCTCTCACATGGGGAGTCAGTAATCAGCCCATGTTTAATGGAATACCACAGCTTTATTAACAACTGACCACCTGCAAGATGGAGGGTCAGTTCAAATGTCGACTTTAAATATGGCCCTCATAGGTACCCTGCTAGGTAGACCAGATCAATCCTTCCTACCCAGCACCAGGTGTTAAGCAGATTCAGACTCGCCTCTGAGGCCGGGAGCTCAGAAGACTGTGGGTTCTATTCTCACACCATGCACTTGGGTTAATATCCCAACACTGACACTGCAGTACAGCATGAGGTGGGTGTTGCACTCCTGAGGTGCTGTCTTTCAGATAAGACATTAAACTGAGGTCCCATCTGCTTGTTCTGGTGGTAGTTCAGGTGGATGTTAAAGATCCCATGGCACTTCTTGAAAAGAGTAGGGGGATTTTGTTTTATTGAAAGTCATACAGTCAACATACAGAAAAGAAAAAGCAGACAGTAATCATCACAATCACAAGTACTGAAACTAATACAAATACGTACTGTACGTATAAACAGGTAATTCTGGAAAAGAAAGTACCAAAAGCCATACTTCATGTAATCGGAACATCACTATCCGTGACCCAAGGTAAATTCCTCCAGACAGCATCTAAATGCTACCTGTTTAACGTCTTCATTTCACCCAAGTAAAGCTGCTTGAGTTCATTTAGTGATCTTGGATAACAGTTCTAGTGTGGAAATCTTTTTGTTGTAAAGACACACCGTGTATTCCACATAAACCACTTAATAACAGCAAAAATGAATTTAAAGTACCCCATCCCATTTACTCCAGAGCCCCCCCATATTGCCCATATATAAGCATCCTATAAGTTACTCTGGCAAACATCCCCTCTCTCCACTCTGTGGCTAATAAAGACCAGAATCCTGTGATACAAGGACAATGAAAAAATAAACGCTCCATAGTCTCCAGAGCCTGTAAACAATACATTCGGGAACCAATACGTTCATCCAGCTTCTTATGTTTCTGATTTGCCTTTACATTTAAGCGCTCATGGCAGCATAACCACAAAACATCTTGATATTTGGCTGGGATCCTAGAATCCTGAACTAAAAGACGCACAGCAAGAACACAAATTGGGGGGCACTTTGGAAATGTCTCAGGCTCTGTAAAATGGGTAGCAATACCTTGTCCATAAATCTGTTTTTTTTTATATTACTTTCAAAATTAACTCTAGTGATATTCCATATTTTTAATTTAACAAAAACATCCCTAAGATGGGCAGGAGTACGTGCATCCCGTTTTATAAAGCCGAGAGATCCAGCTCTCCAGGCCGTGAACCAGTTTGGCATCAAGTTGAACAGAACATCTGACCATATCTTATGGACTCCCATCAATAACGGGTGGAAATTCCCATATAGAAATTGGCAGAAAAAAATTTGAGAGGATTGACCGTATTTTGACCTCCACTTTTACGGGGAAGATACAAAACATTTCTCTTGATCAGGTTGAGTCGACTCCCCCAAAAAGCCTGGAAAAATAATGCCATACAGCCGTGGCTCTCTGGTTCGGGGTGGTGGAAATACATTACTAACGTACAGGAAAATGGGCAATAAAAACGTTTTGATCATAAATACCCACTTACTCTTTCTAAAATTCCATCCATGCCACTTTTGAACTAACTGACTCCCCTCATCCAATTTCTTATCCCAATTTAGTAAATCTAAAGGGCCCTGCCTGAAATCTAGACCCACAATCCGAATGTTGTCCTGAGTAAAAGAAATTCCTGCTATCTGTGGAAAAACGTCATCTGACGTCCCAACTTCCATCCTGCACACTTCCCCATTTTTAGTGTAGCCCCGGACACTGCACCATATGAATGACATACTTGTATGGCCTTCATGAAAGAAATGTCATCTTTTACTAAAAGACACATCATCTGCATAAGCCAGTGCTTTAAAAGGCAAATTATGTGGATGGGTATGAATAGGGAGAATCTCAGAGTTACTGTTTAGAGCTCATAACAAGGGGTTAGACGCAAAAATGTACAACAAGGGGCTCATAGGGCACCCCTGTCACACTCCCTGCTTTATCGCTACAAGGGAGCCACTGAATCCATTCACTTGTGGTACCACCATAGCATTACTATAATGCATTTGTAGCCATGAAACAAACAGTTGTGAAATCCAGTACCTCTGTAAGGTGAACCACAAAAACTCATGTCCCACAGCGTCAGACGCCTGCTTTTGATCCAAAGAGACCACCGTGCCAGTTACTCTGGGCACATCTATGAAGGCAAAAAACTCAGTGGTTCTGTGGTCATAAAAGGGGGCTGCCTGAAGCAAAGATACTGCATGTTCCTATACTATATTTAAAATCTCCTCAATCGTATTATGTATCTTATTAGCTCCATCAAATAATTCCTAAAGTCTTGTTTCCCTCACCCTTTCCTTACAGCGGAGGAATGGACAAACGTCATCCCGTTTCCCCTATGTTCCATAAGTTTGCTGCATATGCAGAGTAGCAATCTGTTTTGAATGGAAGGTTTGCAAATCCTCCCTGACTTTCTGTATTTGAGAGGTGTAATCATGTCTAGTGGTGTGTGCAAGACTCATAAGAGTTTGTAGTCACTTTCTGTTATTTTGATATGTCAGATTGTCATTAGCTCTATGACCCCTGCTAATAGAGATGAGCAAGGACCGTAGTTCTGTTTTATTACCTTCCCACCAGACTACTGGGTTCCCAAAGAGAGCAAACAATGATTTTTTGTTGATAATAAAATATAAAAGCTGTTGCTTTACCTGTTCTAACAGGATAACGGAGCAGTTTAACCTCCATGTCCCAGGGCCATATTGTAGTCTGCCAATACCTATCATAATGGACAGTTCCTTATGATCAGAGAACTCTACTGATTCCACAAGGCTGACTGAATAATCAAGGATTTATTAATAAATAAGAAATCAGTCCTCGTCGCAGTGCTCCCCCTTTGAAAGTTCAGGTCCGACTGACTATGTTTAGAGAAATATGCATCTGTCAGCGAAGCTGTCCTAACAGCAGTCTGTAAATTGGACATATCACAAATAACCTTCTGAGTAGTAGTCGCCCTTCCTCTATCTTTTTTGACAAGCCACAATTAAAATCCCCACCCCAGATTACATTCTGCGAAGTATGTAAATATGGCCTTATCTGTGTAAAGACTAATTCTGTCAGCCTTCATTTGGGGGGCATATACTTTGATTAATCTGTAGTACTCAGTATGGATTTTGACATCCAGCAAAAGCACTTTCCCCAGAACCAAATCAGTAATTTTAATTACGGAGACTTCAACATTGTGAAACAAAATGCCTACCCCAGAGCAGGAGTCTAGACCAAGAGACCAAAAGGAACCCCCCCGTATACCACTCTTGGATTGCTTTAGACAGTTCAGTTACTATATGTAGTCTGGTATCATGTAAAAAAAAATAAATAAATAAATAAATAAATGTTTGCTGTATTGTCCCGAAGGTGTAAAAAAACACAGCCCCGTTTAAAATGGTTCTTAATACTGTTAATGTTAACAGTAAGAATAGTTAAGGGATCACCCATACTAAGAGTAGGTAAAGAGTGTGCAATTTATACCATAAAAAAAGAAGGAAAGAATTATTTATGGAGGTTTCCCCTTTTTTATGGCCTTGACTCCCAAAGAACGTTTAGCCACAACATATAGAATAGTGGATGGGTGAACATCCACAACAAGGCTGTGTTTCCATCGAGGGAGTTGATGACATCACAGAGACCTCGAGAGCGAAGCTCGAGAGGTCTCATTGATGTCATCAACTGCCCGAGATGGGGACGCAGACTTAGTTGTGGATGTTCACCCATCCACTGTTTTTTATAGTAGAGGGTTTTTTTTTTTGTTTTACATTTATTTTTTTCGTTACTTGCCGTAGACGCTGCTCCCGTTTCCCCTCTGGTGCCTCTGCTTGCGCCCATTCCCGCTTATGCTCCGTCCTGCTCCTCAGCACATCATTTTTTTTTTAATTGGTGAGAAAAAATAAAAGAAATTGTTTTTAGAAAGGGAGCCATGTATGGCTCTCCATGTCGATTCCTGACTACTCAGTCAGTGGCTCCGCTACTCGGCCTTTCTTCGTCAGCGCTGCATTTTTTTTTTTTCTATAGAGCGTCATCTGAGCCAATCAGGCAGCAGGTCAAGGGTAAAAAGTTGTTGTACTATCGATGTGATGTCAGAACGATAGTACAACTTTTTTGACCTTTGAACTGTACTTCAACAAGATTTTAGCAGCTGTTGAAATCCATTGACAATAGGCAGCACCCATATACTATAGTTTTATCTAGCACAGGACTGTTCTGCTGGGATTCTGAATCACTCAGTTCAGCTCCTGATGTCCCTTCCATGACAACCAAGTCAGTGGAGGAACCATCTGAATCAATGTCTTCCCTATCCTGCTGTTCAGAAAAGGCTTGGAATCTATTTGAGGTGGGGGTTTCAGTAATTCTAGGCATTTTGGAAGCTGGTTGAGTCCTACTTGATCATCTCCTAGGCATTGGTTGTTTCTGGCTCTCCTGCTGTACTTCGGGTGGGGGGGCATTGTGACCATGTCCATATCCTGCACAGGTAAGGATACATCAGGAACATCTTGTATCAGTAGGTTTTCTCTGTCATTCTTGGAACCCCTTGACCCACCAGTAGGAGTTGGCCTTGTCTGGAAGGGCAGAGCCACAGGCTCCGTGCTGGGACCTAATTCTGTTGTAGGTGTACGTTGTATAGCTTGTACCCCTAATCCTAGGGATGGGTCCCATATGGGTTTGTGATCAGTCAAACCTCATCATAGTGTGTTGTCTCTGCGCTAGCGTGACCAGCAATCTCTGTTTTTCACAGTCTGCCGCCCCCGTTGGGCAGTGCGCGGCTTTAGGACATTTAATATAAGTGTGCCTCTGACTCCCAGAAAGGTTGCAGGTTGTCACTTCTTTACATCGCCCACTAGTGTGCTCCAAAGATTTGCACAAGGTGCAGCGAAGTCGATCACAGTTGCTGCTTATGTGCCCTGGGGCCCCACATTTATAACAGGTTTGGGGTTGTCCCTGATAAAATGACACCCCCCCATCTCACCCTAAAAAAAGGAATTAGGCAAGTGCTGTAGTCCCTGGTCCTGTGACTGTAAAATAACTCTTATTCTCCAACCACTGGTCCATATACTCTCAGAATCAAATATGGCTTCAGGGTTCTCCACTACAGTGCATTGCTGCTTTAACCAAAATATGAGGTCTGTGATACTCACACCATCATTGCGGAATAATACTGTGATCATCCTTGTAGTCAATTGAGTCAAAGGTATTACCTCAAAAGGCGTCCACAATGGGGTGTTCTTTACTATTTGGTATCTCTCCCAAAATGTTTCTAGTCCACTGCCCAATTTAAAACTAATATCGAATGTGGACTCTCCTGAAACATGTATTAAAGCATGCAATTCAGATATTTGAAACTGTAAACATTCTTTCAATGGAGTCATCCCCACATAGACCCTATCAGGAAATTGTTCTAAACCTCCTTTATGTACAAGGCGGTCAGCATTATGCCGTCTTACCGCATAGACTGGTTGTCGAAAAAAAGAAGCATATTGTCTTGGTGTCCTTCCATTAGTATCCCCTTGGGGTGCTTTGTTGTCTGAGGCCTTTGAATTTGTAGGCCCATTATTGACCTGTACTAAATTAGTAGCCAAGTCAGGAGAGTCTTAATACAGCCAGTCTCTCTATGTCATTCTGAACAAGTTGGTACATAACCGTGTAAAATCATACAATAATAACAATTATGAAAAACAAAATAAAGGGGGACCTCAATCTCGATGTATACAGATCTGATCATCCAAAAGGACAGAGACTTCAAATAAATTCAAAATGGTACCACCATAGGGTCCATGTTTCCTTTCCTAAATGTCGGAATTCTGCCTCCTTCCAATGTTGTAATTCTGTACTAATTATGTGAAACAGTTCCTGTTCTGTAATATGACATTGTTGTAAAACCAAACGGCAACGGCTAATTCATATCCAATAAACAAAATGGGCACACGCAACCCGGAGTGTACTATTATGTGCACACACAACCCGGAGTGTACTATTATGTGCACACACAACCCGGAGTGTACTATTATGTGCACACACAACCCGGAGTGTACTATTATGTGCACACACAACCCGGAGTGTACTACTATGTGCACACACAACCCAGAGTGTACTACTATGTGCACACACAACCCGGAGTGTACTATTATGTGGCTGATTTGCTAAACTAGGAATTATTCCATAAAACAAATAGTCAGATCTGGGGGTATTGTCATTCTCCCCTTCCACTGATTTTTAACAATATCCCAAGATGTAACTATATATGGGCAAGTGAAATATAAATGACGTATTGTTTCAAGTTGTAAGATGCAACCTTCCCTAGGGCAATATCCATCTTGTAGGGGCTTACGTTTCTGATTGTTTTTTACGTCGATTTTGGAATGTAATCCCAACTATACCATGTCCCAGATCTGTTCCAGTATCCTATATCCATAATATACTGTGAGATAAAATCCTGGTCAATTTGCAAAAAGCCCAAGAATGGGTGCTCCACATAGTGGACCGACAGGACTTCCACATCCATTGTGCGTGCCAATCTGTTTCCAAGTATTCTGGCAAAAAGTTTAAAATCTGTATTAAGCAGCGTGATTGGCCACCAATTATTGATATCCGAAGGGTCACCAGCTTTATATAGAAAAATCAAAAGCCCTTCGTACATGGATGTCGGTAGATACTCATCCTCAATTAAAAAAAAAAAATTATAGATTGCCAAAAATTCAAGAGGGATAGTCTCCCACAAGATTTTGTAAATTTCCCCAGGAAGGCCAACCGATCCTGGTGATATCCCATTCTGGAGGCCCTGTATCACCTCTTTCATTTCCAATGCAGTAAAGGGGGCTATCATTGGACCTACCTTCCTCCTGAGCTAAGCGTGGAGTGTCCACTGCTACCAGTATTTGTTGGGCATAGCATGAGTCCTCTGTAGGAGTCCCAAACATGCTCTCTACATGTTGTCCTAGTAAAGCCAGTATTTCATCATTCCCTGTAACCAGAAAACCGTGAGGGGAGTGTAACCCTGTAATCTGTGTCTTCTCCCGTCTCTGCAGGCTACTGACAAAGGGATTCACACTAGCTGTTTTCCCTTGTGTTCCATAAGACTGTTCTCTCTGTAGTGAACAGAGCCGGTTATATTGGTAACGCCCCATATCTAGTTTGATCATAGTAATATCTTCCATCAAATTCTGCTTTCTCTGTGCACGGTCTAGATAGTGATAACCTCAATTTGCCCCTCAATGCCAGTTATTTTTCATATGACATTGCAGCCACAGCTTTCCCATGGTATCTAAAAATCTGATCACAAGATCATTTAAAGGGAAACAATGGAAAAGGTGCAGCTTTATCCAGGTGTTACAAACATTCCTGATTAGTGCTTTCAGACAGTAATTTTTTTTTTTTAATTCCTCTGATTGCATTTGTAGTGATTTAAGCAGTGACCTTCAGCTTTCACTTTCTGTTGCTGGCAGCCATCATTTCATGAGTAGCAGAGAGCTTCCTGAGCTCACTTTATGCTAATATGACCTGCCAACCAATAGCAGAGGTCAAGCAGGCATATTAGCATACAGTGAGCTCAGGAGGCTCACTGCTGCTCATAAAATGGCTGATGCCAGCAACAGAATGTGGAAGTTCTTAGTAGCAGTTCTAAATAGTTTAAAAAAAGCTGTTACTGTCTGATAGCACTAATTGAGAGTTTCTGTAGTGTCTGAGGAAAGCTGTGTCTTTTCCATTGTTTTCCTTTAAGTCCTCCCACCAATGTTCCATATTATCATATAAAATAAGGGTTGTGGCCTTATTAGTGACAAGGTGTTTGAAGTCCCCTAAAATAACTGGATCCTCTAACAATGGGACATTCAGTCTCCAGAACCCCCGACCCACTTCTCTATGTGGTGGGACTGCGATGTGAACTCCTATTAGTATATGGTCCAAAGCCTCTATAGGGATATTGTAAGATTGAAAAACTGGCAGCTCCTGCTTCCAAAAAAGGAAGTCTATCCTTGAGGACAAACCCCCTTAAAGAAAGTTGGAGCTGCCATCCGCTTCCCACTCCCAAGGGCATCTTTCAATCCATCATGTTTTACTACCTGTTTTAAGAAGTTTTTCACAATATTGTTTTCCCCCGTCACTACACTGCGTAAGAGTGATATTAAAATCACCACCCCAAAAGAGCTGTGTACTCATGTGTAAAAAAAGGTTGTATCTTCGTTAATAAATCAATTCTCAATGCTTTCATTTGAGGACCATAAATATTCACTAGTCTACTTGTAAAGGAGTTAATCTTTACATCCAATAAGAAAGCTCCACCTGGGTCTATTTCTACTAGATGTAACACTGTAACTTCAGATGAATGAAAACAAAATCCTATCCCCTAACACATCTCTGCCCCCATTGACCAGTATGAGTTACCCCATTTCCAGTCCTTTGTGGCTTGAGCTGTCTCCGTCATAGTGTGCAGCCTGGTATCCTGCAACATAAAACTTCAAAATCCAATTGTTGTAGGATCCCGAAGGTAGTCATATGTTTATACTCAAATTTAATGCTTTGGACATTGAGACTAGCTACCTTCAAATGGGTAGGCTCAGGGAGGGGGTTTAAATATCTTTGTACTGGACCTTGTCATCCTTTCCTGGGGTTCCTCTATTCTTTTTTTTGGAGAGGCTAACCACAGCGAGATGGGTACCTGCTGTGAAGAGGGAACGTCATCCACTTCCATGGGGTTCTCCATTTCAACCTGGTCTCTCCACATTGAAAACATTGAGAAGCGATTCGAGAGTGGCAGGGGAGACAGGGGTAAACCCATCCGGAGAAAAATTGGACCAGCATCTGACTGGGGAAGGGGACTAGTGCTGTAACTGTACTAAAGGGTTCTTCAGTTTTCTCAGTGTGTAACTCAAAAACAGATTGCTCAGGAAGGATTAAAGTGGACTGAGACAACATTCTCTTCAGTGAACCTTGAAGGGTGACAAAGGGCGTCTCTACTGCCTCCATAACTACTTGTGGGTCACCATCTCCTAGGTGCAGAGATGAAGGTCTCAGTATTTCACAGGATCCTCCTTTGGATCAATGGTCTCCCACCTTAACGCCTGAAGTACCACCCCATCCCCTACCCCTATGCCTGGGAGGATAAAACTGGACCTCTTCTTCCCAGGGAGGCTGCCTACAAGGGTGTCTCGCTTGTGAAAGGATAAAATCATGGTCTGAGGGATCTGCTGAATTATGCACAGCCCAAGAACACTCCTGAAAGGCATGCTCATCATCTCCACATAAATTACAAATGGGGGTGTGTGTACATTGTGCTGCGGAGTGGCCAAGCACTCCACAATGAAAACATTTAATACTGTCACAGTCATTGTTCAAATGTGTCAGGGAGCCACATCTGTAGCAGCTCTTGGGTTGACCGGCATAAAATAATATACCCCTGTCCCGGCCCCCCAAAAAAATAAACGAACTTGGTAAATGCTGTATTCCCTGATCAGTCTGCTTCAGTTGTACTCGAAAATGCCATCCCCCAGTCCAGAAGTCATTGACATCCATGATTGGCTTCAGATGGTCAAAGATAGTGCATAATTTTTCCAACCAAAAGCTTATGTTAAATACATCTACTCGCTTGTTCTGAAACAGCAATGTGACAGTTTTAATTGTGGGTTTTGTAATAGGTATTGCTGTAAAATCATGCCAAATGTCCATGTCTTTCACTTTGTAGTGTAACTTCCGAAATTTATCTAGCAAGACTATAGAACAGAAGCTGACATCACAGACCCAGTTTCCAGGTGCATGTATGAAAGCATACACCTCGGAGGGTAGAAAACCCATTGAGTCTTTAATTAACGTTTTCCCAACTCATAATCTATCCGGGGGAATCGGGGCTGACCCTTTATATCTTAAGCAGTCTAAAAATCTCTGCTTTGCAGCTTCAGCTGGTTTATTGAACAGTCCCACATAAGACTCCGGCCTGCGTGTATCCAGGTGTACATGTTCACTCTCGGGCAGTGCTGAGTTCTCTTTAGCAGCTGGTAACCCCAACCCCTAGCCAGTAATTTCCCCTCTTACCTTCCCATGCTGTAAGTCTTGTGGATTACCAACAGTTTCCTGCACCTCAACAAAATCCTGGTGCTGCAATTGATCCTGGCGAAACCATGCCAAGAAGTCCATGTTTGTTCGAGTACATTGCTCACTACTCTCCACTTCGTCCCATGCATCTGCAGCAGCTGCCAGCTGGGACTGAGGTTCTTGCAACAGTTCTATCATTGTTTGGGACAGGACTTGTTCTGTATTCCCCTGAGGCAATAAAGCAAGTCTTTCAGGGGAGCCAGGAAGGGGTATCTTGGGGTCAGGAATCCACTCGACATCATTAAATAACTAGCCCACTCATTGCAAAGCTGCTCCAG
The DNA here is from genome assembly GCA_016271365.2 of Neoceratodus forsteri. Classification (NCBI taxonomy): domain Eukaryota; kingdom Metazoa; phylum Chordata; order Ceratodontiformes; family Ceratodontidae; genus Neoceratodus; species Neoceratodus forsteri. The sequence continues at coordinate 445,743,698 of CM057457.1, read as the reverse complement.
GGAACACTCGTCCGAGTCCACATTAGTCTGTCCTTCTGTTACTGCCACATTGGGATCTTTCTCCTGTATTTCTGTTGTCTCCATATATTGTGCAGGTATTAAGTCCACAGGTAAACATTTACTCTGACCTTACAAAGGGCTCACTCCGGACCTTTTTTTCTTCTCTTCATCCAGTTTAGTTCTACTCATAAGAAATTCTTGTTCACCTGCTGAGACCATTGCCAAGAGTAGCTTCTTTTTAATTATCCATCTCCAACTGCAATTGTTCCTCCTCATCTTCCACTAAATGTTCCTCTCCAGACAACTGAGATGGCTCATCAGGGTTAACCTCCAATATTTCTTGTGACCGATCTAGTGCTCCATGTATATCCTCTGCACCCAGCTTTAAAGGTTCAGCAAGAGCTCCTAGAACCTGACCATCCCCTTCTCTCTCTCTCGAGTGCTACTGAGATCCTCCATCTCTCCTGCAGTGCACCAGCACCCTCTGCAGCAAGAGTAGCGGAATTTCCCTGGTGCTCTGGCCAGTTTTCTCCCATTTCACTAGAAATACCACTAACAGCTTAATCTGGTTCAAGGTCAGTTGACATTCCTCTGTATCCCCCTCCCCTGGGTCATGCCTGAAAATAGGCAAGAATTTGTCTAGTGCACTTGTCCGGTCAACAAAAATGAAATAAATAAATTGGAGCTTCCGTAACTTAGTCCCTGGGTACCGCAGGTGTAGAATCAGTGCAGACCTGTAGATTTTTGCTGCAGGTTGGAAACATGACCCTCTTAGGTGCCCTCCTAGGCAGGCCACATCTGCTCCTTCCCACCTGTTACCAGGTTTCAAACAGATCCAAATGGGAGCTCCCTTAACTCAGTGCCAGGGTACTGCAGGTGTAGAATCACTGCAGGCCTGTACATTTTGCCATAGATTGTAGACGTTGGTTCACTTTAAACAGACCAACATGCTCAGTTCCCTAAACCCCAGGCCATGCAACTGCTTAAATAGCAGAAAACTCCTAAACACAGGATAATTGTAATCCAGTGGTTCCTGGACCTGGATGGCTCCTCTTAATGCAGCAGGTCACTGGATCTCTGCTCTCATAAGGTGTCTATGATGCAAGTAGGCTTTCTATTGGTGCTCTGTGCTGAACCAGCTAGCTTGTGCACTTGCTTCAGGCTCTTCCTACCTTCTTCAACTCGCTCTGGACTGCTGAGGTACTGAACTGATCCTCACACATCCTGGCTTCCAGATCACTAGGGTCAAAGACAGCTCAGCACCATAGAAACAGAATTTGAGAGCAGATAAGGCCCACCTAGGATGCTCATTTTCCCTACCTGTTGTAATACCATAGGCACTACTTGATATCTGGCTTAGCCCTCCCTTCCCTAATGACTAAGGTTTCCTTATGCCTCTCCCATGTGTTACTAATTCACCCCCATCTCCACTGGAGGGCTGTTCCAGGCATACAATATTCTCTCTATGAAGTATTTACTTACATTCCCCCAGAGTCAACTCCCCTCCAGCTTCTTAGCATGTTCCCTTGTTCTTTGTAAAGAATGCATCCCTCGTGTACCTTATTTATACCTGTGAGATATTTGAAAGTCTCTTATCATACCCCCCCCGGGTGTACATATTGAGGTCTTTAAGTCTATCCTCATATGGTCTCTGGTGCAGACCCTGTACCATTTTTGTTGCCCTTCCCTAGATTGCTTATACTCTGTCTGTGTCCTTTTGGAGATGTGGTCTCCAGAACTGAATACAGTACTCCAGGTGAGGTTTCACCACCTCCCTCTTTCTGTTGGTGATACCCTTACTTATGCACCCTAGCATCACACTGGATCTCCCCACACCCTTATCACACTGTTTGGCCACCTTTAGGTCATCAGATAGGATTGCCTCCAGGTCTCTTTCCAGTTTGGTGGTCATCTGTACCATTCCCCCTCATCTTGTACTTTGTTCCTGGATTTCTGTGCCCTAAGTACATGCTTTTGCAATTATTCACATTAAAACATAGTTGCCACATTTTTGACAACTACTCAAGCTTTCCCTGTTCCACCCCCCACCCCATGGAGTGTCTACACTATTGCAGATTTTAGTGTCCTCTGTAAAAAGATGCACCTTCCATACTATTCCCTCTGCAATCTCACCAATAAATATATTAAAGAGGACCTGTCCCAGTTCTGATCCTTGTGGCACCCTGCTGGTCACCCTCCCCTCCTCGGAATGAACTCTGTTTACTAGGGTTGTCAGAACCCTCTGAAGTTCTGGGTTCTAGTTCTAGTCCAGAACTTTTGAAAAAGTTCTAGGGTTCTAATCTTTTTTAGAACTTTTTAGAACTCGAACCTTATTTTTTTATTGTGCTGCCAGTAATGAAGATAGTAATAAAATACATGTAAAGGAAAAACTGTTCAATATAAGGGGGAGAGAAATTATCATGTGTGACATTGATAGGAATACAACTAGGTTTATCTATGGTTTCTTCTGTTTGCTAAAGCCAGCAACTTAATACGTAACAGGCCCACCCACCCACCCATATTTTAAAGTTTTCCTGCTGCAGCTGCATCATAAGGCTTTACACTAGGTTTTTAAAACGGAATCAGCATTACCTGTGTGGCGCCGTTGTACTCTGTTGCGTTCAGGTTCCTTTCTACACACTGAGAGTATTCCGGCAACATTTGTTTCGGCTTCCCCAGAGTTTTGCTCTACAAATGCTGTTTTCTGCCTTTGTACGGAATGGCTGTTTTACACAGCACGACAAAACGGTACACAACGGTGCAAACCGCAATAAGCAATAAGCAGGTTTGGACGAATGTTCGCCTAGGGACCGAAACAAATGCAATTTACACACAAGGGATGTAACGAAATACTGTTTCCATAACAGTTATTCCGTTACATAAACCTGTGGGTAAAAGCACCTATAGTTCCTTAGTGAAAGAAAGAGGCACATTAGCCATTCTGTACTCAGTTATATAGAGAATAATGGATGGGGAAGGGTTTGATATGAGAATTTAATGCACACCCGAGTTGTGGGATGCTACATTGCCCTTGGGGTTTATCAAAGCATCCCACAACGAGGGTGTGCATTAAATTCTCACATGAAACACCCTTTCCATCTTTTATTTTTTATAATAATAGACCAGCAATTTTTCTCCAGCAGTTTGTGAGACTGTTTGGCCCGGCCCACATACAGAATGTTGGCCAATGAGGCAGCAACATAGTTTGACTGGCATGGCTCATGAATGTCATAACAACCAGCTGGTTGTTATGGAAAATATCAACCTGGTCAGTACATTGAGAGAAATTGCTGACCAGTTATTATATATACTTATCGTCATGAATTATGAGAAAAAATAACTGATATTACCTAATGTCAGCTATTTGCTGCTTTCTGTTTTAAATGAGTAAATCAAAAGTTGCTATGTTTAAAAGAAAGCTTTTATAACAGTCAAGCCAAGGTACTACAGCAGTAGCATGTGGAACTGTTGCAAAACATATTATGTCATAACGTAGTCAGTCAAGACATTTGAATAAAAAAATTATGCCAGTCATTGTTGCTGGCAAAAAATGCATGCAATTTTCTAAGATAATGCATACATATACCAACATTTTTGTTGGTAAATTGAAGTAATACATACAACTTTCTAAGATGATGCATTTGTGCAGCTGATACTTCAATAAAATCTGTATTTCAGTCACATAAATAAAAAGTGGTTTCACCACATACTAACTTAAGGAACATTTAATGTAGCTGCAGCAGTTGGCATGTGATGTTTAAGGGACAGCGTCTGTCAACCCCATTATGTATCAAATTATCACTACTTGTAAAGCAAAAACACTTTATGATAGGTCACATTCTGTGAAAACTGCTGATGCAGATTTTCTTTTATTTCTGATTCCTTTATTCTTTTTTTAAAGGGGACAGGACAATTGTGCTAGGTGGCAGCAGTTTGCAATGTATTTAATAAGAAAAAAAAAATATATATATTATATGTACACAGTAGGTTCGGTCTGTCATAATTTTTTTCCTCACCATCCCCAGCTGATCACGAATCTGTAAATGAAAGGACTAAAACAACACCCACCTTTCACCCATCACCCATTCCACTTTTCTTCTACCACCCTCATCTGTGCAGTAGCACCCATACCACCCTTACACCCATGTTAAAACCAACCCACAACCCTCACCCATGTACTAGCATCCATTTTTGGTTTATGGCTAACATTTCTGTAATTGAAAAAATAATAAACAGCTACCAATTAGAACTCATTGTTTTGTCCTCTTTAAAATTGAAAAATAGACCGCCCCAGTCCCAGCCCATATTGATGCACCACAAAGTCACAGAAGGTAAATCCAAAAATATATGTTTGCACTTTAACTATAAATAATATGATACAGAAAGGATTGACGTGACAGTGTCCCTTTTATGCCAAATTTGGGCCTGTTCCCACTGATGTTAAAATTGCCCTGTATATAAAACTTGTTGACTTTAGTTTAGACCCTAGCTACAAAGCAGTTTGCCATGAAATGGTGAAAGTTTTGTGGTATATAGTCAAGGTAGTAGATGAGAAAGGAAGAGACAACCAAAGTCATCACAGTCTGTAAAGTTTCTTTTGGTGCAGAGAGACTCTGTCCACACAGTATTTACCAGCCACCACCATCTGAGTTGTCATCACCATCAACATCCACAACATCAATCACTTCAGGATCAGTTTGTATACTCTTGTAGGGATACGAAAATCTTGACTTATTAACTTTAATAAAGTTAACGTGTGTACATTTTCTGGCAGCAACCTATTTCTGGTGTCTGTCTCAATATTGCCAGCTGTACTAAACATGCATTCTGAAGAGACACTTGTTGCAGGACAACAAGATATTTACAGGCTTCATCATACAGCTCTGTCCAAATTGACTTTTTGATCTCCAGTATTCAAAGGGCATGCATCAATAGGAATAGGCAGTTCTTGCAGGTAACTGTCTACCATGATGGACAGAGACACCGCTCAGAAGAAATCAGCAGCAGAAGCTGGTATGGCAGCAATTTGGAAAGGTTTTGCCACAGATTTAGCTGCTACTAAGGTTGAAGAAGTGGCAGTTACGGAACAACTACTGTTAATGTTTGGTGACTTTTTCAGTTCTGTATCCCTTTGTAAATGATGAACCTGCATGTTGTGGTGATGACAACCTGAGGGTACTGTGCATGTCTGTGTTTGACTCCTTTGAGCGCTGCAGCTCATCTAGCAACAGACATTTGTACTGCTCTATATCATCTGTTTTTGGAAGATGTATAGCCTTGAACCTGGGATCTATGAGAGTTACAAGGATGTAGTGTTTTGATTTCGTCATTGCAACTAATTTGTCATTGGTTTTGAAACGCTCGCTCATTCTTTTTATGAGATTCCTATGATACAGGCGACGTGTCTGCGCTTCAGATCTGTCTTTTTCTGTTTGTAGATTTAGAACACTAAGATGATGTGAAATGAGCATTATGAGTGGGATAACCTGACTCACAGATGTGCCTTCAGAAGACATGTCCCTTGTAGCTGTCTCAAAAGGAGCTAGGATGCAGCACACTGTCTCCATTAATTTCCATTGCAGCACAGACAGCATAATGCCATCTCCAATAATGTAACTGGAGCAATACTCATGTACAGCTTGCTTTTCCTCCAAGAGGCACTGCAGCATATAAAATGTTGAGTTCCAATGAGTGGAAACATTTTGAATCAGCTTTTGCTGGGGCAGCTTGTGTTTTTTTTGCAGTTCGGACAGTGTCCGTATAGCCTTGGTTGAATGTGAAAAGTGAGTCACAATTTTTTTGCAAACAGCAATCATACCATCCACTTGTGTTTCATTGCTGAGAAATCCCGTGACAATTAAATGTAAGCAATGTGCAAAGCAAGAAGCATGCAGAAATCCTCCATCCTGTACTGCTTTCAAGATGTTGGCTCCATTGTCACTTACTATGAAGCCACATTTTAGACTGTAAGAATAAACCCATTCGTCAAGGAGGTCATTTAGTTCCTGCAAGATGTTTGTAGCAGTATGACTTTGCCCAAACTTCTTTATATGCAGCAGCGCCATCTTTTGGGGTGTCTTTGTTTTTGAAGAAGCACAAGAAAACGTGACCCAATGAGCGAAAAGGGACATATAATCTATGTTTTGAGTGCTGGTCCACATATCTGTTGTGACATGAATAACCCCACTCTCCACAGTTTTAAGTGCAAGCATCACTGTCGCTTTTAAAGCCTGATAAATGTTTGGTATTTCAACATAGGAAAAGTACCTTCGATGAGGAACATTGTAACGAGGCTCTGCTAATGTCATGAGCTCCCTAAAATCCTCATGATCTACCAAAGAGTATGGGAGAAAGGGCTCGGGTAACAGTTCACCAATTCTGTGATTAAGAAGAAGGGTCTTTGGATGATTTCTAGTAAAGGTATTCTTCCTTTCAAATGCCTGAGACAGTGTTAGCTGTTTACAACATGTCCCTGCTGGTTTATTATACACCGTGCTTCGATGGGCAGATGGACGCAGAAATGGTGGACTAGGGCTTATACATTCAGTGCCATCACTGGATGTGCAACTGGTACTAATGGTGCTGGCGTTGGTGGTAACAGTGATCCTAGGGCTGGCAGTGGTTCTGCCCACATCAAGTTCAGACAATTCAGTATCCATTTCAGATTCCTGACCCTTCTCGCGTGCGGTCTGGAAGATGGAGGACATGGGTTTTGGATGATCAAGCAAAACTGAATGCTTTTTCAGATGGCATTTAAGAACTGTAGTGCCAAGGCATGACACAACTTTACCACAGCTTACACTCTGTTTACACAGGGAACAAATTACTTTGCGTGGATCAGTTTTACTGACAGAGAAATAATTCCACACCTCAGATGTGACAGATTTTGTTCAAGTGCTAAGAAGATAGCTAAAGACTGTTTGTGTCTTTTCTCCTGTCCTAACAGAACCCGGGACATGCTCCTTGGTGCTAGAAGAGTGGGCAGAAGACTCTGATGGATTTTCATTGCTGGCCAACACAGAAGTGGTGGATTCAATGGATATGTCCTTTTCATTGACAACAGTGCTGGATGTATTTGCAAGTGCACTACCTGATTCATTGTCAGCAGACTTGCTCATTTCACTTTGTTGAGGAAGTAATGATTCGTCTGAGACACAACAGTGTCGGACTGAGACAAGAGCTACTGTCTGAGTCAGAGAGGACTCACTGTCACTTGCATTATTGCTGCTAGTCACAGGGATCTTAACAGCTTGAATGGCATACCTTATGGTGCCTCTCCGTGTGACCCCAGCAGCTGTACAAGTTTTCTTAAAAGGTCCCCCTTTACCACACTCCACTTTTGCTCTTTTGCTGTTTCTTGAATTTTTATCACATGAAACATTTCGGTTATTTCTGCTAGCACCAGGATTACCACTATATCAACACCTACTCCAACACCATCACCAGATACTTCATCTATGTTGGTGTCAGCCATAACAGTACCAGTATACTGCGGTGAACACACCCACACCCAAACAATTCCTGTGTAAGAAAGCAATGTGATCTGTGATCGCTGGCTACAATTCCAAAATTTTATTTTGGTTGTGTGACACTGTGATGCAGTAGACTGAAACTAATTAAAGAATATGACGATTTGCAACTAAAGGATCCTAGGTTCAAGGCTTACAGAATGATTGGGCTGCTGGGCATAGGCATACGCATAGCAGTCAAGGGGCGCACAGCAGCAGGGTGATGGGCTGACCACAGGAGATGGAGTCACATACACAACCCAGGGAATGAGAATTATATTTCTACATTTCTGTCATGTAAGGTTAATGGCACCACACAACTGGCCACCGGGCTTCTCTCTGTAACACACACTGGGTAGGGTACAGTGCAGTCAAGGGGCACACAGCAGCAGGGTGATGGGCTGACCACAGGAGACAGAGTCACATACACAACCAAGGGAATGAGAATTATATTTCTGCGTTTCTGTCATGTAAGGTTAATGCCACCACACAACTGGCCACTGGGCTTCTCTCTGTGACACACACTGGGTAGGGTACAGATTTATTTGCCTTTTTTTTGCCCCTCTTGTTATATACTTGTTGCTGGCAGCTGCTGAGTGTGCACCACTGTGCAGTGCTGCAGTTTCAATCACAATCACATTTCACAAAGGTTCTTCTTTTTATTTTTTTATTCTCTCTCCTGAGTCCTGATATTGACTGATCTCAGTCTCGATCCCTATTCCCTTCCCAATTCTTGATTAATCCCTCCACCTGAACCTCCCCCTAGTCCCACACCCGACCGTTAATTTAATGAGCCTTTTTCCAGCCTTTCTCTGGTTCTCGGTCTCAGGCCTGTTAGCCCTTTTTCACAGGAAAATGGATGATGGAATTTTTTAAATAATTCAATAGCACTGCAGCAACTAGCAAGTGCTGCAGTCCGATTGCCGCCACACTGACCTGGGCCCTGGCCTAGTAAGTAGTATTGGGCAAGAATGCTGGCTGCGGTAGTAGCGGTACGCTACAGTTAAGTAGGCTGCTGCTGCTGCCTCCTGAAATCCTCAGCAAATGGCGCTCTGTCTCGGCTTGCATCTGCCTAAATAAATAGTACCCCCACAGATCCCGCAGCTCACACAGCTTACTCGACCCCCACCAGACCACATAGTATTGGTCAGGTGGTGAGGAGGATGACTTCACTTGAGCGTACATACATAAGTATGTTACACAAGCGCAAACTGAGAGAACTCGCGGTGGATCTGACAAGATTGGCAATGGCAACCCCAACAACACTGCTGCTGCACCCCCCCACCACATCGGGGCTGCCACTTGCCTGCTGCTGCTGGGATATGCCTCCTCCAGTCCCCACACATACCCCTACAACCCCCCCACATCGGGGCTGCCTGCTGGGACGTGCCTCCTCCGCCCTCCTCTCCACACACACAAGTCATCAGCTGGGACTCAGATTCAAACCCTTTTGAGAACCTTTTAGTGTTCGAGTTCTGAGTTAGAACTCGAACACCAAGGTTTGAGGAGGGTTCGAATCTTTGATGAACTAGTTCTGACAACCCTACTGTTTACCGCCACCATCTGACTCCTATTCCCCAACCAATTCCTTATCCAGTTTATGACTTTTTGCCCCACTCCCAGGCAGACCAGCTTGTTTACTAGTCTCCTATGTGGAAAAGAGTTGAAGGCCTTACTGAAATCTAGGTAGGCCACATCCACTGCTCCACTCTGATCTACTTCCCTGGTCACCCAGTCAAAGAAATCTATCAGATCTGTTTGACATGACCTCCCCCTGGTGAATACATGCTGCCTTGGATCCTGTAAGTTGCTGGTATCAAGATATTCCACAATCCTTGCCTTCAGCAGTGATTCCATTAATTTCCCCACCACTGAGATCATGCTGACTGTCCTGTAAATACAGTTTCCTTCCTGCTACCAATTTTGTGAAGTGGGACTACACCTACTCTTCTCAAGTCCTTCTGAACTACTCCTATCTCCAGTGACTTTATTTATTCATTTATTTGCTTTTGTTAACCAGGTTAGCACACTAGACAGCATGTGCCTATTTTCAAGTGTGACCCGGGAGGTTACAGAGTACATAGGAGACACAATACAGGGATAGGGTACAATCAGGCCCACGTGCAAGTGGCTGGCACAGCAATAAGGTACCATGTCATTGCATAGTAGGGTAATGTATACAGCAAACAGGTTATAAATTGGCAGTAGGGGGGAGGGTGAGCACCAGGAAACACTCATGACAGGGAGTACAACAAAATACATGATCTTTCAAGGGCACCTATCTTTAGAGAGAAATACTACCCATCATGAGCAGCTAGGGATGGGAAGTGCTAGCCAGAGTCGCCCCCACACCCCAGGAGTGCTTAGTGCGATAGTGCAGGTAACCATCAAAGATCAGCCATGGGCAGTGAACCAACCCACAGTCACCCTAGAGTATCTGGAGGATCAGGGGACATTTCTGGAGCTATGAGGCACAGAGACAGGCAGCTGAGGATTTGAGGAAATTCCAGAATGAGGTTTTGAAGCAGTGATGGGAGAGAGATGCACGTACAAGTGCAGGAAGGGAGTTCCACAGCCTAGGAGTTTTCCTTACTTATACATTGGTATTGCTTTGTGTTTAATTATTTTAGTTTTTAATTCAGGAAGGGGGTTTTCAAAACTGCTTATCTTGTCAGCATCTTCAGAAGGGTTGAAATAACTGCATATTTGATTTTCCTTTGTGGCTAATAAACTACCAGGCTGTTTTGGGGCTGGGGAGGTTTACCTGTGTCTGACTTGGATGTCTGGATTTTTCTCTGTTTGATTAGCAGGGTATTTTCTCTGTCAAATTGTTGTGTAGGGCATCTTGCTGACAGGAAGGCACTCATCACAGGCGGTGGGTAAGAGCTTTTAGCTGATTGTTTCGTGAGGGGCACAGTTTAGCCCAACCCTTCCCACCCCTCACCCCACCCACCCCTGGAAATAGTTCCTTTATACCTGAGGTTCTGACATCATTTCCTCAAGAGTGCAAGGTGCATATCACTGTCATATCCTCTTTAGCACACTGCACTAACAATATAAGCATACACATTGTATATATATATATATATATTTCTATATAACAAACCAATCACACACACACACACACACACACACACACACACACACACACACAAACAAAAAAGTAGATTAACATGTGGGGAGTAGTGCAATGTAATGGCTGTGGGGCAGCAGTCTTCCAGGAGTTTTTCTGGAGGCTGAGATGCTGCCCTATTTGCAGACAACTCTCTGCCCTGAGGGAGGAAGTTGAAGTTGCCCGTCTTCAGGCCGCACTGGACAGTAGTAAGGGAACCTTCCCCCAGGCCACACTGGACAGTAGGAAGGGAACCTCCCCCATCCAGGGAGCACCAGAGCCACCACCACTACCTCAGAGGTTGCGAAGAAAGCACTGCAGTTGGACCACAGTGGGCTCAGAGAGGGTGAGGATGGTGGAACAGAGGCACACCCAGTCAGTTGTTCCACTCCACAATCCATACACCATTCTGGGGGAGCATAGCTCCCCTATGGATGCGCCCGCAGAGGAGACTGATGACAACTGTCACAAGGGAGGCCCACAGGAAGGAGGCAGAGGACACCACAGGGAAAGGAAGCAGCTCCTGGTGGGGGACTCAATTATTAGGGGGATAGAACTGGGGGGAGCAGGGAAAACTGAAATAAGGTGCTTGCCTGGTGCCATGGCTTGGAGGGACAGGAAGCGCATCCTCAGGATCACGAGAACAGCTGCAAGGGAGTCTGAGCTGGACATCATTGTCCACCTAGGGACAAATGACTTGGCTCATCATGAGATTAGAGCAGTGCAGGAGGACATTGTAGAGTTGGGGAGGGGCTTAAGACAAGTAGCATACACAGTATCCTTCTCAGAGGTGCTGCCTATCAATGGCATGGGGGAGGCAAGGGTAATTTGCACCATGCAGTTTAATGAATGGTTGAAAAAATGGTGTGGAGCACAGGGGTTTGCTTCATTGGGGACTGGGTCCACCTGGAGGACACCAGCCTATACTAGCAGGATGGTCTGCATCTGTCCAGGAAGGAACAAGTCTTTTGAGCAATCGGTTTAAATGCTTCATTGGCAAGCTTTTAAAACTAGTCAAAGGGGGAGGCACTGATAAGCAGCAGGAAAATCCCAGCCTCTCCCTACAAAACAGGGTACTAAATGAGAAAAAGACCGAGGTAGAAAGGTCAGTGGGGGATGCTGCAACAGAAGGTAAAGCCATCAAAAAATGGAGAGCAATAAGTACCAATGCCCGTAGTCTGGGTAACAAGCTTCCTGAATTAGTGGCCTTGATGGAGGAGGAACATCTGGATATCGTGGCAGTCACAGAAACATGGTACACACAAAACCATGACTGGGGCGTAAACACCAGGATACACTATCTACAGGAGGGACAGGGAGGGTAAAAGAGGAGGAGCAGTAGCTCTTTACATAAGGGAAGGAATCAAAGCAACAGAACAAAAGGGTAAACAGGGAGGAGAAGAAGCACTCTGGGTAAATTTGGAGACAGGCAATGGCACCACAATCCGCGCAGGGATCGTATACAGACCCCCTTCTTGGGGAGAAAATGGACAAGGAAATGATAGAAAGTATACTTAGAATGGCAGAAAAAGGGGAGATATTGCTGATGGGTGATCTGAATATGCCAGATGTTAACTGGAGTGCAGTTGCAGCAGCCACTTCGAAGAGTGGGGTTATTCTAGATGCCCTGCAGGGGTCATGCCTTAGACAACTAGTATTGGAGCCCACTCGAGAGGGAGCAATCTTAGACCTGGTTCTCTCAAATGGAGATGGAGAGAGGATCACAGATGTAGAAGTGGGTAGCCATCTGGGAACTAGTGACCATCGAACAGTATGGTTCTCAATAACAGCAATACAGTCAAGCCATACAAAGGCAAAAGTACTGGACTTTAGGAGGGCTGACTTTGCCAAAATGGGTGAGTGCCTAAGAATGCACTAGCAAATGGGCAGGAAGGAGGGGTGGAAGAACAATGGGGAATAATAAAACTGCCATCACAGAGGTAACGAGCCTTTGTGTGAAGCAAATAAACAAAACAAAATGATGTAAGAAACCACTATGGTTCTCTAAAGGAAGTGGCAGTGAAGATTCAAGAGAAAAAGAAAGCATTCAGGAAGTACAAGGAATGCAGAAGGAGCAGGACAGAGAACTGTATCAGTTAAAGCAAAGGAGGCTGGGAAGGCAGTCAGAACAGCAAAGGCCCAAACCAAGGAAAGAGTAGCCAACTCAGTTAAGAAGGGATAAAACCTTTTATAAGGTACATCAGGGAGCGAAGGAAGACCAAGGAGGGATAGTGAAGCTTAATAAAGGGAGGGAGGGTGGGCAGAGGAGACTGTGAAAAGGCAGGTAAGAGCCTCCCACCCACCCTGTTTTGGAGGCTACTTAAATACTGAAAAGCCACTGGGGGTTGGGATTGAAGGGCTGAGTATTTCTGTTTGGGACTGAAATTTTGAAGCAACAGGAGTTGGTGGGCCTGTGACATCATACAGTTACCTGGAGTCTGCTTACACACACTGTTAGTGGGACTGAACACATACTGGACTGTATGTGTTTGTGAGACTTGGGAACTTTGTTGGTGGGGTTGAAATTGGGTTTGTAAATAACTACAGTCAGTATGAGAGAAACTGTACTCCAGGGAAAGGGACTGAGAAAAGGGGTGTGCTATTATAAACAGAGGGGATAATCAGGGTGGCCATATTCCACCATGGCAGGCATCTTCGGAAGGGTTGTAGGCTGCACAGGCTGTGGGATGGCAATAATTCTAAATTGGGCCTGGAGAGGGCTGCCCACTCTGTAGACAGCTATCTTGTATTAGGAGTGAGGTATATTGGTTAAGGAGTAAGCTGTGGGAGCTGGGGGTGTCCAAGGATAGGGGTGTGGATATGGGCAGCAGAAGGTGGGGCTGAGGGGAGGCTGGGGCAGCGTCTGAAATTACAGGACATTATGCTACAGCAAGCAGAGGGGGGATATTGGGACAGAGGACCCTTAGATAGGGAAGTTGATGCTAAGGGAAAGCGTACAGGGTGAAAATTCTGAATTCAAGGAGACTGGAGGGGAAAAGTCAGGAGGGCTGTTGCGGAAGCCTAAAACAGCAGACTGTGGGAAGGGAGCTCCTAAGGTGAACAGTGCAAGAGAGGAAGAAGAGGTCAGTTTAGAGATGCAGTCAGGGAAACTCGGGTTACTTGATGGAGGCTGACATAGAGGTTCACAATAAATTTGAGATACTAAGCATCCTAGAGGGAGGAAGGGGTTGGTGAAATGAGGAAACTTATACAGAGGCCGGGGAGGGAGTCAGATACCCATAGGGCATCACAGAACAGCTATGGAAAGGATAGACATAGTCCCAGAGGGAGAGGAATAAGCAAATGGGGAGATGCAACATATTCCAGACATGAGGGAGGAGAGCATGATTGGAGAGAAACTGGGAGACAAGGAGGTGGGAGGAGCCCCTTCAGCAGGGAGGTCAGTACCAAGGATGGGGCCTAGCTAAAGGGGACCCACAGAGAGCCTCTGGAGACAGGGGTACTATTACAAGGGGGGATGGTGCGGGGAAGGAAACCATCAGGGCCAGGATAAAGGGTTCAGATAAGAGAGGGTTAAAGGGACACCTATTCAGAGGGGTTTGAGTTAAGTGGGCAAAATAGCAAGGGAGGCAGAAAGGGAGGGTGACAAGGGTCTCTAATAAGGCAAGAAGACTCCCATGAAATTGTGATCATGAATAAAGTGGGGGAGGGGGGGCTGAGAGGGCATAGTGGAGGTAACCATAAGGATGATGGCGGTGTTAAGGTTCTGTTACTGGGAGACTCGATGATTAAGGGTATCCATTGGGAGGGACAGGGGATGGATGCCATAGCCAGGTGAAGGTAGTGAGTATCTCTGGGCTGACAGTGCACAGAGCAAAGTTCATGGTGTATGAAATGGTTAGGGATTGTGGAGGGAAACCGGATTTCCTGGTGCATTTGGGAACTAATGATCTAGAGGGAAATAGCATTTTGGAAATCCAAGCAAGGTTCCAAGAACTTGCCAGAGTCTGTCGGGATAATGGATGCAACATTTCCTTTTCGGAGATATTGCCAGTACCAAAGGCCTCAGTGGAGAAAAAAAAGATCTACAGAGGTTAATGAATGGCTCAGGAAGTGGGGTGAAGAGAATGGGTTGGGTGTTGAGAACTGGAATGGAGTTTGGGAGGATAAGGGACTATATGCCAAGGACAGGTTTCATCTTGCCCCATTAGGGAAGGAAGTCCTTAAACAGGGGATGGCTGACTACATACAAGAAAGGTGGGGTTTAAACTTGTAGGGGAAGGGATAAGGAGGGCTGACCAGAAGCCCTCCCTCCAGATGAGGGAGTAACCTTCAAGCCCAAGGGGAGGAAACAGACTGGAGGTGGAGGTTTCAGGAGGAGTAGGGGAGGATGAGTATAAGGAATCTGGGTGGGGTTCGACAAAAGGATCAGGGATAAGGGGTGGGGGTTAGTGTTAGTAAATGCCAGGAGTTTGGGAAACAAGTTGCCAGAGTTCCAGGCCATGCTGTTCGAGGGGGGGGTGGATGTGGCGGCAGTCACGGAAACGTGGGCCAACAAAAACCATGACTGGGACCTAAATGTACAGGGGTACACTATGCTTAGGAAGGATAGAAAGGAGGGCAGAGGGGGTGGAGTGGCTATGTTCATTAGAGATGACATAGAAATTGCTATGGTAGAAGAGGCAGAGGAAGCGTGAGGCCTTATGGGTCACCTTGAGTCCCCAGCAGGAGATAAGGTCAAGCTGGGTGTAGCATATAGGCCCCGGGATGAGTGATGTTCTAGGGGATGGTTTGCTGGACAACATCATTGCCCAGTGTGGTCCAAAAGGGAAGGAGTGGTGTTGATGGGGGACCTTAATATGCCAGGTACTAACTGGGGAACCATGTCCTCTAAGGTGGCCAAGGAGCAGAGGCTGCTGGATGGCTTCAGGATGTGTTCTTAACACAGCATGTGATGGAGCCCACAAGGGAGGGGCATGTCCTGGATGTGGTTCTGGCAGATGGGGATCTGGTAAGGGACATGGTTGTACAGGACCCCCTGACTGGGAGTGACCACAATACTGTCTGGTTTCAAATAAGCATTGGGGGAGTGGGGGTGAGATCTAGGACACTGGCAGTGGACTTCAGGGGGGCAGACTTTATGGGCATGGGAAATATTCTCAAGGATCACTTGAAGGGGATTACCTCAACAACAAGTGTGGAAAGGAGATGGGAGGTCATAAAACGGGACTTCATGAGGCAGTCAGGATCTGTGCTAAGTTGAAGCGTAAAGGAGCAAGGTCACATAAACCATGCTGGTGGTCAGTGAGGTCAGGTAGCAGTCAGAGAAAAGAAGGCGGCTTACAAAAATATAAAACAACAAGAGGGGATAGGGATAAGGAAATGTACCAGCTTGCATCTAGAAAAGTCACCCGTATGGTGAGGGAGCAAAGTCCAGTAAAAGAGCATCGGCTGGCACAGGGGATACATGGAGGAAAAGGGGTTCTTCCGTACATTGGGGGCGGAGAAAAACTAAGACCATCTCAGCAGATTGAGATCAGAAGGAGGGTGGGTGGAAGAGGCGAGGACCAGGCAGAGGTATTTAACAGTACTTTGCCTCTGTGTTCACTAGGGAGGATGGGATATCTACAAAGCAAGGCACAAAGGGATAGAAGCGGCAGGAGTGGATCAGGAGCAGCAGAAATGGAGCAAAAGGAGGAAAGGTATCCCAGGGTGTCACATCTGGATAAGGATAAAAGACCAGTAAGGTGGAGGGACGGATGATGCCATCCCACCAAAGGGTGGTTTGCCTCAAGGCCCTAAAGAAAGACAAATCTCCTGGGCGGATGGCATTCATCCGAGAGTACTAGGGAATTGGCGGACATACTGGCTGCATCCCTGGCGGAGCTTTTCAACAGGTCACTTGAGACAGGGAGGTGCTACAGGGATTGGCGAGAGGCACATGTGGTACCAATCCATAAGGGGGTCTGAGGGTGCTACCAGGAAACTATAGACCCATCAGTTTAACCTCGGTGGTGGGAAAATTAATGGAGAGTATACTAAAGGAACGATTGGGGTTTACTTGGAGGAGGTGGGAGGTCTGGATAGTCGGCAGCATGGGTTTGTGCCAGGTAGATCATGTCAAACCAACCTTGTGGAGTTCTATGAATGGGTAACATCAGAACTGGATAGAGGTAAGCCTGTGGATGTATTATTCTTGGACTTAGCAAGGCGTTGACTCTGTCCCCACAATGGTCTGGTGGAGAAACTGATGGGGTTAGGAGTAGGCCCTTTGATGGTCAGATGGATTGAAAACTGGATAGCTGGACGCACTCAGAGAGTAGTGGTCTGTGGGGAGCTCTCGAACCCTACAGAGGTTGGTAGTGGGGTACCACAGGCTCGGTCCTGGGTCCAATCCTGTTTAATGCATACATATCAGACATCAGGGATGGTATAGGGTGTGAAATGAGTCTCTTGGGATGACTCCAAGATGGGAGCAGTAGTTGAGGGAGAAGAGGGAGGTTGGCCCTGCAAGGGACCTGGACACCCTGGAAGCTGGGCTCACACATGGAAATTAAATTTCAATATCACCAAGTGCAAGGTGTTGCATCTTGGTGGGAAACCTAAACACAGGTACACCCTGGGAGGAGGTGCTGGAAGCCTCAACAGGGAAAAAGACCTAGGGGTCATGGTGGATACATGTATGAATAACACTGAGCAGTGCAGGAGGCAGCTAGCAAGGCAAACAGGATGTTGGGATGCATCGCAGGGGATCACCTCTAGGAGCAAGGAAGTGATTCTGCCACTGTACAATGGACTGGTAGACCACACCTTGAGTACTGTGTACAGTACTGGAGACCACACTTGAAGAGGGACATACAGCTCCTGGAGAGGGTACAGAGGAGGGCAACAAAGATGATACGAGGCTAGGGGATTTGACTTACGAGGACAGACTTGAGGAGCTCTGCCTGTTTTCATTGGAGGAGAGGAGAGAGAGGGGACATGATTGAGGTCTTCTAGGCACCTCAAGGGAATAAATAGGGTAAACATGGAGGATCTTTAGACTAAAGCAGGGAGGCATCACCAGAGGGCATGGTTTGAAGTTGGAAGGTGGAAGGGTGAGGGGAAAAGAGAGGAGGTTTTTCACTGAGAGGGTGGTGGACCCTTGGAATGCTCTGCCTGGTGAGCTGGTTCAGAGATCCACAGTGGAGAGCTTTAAGAGAGGGGGGACAGACACAGAAAGTGGATGTATCAGATGATGGCCTGTCCCGGGGTGGGGATGGATGATAGGGTTTCTGGAGCACAAGGGATGGGAGGGTCTCGGCACCCAACTAAGGATCGAGGTTCGAGCAGACTTGATAGACCATAAGGCCTAATCTGCTGGCAAATAGTATGTTAGTATGTTAGTATGTTAGTACTAAACAAATATTTTTGCTCAGTATTTACAAATGAAGAGGGGGAGGTGCCTAAAACAAACAGTAGAAACACTCTGGATACAGAAGTTGATACCAGCCCATTTACAGAAGAAAGGGTTATGAAAGAACTCTTAAAACTGAAGGTGGACAAAGCAATGGGGCCTGATGGGGTTCATCCCAGAATTCTAAAAGAACTAAGGGTAGAACTAGTGACACCACTGACTACCCTCTTTAACAAATCATGGGAGGATGGGTGGTACCCGAGGACTGGAGGAGGCAGATGTGATTCCCTTCACAAAAGTGGGAGCAAGGCAGAAGCAGGAAACTACAGACCTGTTAGTTTAACCTCAGTGGTAGGGAAATGATGGAATTACTTCTGAAGGAAAGAATTGTCACGTATCTAGAGGCCAGAGGGGCACAGGACCCTAGGCAGCATGGATTCACAGCGAAAGGTCATGCCAGACTAATCTGATAGATTTCTTTGACTGGGTGACCAAAGTAGTAGATCAGGGAGGGGCTGTGGACATGGCCTACCTAGACTTTAGCAAGGCATTTGATACAGTCCCACACAAAGATTAATATTACAAGTTAGCCAGCCTGGGAGTGGGTCCCAAGATGACTGCCTGGGTAAAGAATTGGCTGGAGAATAGGACACAGAGGTAATAGTAAATGGAGTCCACTCAGAAGAAAGGGGGTTACTGGTGGGTACCACAGGGTTCAGTATTAGGACCGATCCTCTTCAGTGTCTTTATAGCGACATTGCAGAAGGACTGGAAGGAAAAGTATGTCTCTTTGCAGATGACACAAAAATCTGCAACAGAGTTGATCAGCAGGGTGGGGTGGAAAGGATGAGAAGGGACTTGGCAAGGTTAGAGAATGGTCAAATTTTTGGCAGCTTAGATTCAATGCTAAGAGGTGCAGTAATGCACCTGGAAACAAAACCAGGGGAAGAGTACACAATGGGGGGTGAGATACTAACAACAACAAAAATGGAAAGGGACCTGAGAGTAGTCATATCAGATGACCTAAAGGTGGGCAAGCAATGTGAGAGGGCAGCAAGGAGGGCTGGGGGGATACTGGGATGCATAGGGAGAGGCTCACCAGTAGAAAACAGGAAGTTATTATCCCTCTGTACAGACAGCTGGTGAGACCCCATCTGGAGTACTGCGTGCAGTTCTGGAGACCCAATCTCCACAAAGACATAGACAGGATGGAAGCTGTCCAGAGGAGGGCAACTAAAATGGTGCAGGGTCTGCACCGGAAGACATATGAAGAGAGACTAAAGGAGCTTAATATGTATAACCTCGAGGAAAGGAGGGAAAGGGGACATGATAGAAGCGTTCAAGTTCTCAAGGAATCAACAAAGTCAAGAGGGTAGCATCTTTCAAAAAAGAGATGCAAGAACAAGAGGGCACAATTTGAAGATGAAGTGCTCAGAGGTAATTTAAGGAACTATTTTTTCACAGAGAGGTTGTGGTTGCATGGAGCGGCCTCCGGAGGAGGAGGAGACAAAACAGTGGTGGAATTCAAGCATGCATGGGAAAGCCATAAGGCCATTCTAGGGGGTGCGGGTAGGAAGAAGTAGGCTGCTGGTTAACTAGGATCTGCAGCTTATCCAGTAGGTAGGGAAATGGGCAGACTGGGTGGGCCAAGTGGTCCTTATCTGCCATCAAATTCTATGTTTCTGTGTTTCTAGGGCCGCAAGCTGAGAAGGCCTGGTCGCCAGTGAGAGTGCGGGTCTTGGGAACCAGGCGGACCTGAGTAGTGTCAGATCGGAGGTTGTAGGCAAGGGTGTCATGCTTGAGGGGGAGAGCTAGTGCAGGAGGAGTGGATGTTCTGACTATGTTGTCAACAAAGTCACCCAAGACAAATGCATGGTGTTTTTCCGGGGGGAGCCATTCCAGCCTGGAGTATAGCTCACAACCATGCATGAGGCGAGGAGCGGAGAGGGTGAAGCGGCAGATGTTGTTGTATGCCATATCTCACTTAGCTAGGGTAGAGTTCGGGACTGGAGCAAAGGCTACAAGCCTGTAGCAGAGTGTGGGCAGGAGTATCCCCCTGGCTATGGTGAGACGAGCAGCTGGGGTGAGGCAATCTTTAGCCCTGAATGCAAGTCCAAGCTTCCCGTTAGTGGCCATACAGACATTTCTAAGGTGCACCGTAAGATCCAGCTGCGGATCGAGGGTAACACCTAGGTACTTCACGGCAACAGGGACCGGCAGGGGAGCGCCATTTGCCCCATAGATCTTTAGAGGTGTGGGGCAGGCCTTGGTTTTGGCCGAAGACCCGAAGAGCATGGCCAGGGTCTTGTCCAGGTTGATGGTGAGCTTGTGTTCCACCAGCCAGTTCTGATACTTGAGAAGTCAAAGTTCAGGCGCATGTTTATGCTAGACATGTCCGGAGAACTGTACAATAAGACAAGGTAATCCGCGTATAGGGTTATGTGCCCGTGGATAGCAACAGTGGGCAGCCCATTGATGTACAGGGAAAACAGAATGGGTCCAAGGACGGATCCCTGGGAGACCCTGAGGGTGACAGGGAAAGGGCAGAGAGGGCGTGGTTGAAGCAAGAATATTGCTGCCTACCCCCAAGGTAGTCAGAGAAACATGCTAGGGCTCGGTTGGAGAATCCAATGGACTGTAGAGTGGAATGGAGGATGGAGTGGTCAACATGATCGAAGGCCTTAGAGAGGTCCACGAAGATGGCACTGGTCAGTTTGCCTTGGTCAGTGGCTGTCTGGATCTCCGAGGTAACTACGGCAAGCGCTGTCAATGTGCTATACCCCTTCCTGAAGCCATGCTGGGCTGGGGAGAGAACTGCATACTCCTGAAGGTAGTGGGAGAGTTGAGAGAAAACAGCCTTTTCTAGGAGCTTACTGACTGCTGAGAGTATGGCGATGGGGCGGTCATTTTTCTTATCCTTGGGGTCACCTTGTTTGTGCACAGGGACAATCTTGGCAACTTCCAAATGTCTGGTATGATCACTGAGATAAGTGAGGCATTGAATATGTGGGTGACTGGCCTGGCGAGGAGAGGGGCCTCCAAGCTCAGCAGTTTTGGCTCGAGGCTGTCGTGACCAGTGCCAATGTGATGGGAGAGCCCAGCAAGGAGTGCCTTGGTCTCCCCAACTGAGATTCTTTTGAGGTAGAAAGAAGGCCAGGAGGGGGAGAGCCCGTCAGTCTGTGTGGGTGCAGCGGGTCGGGACGACGACGAGGCAGTCAGGTTAGTGAACATGGCGTTGAAAGCGGAGGCAATAGTGTGGGGATTATTGCAGTTAGACCCCCCAATATTGACGTCGGGGGTCATTACCTTGGCAGACCCACTGACCAGGTTTTTGACGTTTTGCCAGAAACGCCGGGGGTTATACGCTGTAGCAAGCAGGGCGGATTTGCAGAATTCTCTCTTAGCAGCACGTATGGCACTCTTGCAAGAGTTTCTGAGCCGCCGGTACTCGATGAGATCATTCATGTTGCGTGAGATTTTGTATTTCACCCACCATTTGTCTCTCAGCTTCATGAGGGAGAAGAGTCCCCCATGTAGCCACTTAGTGACTGTGCCCCTCACCCTCCTCTTAGTGAGGGTTGCATGCCTATTTTGCAGTGGGGCAAAAATGGTTCGGAACTGATCTAGGGCTGCAGTGGGCTCACTGGTAGACGTGACCCCAGACCAGTCTGCACAGAGGAGGCCATTGAGGAAATCCTTCAGACTGAGCTTGGAGAAGTCCCCCATCTGGATCACCCTGCAGGGGACTTTGTGCGAGGAGGTGCCCCATATGCAGTAGATAGGCGAGTGGTCCGAGATGGCATCGGGAAGAGTTCCCGAGTGGACAATTCTGTCTAATCGGTTACAAAGGACCCAGTCAATAAGTGAGCCTTTGTCCCCCCTGGGAGGAGGTCCTTTGAACAGGACTGTCAGAGGTGCAGTCAGCTACTCTCTGAGCTCCTTCAGTATCCTTGGATGTATCCCATCTGGCCCCATTGCCTTGTCCACTTTCAGATTTGTGAGTTCCTTCAGGTCTCTCTCCTCTGTAAATGTATTAGTGTCCACCTCCCTTCCTGTGATGATTCAGCCACTCAACTGTGGTCCCTTTCCTTCCCCTTTCTCCATAAACACTGATCAAAAAACTTTGTTCAGGATGCCTGCTTTTTTCCTGGTCCCCCTCCACACAATCCTCCCATTCCCTCTTTAGCCTTACAATCCCTTTTGTGTTTTTTCTCCTTTTGTTGACATATCTGAAAAATGTCAATCATTTTTCATTTCATTTCATTTTTATTTTGTTAACTGGGATAGGGCACTGGAACAAGTACTTTTTGAGGCCTGTTCTGACAGAAAATACAAACATTGCATACACAATGAACAACAAAATAATTATACAAATGTACGAATAATTACAAATATAAAAATACTTTAAATATTACTTAAAATTAAGTTTAAGCATATTCAACGAAGAGGAAGCACAGAGACAATCAGGCAGATGATTCCAAAACATAGGAGCAGCAACAGAAAATGAACGTGACCCAGACTTAAGATTTACAAAAAATGGATTGCAAAATAGTGCTATGAAATGACCTCAAATAGACAGAGTGGCACTGAATCAACCCCAAATCAGTCGATGGAAACTCCAGGGATAGAAAGACAGCTTTAAATGTTTGACAGCCAAAATAGTATGCTATTTTGGATCTAGTCGCTAACCAAGGTAAAGGAGGGAACAATAAACAATGATGGGTTTGGTAAGATGAATCCAAAACAAATACTATTACTATTGTATGCAGTATTTAACATTTTAGTTTCCTTAAAACCAAGACTATAATATAGGCTAGCACAATAGTCAAAATAAGGCATGAGGGTACTCTGGGCTATTAATTTACAAACCTCCGCAGAGAAAAAAATAAAAGTTTAATCTTATGAAGTACCCCCAGCTTTCGATTTATGGTATGACAAGTAGATGCAACTTGAGAGTTGTATGATAAACATGGATCTAATAGAACTCCCAAGTATTTAAATTTGAAAACCTGATCGAAAAGAAACCCTGGAGCAACCGAAACAGAAAAAGCTGGATTATTCTGAAGCATCATTGAGATACCAAACAGCATGGATTTTGTTCTTTTAAATTCAGTATTATTCCATTACTGACAAACCAGTTGCATACCTCAGCAAATTCAGGCTCAACAACAGCAATGAGTTTAGTTAATGAATTAGACTGATAATACAAAACCAGATCGTCAGCATAGAGGAGACTTATTGGAAGGCTAGAGCCTGTAGTTCAAGGGGGTGGTGCAACTGGCCACACGCCCATTTTTGCCTAAGGACTTCTCTGCTCACTCCACACACAGGCATTTTTCCTTTCAGCTGGAGCCTCTGACGGTCTGCCTTCTCTCCTGGGGCCTACTAGGGCTTTTGCTCCCCCCCCGTGCATGCTTGGACTCTGCTTAGTTTGTGCTGGACTCCTGTTTTTCTGCTTTTGGTTTGTATTACTCCATGCGTCTGTATGTGCTGGTTCCCATCCTGCTTCTGTCCTTGTGTTTGCCTTGTTTGTTTTTTTTGGGCTTTCTAGTGCCCTGTGTAATCACTGCTACTTGTACTTCAGGTTATACTCTGTGTTTCCTTGCCTCATGCTACCTTGTGCATGCACCCCCAGGCCCCATTTCTCACCTACTATTGCAGCCCTCTGCTTACTGCATTGTCCTCTGTATGCTTTCGCTCACCTTGCTTTCTGCATAACAAGCCTCAGTTCCTGCTATTGCAATGTTTGTTTCAGCTCACACTGCAGTCTGCTGCCTTGTGTCCCTTAATTGATTACACCTGTTCTTGGCTTTGCTGCCAAGCTAACAACTTCCCCCTGTTTTACTTCTTCACTATATCCTCAGCAATCTAGTCCATGGAACTCAATCCTGCTGCCTGAACTGATACCAAGCAAATATTGCTGCTGTTTTTAGTGCATTGCCTCTCCCCACAGTTTCTATGTTCATTCAGATTCCTACCCCTACAAGCTATAGTTAATTGCTGCTGGATGCTGCACAATTACTTTTGTAGCCCTACTGCATTACTCCTCACGTCTGTGTTTGTGTTATTTAGGCCCATTTATTGCTACTCCCACCTTTACAAAATCTTACTCATACCGAACCCTCAGCAGTTTGTTTCTGATGATAACCTAATCCTGCTTTCGTGGCTGGCATGTATTTAACTTATTTCATTAGCTGTTCGGTGTTGTGGTGTCATGTTTTTGTCTTCTTTGTTTATCCTATGGTGGGGGACTGAGGGGTCGCATCAGGCATCATAGCTCCAGGCAGCGAGAGAAGATTTTAACTTCTTATATGTTTTATTAACTGCTTGCTTGCCCCAGCGTTCTATTGCTGCTCCACACAGCCTTTATGGCATTCTGCAACTAACTATTCCAGGCAACTCTCTACCTTAGGGCACGTGGCTCCTCCCCTCCTTCTACCATCCTTTCCTGTTATTCTGCATCTGATTTATACTGTCACCCCAGCCTTTGCAGTCCTCCCAGCCTTCCTGTGACTTGCACTACCAGTATTGCTCATACACCAGCCGTCATGGCTCTAACATAATTAGCTTGCAAGTTTGTTCATTCCAGGACCTCTCACCTTTCAATACTGGCATACCCTTCCAAGTCTGAGAGCATATCATGTTTACTTGCTTCAAACCATATCTCCTACCATACTGGCTTTGCAGCCTCCTCCTACCTAACTGACTTCACTGCCTCCTCCTCTCCAACCATCATCCCCAGGCTTCGGACGGCCTTGCCATTCTGTTACTCATAATATACTATCCAACTCCCTCCCAATTTGGCTTTCTAATGGACTTGGTCGGCATGCATTCCTGTGGTTGATAACTGCTCTTTGCCTTACCTAGGCCCATGAAGGTCCATATTGCTCAGCCTGACCTACGTAGAGGTCTCATCCAGTCAAGACCCACAAGAGGGTCCACAATGCTGAGTCTGACCTAAGTACAGGTCTCCCCATGGATCATCCATTACAACCCACGAACGGATCCCATGCTCCTTACCATGTGCAGGTCTCACACTCATTACAACTCACTTTTCCATATTTTGGAGACATGCCGACCATATCCATTACTCCAGGACTCCTGTCTAGCCATGTGACTGATGATCTCTCTCTACATGTGAAGTTTGGAGCGGGGTACTTCTCACCTGGCCCATAATTGGGAAGATCCTTGCTCTGGGTGGACCTTCAGTCGTCAACCATACAGACTCCTCTTGATGTAGCATTTAAGACTTCGCAACAAAGGAGTGGTGCTCTCCTGGGAAGCCCCTTTAGTTGCCCTAGTCGGGTTCCACAGGCACTCTTCCATGCTATTCTCCCTACAACCACCTCTGGTTCACCTGATTTGTTCATAGATTGGTAGGCCAGTGTTGTTGAGGCACAGGTCAGAAAGCATGGGAAAAACCAGGAGCAGTTGTAGAATTCACCAAAAATATTTATTTACAATAGCAGAAACATAAAAAAAAACTTGTTCAGTATAACTAGAGACCCATGCATTTCATATTTATGAAATAGCACAAAATAAAACAAAATGTTTACCAAAAAATGAAATCTGCTCCCAAAAACGAAATAAAATGAAATGCCCCTTTAAGAGAAATTTACAATGTTAATTCCTGTATGAAGACCGCAGTTAGCTCCAGATTTCACTTATATTTAACTCAGTGTTCCTCAGCGGTCCTAAAAGATAAACGGGGTCATTAACTAATCATTATCGCATAGTCACAATGTGATTTAAACACTCTTTCACCCGATTTGCTTGTCAGTGTCTCGGCTTGTTGAACCATATATTAGCGCAGTAAATCTTCTAATTAAATGCCCAATGTAACAGCATGTTACAGATTTCACCCTCAAGTAAGTGCACCTGGTGTTAATTGTGATAGTAAAGTACTTATACGGGTATCTTCGCCTACTTTGTTATAGCAAGGCACCAGTCTTTGATTCTCCGAATTGTAGTTGCTTTAATTTGTTCAAGCAGGCTTTTCTTTTTACAATGCCGAAACCCCACATCAGTATAAATCAAAGATGCAAGGAGCTTGCTCCAGAGGGGATGTATCTGTCTGATGGTAGTATATTGATGTGTAAATTTTGTTACTGCCACCTTGAATGGGAATCAAGAGATACCCTTGTGAAGCATTGCCGTTCTGCTAGCCACAATGAAAAAAAAGCAAGGGCAGCTGATAGTACGAAGAAAACATCAACACAATGCACAATCGGAGATTCTATTCAGTGTATGAAGGAAGCAAAAATGGATAAGGCATATTTATCGAGGAAATGGTTTTAATGTGTGCTGCAGCAAGCATCCCTCTAGAAAAGCTTGACCACGCAGCAGTCCGAGAGTACTTGAACAAGTATATCCCAGGTATGAGAACTTAACTTAAAAATCTGAAAAATATTTTACATTTAAAGTTGTATTTAGCTAATGATGATGAGCTATTGAGATGCTAAACAGATAATGTTTATGCTTGGGTGCCGGTGACCTTCCATCAGCAGACCGCATTAGGAGGGAATATTTACCACGAGCAGGACAGGTTGCTAAAGATGAAGTTATGTTGGGAGTCGCAGGGAAAAGAATTCCTGTAATCTGTGATGAGACTACAGACAGTGCTGTACGTTGTGTATTTGCTGTGCTATTCAAAACCCTGGAAGCATGTGCCAGCATCCACCTAGCTTCAGTTTTTTTTTTTTTAGAGACTGCAAACGCTACCACATGCTCTCAGACAATAATAGAGACACTAAAAACTTACAATGTAGAGCATGGGAATGTTCTTGCAATTGTTAAGTGACTCAGCTACTTACATGATGAAATGTTTTAGTACACTTGAAATCTTGTTGGGTCCCCAGGTTTTACATATGACTTGTTGGGCACACAAATTACACCTGGTTGGAAATGTGTTTGTTGACAATTTGTCAGAGTTGAACTCTGTGGTTGCTAAAATTAAAAATCAATTCTCATTCTCCAGAAAACTAAAGTCTGCCTATTTAGGGTACCTTAAAACAAATCATCCAGGTCTACATACAATTTTGTACCCACAGCCTATTCTGACCAGATGGAACTCTTGGTTTAAGGCAGTGTTTTACCTGCATGATTATCTAGAAGCTTTACAAGATTTTTTTGCACAAAGTGAAATGAAACCAGCATCTGTAGTTACACTAAATAATTTACTTGGGGATAAAGATTTTTACTCAGTTGTTAAGTGCCAGTGCTGTTTCATGAAGGCACATTGTGTCAAAGTTGGTGATCTAACAACACAATTAGAGGACACAAAAAAAGTCCTGGTCTCATTTAATACTTGCTAAAATGCTGCTGTTTAAAAGTCACTTTGAAATTCTTATGACAACAGCTGAGGTGGAGACACTAGTTGATGGAATTGAGCAAAATCTGAAAGATAGGGCAATTGCACAGATGAAGCTGGCCCTTCTGAAATAAATTCTCAAAACTGAAAAGCATATGCCAGTTAAATCACCACCAATGCAGTTCCTGACAGCTGTTAACTGTCTGCTTCACTCAGTTGATGTTAGCACACGTCAGAGCATGGAAAAAAAGAGCTTTCAAAATTGCTTTCACATGTGCCTCTGCTGAAAGAGATTGACATAAATGATTTTCTTTTGTGGTATATGTCATTTACTGACCATGTCAAGGATGCTGTAATGCACAATTTGGATGGAGCTGTAGATATTATAAAAATTATTTTTGGCTTGAGGTGCCAAAATGCCACACTATCAAACAATGTAATTTGCTGCTTGATGTACCCTGTTGTGAGTGTAGATTGTGAAAGATTCTTCAGTAAATACACACTAGTTGTAAATGACAGAAGGCAAAACATGAAAAAAGAAAATGTGGAATATTGCTGTATGCTTGCATTTAACTGTTGAAAACATAGAAGAAAACAGCTGCTGTTGTATACCTGTGATTTTCAATGATTTTATTGCTACTTATTAACCTGTTTTGCATTTAAAACCATAAAAAATAACAAGAAATGTCAAGAAATGTTGTCAAAATAACAAGAAATTGGGTAGAAAATAAAAAGAAATACACATGTATCTAAGTATAACTATGTACAGAGGCAAGAGTTTTCCTTTAGTCTCTGTGTCCATTTTTCTCTTAGCAGTTGTAGCTCAGCTCTCCTATAAGTCCTTCCAACTCCTATTCTAAACAAGCATCCTGTTTCTTGTAAGTATCAGGCTTGTGCAGGAAGAACACAGTGTGCCCAGTTGAGGCCCCTTTTACACAGCTTTTGCAAAAGGCTTAAAAATTGAACTCGGGTAACCTCTTGAGTTTACAATAGCTTTTTGCAGTAATCTCAAAATATAATTATATACAGTCAGTTCCACTTGTATGCCATTTGGTTATATGCCTTTTCCGCTTATATGCCGTTTTTCACTTGGCTACAGTTCTTATCTCATTCACGCAATGTTAAACTTCCCACTTGTATACCTATTCATTTTTGGTTGTATGCCTGTTTTAGGACGTTAAAACTGCTGCATAAATAGTTTATTTCCCTTGTCTTTGCTGTGTGTCAAACCTTGTGGTCTTGTTAATCGGGCAATTAGCGGCTTAGCAGCTTAATCATCTATTAAAAAACGGCTTAAAAGGAACCAGCTGAGGTGTCATCACAGCAAAGCAGCATTGCATTCACAATGATGGAGTCTGTTAAATGCAACATTCTCTCCCTCTCCAAAAGAGTGGAGCTGCTTGAAAAGGCTAGCATTCCTGGGTTCTCATGAAAAGACTTGGCTTCAGAATTTGGAGTAGACATTTCCTCCGTTGGCCGTTTCTTAAAGCCGAGAGAAAATCCTCCAGGAATGGAGCAGCTGTGGGAATGCAAACTGTAAAAGAAAGATGGATGGGAAAGACCCTATGGTAGAGGAGGCACTCCTAAGATGGTTTACATCTGTAAGGGATCGAGGAGTGCCTCTGGCAACCTTTTGATGGAAAAGGCAAAGACACTATCTGACTCTCTGGAGGTCAGCTTCAAACCCACGGTGGGCTGGCTCTCCCACTGGAAAGAGCAAACTAACATCTGCTACTGTAGAATTCATGGGGAGAAGGCTGAAAATGACACCACAGCAGCTGAGGAGTGGGTTCAAAATGTTTTGCCCACTATCCTAAGCAAATATGCCCCAGTTAACATCTTTAACGGTGACGAAACTGCCCTTTTTTCCATGCTGCACCTGATGGCACCCTTTCCTTCAGCAACCAAACCCCAGCTGGCCACAAGAAACAAAAGGAATGTCTGTCTGTTATGGTCTGTGCTAACAGTACTGGAACTGAAAAAACACCTCTTTTGGTTGTCAGCAAATCGCGTAAGCGTAGATGTTTTAAAGGCATTAACATCAAGGCCCTACTGGTGCAGTACAGGAATAACAGCAATGCTTGAATGATGGCAGACATCTTTCATGAATGCCTCCGGGACTTAAAAAAATGCAGTACCGTAGAAGAAAAATTGCCCTCACTGTCGATAACTGCCCTGCCCAAAAGTCAATACAGCTGACCATATCAATTCAATTTTTTTCCCCCCAATCGCACAGCACTAATTCAACCCATGGACCAAGGAGTAATCCATAACTTAAAGCTGCAATACAGAAAGCAAATTGTCAGCAGACTGCTTACAGTGGTCGATGGTTCTGGCCAGTTATTCCATGACCTATCAAGAACAATAACTATCCTAGATGCTATTCACCTCCTTCACTCTGCCTGGACAGAGGTAAAGGCCGAAACCATTCAAAACTGCTTCATTAAAGCTGGAATTTACAGAGACGCAGAACTGTCAATCAAGGAGCCTGTCATTGCACCTATCAGAATGCAGCAGGGAGACTTTGAAAGTTATGTTACCATAGACCAATATGAACAGACAACTGGAGAAGTGACAGAGGACGAAATATGCACCCAGATCTTATCTCAACAAACTTCAGAGCCTGAGTCCGAGGACGACGATGAGAAGCCAGAAAATCTGCCTACAAGTGTAGAGGTATGGGGCATGTTAGGGAAGATAAGGCGCTTTGTCGAGGTGAAAGAACAACATAACTTCTCATGGTTCTACATGTTCGAGAAGCATATAGACAGTCTGGCAAGTAAGGGAACAAAACAGCTGTCCATTGATGCATGGCTCATTCAGGGGGGCGATACAGGACTGGGTAGTGACCTAGGACTGCTGGACCTAGAACTGCAGGAGGAAGATCTCCACAAACTGTGATGTATGCTTTGCAATTTTCAATTTGTACATAAACGATGCTGAAATGACTTTACTGGTACTGCTATTTAAAGTGTTGTACAAATGTGTCCATTACTAAACTGCATTTCTGACCTGCATTCTAAACTTTTTTACTATTGATTTAATATTTATTTAAAACAAATAACTCAAACTACTTTCAGTGCAGTGGGTGTTTTCTGTATCTGCAT
Organism: Neoceratodus forsteri; assembly: GCA_016271365.2. Classification (NCBI taxonomy): domain Eukaryota; kingdom Metazoa; phylum Chordata; order Ceratodontiformes; family Ceratodontidae; genus Neoceratodus; species Neoceratodus forsteri. The sequence goes on along the minus strand of CM057457.1, from coordinate 445,713,304 downwards.
ACAGTCCACTACTATGTTTGTTTCAGCTGTATAGAGTTAAAGCGGTAATGCAGTAATTTGTATTTTTTTAGGCAGATTCACTTGTATGCCATTCCGCTGGTATGCCGAAAAACGGCAAGCCCCAGCCACAGGCATATGAGTGGAATTGACTGTACATTTCAACAGTAGTGCTATATATTTTTGTAAACAAAAGGGATCCCAATATTAGTTTAATTTCCATACAGCGATTTGCATATATTTTTACATTAGCAGATATGCAAGGGAGGAAAAACAGAGAGCAAGGGAGGGCTGAGAGACAGTAGGAGGCAAAGAATTGCAAGACTGTTGAGTTGATCAAGTTCAAAGTCTCACAGGAAAGTTGGGTTGTGCAACCAGACAGAGAAGGGACAGAAAAGAAAAGAATAGATCCTTGCATTTAAACACTTTCTTCATAACAAGTGGGACAGGGTCCTATTTCACCCTGTCACATACAACCCTCCCTTAAGAGGGGACCTGTTTTATCAAACAAGTTTCCAAAGCTTTCTATTCTCTAATAACATTTGCTGCCTTCAGAAATTAAGCACATGTACATTAACTGTTTTTCTCTATAACAGTACAGCAAACAGCACAGTTTAAACTCGTACATTTGCTCTCAGCCTTCAGAACCCTCAATTCCTGATACATATCTTGACAGAAAATCAGCATTGCTATTCTCATTACCAGATTTGTGTATCACCGTGAATTTAAATGGCTCTAGTGCCAGTTACCACCTTGTGATTCTGGAATTTTTATCTTTCATCTGGTTCAGCCAACAGAGAGGATTGTGATCTGTTACAAGAACAAAGTCAGTTCCTAACAAATACTTCAGGAACTCCATGGCCCACTTTGCTGCTAAACATTCCTTTTCAATAGTGAAGTAACCTTTCTCTTTGTCATGCAATTTTCTACTTATGTATAGAACAGGATGTTCTGTCCCATCTACATTCTGACTTAGGACTGCACTTAGGCCTACCTCGGATGCATCTCTAGCAAAAATGGTTTCTCAAAGTCTGGGCTTCTTAAAACAGGGGCCGAACATAATGTAGCCTTAATGGCTTGAAAAGCTTCATCACACTCTGGGGTCCATTTCACATTATTTGGGTATCATTTTTTTATGAGTTCAGTGAGGGGAGTAGGTAACTTGGCAAAGTTGGGAGCAAATCTCTGATGATAACCAGCCAGCCCTAAAAATTACCTGACATGTTTCTTTGTTTTAGGGACAGGGCTGTTAGCTACAGCTTCTATCTTAGAAACCACTAGATAGACTTCTCCATTTCCCAACACATAGCCAAAATATCTGGTTTCCTCATGCCCAATGTACATTATGTAGGATTAATAGTCAGACATGCATTTTTGATAGCTTGGATAACTGCTCGTAGATGTTTGAGGTGGCTTTTCCAGTCTGGACTGTACACCACGACATCTTCCAAGTATGCAGCACAATAAGCAGTGTGAGGGGATAAAATGACATCCATGTACCACTGGAATGTAGCTGGCACACCATGTAAACCAAATGGCATGGTGGTGAACTGATAGAATCCTATAGGGGTGGCAAATGCAGTTTTATCTCTGGATTCTTTAGCTAAAGGTATTTGCCAGCAACACTTGGTGAGATTGAGGGTACTGATATACTTTGCAGTCCCCAGTCTGTCCACCACATCATCTATTCTGGGCATAGGATAACTGTCAAATACTGACACTTGATTAGGTTTCCTAAAATCAAGGCAAATTCTAATACCTCCTTCCATTGGAGATGACCAAGCACTCCTCAACTCCTCTATGATACCCAATTCTTTCATTTTTTTTGTATTCCTTAACCACCTCAGTTCTTAACTGCTCTGGTAACCTGTATGTCTTTTGCCTAATAGGGTGAGCATTCCTTGTCACTATTGCATGCTCAACCCCTTTGCTCGGCCTGGTACCATGATAAAGTACAGTTAAATGTCTTTAGCACATTATGAATGTCTGCAGTTTGTTCTGAGGTTAAGGAAACATTCACCTTTACAACATCAGCATTTACAGTTTGTTCCAGTCTATCATAAGCTACATCAGTATCTTCCTTATTGGTTTCTGGTAAAACAGTAAGGTAGGTTTCGGCATTTTTTTTCCAGCCCATTTCTTGAGGAGGTTAGAATGCTAAATATTAGTAGGATTTTTCCTGTCAGGGGTCTCAATCTTGTAGCCAACAGTGCCAGTACACCTAAGAACCTTATAAGGCCCTTGCCATTTCATTAACAGTTTATTTTCTGTTGTGGGTAACAGAAGCAAAACCTTTTCACCTGGCTCAGAAACCATTTCTTTTACCCCATGGTAATAATATACCTTCTGCTGGTTTGGGGCCTCTTCCTGATTACTATGGGCAATTTCAACATATTTTGCCAGCTTCTTTCTTAGGGCACACATGTAAGATGTTATAGATTGGTTCTGTGTGGGGTTATCTTTCCATGTTTCTTTTATCACATCCAGTGGCTCTCTTGGCTGCCTGCCATACAGAATTTCAAATGGTGAAAATCCTGTTGATGCCTGTGGCATGTCTCTGTAAGCAAAAAATAGATAAGGCAAGTATTGTTCACAATCTTTCCCTTCCCCTTTTACAAAACACCTTAACATGTGTTTTAGGGTTTGATTAAAATGCTCAACAAGACCATCTGTCTGAGGGTGATAGGGGGAGGCTCTTATGGCAGTGATACCTAACAGTCTGTACAGCTCCTTAAGCAATGCAGCACCAAAATTACTACCCTGATCTGTAATAATTTCTTTAGGTATGCCCACTATGCTGAAAATTTTGGCAAGCTCTGCTGCCACTTTTGGAGCTGTAACAGTACACATTGGAACTGCTTCTGTGTATTGAGTAGCATAGTATACTACCAGGATAAATCTATTACCCTTTTTACTTTTGTCTAAATTACCAACCACATCCATTGCAATTCTCTCAAAAGGTACATCTGTCAAGGGTAGGGGCACCAAGGGCACTGTGTTTTTTCTAGTGACTGGGGCTACTTTCTGACACTCAGCATGGGAATTACAATAGGTAGCAGTATCTTCATGAATTCCAGGCCAGTAAAATCTATACAGCAATTTGGCAAGAGTGCAATCCCACCCTGAGTGACCAGCCATAGGACTATCATGTGCTATCTGTAACAATTCTGTTCTATACTTCTGTTGTTGTAGTAGTAGTAGTAGTAAAATTTATTTATACTGGATATGAAGACAACTTCAAACACCATTAGGGTTACAATAACTCTCTTTACAAGGTGCAGCTGTTTAGATGTCAATACAAAGTTACAATGATAAAAAACAGGCCGTAAAAACTGCACATTTAACAGTACAATAAATTACTTAATACAGGACAACAAATTTATGTCATGGCACTTAAACATCTTCAAGCGATTCAGGTCATCTGTTACATACACAACAAAAACATATACTGTATCTTGCTTCATAGCAGAAGTGAATTTGTCTATAGTCAGGTCCTGGGTTTTCAGCGGCAGTGAAAGTTCATTCCAAGTAATAGCAGCTCTGTACTGGAAAGTCAAAGTTACAAATCTATTTTTATATTTGGGAAGTATCAAATCTCTAGCTCCACTTTTACGTAGATGAAACTGATGAGTGGGGCTAATGTCTCTCTGCCAGGCAAGTGGGATATCTGGTTTTATAAATTTTAAAGACTAAATTTGTCCAGATTCATTATCTCCTAATCTCTAGAGACCCAGTTTAGCTTAGCATACATATAACAATGATGAGTATCAATTTTACATCTTAATACAAACCTTGCTAACCTATTATAACATATATCAAGCTTATGTAACATTGTTTTATTAGCACTTGAATATACATGGCTTCCATAGTCAATCAGTGGAATTATTATCTGGTTTGCTATAACCTGTCTGTCCTTAATGCCCAGGCAGTTAACTATTCTTCGAAGCGCACCTATCCTAGAATGAACTTTTTTTATTACCATATTTAGATGTTGTTCAAAAGATAATTTATGGTCTACAAGCACCCCTAGGTACTTATAGGCCAAAACCTGTGTCAACCAGTTTCCATTTACAGTTTGTATGTATAGTTTATCATTTTGTAAACCATTCTTAGTTATATTTAAGCCAATTAACATAGTTTGGGTCTTCTTTGTATTTAAGATGAGACCTGAGGAGGCAAACCAAGCCTGTTTAGTACATTAAAATCTGTCTGCAGGTTGACTTCTACCTCCCCCAGATCTACTCCATCAGAGACCAAAACAGTATCGTCGGCATAAAGCCTAATGTGAGTAGATTTTATGTGGTAAGGAAGATTATTTATGTAAATGATGAATAGCAGAGTGTCCTAATATGGACCCCTGTGGAACACCACGAGTCACTGAAAGAAACCTTGAACCGATTTCCTCCACCATCACCATTTGAGATTGGTCCTCCAAATAAGATTGGAACCAATTTAATGGTTCGGCTGCTATACCTATCTGTTTCAACCTCTGTAATAGTAACGAGTGGTCAACCAAATCAAATGCCTTGGATAGGTCGACGAACACCGCACCCACAGACCTTGACTCACCAAGTGGAGTTGCCACTAAGTCAATGAAGTCCGTGAGTGTGGTGGTCGTCGACCAACCCCTTCTAAAGCCGGACTGAAATTTATTTAACTTATTATATTTTTCCAGATAATCCATAAGTTGAGTGTGAATCAACCTTTCCAACAGCTTAGATAAAACAGATAATAGGGCATAACCAACTGTTCTGTCTGTTCCTGTGTCTGAGGGTTAACCCAAACTCTGTACATTAACCCATTACATTTTTTAAGCATTGGTCCACCATGTTTTGGTTTCATCCCCATCTGCTTATAATAACCCTGGAGAGAAACATGGTTAGCTTGTTCCGAAAGAAAATCACAATTAGTTATCAATTTAGTTTCAGCATTTTCATATTTTAAGCCTGCATGTCCATCAGTCATTTGCTGCCACAGTTTCTTCAGGCATCACCTTTCTTTCCTGGACTTCCAGACCTTGGAGCTGTGCTCAAACAAGTCTGAATCAAAATCTTTGAAAGGAAAAGTGTCCCCACCATCTGAAATTTTCTTTGCCTTAGTGCTTGTCACCACTGTTGCTGAAATATCAGGATTTACTCCCTCTTTGATCAACTCAGTAAATCCTGGAAAGTCATTTTCAATAATCACAGGTACAGGTAACTTAGGTACTACCCCCACTTTCATTTGGTGTGACACTCCCTTAATGGTCAGAGTTACTTGGGTGGTGGGATAGTATCGAGTGTCCCCGTGGATGCAGATGACACTAGTACCTGGTCCCATTGCACAGCATTTTCCCAGCACTTTAACCTGCACTAGGGTCTGTCAGCTTCCCAAATCAATGAGTCCCTTCACAGTCTTATCCCCTACCTTCACATCTGTTGAGTACTTGCCCCAATTTGCCAAGGACAAATCTGCTCCAGTGCCACTCTCCTTACTATAGCTGTTTCTTGCAAAATGGCCTGGTATATTACAGTTATAGCAGATAATGTCTTTAGGCACAGATTTGTTACCCATACCAGAGTCCTTATCAGGCTTGGAGTTTAAATGGGGAAAAATAGTGTCTTACTAGTGCTTGGCTGTTACTGCGCTACTGTGGTGTCTGTCTGGCCATTTGATAGTCCTTGACCAATGAAACAGCCTTTTCCCAACTCTCTGGTCGGTGTTCCTCTACCCACAGCTGCACATCTGTAGGCAAGATGTTGATGAATTGTTCCATGGCAAATGTATCAATTATCTGTAGAACTGTTTTGCTCTCTGGCTAGATCCATTTTATCAGGAGTTCTTTGAGTCGGATAAAGGCTTCTTGAGGATTGTCAACTGAGTGGTACTTCAGAGATTGAACTCTCTGCCTGAAGGTCTCTCCAGAGATGTCATACCTTTTCATGATTTCGCTTTTCACCAGGTCATAGTTTTCTGGCTGTGCAGTTTCCATACTGCTGTAAACATGTTGGGCTTTCCCTGTCAGGTAGGGTACCGGTCTGATTGTTCACTGCTGCTTTGGCCATTGGAAGACTGTGGCAACTCCTTCAAAAGTTGTCAAGTATGCCTCAATATCACCCAAGGGACACAACTTTGTAAGTTTAATGACTTTTAAGTTGCTTGCATTTTGTTGCTCATCTGGATCTGTGCTGGATCCTCTGCCTTTGATAGTTTGCAAGGCATCCAACCATCATTGCTCCTGTCACTGCATCTCTTTTCTCCTCTGTGCTTCTAAACATTGAATCTCTTTTTCTCTCTGCTTCTCCATCTATTTTTGTTGTATAGCCCACCATTTGAAAAAGTCCATCAAACTTTCAGGTTCTGTCACTGCCTGCTCTTTTTCCATAACTTGTGCTGGCTGTACAATCTCAGCTTGGACTTCTGTGTTTGCTAGTTTGTCTGCCATTCTCCTGGTAACCACTCCTGGACTTGCTGCTGCAGAATTCATAGCTTTCTCTATGCTTCCCTGGTACTAGGTCCAGTACCCATGCAGAAAACTCCTGTCTTAGGGTATGCACGGCTTAAATCCCACTTAGGCTGACACCATCTTACATTGAGGCACAGGTCAAAAAGCACAGGAAAAACCAGGAGCAGTTGTAGAATTCACCAAAAATATTTATTTACAGTAGCAGTAGCATCAAAAAAATAAACTTGTTCATTATAACTGTGTACAAAGGCAAGAGTTTTCCTTCAGTCTTTGTGTCTCTTTTTCTCCTAGCAGTTGCAACTCAGCTCTCCTATAAGTCCTTCCAACCCCTATTCTAAACAGCATCTTGTTTCTTGTAAGTATCTGGCTTATGCAGGAAGAACACAGTGTGCTCCAGTTGAGGCCCCTTTTGTACTGCTTTTGCAAAAGGCTTACAAATGTTGGTCTAGCAAGTAACAATGGTAGGTATAACAGATTCCATCAGCAACAGTTAAGAGGGGAAAATTAAAGAACAAATCAGAGAGGGAACTGGATAAATAAAAGGGTTATAAACACCTGGAATAAATTACCACTGAATATCATTACCAGTACATTATTAGATACATTTAAAAATTCCCTCAACATTTATATGGGAAATAAAAAATATATCCCTTAATAACAAAGGGGAAGTCTTCAAGGCCATAAAGCTATTGACTCGTATCTTCTGTGATTCTGTGATTTAAATTTCCCTCACAAAGTCTGCACCAGCTCAGTCCTGCCTTTATATGCCCTGTTCACAGTGTGTCTTGGTTTGTGCCTGGCGGACTGTCAAACTCAACTGCCCACAGGACACAGAAAAGGTGCCGTAACCTGATGCTCCTCCTTTCCTCACAAGCATCCAGGAGTCCCTTCTCCTGTGACATTTCTGAGCATGGGAGCAAGGTTGCTCAAATGAGTCCATTACATTTCTCTCCCTCCACATCCTACTTAGCATGTGTTGCATTTTTAATGGCTTTCCTTATCCTGCTCAGACACACATCTGTATTTTCCGCAGTCATGCCTGGACTAGTAGTTTTTGAAGGACATCCTTTTCTGTCTCACTGCCTCTTCCATCTCCATTGTGTGATACAGTGGTCTCTTTCTCCTCCATTCTTTGCCTATTGTCTTAACACATAGATTTGTAGTTAGATCCGTTTTGTTGTCTACCTCCACAGGACTGTCTAGCCCCACTAGCTTTTCCTTGTAGTTCATGCTTCTTGGTAAAATCATTCCTCCTGAAGTATAATATCTTTATTAATGACTGCTTGCTTATATACCTCCAGTCTTATTTCAAAAGCACATGATCTACTAGTCACTGGATCTTAGAGGCTCATAAACTGGGACCTTACCATTAAACTGGGACCTTACCAGTTCTGTTCCAGTTTGTGAGAACTAAATCTTAAGTAACATTCTCATGTAAGTTCTGCTACTTTCTGTGCTACACGGGCCTCTGTCACCATCTGGTTTCTAGTGCTTGCTGCTACTGGGACACAGACACTCCAGTCCATGTAATGCGTGTTACAGTTCCCTACTGATGGCAACTCACCCAGTTCATTTGCTCTTATGATATCCTTTGCCATCTTCTTGTCTGCCTCCTCCTTCTGAAATGGCATTGCATATCCCACACCTACCCTGACACCCCTCCCCATGCTGTGACTGCCTGAAACCACAGTAGTATGCCATTCCTCACATGTAGAGTCACAACTTCTCCCTTTCCCTTCTCCATCCCGCCTGAACAGTGTGTAGCCAGGGATTGATAATTCTTCAAGGGTATCTCCATAGAGGTATAATTCATTTGACTGTAAGCCATCAATGGCCTCATGGGAATTGCTTTTCAAGATGGTGCTGCCCAAGTTGCCTTGCTGAAGTTGTCGCACATTATCAACAGTATGATCTGGGTGGTCCCCAGCTACTTCCATTTTTATGGCTGTGGGCAAAACCTAGAGCCTACAGCCATCCTGCATTCCCTTGAAAAAAGGTGTTTCCATGGAACACATCTTTTAGGAGTTTTCAGTATATCCTACCACCAACTGCAAAATAGTGCACTCCCCCTCTGATTTTTGCTATTGATTGCTCTGCCTTAAAGACAGGGGGATTTAACTGTGCCTCCCAAATTCTCAAGATATAAACAAAAAAAAAACTTTTGAAGCTGCTGTCATTTAACCCTTGCAGGGCTGCAGAATGAGCATCTCTCCAGCTCAAGTCAGATAGATTCATTCCAGTTATTTCAGCAGCCTAGGGGTTAACTCATTATCTCCTTACTTTGACTGAATACTGACCCTATAGCACATGGCTAATTAGGCACATGTGTTATGTGGGAGACAGAGCAATGTAAGAAGTAGACCTGGACTCCCCCTCAAAGCCTTGAACCTGGAGTCATCAGGTATGAATTCCTACTGCCTACTGCTTTCAACACTCCCACATGTCTGAGTTATGTAGTTCAGAAATAAATTAGTACAACAAAACCAGTCATACAGAGGGTATAATGACTTGAATAGTTTTTCTTGTTTCTTTTTGTTTGTTTTCCATTACTGGTCCAAAATAAGTATCTATTTTTAAGTGTATGAGACCTGTTTGATAAATGAGTGCTCTGCTATGCTATGCAACTCCAAATGTCAGTACTAAAACAGTGTTATCAATGTGTGTCCATTTGCTTGTTGCCGCAAGGTTAAACTGATTCCATGCTAAGTAGGCACATTCTGTAATTGAAAACTGTCTATTCTGCTTCACTCTGGGACCCATTTTAATTGGAATTTAAGGCACAAAAATAGGGTTTAAGCATCCTTTAAATTCTGTTCTGTTATTCCCTCTGTGTGCATTTATTGTCAATTTACGCACTTTAACCTTGCTGCGACAGGGAAATGGGCATACATTCTACAGCTAAATGTATTCCACTCAGATTTAAAAAACTGTGTGCGAATAGATTATATTTTGCAATATTAGCAATGAACATGATGAAAGTAGCCCTGATCTAACACAAGTACTCCTGGGTCATCACATGTAAGTGGCTCTGGTGGGATTTGAAGCAGCTGATTCATTTATTTGAAGCCAGGTAACAACTTTGTAAACAAAAAACCTGCAGAATACTGTTTTCTGTTGTGCCATAAATCTGATGTACAGTGTCACATTTTACGGTCATGTTTTCTATAACACATTTCAGATCACCTTACGAGGATAGTTTGAGGGACCTCAACATGTACTCATTGGAAGAGAGAAGGGAGAGGGGTGATATGATCAAAACCTTCTAGTACTTAAAGGGCATCAACAGGGTTAGTACAGAGAGCATGTTTCAATTAAAGGGAGAAGGAATTGCTAAGGGTCACAGCCTGAAGTTGGAGGGAGGTAGTTTCAGGAGAGAGGTGAGGAGACATTACTTCATGGAAAGGGTGGTGAGGGTGGAACACACTTTCTGAAGAAGTGGTATCTCTTAAAACAGTGGAGAGCTTCAAAAGGGTGGGACAGGATCAAGGGTAAGATACTAGTTGGTGGGACGTTGAGGGGGGAAGAAGGGAGCAAGGGGTGGGGGGCAGTAGCAGGAGTCTAACCTGTGTGCTGCATGACTGAGCAGACACGATAGCCCAATTGGCCTGTATCTGCTGGCATTTTTGTATGTTTGTATCACTACATTTTCTTACTTTAGATTTGAGATTTGGACTTGCTACTGTTATTGCTGAAGATGCTGTTAGTTAAAACAGTGTTTAAGTTATTTTTCTAGTATGACAGGTTTGTATAAAGGGTAAGTGTGGTCATGTCAGAAATTAAAACTATAGACTGGATTGCATTCTAATATATAGCACAGAGCAAGATGAATTATACTAAAATGTTTAGAGACTGCAGTGTACAATTTGAGATTGTGTCTTCATCTCAGTTAAACTGCTGAAAGCCATGCAAAGATAACAAGAAAACATGCATTTGTCAGTGCTGAAGGTTCCCTTGCATGACGTATGTAGGATGGCATTCAGCGGCGCTCATGGCACTCGTTACTTGGAGCGTCTTCAAGCTCGCCACAGCCATATTGGCTCTGGCTAGAGTTTGTTTCTCCTGCTGTTGAAAGAGTGAATATCAGAACAGATAAATGTTTTATTCTGTCGTCTGTTTTTATTAATGGAGTTTCTTTTCTCTAGGAAAAGCTCATTTGGTAAAGTTTGTCACTGGTGATGTCATTAACCAGTGAAGTGTTTTTGTTTGTTTGTTTTTACTTTGTTGCTGCAGAATGTTTTTATTTATTTATTTATTGAAATACTAGGATTACATCAACCTTTGAACTAGAGGTTCTTTTACAAAGGCTCTGCATTAGAGAATGTACAAACAAAACACAAGTTGGTTACAGAGTGTGGGTGTGACAGTGTAAATACTATACTGGGAAACAAGGGGTTAACAGCCTGGCTGAGGGAATGCAACATTAACAGCCAAGGGGGGGTCCCTCCCCAGGTGTTGCTGATTAGGGGGATTGCTAAAAAGCAGACAGAATCCAGCAGTGAGTCAGTTGGAGACTGGAAACTGCTTTAGGGAGGAGATACCCCTAGGCAGAGAACCCTGCAAGATGGAGGGTGGAATGTCAGAAAGGAACCAGAGCAGAAAGCCAAGGAGAATGGTTAAGTACTGGAGAGAGCATTTGGGAAAAAGCTGAAACCTGCTGCTGAGAAAGAGACCATTTCTAGAGCAGAGAATCTTGAGGCAAAGAATCGGTCTAGCCAGCTGGGCCAAGAACAGTGAGTGGAATATATTGCTAATAACAGTCTGCAAATAAGGCTAAAGGGAAAACTGTGTGTGTTTTGTTTGAGACTGTACATTCAGAAACTGCTGGCCCACATAGGTGGTTCAAAGACTCTTTTTGTCAAGTCAGCCTGAAAGAAAATGTTTTGTGTTAACCTTTATGTTTCCTGACCAGGCTGGAGAAGTTGAACTGACCGGTTATGATTTTCTGGAGCAATAAAGTACATTTGGAGCAATAAAATTACATTTTCTTCTGTAAACTTTAAACCCAGCATGTTGCCTCTCCATCTACCATAGGCCAGCTTGTCACAGTGGGGTTACCTTTGCACGAGTAGTTAAAAAAACTCCTGGTTACAAATGAAATTAGCAAGAGAGGACACCTCAAAACAGACTATAGAGGTAAGATAGCCATCAGGAGATAGACTTGGTCAAAGCAAGTGCTTCAGTGTAGAGGGGAGCAATGAGGTTAGTGATGTGGAGTGGGGCAATGAAATTATGCAGATCAAACTGCCTAGTTGCAATCACATATGCTTAGGGCCAGGAGCTGGATATGCAGTTTGGATTTGAAGGGGCCCAGCTTTGTCTAGTTAGTGATATCTGGAGGAAGATCATTGAGCCAGGCTGGTGCTCTAAACCTAAAGGACCTCTGCGCCTGAGAGGTATGACAGAAAGTGACTATGGAGGTCCAGTGGGTGCAATGAGGTGTAGGTGCCACTGTGAGCAGTGCTTCAGTGGTAGGGGGGATTAAGACCTAGTCTAATCTTATCAGCCAGGAGACAGGTCTGATAGGTGACTCTACCATTGCAAAGAAGCCAGTTTGTGCATTCATAGAGGTCACAGGTGTGGATTTGTTTGTCAGCACCAGACAACAGGATTTATTTAGGGCAATTGTTAATCTTTTTAGGGTGGTATCGGTAGTGCCTCCATTAATGACAAGGCCATAATCTGTGACCGAGAGGATTGAGCTGGTTACTGCCAGTCTCAGAGCCTCAGGAGTCAGACAGTGGTAGTCTATATAGGATCCCAGTCCTAGAATGTAACAGCCTGGTAACTTGACTAGCATGCAGGTTGTAGGAGAGGGCAGAGTCAAGCGTAACGCCAAGATATTTGAATTCCACTGCTTGCTGTAGGTGCTCATTATGATTATAGTGTATGGTAGAACGTGTTGAGCATGGAAATCCATGCTCCCAACAGTGTTGTTGTGCTTGCTTCAGTGCATCACGATCTTGTTGTGCTGCACTGAGTACGTCACCAGTGCAGCACAACAAGATCTAACGCATTCACGCATGTGTGATTTAGCAGCTGCATCAGCGAGGAAGCGAGTAACGCTGGAGCGAGCCACAACAGTGAAGCCAAGTAAGGCTTGATTTAAAAAAATCTGAACTTTTATTCTGTGTCCGTTCGCTGTCTTGTAATGAATAGACTCCCCATACACTATAAAAGATTGTCTATGGGGAGTCATTCACAAACAAGGATCTTCTCTGATCTCAAGGTCTCCTTGGCAATGGAAGACCTCTCGAGCTTCGCTCTCGAGGTCTAACGTTGCCAAGGAGACCTCTCTATCAAGAATATCCTTGTTGTGAATGACTACCCATAGACAATCCTCTATGTTCTGGATGGATAAGCTAGTGGATTTAAGTCTGTTTTGGGAACTGGAGAAAAGCATAGACTTAGTTTTTTTTTATAATTCATAAGGAGTTTGAGTTAAACAAAGCAGGTTTCAATTGAGATAAATTTATACTGTAGATTATTGGAAAGGGAACGTGGATTTGTGTCAGTTGAAAACAGGCTTGCGTTGTCCGCATATAGAATCCTATTTGTATTGCAGGCTTGTGAGAGGTCATTAATGAAGTGACTAAAAAGTAGGGGCACCAAAATGGACCCCTGCGGGACCCCGGATCAAACTGGAAGACTTCTGAAGGGGGAATCACTGATTTTCACTTGTGGTGTTCTCACCCCAAGGTAGCTCATTGAACTAGCTAGTGACCTCTTGTGAGAGTCCTAAGGTGGTGAGAGAGTGTAGGAACAAGGTGTGGTTAACGGTGTCAAAAGCCTTTGTAAGGTATATATATATATATATAACCCAACCAGGTGACCTCGATCCAGGGCTTTTTGACTATAGTCTGTGTATTCAATGAGAGCAGTCATTGTACTGTGGGCTTTTCTAAACCCGTACTGTTGTGGGCATTGAATATTGTACTTGTATAGGTGTTCCGTTAATTGGTCAGATACATTACGTTCGAGGGCTTTTGAGTGGGGAGATGGCTATAGATCGGTACTTATTATGTTGTGCCCTGTCACCACTTTAATGTATAGGAGTGACAATGGCTGCTTTCCACTGTTGTGGGAACTGACCAAGGGAAAGTGATAGATTTAGGAGTCTAGTCAGTGGTTTAACTGTGATATGAGGTTTAGTAGTTTGAGGTCCAGTGTGTCACTGCTAAACCCTGCTTTGCCAAGGACTTTTTGGAGGTATCTCTTGAACTCATTGGATGTGACATGCCGAAAATAGAAGAGGAGGGTGTTGTGAGGAGGGGCAGTGGAGTGACTTCTTTCTGGCATGTCAGGTTCAGAAAAGAAGTCAGGAGGGAGGGAGGACCCCACTGAGGTTGGTGAATGCAGTGTTGAAGGTATCCACGATTTGTTTGTAATCTTGTGTAGTGATGCCATCAACCACTAGCATTGTTGGGAACACTTTATTGGGCTTGCTTGTCAGATTTTTTATCTTATCCCAAAAGGTCCAGCTATTACCCCATGAGTTAATTAGTTCACCCTGATAATGTTCGATTTTAGCCTAGCGAACTTCTTGGGTGCAAAGGTTATGTGCAGCTTTATAATTCTGTATATCGACCTATTTTTTAGCAGCAGTGGCACGATGCCAGAGGGTACCCCTGTGTTTCATTATGTTGAGCAAGGCTGGGGTGAATCAAGGGTTAGTGGACCCTTAGTTTTACTTCTGTGGAAGGGGCAAACAGGTCACATGCCTTGTTGAACTGTGTTATAAAGAGGTTTAGGGCATGTACAGTGTTATTTGAAGTGTATAGAGGGGACCAGTTGCACCGGGCCAGGTGAGCTGGGAAGTCTGTTAGCTTGTCTTTCTTTAGTACACATTTATAGATGATTTTAGTTTTGGGTTTGAGCACCTTGTTTGACCAGAGGCACATTACTGTGGAGTGATTACTCAGCGTGTTAGGGAGGGTTAGGGTACTGGCGATTCTGTGTGGGTGAGTGGTAAGGATCAAGTCTAACAGGGAACTGTTGCAAGTCCTATTATTGAATCTAGTGGGAATTGTGAAGACTTAGGTTAAGTCCAGGGCTCCAATGTCATCGTTGAATTGGACAGCTTCAGGGGTGAGCCAATTGATATTGAAATCCCCCATAACCACTACCTCTGTATGTTGGGGAAGGGATTTGATCTAATCAAGGGACCTTGTTGAATCCAGATGCCTTGTCCCTGGGGGGACTATAGGCAGCTGTTATAAGTGATGTACTCTAAAATAAAATGTTGCAAAATAACAAATGTGGCAGTAGCTGCCAAAGAACAGAGTACAGAATGTCCAGTTGGCTAAGTGAAAATGCGTCAAATTTAACATTTGAAAAGCTGTGGCACAGAGTCCAGGCAGTCGCTCCATACCTGTATGCTTGTGGACTGATGGGCGGGCAGGATCTGCGGCCAAGGTTTGGCTGAGAAACCCAAGCTGCAAAGATATGGCTGATCTTTCTTGCCCAAATGAGGGCTGGAGTGCCTGCATGCTTGTGAATGGGTGGGCGGGCAGGAGCTGCAGCCAAGATTCGATCAAACATCCCGAGCCACAAAGCCGTGACTGATCTTCCTTGCCCGAATGAGGGCTGGAAAATGTGGAGATATAATGAAGCTAATTGTGATCTATGTATGGACTGTTTGGGTCTAGCAGCATGTGGAGATGTAATGAAACCGTGATCTGTGTATGCATTGTTTGGGTCTAGCAGCGTGTGGAGATATAATGAAGCTAACTGTGATCTGTGTCTGCATTGTTTGGGTCTAGCAGCGTGTGGAGATATAATGAAGTTAACTGTGATCTGTGTATGCATTGTTTGGGTCTAGCAGCGTGTGGAGATATAATGAAGCTAACTGTGATCTGTGTATGCATTGTTTGGGTCTAGCAGCGTGTGGAGATATAATGAAGCTAACTGTGATCTGTGTGTGCATTGTTTGGGTCCAGCAGCGTGTAGAGATATAATAAGCTAACTGTGATGTGTCTGCATTGTTTGGGTCTAGCAGCGTGTGGAGATATAATGAAACTAACTGTGATCTCTATGCATTGTTTGGGTCTAGCAGCGTGTGGAGATATAATGAAGCTAACCGTGCTCTGTGTTTACATTGTTTGGGTCTAGCAGCGTGTGGAGATATAATGAAACTAACTGTGATCTGTGTATGCATTGTTTTGGGTCTAGCAGCATGTGGAGATATAATGAAGCTAACTGTGATTTGTGTCTGCATTGTTTGGGTCTAGCAGCATGTGGAGATATAATGAAGCTAACTGTGATCTGTGTATACATTGTTTTGGGTCTAGCAGCATGTGGAGATGTAATGAAACCGTGATCTGTGTATGCATTGTTTGGGTCTAGCAGCGTGTGGAGATATAATGAAGCTAACTGTGATCTGTGTCTGCATTGTTTGGGTCTAGCAGTGTGTGGAGATATAATGAAGCTAACTGTGATCTGTGTGTGCATTGTTTGGGTCTCGCAGCGTGTGGAGATATAATGAAGCTAACTATGATCTGTGTATGCATTGTTTGGGTCTAGCAGCGTGTGGAGATATAATGAAGCTAACTGTGATCTGTGTGTGCATTGTTTGGGTCCAGCAGCGTGTGGAGATATAATGAAGCTAACTGTGATGTGTGTCTGCATTGTTTGGGTCTAGCAGCATGTGGAGATATAATGAAGCTAACTGTGATCTGTGTCTGCATTGTTTGGGTCTAGCAGTGTGTGGAGATGTAATGAAGCTAACTGTGATCTGTGTATTCATTGTTTTGGGTCTAGCAGCGTGTGGAGATATAATGAAGCTAACTTTGATCTGTGTCTGCATTGTTTTGGGTCTAGCAGCGTGTGGAGATATAATGAAGCTAACTGTGATCTGTGTGCATTGTTTTGGGTCTAGCAGCGTGTGGAGATATAATGAAGCTAACTGTGATCTGTGTCTGCATTGTTTGGGTCTAGCAGCGTGTGGAGATATAATGACGCTAACTGTGATCTCTGTCTGCATTGTTTGGGTCTAGCAGCATGTGGAGATGTAATGAAACCGTGATCTGTGTATGCATTGTTTGGGTCTAGCAGCGTGTGGAGATATAATGAAGCTAACTGTGATCTGTGTCTGCATTGTTTGGGTCTAGCAGCGTGTGGAGATATAATGAAGCTAACTGTGATCTGTGTGTGCATTGTTTGGGTCTCGCAGCGTGTGGAGATATAATGAAGCTAACTATGATCTGTGTATGCATTGTTTGGGTCTCGCAGCGTGTGGAGATATAATGAAGCTAACTGTGATCTGTGTGTGCATTGTTTGGGTCCAGCAGCGTGTGGAGATATAATGAAGCTAACTGTGATGTGTGTCTGCATTGTTTGGGTCTAGCAGCGTGTGGAGATATAATGAAGCTAACCGTGCTCTGTGTATACATTGTTTGGGTCTAGCAGCGTGTGGAGATATAATGAAGCTAACTGTGATCTGTGTATGCATTGTTTTGGGTCTAGCAGCATGTGGAGATATAATGAAGCTAACTGTGATTTGTGTCTGCATTGTTTGGGTCTAGCAGCATGTGGAGATATAATGAAGCTAACTGTGATCTGTGTCTGCATTGTTTGGGTCTAGCAGCATGTGGAGATATAATGAAGCTAACTGTGATCTGTGTCTGCATTGTTTTGGGTCTAGCAGCATGTGGAGATATAATGAAGCTAACTGTGATCTGTGTCTGCATTGTTTGGGTCTAGCAGCATGTGGAGATATAATGAAGCTAACTGTGATCTGTGTCTGCATTGTTTGGGTCTAGCAGCGTGTGGAGATGTAATGAAGCTAACTGTGATCTGTGTATTCATTGTTTTGGGTCTAGCAGCGTGTGGAGATATAATGAAGCTAACTTTGATCTGTGTATGCATTGTTTGGGTCTCGCAGCGTGTGGAGATATAATGAAGCTAACTGTGATCTGTGTGTGCATTGTTTGGGTCCAGCAGCGTGTGGAGATATAATGAAGCTAACTGTGATGTGTGTCTGCATTGTTTGGGTCTAGCAGCGTGTGGAGATATAATGAAGCTAACCGTGCTCTGTGTATACATTGTTTGGGTCTAGCAGCATGTGGAGATATAATGAAGCTAACTGTGATCTGTGTATGCATTGTTTTGGTCTAGCAGCATGTGGAGATATAATGAAGCTAACTGTGATCTGTGTCTGCATTGTTTGGGTCTAGCAGCATGTGGAGATATAATGAAGCTAACTGTGATCTGTGTCTGCATTGTTTTGGGTCTAGCAGCATGTGGAGATATAATGAAGCTAACTGTGATCTGTGTCTGCATTGTTTGGGTCTAGCAGCATGTGGAGATATAATGAAGCTAACTGTGATCTGTGTCTGCATTGTTTGGGTCTAGCAGCGTTTGGAGATGTAATGAAGCTAACTGTGATCTGTGTATTCATTGTTTTGGGTCTAGCAGCGTGTGGAGATATAATGAAGCTAACTTTGATCTGTGTCTGCATTGTTTTGGGTCTAGCAGCGTGTGGAGATATAATGAAGCTAACTGTGATCTGTGTGCATTGTTTTGGGTCTAGCAGCGTGTGGAGATATAATGAAGCAAACTGTGATCTGTGTCTACATTGTTTTGGGTCTAGCAGCGTGTGGAGATATAATGAAGCTAACTGTGATCTGTGTCTGCATTGTTTGGGTCTAGCAGCGTGTGGAGATATAATGACGCTAACTGATCTGTGTCTGCATTGTTTGGGTCTAGCAGCGTGTGGAGATATAATGAAGCTAACTGTGATCTGTGTCTGCATTGTTTGGGTCTAGCAGCATGTGGAGATATAATGAAGCCAACTGTGATCTGTGTATACATTGTTTTGGGTCTAGCAGCATGTGGAGATGTAATGAAACCGTGATCTGTGTATGCATTGTTTGGGTCTAGCAGCGTGTGGAGATATAATGAAGCTAACTGTGATCTGTGTCTGCATTGTTTGGGTCTAGCAGCGTGTGGAGATATAATGAAGCTAACTGTGATCTGTGTGTGCATTGTTTGGGTCTCGCAGTGTGTGGAGATATAATGAAGCTAACTGTGATCTGTGTGTGCATTGTTTGGGTCCAGCAGCATGTGGAGATATAATGAAGCTAACTGTGATGTGTGTCTGCATTGTTTGGGTCTAGCAGCATGTGGAGATATAATGAAGCTAACTGTGATCTCTATGCATTGTTTGGGTCTAGCAGCGTGTGGAGATATAATGAAGCTAACTGTGCTCTGTGTATACATTGTTTGGGTCTAGCAGCGTGTGGAGATATAATGAAGCTAACTGTGATCTGTGTATGCATTGTTTTGGGTCTAGCAGCATGTGGAGATATAATGAAGCTAACTGTGATCTGTGTCTGCATTGTTTGGGTCTAGCAGCATGTGGAGATATAATGAAGCTAACTGTGATCTGTGTCTGCATTGTTTTGGGTCTCGCAGCATGTGGAGATATAATGAAGCTAACTGTGATCTGTGTCTGCATTGTTTGGGTCTAGCAGCGTGTGGAGATATAATGAAGCTAACTGTGATCTGTGTCTGCATTGTTTGGGTCTAGCAGTGTGTGGAGATATAATGAAGCTAACTGTGATCTGTGTATTCATTGTTTTGGGTCTAGCAGCGTGTGGAGATATAATGAAGCAAACTGTGATCTGTGTCTGCATTGTTTTGGGTCTAGCAGCGTGTGGAGATATAATGAAGCTAACTGTGATCTGTGTCTGCATTGTTTTGGGTCTAGCAGCGTGTGGAGATATAATGAAGCTAACTGTGATCTGTGTCTGCATTGTTTTGGGTCTAGCAGCGTGTGGAGATATAATGAAGCTAACTGTGATCTGTGTCTGCATTGTTTTGGGTCTAGCAGCGTGTGGAGATATAATGAAGCTAACTGTGATCTGTGTCTGCATTGTTTGGGTCTAGCAGCGTGTGGAGATATAATGACGCTAACTGTGATCTGTGTGCTTTGTTTGGGTCTAGCAGCGTGTGGAGATATAATGAAGCTAACTGTGATCTGTGTCTGTATTGTTTGGGTCTAGTAGCGTGTGGAGATATAATGAAGCTAACTGTGATCTGTGTCTGCATTGTTTGGGTCTAGCAGTGTGTGGAGATACAATGACGCTAACTGTGATCTGTGTATGCATTGTTTGGGTCTAGCAGCGTGTGGAGATACAATGAAGCTAACTGTGATCTGTGTATGCATTGTTTGGGTCTAGCAGCGTGTGGAGATATAATGAAGCTAACTGTGATCTGTGTCTGCATTGTTTGGGTCTAGCAGTGTGTGGAGATATAATGAAGCTAACTGTGATCTGTGTCTGCATTGTTTAGGTCTAACAGCGTGTGGAGATATAATGAAGCTAACTGAGATCTGTGTATGCATTGTTTGGGTCTAGCAGTGTGTGGAGATACTGTATAATGCAACTAACTGTGATCTGTGTATGCATTGTTTGGGTGTAGCAACGTGTGGAAATATCTGCATTGTTTGGGTCTAGCAGCGTGTGGAGATATAAAGACGCTAATTGTGATCTATGCATGGATTGTTTGGATCTAGCTCAAAGGGTAAAAAACTGTGACATGCACTGCAGGGTTTTATTTAACTCTAAAAATTGATTAGCGTTTTACTCATAAAAGTGTTAAAACATTGTGAAAATGCATAGCACTTGCCTCAATGTGTTTAACTAACGTAACACTTCTAGAAAACCTATATAAATACTTTCTGTACAGTTAGTATTGTCCCAAGAAAAAAACTGCTAATCAATTATTTAAAACCCTGCACTCTGGGATGTCGACCAGGCTGAATAGAGATGCAGGCATAAGCCATTGGACTGCGCCCTAGAATAAATGGAAAAAGCTACTGCAGTGCTCTCCAAGTCACTGAATTTGCCAGCAGTGGCAAAACTGCAACCCCCCCATAGCTAATGCTGTGGTTGAAATCCAGAAGTTTGCCTAGTCAGAGTTTTCCTCATGTTGACAGAGAGCAACCAAGGCTGTAACTGTTAAGGTAACACCTGGAACTGCCAAATGGCAGTACTGAGGGTTGTGTTTACATCATTGGTGTCAGTGGGGGAAACCAGAGTCTCTTCTCAAACTCAGATCTCCCATGTTGCAGTGCGGGGGTGTGTCTCTGTTACAGGGCTAATGCCAGTGGCTGTGCCCTTATCTCTTATTTATCTTTGTTCTCTTAACAGAAGCAGACTTTCCAGTCCCAGAAAACTACATGACAGTGATTGTAAAAGAAGAAGACTTAGTACTGGAGTCAGTGAGCAAGAATGAGACCGTATGCCAGCAGTCTCCTGAAGAAAGCCCCATCAACAGTAAGTAGGTAGTCTGGCAAATGTAACATGTAGGATAGATGCTAAGAAGCCCTGATGATCTCAGAGTGGTAACCTTAATCTGTTCACTGACTTGCATCTCCCAGATGGCAGTGCAGAGGGTAATGTCTGTGTCTTTGTTATACTACAAGTGTGGTAAATCTGAATCTGTTCTCAGACCCAGCACTTCCAGACGGCAGTACTAGAGGTTATATCTGTGTCATTTGTATAATACCAGGATGGAAAACCTAAGTCCATTCTCAAACTTGGGACTCCTAGCCAGCCCAGTGGCATGGAGGGCTGAGGCATTTATGTCTTATCTCCTGCTGTGCTGGCGACCCATGTTCACGGTGTGAGTGGGTCATCCGGGGTCAGCCAGGGAGGGAGCAGATCCAGCATCTGGAGGACAGATCTCCTCTGTTGGGGGAGAGTTTGAGTGTTGACTGGCATTTGCCTGGCCCCTAATGGTGGCTTGGAGCTGGCATGTCATGTCCCGTAATCATAGGAGGAGGAGGTGAAGCAGACACCCACAGGCAGCATATATAAGTGTGCAAAGCTTCACCATTGGCATCCTTGTACAGTATCATGGATGCACTTGGAGAATGGGTCTAAGTTGGAGGAAAAGCATGGCGGCTGACTGGCAGGATGACATCCGTCCCTTGTAGGCTCGACACTTGGCCAGCTGGACACCTCAGTGAACCTGATCCTGTTCCTGGTATGGGCCTTTCAGGGGCCCCCCCTGCAGATCCTGCTGAGAGAACGAGAAGCCCAGGGGGAAGAACCGAAAGTAAGTCCTGGTGGATGCTGGGATGATGGGGTTGGGGGGCCAATGGCTGGGGGACAGCTGACCAAGGAGCAGAAACAAATAAATGTTAAAAATAAATAAATAAATAAATAAATCTGACACTCCAAAGTGGCAGTGCAGGGGTTTAGGGTTATTTGTTTAATCTTGATATAGAGTGGGACACCTGAGTCCTATTTGAAACCCGATACTTCCAGTTGGCAGTATAGGGAGTTAGATGTTTTACATTGGTATAATACCTGGGTGGGAAACCAGAGTCCATTCTCAAACCGAGGACTCCCAGGTGGCATTGTAGGGGGTTAGGTGTGTTTTATTGGTATAACACCAGTGTGGGGAAGCCTGAGTGTATTCTCGGACCTGGAATGCCAAGGTTGCAATACAGGGGTTATGTGTGGATCATTGGTATAATACCAGTTCCAGAGTCCATTCTCAGACCAGGGATTCACAAGTGGCAGTGCAGGGGGTTATAGCTGTATCATTCATATAATACATAGGTAGGAACCTGAGTCCATTCTCAAATTCTTATTACTCCGGTTGCAGTTCAGAGAGTTATGTCTGTATTTACCACACAACCCCAGAGTTTAATGGCTCCGATAAGTATTCTAGTTTCCAGTGACAACATGCCAGATTCTGATCTCCAGTTTGAGTACAATATAGAAATTATGAGAGAACCTGTCCGGGCCCAGAGACTTGTCAGGAGTAAAAACTGATGTAGCCCGTTCTACCTCGGATACCGAAATGGAGCCGCCAGATGTTGAGTCATAGTAGGGTCCACTTGAGGAAGGTTAGCCCACTAGAGATACTCAAAAATTACAGTGTCTGAGGGTATGCTGGATGGATCCTCATCATACAGGTGTTTATAATAATACTTGAATTCTTTCACAATATCTCTAGGGGAGGTTAACACAGGTATCTCCCGAGCTAGGCCGGACACCTATAATCAAGTGGATCATTTCTTGTTGTTTAAGCCTCATCACCAAAAGCTTGTGGGCTTTTTCTCCAAACATTTCATAATTTATCTTGGCCAAGAAAAGAGCTTGCTCAGCCTGCTCTCCATTCAGTTTGGTGTATTTAGCCCATTCTTGATTAAGGTGAATCCAAGCCGGCTCAGAAGAGGAAGGAGTAATGTTTTTCTCTAGCTGACGGATTGAATGCAAGAGCTCCTGAATCTGCCTTTCCCACGGTTTTTTTTTCCCTAAGTTGACTAAACATATTAGCTCCTCCCTATTAGCACTTTTGAAGGTGCTCCAACAGGTATCTAAAGGTTGAGAAGTGGAACCATTTAATCTAATGTAATCTAGCATAGTTTTTTTCAGCTTAGTAAGATACCAGTCATTACTTAACAAATGATTGTTTAATCTTGAACATTTCTCCCCTTCCAAAAATGGAGCTAAGCAGAGGGAGAGAAACTGAAGTGTGGTTCGAATGTACCCTGCTATGAATTTCACAATAACCCACACCAGAGATAAACAATAGGCTAAGTAGAATGGAATCTGTCCTGCAGTAAGTGTTGTGAACAGCGGACTGAAAAATATAATCTCTTTCGACAGGGTGAAGTATTCTCCAGATGTCCATTAAGCCACATAAGTCAAAGAGTTCTCTTGAGGCCCTCTGAGCCAGAGAGAGGCCCTGACAAATAGATCAGACCTGTCTAATGTATCATCTATGGTTAAATTCCAGTGCTCCATAATGATTTTAGGAAGGGAAGTAAATGTTGAAATAATATCCCTTAATCAAGTAAAAAAAAAGTCAGGGTAACTAGTTTGGACCGTAAATGCATCCCGATTCCCAGTAACCTTTCCTGGGTCCCTACCATTGCATGCAGAAAGAGAAAATGACCTCCCGGGTCTCCATGCTCCTTAAGGAATTGAAAGGGCAAATGCTTTCACACCAAAATCAAACCCCTGCTCTATGACAGCTCATACCAGCACCAAAGGATTGACCCACTCATAAGCTTCTGAACAAATATGCATCCTTTGCTGAAATATGTGTCTCCTGAAGTATCGGTATATCAGGCTTGTATATAGCAAGATATTTAAAGGATTTGGATGTGCTTAAATGGAGCAGAACCCCCTTTAATATTCTAAGTCAGGCACTTTAATTATGTAACAGCCATATAGGACTAAACATTAATGAACTAAAATGTAGCCATCAAAAATGTAGCCAGCTTACCCAGATAAGAGAAGGTAAAAAGCCACTCACTCCTTCATTCAGTAATGCTAGCTCTCTGGCAAACCCTCTATGATCCTCAGTAGCAAAACACCACCCTGAATATATGTAAATTATAAATCATCCACTTACTTTTTGTTTTTTTATTTAACAGCAATCTTAAAATACTAGCACTAACAAACATCTCGAACGGCATCCACAATTTACCCCTCCCTGCAAGGGGAAGGGTCAGGGAGAAACTCCAGACATTGACCCAAGGCCACATAATTGTAATAAATCTGTGGTGGTTCAGGACACGGGCATATGTTCCAACTACCATGCCCCGGCCAATTTACATATACCTTACAGGAACAGAAAGCAGCAACTCAAGAGCTCAGATCTGAAAGGATAAAGGACCGACCATAAAGGAAGTGGGGCGGGGGTAGGAAAAGGAAGGAAAGTGAAGGGGAGAACAGGAATTCTCTCACCCTGCACCCATCAAAAAGTTGCTTCTGTGATCCTCCGTCATTCTGTACTGGGTTCTTTCAAGACCTTCAAAACCATCCTATGCTAGGATACCTGAAATATGAGTCCATAGCTAAATCCAGCACTCCAGTGAAGGATTCGATCTAAATACTCGAAGTCATCCACATCCAACAGTCTAAACTAGTTCATGTCCATGGACCCCATCGTGTACATAACTAGCCCAGAATTATACAAACTTAGCAGAAAGTCACTGGGCATGAAGAAAGGGGTGAACCACTGAGACATAAAACAATCCAAGTTGCCCAAAGGGAAATTATGTTCACAAATCATGAAGGGCATTTTCCAATCACTGGCAATCCATCTTTCTGTTGGTAAATAATCTATAATCTAGCAATGGTCCAGTGATGATTGAACAACCAAACAGAGACATGACAAGTCCCATAAATGATAGGCACCTTCATCACCACTGAATGCAGTACCCATAAACCAAAACTTGCAATCCAGTTAACTAAACCTCCTCCTGGCCCAATTAGAGGTAACTGGGCTCTCCTCCTACTCACTGTGCTGGTTTCGGAGCTACCTCTCTGAATGTGTACAGCGGGTAAAAATATGCAATGTACTCTCAGACCCCCAACAAGTGTCCACATGTATACCCCAAGGATCCATCCTGAGCCCCTCCTTTTTAGCCTCTTTCTAAATAACCTACCACTAGCCTATCAATAAAAAATCCTTCTGTACGCTGATGATGCGGTAATCTACTCCAGTCACCCTGACCCGATCACACTGGAGCATTGACTTCAAGAGGATTTTTACAATGTGGAAGACAGGTTTAGCAAAGCTAAACTTCTAGTCAACCACAAAAAGACCAAGTCCATGCTCTTTGCCACTGCCCATAGCCGCTACAGGACTGCAACTCTGAACATTCAGAATAAACAAAATGTCCCCATTGAAATGGTCCCCAAGTTCAAGTACCTGGGTCTCACCCTAGACAGCTCCCTCTCATTCGCCACACATGTTCATCATGTCGCCACTACAGATAACAGGAAGCTCGGCCTGCTATATAAGCACCAAAGCTGCCTCACTGATGAAGCCCTCCAGCTTGCCATAACCAGCTCGGTCTTAACTATTGATTACAGCCTTGCCATCTATAGAGCAGCCCCTGACAGCACCCTCAGGTGGCTCGCCACTATGCTTAACAAAGCATGCAGACTTGCACTTAGAGACCGGCATATAACCCATACCTGCCACCTCTACCAGCAAACTGGTTGGCTAAATCTGAATGACGGGGCCCAATACCAAACATGTCTTCTTGCCAAAAAAGCAACACTGGGCCTACTGCCCCTGGGACCCAGCTCCCTCATACACCAGGCTGCACCAACAGGGACTACAAGGGCATCCAATAAAATCCCCTACCGTTGCACCACCCAAGGTCAGCGATCTTTTGAATACCGGGCCCCACTATAGCTTACCCTGCTTCCACCAGAACTAGCCACTATCGGCAAAATCGGCTTGTTCAAATCCACACTTAGATCCCACCTGTCCAGCCAAGTGATACGCACCTGCCACACCTGATCAACTCCTCCAGTAACAAATACTGACTACCCCACCTACTGTGCATTTATGCAACATCCAACCTGCTACTTTCCCCCCTCCTACCCTACTCCACCTACCCCTTCCCCCCTCCCACAGCCCCAGTCCCACCCCCTTTCTATTCCCCCGGTCCACAGCCCCCTCTACCAATTTCTGAACCCTCTGTACTTCCACTCCCCTACCCTTTCTGACAAGGTGAGCCCTAGCCAGAGGTTACCACAAGTTAACACCCCTCCATTCCCCTCCCTACTCTCTTGAACTACCCTGCTCCTCTCTGTTTCTAGTTACTACTGAAGTACCAACTTAGCCTGTATGCTGAGTCACAAACCTATACCATGTGGTTTCATTCATTTTACTGTTATTTGTTTAATGTAACTGCAACTCTGTTGTGTCTCGTATTGTATGTTCATTTTTTTCCTGACATGGAACCTTTGTAAATGAGCTTGTAGCTCAAAGGTTGTAATCTGAGAATTCAATAAATAAATAAAATAAATATACATGGGAAGCTCTCCCGACACTAGTAGCAGTCCAAGAGCAAGGCAGCTGTTAATGAAAAAAACATTTAGAATCCAAGCTGCATAGAAACACTCAGAGCACCCAGAGTTAAGAAATGTCTGCATCTTCCTTCACAAATCGATGGGAAAGGCCCCTCGAGTATTGTTCTCCCGGACAGAGGTCGAGAACAGTTGCCAGTAATGTTTAAGGAGCTCAGACCTCACTTGATCCATCGAGTATTCCATGGTGCTGGACATCATTTGCACAAATAAACATGCAGGGTGCCTCATATAAAATTTGATACCAGCTCGAATCAGGGCTTGGTTAATATCCCTGTATGCTGACTGCCATTCCCTAACCATGGGGTTAGTGTCACTATAAATGAAGAATGGCTTACCCTTCCACATCAAAGATCTGTTGGCCCATGCCTTCTGTTGAATCAAGATTTTATCCAAGTAATTCAAACAACATAAAATAATAGCCCTCGGTTTTCCATCAGGTGGGAGCTGGGGACGCAGTGATCAGTGTGCTCATTCAATGCAGTATTTTTCTTCTGAGGTGGGGGTCCAGCTATTTGGAGAGAGAGAGAGATAGAGAGAGAAAGAGAGACGGGGGGGAGAGACTTAATTTATATAGTGCTTTTCCCTGAGGCTCAGAGCACTTAAATTTATAAAACCAACAGCGCATCAAATAAACTCTATATAGTACATAACAAGCAAACATGCTGCAGAGTGCAATATACACTTCTATCTATCATTCCTTAAAATAATGCAATATAATAATAGTCTGTTATATATTAAAAGCCTGGTTGAATAGAAACGTTTTTAAACCTTTTTAAAATGTTTGCACTGAGGGTGCCTCCCATAGTTGTCTGAGCAGAAAGTTCCACAGGGCTGGTTGGCCACTGAAAATGCACTGTCTCCAGAATGCCGCAACCTTGCGCTTAGGACCACAAGGAGGCAATCCACAGCAGAACAGAGAGCTCGAGAGGGGCAGTGAAGAAGATCTTGCAGGAAATCTTGTCCCCTTTTGTAGGGCTTTATAGGTCAGTAATCCAACCTTGAAGGCAATACTCCACCTTATTGATAGTCAGTGCAGTTTATGGAGGACAGGTGTAACATGTTATAAACTCGAAATGCTCATCAACAGTCTAGCCTCCAAGTTCTGCACTAGCTGCAGCTAGCAGAGGTTCCCTCCAGACAGCCCCAGGTACAGGGCATTGCAGTAATTCAGCCTGGATGTGACAAACACAAGCACCAGGGTGGTCAGGTCCTCTGCTGGTATCAGATCCTGGATCTGAGCAATGTTTCTCAGATGGTAAAAGCCACTTTTGATAACGGCCAACACCTGCGCATCAAGTGACAAGATGTTGTCCAGGATCATGCCTAGATCTTTGATGCAAATGGAGGGGATCAGGGAAACACACCCTAACACCACTCAAGGGAGATCTCCAAGTCCCTCCATCACAGCAACGACCAGGATCCACCACCAATACTTTTGTCTTCTCTGGGTTGAATCATAGTCAACTGCAAGTCATCTAGTTCTGAATTTTCTTCAGACAGGTGTTGAACACTGAGTCCATCATATGGTTTCCAGATGCACAGGATCGGTATAGCTGGGTATCATCAGCATTGCAATGAAAACCCAGCCCATACCACCTGATAATGTCTACCAATGGCAGCATGTACACTGTGAACAACACAGACAACAGAACAGACCCTTGTGGCACTCCACAGTGCAGTCATCAGGTTAGAAGAGGCTAACCCCATCATCACCCTTTTTTTGCACTCTGCCCATGAGGTAGGACCTAAACTAGTTGATGACATTACCGGTTAGGGTACACTAGTACCACAGGCATTCAGCTGCACCTCATGGTCCACAGTGTCGAATGCTTCCAAAAGATCCAGAAAGACCAATATGTTACCAGTATGTTGGTTGCAGCCTCGAAACTAACTCAGCCACCTGCTCCACTCCAACTGTATCGAACTCAGCCCATACAAGATGGTTGCTTCAACACACCTGAGGCTTAACTCCACAAGCCCTTTGAACGACACTGGAAGATATCTCCATCCTGATAGAGGACACTTTGTTAGCAAAGAACAGAGCAAAATCCGTGCACTTTGTGCTTGAAACTGCTCCTCCCACCCAGAGACAGGATTAAGTAATAACCCATCTACCTTATGGAAGAGCTCAGCTGTTCTGTTCCTTGCTGCAGCAATCTCCCAAGACAAATCATCCGCCTTCTTTCAGGACATTGCCCCTGATGGTCATTATGATGTGACCTCGGGGCTAATTTGTTCTCCTTGGGCCAAATCATTGGCATCCTCCAGTAGGCACATCCACAGTGACATTATTCACTCCTCCTCTCATTTCACTACTGATGCTGTTTAGTATTACTAAACAGGGGGTTAATTGCTTTTTTCTATAGATATGTTGAATAAAAGCTGTTTAAAATTATTTTTTACAATACAATCACCATAAAACCATAAAGGTTATATAAGTTTCAGATAAGCATCCAAAGCTTTTTTTTTGCTGATGAGAACCTTTTTAGAACCTCAGAACCTTTAGAGGTTCTCCCATCCCTATTTGAAATCTGATCTACTGAAACCAAGGACACACATCTCTGTGTAACACACAATACAGGGATCAATGATACCACCAGCTGTGATGTTTGCAATGATGTCTATCTTTGTGAGTACCAAGTTCAACATTGCCACACCTCTAATAGGTTCCTTTACAAGCTACAGAGTAAAGCTCCCTGTAGGGCATCTAGGATGGTTCTGCTCTTGCTGAAGTGGAACTTGCTCACTTCACGTCTGGTGATTGACATCTCCAACTATCAACACTTTTCCCTTTGCTTCCATCCTGATGATGGCCTCCCCACAGGGAGCTGTCCATCTTCTTGTGTTGGTGGCCTGCAAACTACTCTAATTTGTGGAACCTTTGTAAATCAGCACTTTGCTCAAAGGTAGTTTTCTGAATAACAAAAAACAATTTAAATAAATTTAAATAAGTCACAGAGCCGATCTCTGAGTTGACCTTCAGCAGCTCTAGGCCCTCCTTACCTTGATGTGCTCACACTTCAGTGGCCTTTATTCAGCCCATTACATCCAGGGCCACCACTTCTCCTTTTATCACAGCTCTGTCGCTCCTAAAAAGTGAATAATCTGTTCTGGCCACATCCCAGTCTTGGTGCATGGTGCACCACATCTGTATAATGACCACTAGATCCAGGTGGTCTCTGTCATGATAGCCACCCTCTCACAGATTTTGTTCCATGGCTGCTGACATTAGCACACATAGCTCCTGCTCCCTTCCATATTTTGCTCTGTGCTTTCCTAACCTGCTTGTCCATACTACCACCTACTGTTCGTGCTGACCCACCCATTTTATTTGCCATGTCCCCTTTACCCTTTCTTTCTATTCCATACTTTTTATGCTTGCTTGCATGCATGCACAAGAAACATGTTGTGACAGCTTGCTGGAGTGGCAGGTTGTGGAGGTGCAGGCATGTTGTGGCCAATGCTGCCACTGCTTTTGGGGGTTTGTCTCTGTGGCACCAGTACATGATCATGCTGTGTATGACAGCAGCTCAGAAGCGTAGCACCAACCTATAATTTTGCTGCTGCAATGAGGGAGCACCCTCTCATTGCAGGCTGTGACTTGCCTGGTGTAACATTTCAATAAAACATGGCTGCAGCTGTCACTGTCTGCCTCTCACAGTCCACAAAAGAGCTGACCTCAGGGGTGCCCAATCCCCCTGTTGACATGCCCCCTCCTCAGTTCATTTGCTGACGGGGGAGCCCAATCCCTGTCAGCATAATGCCCCCCCAAATAATAATGTGTCCGCTGAGGAGGGTGCCCAGTCCCCCTCGGCATCATACCCCCCCAAAGACAGGCCCTTTTTTTTTTTGCTGATGGGGTGCCCAGTCCCTATCGATTCCAGTGCCCCCCCAACACCCAGGTGGCATGCTGGGAGCCTACCCTACTGCTTTGAAGGAGGCGCTGGTGAGACCCCTCCTGAAGAAGTCATCACTGGACCCTGACATCAGAGCTAGTTATCGACCGGTCTCCAACCTTCCATTTTTAGGAAAAGTTGTGGAGAAGATTGTGCTGCGTTAGTTGGGTGATCACCTCATGACATTTGATATCTATTAGCCGCTCCAGTCGGGTTTTCGTGCAGGACATTCAACAGAAACTGCATTAGTTCGGGTGCACAATGATCTCCTCAGGGCGAGAGATCGGGGGAGGGGTTAATTCTCATCCTACACGATCTCTCCTCAGCTTTTGACACGGTGGACCATCGGGTGTTACTTGACCGACTGAGGCACTTTTGTGGACTCACCAGCACTGTCATTCACTGGCTTGAGTCCATTTTGACAAACAGGAGACAGAGGGTGGTGGTGGTGGAATTTTTCCTCATCTTTTAGCCTTCTGTCTTGTGGGGTACCTCAGGATTCAGTGTTGTCACCGATGTTGTTTGCCGTGTACATGCTACCCCTGGGAGAGATCATTAGGAAGTACGGCTTGGGGTTTTATTGTTATACAGATGATACCCAGCTGTACTTATCCTTTGCCCCTGGAACATCTGATGCGGTGGATGTATTAAACAACTTCTGGCAGAGATCAATGACTGGATGGCCTCCAGCTGGTTGCGACTGAACCCCATTAAGACTTAGGTACTGGTGGTGGAGTTGAACAGGAGGCGTGTGGAGTTGCCCCCTGGGGCAGACTCTGGACTTGTTCTAGGGTCTGTCCCATTGAAGGTTTCCTCTATGGTGCGTAATCTTGGCATGATATTTGACAGCGGTTGACGGTGGATTATCAGGTGTCTGCCATTGTCAAGGGAAGTTTCTTTCATTTGAGAAACATTGGCAGGATTAAGCACCTGATTCCACCCCTGGACCTCCCCACCTTGGTACATGCATTTGTCACATCCAGGTATGACTACTGTAATGCGCTGTACCTCGGGGTCTCTGGTGGCACCCTCTGTCGACTGCAGCTAGTGCAGAATGCAGCTGCCAAGTTGTTGACAGGTCAGTCAAAGTACTGTCATGTCACCCCGGTGCTGCGTGAACTGCACTGGCTGCCGGTTCGATGGAGGGTGCTTTTCAAGGTGGGGTTACTTACCTATAAGGCCCTACATGGACTGGGCCCTTGTTACTGTACCTGGCTAACCTTCTTATACCTGCTGTCTCTGTTCGTCCCCTCCGATCCTCATCGAGGGGCCTCCTTATGATTCCCAGGACAAGATTGAAAACTGACGGCGCTTGAGCTTTTAGTGTCGCCGGTCCTGTCTTGTGGAATTCGTTCCGTCCTTTGGTGAGGAAGGCCCCATCGGTGAAGGTTTTTAAGACCCGCCTGAAGTTTTATTTGTTTAATCAGGCCTTCTTAGACTCTGTTTGATACTAGTGTTATCAGTCCTTTTTAAGATTAAGAGGGTTTTTAAATAGTTATGGGGTTGTATGAGGATTTATTTTGTAAATTTGTATATAAAATTAAACTCCTATGTTTTATGTACGACGCCCAGAGCCTCCGGGATTGGGTGCCAGAAAAATAAAATTTGCCTTGCCTTGCCTTACCCCAGCATGCCAACGTGCCAGTAGGAAAGAAAACTTTCCTGCAAAGGTGTTTTTTTTTTTTTTTTACTTTGTAAAGAAGAAAAGGTCCTCATCTGTGGTGCCCTCTCCCAGCCACACCCATCCTCTGCGCACCCCACCTCCCTGCACTTCCCTCACTCCATAGTTACCTCTGGAGCCTGGCGGAATGATCTTCGGTGGAGTGGAAACACGTCTGCACTCTTCAAAGTCAACCGCAAACTGAAGAAATGCCAGTAAGCTGTATAATGGCATAAATGGGAGGCTGGTCAGCTTAGGTGGATATTTCAGCCATTTTGCACCTTTTAGCACCAACTTTTCAACATGGGGTTCTTGGGACTCCACCTCATGAACTGAGTCACTGTCATGTCATTATTCGGTCCCAAATAACCTTCTGGGACCGATTCATGAAACAATGTGTTACTGTTCATGAGGTGGGCTCCCAAAAAGCCTGTGTTGCAAATGTGGTGAAAAAATTCCCAAAAATTACTGTGTTGCGAGCGTACATTGTGCAGTTCCCATGCATGCTCGTAACTTTGAGAATTTTTAATATTTTCACTCCAGAGTTTCAACAATTTTCCATACCTCCTTATGAACAGTATACATACTGCCCAAAATGTGTTTTAACACATGTGGCACACAATGGCACGGTCAATGGGTCAGATTAAGAAAATCACAATTACAGTGTTCATAAGGAGAGGTCCCCCCCAAAAAATGTTGCAAATTTGGTAAACGGATTCCAACAAATGACTGCATTACCAGCATGCATTGCGCAGTTTCTACACACGCTCATAGCTTCACCAGTTTTTTATATTTTTATGCCAGATTTTTAACATTATCATTTTTGCACACCTCCTTATGAACAGTACAGCTGTCATTTTATACATCCTGCCCAAAATATATTTTCGCACCTGTGGCACACAGTGGGCACAGTCGCTATGCAAAATCAATGTTCGGGACAGATTAAGGAAATCACAGGGCCACTAATCATGAGCAGAGGTCTCAAAATGCCTGTTTTAAAAATCTGGTGTAAAAATTCCACAAAATAATAATTGCATTACAGGTGTGTGTTGCGCAGTTTCTACGCACACTTGTGATGTCACCAATTTTGTTATATTTCCACTCTAGATTTTCAACATTACCATTTTTTTACACCTCCTCATGAACAGTACAGCTGTCACTTTTCACATCCTGTTTGAAATGTGTTTTTGCACCTGTGGTGCAAAATTACATAGTTGCTGTGCAAAATCACCTTTCACCTCATGAACTGATAGTGTCACTGTTCTGCATCTTGGAAGGTCCTAAAAGCCCATGTTAAAACTTGGAGTGAAAATACAAGAAATGCCTGGGGCGTTAGGATTTCTGGCCATGATGTCCTACCCCGTAGGCACTGACAGGCGTCAAGAGTGTGACTTGGGATTGTCGACAGTAATACTCACGCCATTCCACCCTCACCCCCACCCTGCAGCCAGTGACAGGAATCGCGGTGTGCCTTGGATTCTTTGGACCCAAAGTTCACCCCATTCTCCTATACTGCACCTATTTCAGTGTATTTCCTTATGGAATGGAGAGTGTAAAGCCTGGACACCCCAAGGCACACCTTGACACTTGTTGGTGTCTGCAGGGTAGAGTGAGGTAAAATGACATGAGCATTATGGGCGACCACCCAAAGGCACATCCCAGTGCCTGTCCGTCTCTGCAAGCTGGGGCTGGAGTTGGCGTCACTTCAGTACTTCACTGTCATTGCTATTCTGCATCTGTCCAACTCCTGCACTTCCAGTGCTAATGCCAGCAAGCAAACATTCAGCATTGACAAATACTTGTTTGTCTTCATCTTTGACTCCCTGTGATGCTTCCCTTAGTGTAGTATCACCTCTTGGGATTACCTTCCTCAATCTCGTCACTCTTCACACCAGCGTGCTCTACAGATGTCTAGATAATGTACTGATGGAAACTGTTGGCCAAATGCTAGAAGAGGGAGAGGTGCTGCTGGTGGGGGACTTCAATCATCTTGATGTAGATTGGAGGTTGAGCACTCCATTGAAGTATAACTTGAAATAAGGCACGGTAAAGGCAGAAATAAATCCAAGAGTTTTTATTTGCCACAAAATGCAAAACTTACAAAGGAGCACTCATCACTGTCAACCAAAGGGGCTTTAGGAAAAGGAGATAACTCACAATGAAGGTACGTGAGTCTATCTCATCCTTTGCTGGAAGACTGCAGACCTTTTACACAAGATGGGCCTAAATGATGTCCAACACCTGGGTCCCCAGCTGAACAACTCTTATGATGAAGCATAGGGATTCCGTCTTCAAGGCCGTGTGGCAGACAAATTTGTTTAGGTGTTTCAGATCCAGAATTGCTTTGTAGCTCCCTGACATATTGAGGACCACATGGTAAATTGAATAGAACCCCCAGCCTTCCCCATGGGGGGGTGCTTATACAGTTGCCCCAGTCTATCTGAGGGGATCCAAGGTTTGATACATGGCCTGCCTCTTCACTGGGACTTTAGGCACAGGGGATGGTGAGAAATGCCCCTTCATTGGTACTATAGCAAATTCTATTGTGTAACATAGCACCAGGAGTTCTAGAACCCAGATGTCTGATGTCCCTAGAAGGGACAAAAAACACCTCAAGACTGCCTCTGATGCCGCCTCATTGACCGTTAAGCATCAAATTGGATTTCTGCTGCTGTTGTGATACCAGAAGATGCCCTTTCTCATCTTGGATGTCCTTTTAAGATGTCAGACAAGCTCGAACTGAATGGCAGTCTTCCATCAAAGGACAAGTTAAACATTTTTTCCTTCTACTCCAAATATGCAATCCATTGCTGGAGCCATATGCGCTACATGGCTGACACAATGTGATAAGTGGTGCATGCTGACATATGTAAATCGTCCACTGTAACATCCCCTGGACAGATGCTATGGATACCAGCTGTAAAATGTTTGCCACATCAGAGTCCAGGAGAATGACATTACCCAGAGCTGAAATCTAGGAGTTTGGTGCTCTGGAAAAATAAAACATAGATAGGAGGTGCAGAGATTTACTCCATTGAAGGTAAAGGCTCTTCTACATGCAGCATCCATGCACATATCATGTATTTCGATGCCAGAGATTCTTCAATCGATATAGTTGTGCCTGTACCCCCCCTACAAATGGGGGTTCTTAAAATGTCTTCCTGGGCTTGCCTATTGCCCACTGCCAGGCTGGTGTTCTGTGTCATAACATTTAAAAGTGCTTGCCTGCAAGTGCCTCATTAGCCTCTGTGCCTGTCACTTTAAGAGGTGTCACTCTCGTAGTGTATAATTAATCTGGATGGGGGGGATGAGTGTTTCTAGGCTTGAGTCCCGCTTGGGCTGCAGTACAATTGCTCCATTTTGCCATCGCTAATTGTGCAGCAGGAACTCCATTGAAAGCTGTGATTGTTTGCTGATTATCTGCTTTAATAATAATAATAATAATATCATAGTTTGTCTAACCTGCTTTCCTTTGCAGCATGGACTTTCTGTATTGCACCACCATCTTGGTTCTGGACTGCCAGTTTGGACTAATCCTTAGTACCTTTGGGGACTGTAAAATGGAGACTGTCTCCAGGGGCTTTGTGGGAGAGAATTTCTGTAGGAATTGTAGTTTTTACTCTTTGGTGCCTAAATAGACCTGGAGGGGGAGCCCTAGCTGTGACAGACAGACGGATCAACCAACCAAACCTTTTGGATCATTGGAAAAGTCCTGAGCTGCCTGCAGCAGTGAGTCAGTGTGTAGTTGGAGTGGAGAGAGTGAACAGCTGGAGGAATTCAAGCAGCTGCTCCTTCGTAGTAGCATGGAGGAAATGGCGGGAAGGCTGTGTCTGGCCTGCCTGCTACCATCTTTCCCAGTGAAGAAGTCTGCTTTAATATCTCGGACTTTGTCCGAATTTGCTGTGATTGTGACTAGAATCCTGAATTGTGGCAAAGTGAAATTCATCTGGTGTGGACTGAAGATTTGCCTCAGTGCGATCAGCCTGTCAGGACTTGAAACCACTACAGAGCTTACAGTTTGTGCAGAGACTCTGTGAATTATTTACAACTGGACTGTCATCCGAATCTGAAGTAGTTACTTGCCTTTACTATAAGTGTGCTGAATGTGGAGTGTGGGTCGCGATTTGGTTCCCCACCTTGCTGATTGTGTCACGCTAGCTGGAGGCTGCATCCAGCAACCTTACCGGACTGTATCCGACTTGTTCATCTGGTCTGTGCCTCACCATCTCAACCTAGATTGCCACTCATGCTGCAGAGTTACACCTGATGAGAAACCTGTCTGTGGATTTGGCTCCCTGCTCAGCACCAATGAACAGGAATGACTACCACAGTGCATCGTGTGGACCCTGCTTCTCCTGGCAAACCAGCACTTCATCCTGAGGTCTCCATTTCATTCATCCTGCATCCTGACCTGGGTAGCGTGAGTAAACACCAGGGTAACTCCCTGCAACAAAGCTCAAATCAAAGTGTGTCACCTGAATTAACTGTTGCTAATCATTTTGGACTGAGCCATCTGGCACTGGATGATAAATTAAGGGTTAACATGCATGTTCTGGTTTCTTTCTCCCAAAGGGTCCCAACAACAGCTGCAACGCTGGCCTACCCCGGGCAACACTTCAGGTTAGCCTGCACTAACAACTGGGTGTGTGTGTGTGACTGTGTTACAGAGTCCTTTGAGTGCATGCCTTATAACCTGAACTCAGATCAAAAATCGATCACTAGATTATCACCCCCCTCTTGTTCATGTCCCGCTAATAAATTAGGTTTAAATCTTTTTTGCATCTAATCTGGTTGTGGTGTACCTCTGTGTAGAGAGTACTGTGATATTGCTGTTTACTGTTACAGGTCTTGTTTTACAAGGGTTCTGCAGGGCCACTCCAGCTGATTCAGCCCTGGTGGTAAGCGTGTTAAAAGTGGGGCTAATAGTGCATCACAGTGTTTATGGTGATTGTGTTATCTCAGACCTGCCTTGGCCACTAGAGGGATCAGAGGGGGGTATCAGTGTCCCAGAGGGCTGTACCCAGAGCAGCTATGCTACCACTAACCCTGTTCTCCAGGTAGAGGCACCCTTTTCACGCACTCAGGCCCCTCACGCAGGCAGGGGTAGTATGCCGTGGGATAGCGCCATCTAGGTGTTACATGCGCCTAACAGGATTATGTACAGCAGGGATAACAATAAGGGCGGGGAGCAAGGAAACCGACTAAATAATGGGGATGAGAAGAGGGAGGGGAGGCATGCCAGGACAATCCAAGTAACCCAAAAAAACAAGGGTACTGCAGGAACATTGTGAGGGTGGTATCGCTGAACGCATGCAGTCTTGGGAACAAGATGGTAGAACTGAACGCCCTTTTAGCAGATGGAAAAGTGGACATAGCATCCATTACAGAGATCTGGGCCACCACACACCACGACTGGGATCCCTCAATCTCAGGTTATAAACTGTACAGAAGGGACAGAGGGCCAGGAAAGGGAGGGGATTGTGGCATACACTAGGGAAGAAATAGTGTGCTTGAAGGAGGAAGAGAATGAAAAGCGAACATTGAAACATTGTGGCTGCAGCTACAGGACACTAGAGGCAAGAAGGTCAGGTTAGGGGTTGTATATAGACAGTATAACAAGGGCGAGGAGATGGACAGAGAACTGTGTTCACAGTTGGGGAATGCAGCAGAGATGGGGGTAGTTTTGTTTTTTATTGTTTATCAGGAAATGATCTGGATGCAGCCCTTTTTCAGTCATGCCTGACATAAAAAGACTTTACACATACATAACATAAATTATACATACATAAATTAAACACACATACAATAATATGATTTAATTTACATTACAAGTACTGTGAGACAGTTTATCATAGTAAGAAGACAGCATTTTTTTAAAGTGTTTCATACTGTTGGCTCTTTGAATGATAGCTGATACTGTTAACAGCATCGGACCATACCAAATAAATGACCACTTAGTTAAGGTCAGTTTTAATGGATTTAAATATAAAGTGTCCAGTCTGTTTCTTGTTCAATATGGACCACTGTGTTGTATAAATTTCCCAGATGAATATCTAGGAGATGAATTAAAAAACACTGTGTACGCAAAAAAAACAGCGGTATCATGTTTTATTCACTGTTTAGGGACAGAATGTTCATGTTTTCATATAGAAGACAATGGTGTGTGCTTATCAGGGACCTAAGCCCAAATCTACAAATATTTAGAATTCATTGACATTTTAATAAAAAGAAACTGCCCTGATTGTAGAACAGGAGTGCCCTATAATCCAAAAGTGGCAACAATAGTTGCTTAGCTATAAGCATCCTTACCTCATCAGTCAGGACATTTATATTTCTATACAAAAGCTTAACTTTTGGTTATTTTTTCACCAGTAATATCTAGATGTCCAGTAAAGCACCAGGTTGGATCTAAATGGATACCCAAATACTGAATAGTACCCTTAATATCAGTACATCATTTTTACCTCTGATGCAAAGGCCCTCCCCTCTTTGGGTCAACCTTTTGGCAATCCCAGTTAGCATTACTTTTGTTTGTTCTTTTTTCATTTAGTTTTAACTTATTCTGGGACAGCCACGTTGTTAGTTTTAAATAAGCCTCCTGTAAAGCTTCATTTATTTCATAAACTGAGGGACCAGAGGTGTGGAAAACTGTGTCTTCAGTGTATAATATACATTCCATTCTACCAAACTCTCTGGGCAGATCATTCACAAAAATAGAAAACAACAAAGGCCCTAGTACTGATCCCTGAGGCACCCCTGACCTTAGGCTCATTGGTTCGGATAAAGAGCCTCCTATCCTAAGCTTTTGTATTCTGGTACTTAAATAGGGGGATACTTAAGAAGGGAGATAAAACATTTTATACTGTAGGTACATTAGGGAGCATAGAAAGACAAAGGGAGGAATAGTGAGGCTGAATAGAATGGACGGTGGGTGGGCAGAGAGGGACAGTGAAAAAGCAGGGATACTGAATGAATACTTCTGCTCACTATTCACAAAAGAGGAGGAGAGGAAGGTTCCTGACCCAATTAACATAAGCATTCTGGACAGGGGGTGTCAATCCCAGTTCTTTCGCAGAAGAAAGGGTTCTGAAAGAACTCCTAAAACTGAAGGTGGACAAAGCAATGGGGCCTGATGGGATTCACCCCAGAATTCTAAAAGAATTAAGGGGAGAACTACTGACACCACTGACTACCCTTTTTAACAAATCATGGGAGGATGGTGTGGTACCTGAGGACTGGAGGATGACAGATGTGATTCCAGTTCACAAATGTGGGAGCAAGACAGAGGCAGGAAACTACAGACCTGTCCGTTTGACCTCAGTGGTAGGGAAAGAGATGGAATCGCTTCTGAAGGAAAGAATTGTTGAGTACCTAGAGGCCAGTGGGATACAGGAGCCACGGCAGCATGGGTTCACAGTGGGATGGTCATGTCAGAGGAATCTAATCAATTTCTTTGACTGGGTGACCAAAGCAGTAGACCAGGGAGGGGTTGTGGACATGGCCTACCTAGACTTTAGCAAGGCATTTGACACAGTCCCACACAAAAGATTAATAAACAAATTAGCCAGCCTTGGTGTGAGTCCCAGGGTGGTAGCCTGGATAAAACATTGGCTGGACAAGAGGACACAGAAAGTAATAGTAAACTGAGTCCACGCTGAAGAAAGGAGGGTTACTAGTGGGGTACTGCAGTGTTCGGCACTGGGTCCAGTCCTTTTTAATGTCTTTATAAGTGATTATTGCAGAAGGACTGGAAGGAAAAGTATGCCTCTTTGCAGATAACACAAAGATCTGCAACAGGGTTGATAAACAAGGAGGCATGGAAAGGATGAGAAGGGATTTGGCAATGCTGGAGGAATGGTCAGAAGTATGGTAGCTTGGATTTAACGCAAAGAAGTGCAAAATAATGCACCTGGGAAACAAAAACCCAGGGGAAGAATGCATAATGGGGGGAGGGTAGTAAAAACAACAAAAATGGAAAGGGACCTGGGGGTAATCGTATCAAATGACCTTAAGGTTGGCAAGTAATGTGAGAAGGCAGTAGGGAGGGCTAGGGGGATATGGGATGTATAGGGAGAAGCATCACTGGCAGAAAACTGGAAGTTGTTATCCCTCTGTACAGACAGTTGGTGAGACCCCATCTGCAGTACTGCATCCAGTTCTGGAGACCCTAACTCTGCAAGGATATAGACAGGATGGAGGCAGTCCAGAGGAGGGCAGCTAAAATGGTGCAGGGTCTGCAAGAGAAGCCATATGAGGAGAGACTAAAGGAGCTTAACATGTATACTCTTGAGGAAAGGAGGGAGAGGGGGGCATGATAGAAACTTTTAAGTACCTCAGTGGAATCAACAAAGTCCAAGAGGGTAGCATCTTTCAGAAAAAGAGATATGCAAAAACAAGGGGACACAGTATGAAGATTGGGGGGAACGGCTCAGGAGCAATGTGAGAAAGTATTTTTTCACAGAGAGGGTGGTGGACGCATGGAACAGCCTTCCTGAGGAGGTTGTGGGGTCTAAAACTGTGGTAGAATTCAAGAATGCATGGGACAGACATAAGGCAGTTCTTGTGGGGGGTAGGAAGAAGTAGGCTGTTGGTTAACTAGAATCTGCAGCTTACCCTGTAGGTAGGGAAATGGGAAGACTAGGTGGGCCAAGCAGTCCTTATCTGCCACCAAAGTCTTTGTTTCTCTGTTTCTGTGTAACTCTTAATCCATCCCAAACTTAACACAGAAACTCCATAAGATTTCAGTTTTCATAAGCATTATGTCATAATTTACCATGTAGAAGACTCTGGTTAGATGGATGAACACTGCACCCTACATCAGACCCTTGTCACAGGTGCTGAGTATGGTGCTCGTCAACCCAACCGGAGTCATAGTTATACTGACTTCAACCTGCCCAGAATGAACTGTGACACTCACACCACATCCTGTGCCAGTGGTCAGGAAGTCCTTAACTCAGTTACTCCACAGGAGCTTTTTCAGACTTCCACCAGTTGTGCCCTGTATTCTATTAGCACTGCATCCTGGGCCTTTCTAAGCAAAATCAAGCCATAATCAGCATGCCATGAGTAAATGTTTATTTTTTGTAGTTATTTATTCTCAGATTACAATACCTTTGTGCACATAACAGCTGTTTTACAAAGATTCCACAGTGGTGGGAAGTGAGACAGACATACAGAGGTTGGTATTACATAAAGTTTCAACAAGAAAGTATTTAAAATGACATTAACATTGCAACTAAAATTAAAGCTATAAATTAGTAAGAATTCAAAAATAACCTAATAAAAGTAGCCAGCCCAAGGTGCTTTGTCAAATAGGTAGAGGGTTGGGGTGGAAAAAGGTTTGGGGAGGAGGTAGGAAATGGGCTAAGCAGTTAGGGTGAAAGTGGTCATTTGCAGAGAAAGAAGGAGAAGTGAGTACACCAGGATGTCAGTACTGCTCAGGCAGTGCCATGTCAGATGAAACATCACAGGAACTGTTAGCTGTAAGGTGCTGAAGAAGAGTGCCTTTAAATGGTCCCAGTTTTGGTAAGAGACATCTTTGGGCAGTGCATTAAACCATAGTGGTGCTCTATATGCAAACGATTGTTGCCCTTGGGTAGTCCGGCATTTTGGGACAGAGAAGAGTTGGTTGACTAAAATAAGCATGTGCTGGGATCTGCAAGAGGAGTTGACTAAGTTTGTAACACCAGGAGGCAAGAACCCAAGAAGTGCCATTTTAGTTAGCAAGCAGGTTTAAGAGGGAATCCTTCCATGTAGCTGAAGCCAACCTGTTTGTGCATACAGTACATACGTGTGGGTGAGGAGTGCAGCTCCAGTAAGAAGTCGACATGCTTTATTGAGCATCACTGATACAGTATTCTGCTGATGGTAGTGGTGAAAGCTGAGTCATAGATAACCTGGCCATAGTCAACAATAGATACTATGGAGCTATAGATACCTAGTCTGAGGGCTTCAGGTGTTAGACTGTGTTTGTCTTAGAGTAACCCTATCTTGATATTGGCAGACATGACAACATTCTCAACATGCTGAGTGTATGGTAGTGAGTTAGCCATGGTTACACCTAGATACTTGAAATGTTGAATTTGTTCAAGCGGGACACCAGAGGAGTTCCTGATGGTTGGGGCACTGGATCTGTGTTTGCTGCGAGCACCACTGAACAACATGACTTGTTTTTTCTGTAGTTCAGAATCAGGTTGTGTTTCCTGAACCAGTCCTCCACTTCCTGAAAGCTGAGTTGAATTTACTGTTCCACAG
Source organism: Neoceratodus forsteri (assembly GCA_016271365.2). Classification (NCBI taxonomy): domain Eukaryota; kingdom Metazoa; phylum Chordata; order Ceratodontiformes; family Ceratodontidae; genus Neoceratodus; species Neoceratodus forsteri. Next base: position 445,671,196 of record CM057457.1, on the reverse strand, counting down.
GTTCAGGTTCAGTGTTGCTAATGTATATTTATTTATTTATTTATTTGTACTTTGGATTTCATTTACAAAGGTACCTCGTCACAGTGAGGACATACAGTGTAACATAAATTACAGAGTGACAGAAAACAGTGCGAAACAGACTAACAAACTAGTTTCCATTACAGCAAATCAAGGGACAGTGCAAGTTAGAATAATACAATAGTTTCCATACAATACATTTGATAGAACTTTTTTGAGTTTCACAGTGAGCACACGTTGTTACAGAACAGAGATGGTGGGAGGCCAAGGGGAGAGTGGGGGCGGGTGAGATGGGAGTTTGGCCCAGTGGGTTATGTCAGAGGTGATAGTAGCTGAGGCCTGTTAAGGACAGGTGCAGCCCTGGGAGCCGAACAGTTGGTTCCTATGGTTGAATTTAAAAGCGGCAATTTTGGGGGTAGTGGAAATGGCTGTGGGGAGAGAGTTAAACCAAGATGGGACTCTGTAACAGAAGGACCTTTGGGCCCAAGTGGTCCTGGTTCTGGGGAACAGAAGGGTGGTCTTGGCAGTTTGGGTTGAGACAGTGGACAGGGTAGGTTGGATGGAGGCAGTAACCCCGGGTGGGGCGAACCCAAGCAGAATCTTCTTGGTTAGGAGGCAGGTATGGTAGCGGAGTCATTCATCTAGTGTAAGGAGACTGGCCATGTCGTAGAGTTGACATGTGTGGGTGAGCCTGGGGGCACCAGTCATTAGCCTGCAGGCCTTGTTTAGGATGAGGCGAATCTTTTTGAGGGCAGTGGTGTCAGCAGCGGCATAAACTGGGAGGCCATAATATACAAGGGACAGTACCGAGGACATAATGGCAAGCCGGAGGGCATGAGTGGGGAGGCAGTCCTTGTGGCAGTAGAGGATGCCAAGGCGGGTGTTGGTGGTGGATGCAAGGGCATTAATGTGGGCGTGAAAGGTGAGGGCTGAGTTGAAAGTGACTCCAAGGTATTTATAGGAGTAGACTTGTTCAAGCGGTTGTTGGGTGCTGGAAAAGAATGGTGAGCGGGTTGTTACTAGCTTTGTTTTGGGAATGAGTGAAGAGCATTGACTTGGTTTTTTTTGTGATTGATGATGAATCTGTGTTCCTTAAACCAGGTTTTGGCATCCTGGAAGGAGCGTTGGAGAGTGTCCTGGAGAGAGGTAAGGTTTTGATGAGAGGCAAAAATTATGGCATCATCAGCGTACATGAGGATGTTGCCAGAGCAGGCACTGGGCAGGGTGTTTAGATATAGGCTGAACAGTAGAGGACCCAGGATGGAGTGCTGGGGTACCCCCAAGTGGATTGGGTGGGTTTCTGTGAGTATCCCGTTGATTTTGACACATTGAGAGCATGCTGTCAGGTAGCTTGAGCACCAGACAAGGGGGCCAGCTAAGAAACCAATGCAGTAGAGAGCATCTAGTAGTGAGGGTGAGAGACAAGGTCGAAGGCCTTAGAGAGATCAACATACACTGCACCAGCGAGGGAGCCAGAAGAGTGCAGGAAGTTGGAAAACTCCATTAATGCGGTGCCAGTGCTGTGACCAGCATGGAATCCATGTTGTTCTGGGCACAAGATGTTATGCTTAGCCAGGTATTCATTCAGTTGATTAGCCATCACTTTTTCTAGGGCTTTGGGGGGGAGGATGGAGATTGGCTGGTAGTTGCTGGGGGAGGACCTATCACCCCCTTTGTGAATAGACGTAACTGTAGCTGTCTTCCACTCAGGGGGGTTTCCCCAGACAGAGGGACTGGTTAAGTAGTCCGGTGAGTGGGACAAGGACTTCATTCAAGACCAGCTGGAGTATTTCAGGGTCCAGGGAGTTACTCCTAGGACTGTTGCTTTTTAAGGCTTTAAGTAGTAGAGGTTTGGCTCCCAAGGGAGATACTTTGCAGAGGTAGAACCAGGGGTGCTGAAGGATTGGGGGTGGTAGATCAGGGGTAGGATCAAAGAAATTACTAGGGAGGACAGAGCTGAGGTTAGTAGAGGATGAGTTGAGGCCGTTGGAAATGCAGGCGGGGTCGGTAGTACTGGTGCTGTCAATGGTGAGTGGGGATGGGGAGGAGTGGGACTTCCCATTTAGCTCTTTAATGTTGTCCCAGAAGGTCTGGGTGCACCTCCAGGAGGAGGAGAGGGTGGCCTGGTAGTGGTCTGCCTTGGCTTTCCAGATGGCCCATGTGCACTTGTTCCGTGCGGCGTTGTAGGCCTATCTGTCAGCAGGTTGGCTAGATTCGTTGGCGTGGTGCCAGAGGTTGTCCCTGTTTCTGAGCATCTGTAGTAGGGCTGGAGTAACCCAAGGTGCATTTTGGTTTTTTGGAGCGGATTTTGGTGAGGGGCACAAAGAGATCACAGGCCCTGTTAAAGGCTTGTGAGAAGAGGTTAATGGCAGTATCAATGTCGGGTGCCTGGTGGATGGGGGACCAGTTAATCTGGGTGAGATACTGTTTAAGTTTAATCAACCTGCCAGGGTGAAGGAGCCTATGGAGAGTGGTTTGGGTTACAGGTTTGGGGGTGAGGGCAGACCAGAGGAATAGGACGGGGGAGTGATCGCTTAGGGAGTCGGGGAGGATTTGAATGTCTTAAATTATATGACCATGTCATCCACATAGAGGAGAATCTGCTGGTGACAGGAGTAGGGAAGATTGTCAAGAAAGGTGCAAAAGAGAAATGGACCCAGTATGGAGGCCTGTGATACTTCAGAGCAGACACGTTGATGGTCCGAGGTGACATTAGCTACAGTATCTTCACCCATTGAGAGAGGCCTACTAGACAGCTTTTCAGCTAGGACAGAGTATCTGCCTAGAGACCAATGGAGGACAGTTGCTTGAGAAGTAGAGTGTGGTTCACTGTATCAAAGGCATTTTTGAGGTCTACGAAGGCCGCACCCACCAGTCTACCTTGATCCAGAGATTGGTGAATGACACCAGTGAATTCTAGTAGTGCTGTGGTAGTGCTTTGTCACTTTATGAATCCATGCTGCTGGGGGCACAGGATAGAGTATTTTTCCATGTACTCCACCAGCTGATCTGCAGCTATGCGCTCAAGTGCCTTAGACTGGGGTGGAAGTCTATAGTTTGTATGTATAGTGCAGTCTTCACTTTTGTGAACAGGGGTAACAAGGGCTGACTTCAAGATTTGGGGGAATTGTACCAGTCTCCATGAGAGGTTTAGAATCTTTGCAATGAGCACCAGTATTTCTTCAATGGTAAGGGGTAGCATTACCTCATGAAAGAAATGCAATTACCTCATGAACCATAAGTGCTACACAGAAAGTATGAGTGGCAAAGCAGTTCAGCACAAAAGTATCTTTCCAACAGTGCTATGCAATTAATTATAAGCAATTTTTGGGTGTTTCTGTACTAGTGGGAAAAAAAAGCAACGTAAACCATGTTTTGGTAGGAAAATATATAACATATCAACACCAAACTAAACATTCATACATTAGATGTAGGTACAAAATAATTTTGTACTAAAAAGCAATTTGTCTAATATAAAACATGGTGCTTAGGTGAGGCTTGATGGTCAAACGTCAGCCATACATACCATACCATAAACAAATGTGAATAATTCCTAAAGTATATGTGATACACACAACATATCGATGGCAAATTGTTCAGAACAAAATTACCTTTCCAACGGTGCTATACAATCAATCTTAATCAATTTGGTTCACAGGTAACACAAAAAAATAGTGCTGATGACCTGAGAAGTGTCTGGGGCAAAGAGGAAGTCTTTAGCTGCTGACTGAAGTCATTTGGGAGACACAGGGGATGATTTGGCTGCCAACTACAGGCATTTCATGGAGGTAATGAGTTAACGCAATCCAGGATGGCTTCATGACTCGGTATTCAACAAGACCCACCAGGGGAGAAGCAATCCTGAACCTAGTGCTAGCAAATGGGGAGCACGTACAGAAGACTGGCATTAGGGAACCCCTCGTTGGAAGTGACCATAGCACAGTGTGGTACAATCTAGGGGCTCTATGATGCCAGTTTAACAACTGTGTTGTCGCTTGCCATCACAACAGTGAATTTATATCGACCCTAACTTGTGGCTGACAGAAATATGACTGGAAAACCCAGTTGTTTTCTCATCAGAGGCTTTGCCCCCACACTCCCCAATCTATAGGATTCTAATTTTGAGTTGGAGTTGGATTGGGAAGGGGGTGCAGGACCAGGAGTGAGAGTGCCAAGGTCTCGGGCAGACTATTACAGTGAAAACATTGATGATGTTGGCATCTACATTTTTGATGCAATAGTGTTGCCATACAGGAGGTATACCCAATCTAGACCTGGGTAAGGACATTCCAACAAAGATCATGGCATTGAATTTTGAAAAAGCAAACTTAAAAAAAAAAATTAGATAAATGATTAGAGAGGACCTGGGAACATAACAGAAGATGTGGAGGTGTAAAGATTATGGGAAAGCATTAGGGGACCATTCAGAAAGTAACAGGCAGTTATATAAAAGTGAGATGCTAGAAAGTAAGGGCTAGACCACCAAGTTGGTTCAACGGGGAGGTTGCTAGAATAGTGAGGGATAAGAGAAAGCAAAAGAACAGCTAGGGTGGAGGATGAAGAGCAGTTCCAGAGGTTGGCCAAGCTAGCAAGAAGGGAGGTACAGTAGGATAAAGCATAGATGGAGCTCCAAATTGCTGAGGGGATTAAAAAGGGTTAAAGGGCCTTTTTTTGCTACATAAAGGAATAGAGAGACAAAAAAGATGATATAGTCAGGCTTAAGAAAGGGGTTTAATAGGTTGTAGAAGATGGACCAAAAGCAGAAGTATTAAATGAATATTTCTGCTCTGTCTTTATGAAGAAGGAGGGACCACCATCACATGTGGAAATAGGGAAAGAGGGAGCTGGGGAAGACCCAATGGGGTCATTGGGATCAAAAGAGTAAGGGAGTGGCTGTTGGAACTGAGGGCGGATAAATCGAATCTGCTGATTGCTGATACCTGTTCCTGCTTTCACCCTACCTAATGACTGATGTCTCTGGCCATACAATAGTATTTCCTCACCTCTATATAACCCTCTTACTGCCTCAGCCTGTCCCGGCTCCCTTTCCCTGCCCATATACAATCTTGCACTGCAGGCATCTCCCTTACACTTACATACACTCATATAATCTAATTTCATGGCTTGCTCCCCTCTTCCTCACTTACCGACCTTTTCCTTAATGACACCCCCTGCTCTCAATGGTTATTTCTTCCTTTTGTATTACCTGTTTTTGTTTTTGTGTACCTTGTTTTTGTTCATATGATGTGCCACCTGAAAATTTATTGTCCAAGGTCCTCTCTATTCATTGCATAGATAGGCACCTGTGAACTTATGAATGGTCTACTCTGTATGTCTCTGATATATTGTATCCACTTTAACTCATTGTATGTAAAGCGCTTTACTTTGTATGTTCTGATATATTGTATCCTCTCTAACTCATTGTATGTAAAGCACTTATAATTTGTTATCCTGTTAAATTTCTGCATGTCTGTACTCTCCCGGGTCGTGCCTGAAAATAGTCATTTTATGGCTAGTACACTTACCTGGTTAACAAAAGCTAAATAAATAAATAAATCCCCAAGGCCAGATGAAGTACTTAATATGTCTTTAAGTACTGGTATATTCCCAGATAGGTGGAAGAATGCCCTGGTCACCTCTGTTTTTAAAAATAGGGATAGAACTAACATAAGAAATTACTGACCTATTTCCATACTGCCTCCTCTGTCAAAAGTACTAGAATGAATTGTAGGTGACCAATTGACATATTACCTGAACAAATAAAATCTCCTTTGCCCACAACAGCATGGTTTTCGGCAAAGACACAGCATAACTTCTGCTCTGATCGATTTCACCTCACACCTATACAATGGTTTAGACACACGGAGGTCTGTGGGATCCATCTTCATAGACCTCACTAAAGCATTCAACACTGTGAATCGTAACATTCTTCTGAACAACCTTGTGACCCTTGGACTGTCTCCTGACACAGTCACCTGGTTTGGAAGCTGCCTGTCCTGCAAGTCACAGTGTGTAAAACTAAGCAGGGTAGTATCTGAACCTAGGGACATGACCTTGGGGGCTCCCCAGGGATCTATACTGGGACCTCTCCTTTTCAGCTCATTTATTAACACGCTTCCAAGTGCCTGCCCAGCTAAAATGTTACTGTATGCAGATGACACAGTAATCTCCACACCAGGCAATCACATGTCAGAAATAACAGCTGAGTTACAGGAAAGCTTCAGCAAACTCGAGTCATGGTTATCTGACAATAAACTGCTCCTCAGTTACAAAAATCAAAGGCTCTTCATTTTGATATGTCCCACCTTAAAGGAGTAGTCCACCCAAAATTTGCAAAAACATATGTTGTGTAGAGTGTTTTGATTTTTATGTGAAGTTCTAGTGTGTCCTTCCCTCTTTCTGCTATTAGGAGTTTTCCCTAAATTAGCCTACTAGCCTTATGGCAGTTTTATGACCCCCTAGAAATCTCCATCTGAAATGACTTAATTGCATTCCTTGTTCCTACAATGCATCCCTTCTCATGTGAACGTGATGTAGCAGAGACCATAAATTCAGCAGAAAGCACTGCTTTACAATCAATTCATAACAGTAGAGATGGCTATATTTTAAAATCTGTAGAGAGTTCAGCTTGGTGACTACCCTCATCATAGAAGTCTTACTGTTCTGAACAACTTCACTGATGGTCATTTTTGCGCAGCTTGTAAAGTTTCCAAGATATGTGGTTTGTTTGGCATGTGTGTGCTGAATGTTGAGTCTCTGCTACATCTCTGTCACATGAGACAGGATGTGTTGTGGGAACAAGGAATGCAATTAAGGTATCTGAGATGGAGATCTCCAGAGGTCATACAACTACCATAAAGTGAGCAGGCTAATTTAGGAAAACTCCTAATAATAGACAGAGAGAAGGACACACTAGGACTTCACACACACGCACATCAAAACACTCTGCATGGCATATGTTTTTGCAAATGTTGGGTGAACTACTTCTGTAAGAAAAAGGATGGTCCTCTGACCATTAGAAGCCATTAGGGTGATCCTATTGAACAAGTCACCACCTTCAAATATTTAGGCACACATTTAAATGACACCCTTTCCTTTGGCTCCCTCATGTTGTTAAATCAGCTAACATTAAACTGGGCATACTCTTTTGACCCTTACATGCTATGACCCAGGAGGCTCTGAATCTGGTTACCCAGAGCTCAGTTCTATCTACCATAGATTATGTGCTTGTCATCTATGGAGCAGCCTTTGACACTGCCCTGAAAAGAATCAAATTTCTCCTCAACAAATCCTGTAGACTGGCCCTAGGAGCAGACAGCCTCATGCACACATGCAACCTCTACTCAGTGTCTGGTTAGTACTCTTTACAGCAAAGGATCAGGTACCAGACCTGCCTGGTAGGAGAAAAAGCCCTTCTTGGCCTAATGGCTGCCAATGAACTGCAGATTTATTTCGACAAAATTTAACCTCAAAGCCTACCAGAAGAACTACCAAGGGAGCCCTCAAGATCCCCTACAAGCACACCTGTTTTGCCCGAAGAACCCTGGCATACTGTGGGCCTGTGTCTTTAAATGATCTCCCCTCCTCCCTCCTTGAACACTGCAAGATTGGTCCTTTCAAAAGAGACCTCTGTCACCATCTTGTGGTAGCAAGCGGATGTAATTGCCCTTCCTAATTGAAACGTATGTGTGTCATCCCCCGACCTTTCACACTTTCCTGTCCACCTAACCTTTTCCACTTCCACCCCCACTGCCTCCCTTCCCCCCCGTCTAACAAAGCCTCCTGGCTGCTACCTGCAACTGCTGTGCACTTAGCAATTTATAGCATTGCACTTAGCAACTGACTATATGCTATTAATTGTTTTTCTCTCTGTGATATAATTTATCTTCAAGTTTTATGTCATCTAACACCGAACAATTCTCTTCAAACCTTTGTATCTTTAATTGCGCTATTGTGCTACTTATTCTGTTTGTATTTCTTGTTGACATGGAACCTTTGTAAAAGAGCCTCAGCTCAAAGGTGCTAATCTGAATTCTGAAATAAAATAAATAAATAAATAAATACTCCACAGGGTTCTGAAGGAGTTGGCAAAGGAGCTGGCAGGCCCACTGACAATTCTCTTCAATAGATCTCTAGATTTGGTAGTAGTGCCAATAGAATGGGGAACAGCACATGTAGTGCCATTCTACAAGACTGGACCCAAGGAGGACCCAGGCAACTACAGGCCAGTCAGCCTGACCTCAATGGTACGTAAGCTTATGGAGACCATACTGAAGGAGGGGCTGGTGAGTTACTTGGAAGAAAATGATATGCAGGACAGCGAATAGCACACGTTTGTGGCAGGCAGATCATGTCAGGCAAAGTTGACTGAGTTCTGTGATTGGGTCACCAAGGCAGTGGACAAGGGCCAGACAATGGATATCATCTACCTGGACTTTAGCAAAGCCTTCTATTCAGTGTCACACAAGAGGTTGATAGCAAAACTGAGGGAACTAGGGTAGGGGAAAAATGTGTAAAATGGGTATAAAACTGGTTAAGTGGCAGAATACAGAGGGTAGTAGTAAGTGGGGAATCCTCCAGTGCCAAGGATGTCACCAGCAGGGGTCCACGTAGGTCAGTGTTGGGCCTGGTATTGTTTAATGTCTTTATTAGTGACACTGGGGAAGGCATTCAGAGCAAAAAGTTCCTATTTGCTGATGACACCAAGTTCTGTGGGGGGGGGTGGACACCCAGGAAGGGATTCAAGAACTGAGGGTGGACCTAGTCAAATTAGAGAGATGGTCAGAGATATATGGCAGTTTGGGTTCAATGCCAAAAAGTGCAAAGTGATGCACATCGTGGCCAAGAACCCAAGAGCAGAGTACTATATACTAAAAGTTCAGGTAGCTGCTTCTGAAAAGGAAAAGGACTTACGGGTCATAATTACTAGTGATCTGAAATGGTTCACTCAATGCAGAAAGTCTGTGGTCAAAGCAAACAGGATGCTGGGATGTATTGCAAGGGGATTTAGTAGTTGGTACAGCAAGGTTATTTTATCATTGTATATGTCACTGGTAAGGCCACATTTGGAATATGGAGTGAGGTATTGGCACCCATACCCAAAAAAGGATATTAAAATGCTAGAGGGGGTTCAGAGGAGAGCAACTAAAGTGATCAGTGGATGCAGTTTAGGATGTATGAGGAGAGATTTGAAGCCCTAAGGATGTACTCCTTGGAAGGGAGGAGATAGAGGGGGATATGATCGAGACCTTCACAAACTTGAAGGGAGTAAACAGAGTGGATCATGGGGGTCTCTTTGGTAAGGAAGACATCACCACAACCAGAGGACATAGCCTAAAGCTGGTGGGGGGGGTAGATTCAAGACAGATGTGAGGAAGCATTTCTTTACAGAAAGGGTGGTAGTGACCTGGAATGAGCTGCCAGAGGAAGTGGTGGCAGCTAAAACAGTGGGCTCTTTCACATGATCCTGGGACAAACACAGAGGGGAACCAATGGGACCAAGGAAGGGGAAGGGCGTGGGGGTTGGGAGAGGGGCAGGGGGGCCAGTGTCACTGATGTAAGGGTAAAGCAAGGATGCTGCATCAAAATGAGCAGACAAGATAGACCATGTGGTCTCCTGCTGGCTACTTTCATATGTTCATATGTTTATTTGCCAGGGGAGGAGTTTTCCAGTTCTAGGAATTCTCAAAAAATGGATAACATTGTATCTGTGGTCTGAACCAGATGATTTCTCTGGTTTATGCCTGCTCATTGCTTTTTAATAATCTAGTCGCAGTACACAAAGTTTGGAAAGCACTGGTGTAATGGAGAATGCAGACTAAGGTTACCACCTGGGACATTTCTTACTGAAACATGATTTTTCACAAGACAACATGTAACCTCAACCAGTGCAACATACTTTTTTCTCTGAATAATCAGAATTAAGAGTACATGGTTGCAGTTTTTTAGGTGTTCTTGTGTTTTTTATTTTAAGGTATTATAGTTTTTGCAACATTTAGAGGAAAGTCTGAAAATATTTTTTTCTACTATAATGTCAGGACGTGTAGTATGTTTTCATGTTTTTTTCACAGGACATTTGCCCAAATCAGGACTGTCCCATGAAAATAGGGACAGGTGGTAATCCTAATACAGACAGTATGAGATTCATGTCCAGAGCCCAAATGGCCTTTACCCCCTTTAACTGTAATGTCCTACAAGCCTCCATATGAGGTAGGATAGGTATATATGTGTGTGTGTGTGTGTGTGTGTGTGTGTGTGTGTGTGTGTGTGTGTGTGTGTGTGTGTGTGTATATATATATATTTTATACTTTCTTTATGTGCTTATCTGTTGCATATTACATCATTTTATGCTTGCAAGATATAAATGCTCAAACCATCTTAAAAAACATACAGCTTCATTAAGTTAATATCACTTACCAAGGACATATCTTAACATTTTCAGCTACTTGAATCCTTTACATTCAGATATTAACCCTATAAAACCTTATAAAACTTATAATAAACTAAGCAACTTCGGTTCTAGAATACATTCTTACATCATTACTCTAAATTATTTGTCTACACTATGATTGTTGTGCTAAATTTGTTTATGGACTGTAAGAGAATTTGTTATTAGACTATTTCCTCCAGGTTTGCTTCTATAGAACACGGGCACTGGTGTGTACTCCACCTTTCCGTAAAGTAATTCTCAATGCTTGGTAAGGTTTTGATACAAATCACATCTGTTTTGGTATTTGTCTGTCTGCAAGAGGATGCTGTAAGTGAGTTTTTCTAATCTTTGTCTATGGGTGACCATGTGTATCCATTCTGTTATTTCCAGGGGTGCTGGCTGTAACCAATTTTTGGTTATTGATTTTATAGCTGCTGTTATTAGAATAGCCCATACCTAATGGCTCTCTCTTTCCTTCACTTTGTCTAAGGAACAAACCCAAGATCATCTCCTCTGGGCCTATCTGCTCTTGGATAGATAGAGATTTTGAATCAAACAGGGGAGGGATCAGAATCCTTCTCTTAGGCTCCATTCACTCACCTTCCTCCTCTTCTTCAGAAGAGTCCTTCTCCTCATCAGAAAGTTCATTTAGGCATGGAGATGACTGGGGCTTGGTTAAATGTATCAGTTTTTATCTTCAAAAGGCGTTGTTTCCTTTAATGAACTCCAGTGGGACTTTGAACTCCCAGATTGAGATTTCTTTTGTTACCTCCAAGTGAGAAATTATATTCTCAGATAAAGCTTAGAGGTATCAAAGTTACCCACACACCAGACCACCCTTTTTACCCTGTTGAGGGAGTTAGTAGGTGTCATAAATGCACCTTGCAGGTCAGGCCCCCTGCTCCTACAGTGCCAAACCTTGAGCTGCAATATGTGAATTGGAGACAAACAGGATAACCCTTCTGTCTGTTTTGGGTCCGAATCATCTACTAGCCTCAAGTCCTAGGGTCAAATATAAACATTTTTCCGCTAGCACACCCGGTTAACAGGTTCAGATATGTACTCTCGGGGGATGTAGTACAATACTTCACCCAGTGGGCACCAACCCAAGTTCACAAGTCTAACCATATGACTCAATTTGAGACCTAGGTATATTCTTTCCTTAGCAAGATAGTAACACACACTTTTTAAGCCCTTAACAGTTCTTGTGAGAATTACCCAATACTGTTTCAGCCTCCACATGCAAAAGAAAAGTCTCAAGCAGAATTAAGGAAACAAAAAGGTTTACTGGAATAAAAAAAAAAAATAATAAATACATACAAAACATAGAACATATAACAGAAGTACTTCTAGTCAGAACTAAATTGGAATTTTACAGAAACAAAATTCCTGATACTTAAATTTCTAGCCCTAGCTAAGTTCCAATTGGGTGTTACCTATTTTTAACAGACGTGCCTTTTTGGAGTTCAGAGAAGAAGTTTCACTCCTTTCAGCCAGAGTGATAATAATCCAGCATGTCCCTTGTATCCTGTGAGGTCACGGCTCATGAGGTCACTGTTAGCCCGTAATTAATTTGTAACCTGAGTAAGAATATCCAAAAGGATGTTATTTTACTGATGGCTGGAAATCTGAAAGATAGCAATATTAAAATATGACAGTCTCTTTGATCTCTCTACCAGCTTCCTGGCCTACAAAATGATTGCCAGTTTACAAGTTAACAGGAATCTCAGGGGTTATAAAATGCATACCTTGTCCTCAACAGATCAAAGTAGGAATATTTTACGATGTGTTAACACCTGGCATTTGGAAGGGAGCACTATGTGTCAACAGAGAATGAAACTAGCCAACTTCTACTGGAGTTACTGTGCTGGGGTCAAAGGTCAGGCCCCTACAAACGGCTGGCTGCCATTTCCTAAGCAGGCATTCACATAACATATTTATATCACAAATATTATACAACATAATGACAAGTAAATGGCAGAGCATCACAGTAGGAGGTCACCTTTGGAGGCATTTAACATGGTGCTTGTATAAAATCTTAAGGGAAAACCTGGGTGATTCATCTCAAACTGTTCTGGAGGGATGGAATAGTGATTTGGGTCTCTCAGTGCCCTGGGACCAGTGGCAGACTGCAACACTGCCCACTATTAAAGTAATGTTGTCCAATACTTTGAGAGAAATTATGTGGACATGTCATAACAGGTTCTTCTGCTCTCCAGCAGTCCTGGTAAAATACTTCCCACCCTGTTATGGAATTTGTTGGCATGGCTGTAAATGTAATTTGGCAGATCTGGAACATATATATATATATATATATATTTTGCTTTGCTCTCTCCTGATGCCCTTTTGGTGGTCATTGCAAGGAGAGTTGTGGGGCTGCCTGGGAGAGTGGGTGGAACTCATGGCAGAGATGTTTCTATTATCAGTTTCCTAGACCATAACCCCTCATGGCATAAAACATTGCTACCCCTATATCTCCTAGCAGCCAAAAGAGCAATAAAGTGCAGGTGGATGTCACAGACAACCCCCATGGCCCAGAATGGAGAAACATTTTCCTGGATATATATATAGGCTCGAAGGGTTGACAGCAGGCATTCGTGATAGACTTGATCTCTTCAGGATTAAATGGCAGAAATGGATAAGTTACATGCTACAAACAGACCCTGACTTTGTGCCTTGGGAATGAGGGTTTCTCAGAAGCTGCTGGAGTGTCTCCCTTGTCATGATGATTAATTTAATAATTTTAATGGGAACTGTGAGACATGTTGAGTCACATAGATTCTAGTATAGATTCTTAATTGGCCATACATGGATTCTGTTAAAAAAGGGCTTCATATACTGAAGGTAGATTGTCATCTCAAGGATTGGCCTATAATTCTTATTGAAGACCCTGTTCTCCCCAGTTACTGTATTTTAGTCATTATATAAGAGACAGGCTATCAGATACTAAACTGTCTTATACTAATATGTTTTCTTGACTTGTAAGTTGCTTCATTAATAAAAATTATTATATTTTTTTTAAAGTACATTTGGGTCAGGATTTTTTCATGGGTCCCAGCATCATCATCCTGACCCTCCAATATGGTCAAGATCATAGTTTTCCTGCAGATCTGGGTGAGCAGTCTTGCCCTGCTCTGGTGCACCTGGACATGCCTGAATGGCCCCCCTGACCTGAGGGACTCATCTTGGGTTCGGGTATGTTGATGTGCATGTCCTGCAGTACATCAGTACTCAGTAACTAACAGTAATAAAAAGGATTTGTGCAGCTCAGCCTTGCCACCACCAGTTGTTTTAGCAGGTCATTGCCCCATCTTGGGGGTTCTTCTTGGGGGGATGACTGAAACCTACATGTTAAATTATGTTGCACAGTTGGGACAATATGAGTCTAAGGGTGAGGGTCTCTTTGTCTCCTACAGATCTTACAATGTTTGAAAATCACAGGTCTCTGATAAGCCATGGCTTGAGGAATAACAAACAAAAAAAATTCAGAATTTCCCAAAGATATGCCAGTGAAGGTGGGGTCTATACAATCCTTTGTCCAATAAAAATGATTACTGTTTTGATCCCCTGTAGCTCCCCCCAACAGAATAAATCACTGAAGGTATGAGGAAAAAGTGTTCAATCTCATTGACAATGTTGGAGCTAACAGAAAAAGAAATTGTAGCATGCATGAATGAATGAAGTTCAAAAAGACCATGTCCACTGCCCTCCCCTAATCTATTTCCCTGATCACCTAGTCCAAGAAATCAGTTGCCTTCATCTTGCATGAGCTCCACCACCCCCATGGTTCCATGTTGCCTTTAGTCTTTTAGCCCATTAGATTTAAGATGCTCTTCTATCCTCCCCTTTGACAGGGTTTCTGTTAGTTTCCCCACAAACTGATGTGAGACTGACTGGCCTACAGTTCTTTGCCTTCTCCCTGTTGTCACTCTTATGGAGTGGTACCACATTTGCTGTCTTCCAGTTCTCTGAAACCATGCCTGATTCTAGTGACCTATTGAATAAGATCATCAGTGGTACAGCAATCGCCTCCCTGAGTTTCTATGGTACCCTTGGATATATCCTGTATGGCCCATTGACTTTCTTTACTTTCAGATCTACAAGTCCCTTCAAGACTCATTCCATTGTAAATGGACATATGTCTGCCTAGCTCCCCCCCCCCTTCTCAATTTTTCCTGCTGCTCCCTGGTCATTTGTCCCTCGTGAACTCACAGAATAAGATGCCTGCATACAAGAGAAGAATCCAAAACAAAGTAAGTCCCAAATACTCTCTGTATGACCCTAATCCTATTTCATATGTCCTATTCTTCTTTCATATGGCCATATGAAAGAAAATCATCTCACAATAGAAGAATTTTATATACTTTAAAACCACATTTCCAGTTTGTTGTAAAAAAAAAATACAGAATGGAACTAAGAGGGTTCTGTTTAGCAAAATAGTTTGTATCAGCTAGGTATCATTTTTATGGATTTAAAAGAAAACAGAAATAAGATGGCCACCATAGGAAAGGATAATTTTTTCTCATAAAAGAGGATTTAATTATTTTTTTTATTTATTGAATAGTATCAGAATTACAATCCTTTGAGTCAGAGGCTCATTTACAAAGGCTCCACATCATAGTGAACAGTACATTAGATAACAAGGTAATAGTACATACATTTAAGTGGTAGTTCGTTACAGACAACATAATAAAAGTCCATACATTCACATGATAGTTCATTCTTAGACAAATAAACATCAACAATAAGTTGCAAGAAGGGCAGGGGTGTCTCAGCAGCAAAATGTTGAGTCGTATGGGAGGAGACAAGACAGGTCCTTTGTCAAGGGGTTAGTGTGATGGAGAAATGTTAACCTGGGCAGTTGCAGGTGTGTGAGGTGAGTAGATGGGCTTGAAGGAGGGACTTGAAATGACCAAGTTTGGATTAAAGGGTGATAGGACTGGGAAAGGAGTTGAACCAGGAGAGTGCTGTGTAAGAAAAGGAGCGCTGGCCTAGTGCCATTCTGAGATGGTGGACTAGCAGGTTGGATTTATATGAGCTACATGTGGTGACAGTTCTGGGTGCGTGCTGGATAAGTCGGGAGAGTCCTGGAGGGGCCAGGCTGCTGGTGATTTTGTTAGTAATAAGGCATGTTTGGTACATTAGCCTTTCTTCTAGGTTAGCCAGGGGACCAGGTTGTAGAGCGTGCAGTGTGGGTAAGCCTAGGACAACTTTTGGCCAGCAGGCATGCCTTATTTAAGGAGAATTTGAGTCTATGCAGAGTCATGATGTCTGCAGCTCTGTAGACCATGATCCTATAGTCTATGAGGGACAGGATTAATGATGAGATGGCTAGGTGGAGGGCTTCTGAGGGGAGGCAGCTCCTATAGTAATAGAGCATGCCAATTCATGAGTTGACAGCCGTACTAAGTTGGTGGATGTGGTTGTGGTAGGTGAGTACAGGGTCGAGGATGATACCCAGGTACTTGAACATATTTACTTGTTCCAGGGGTTGGAGAAGGTTGGTTTGGACACACAGAGAGATACCTTTGTGCTTGCTCTGGTGGTGGGTAAACAGCATGATCTTGTTTTTTATTTCTGATATAAGATGAGCTTGTGGTCAATGAACTAGGTTTCAACTGCTGAGAAAGAGTTCTGGAGAGAGACTTGGAGGGAGCAGGGGTCAGAGTGTGAGGAGTATAGCACCACGTCATCAGTGTATAGGAGGATTTTCTCAGGGGAGGACTTGGGCAGGGAGTTGAGGAAAAGGCTGAAAAGAACAGGTCCCAGGATGGAGCCCTGAGGGATGCCTGAAAGGACCAGGAGAGGGTTTGAGAGGGTGTTGCCAATTTTGACTCAGTGGGTGCAGTTAGATAGGTAGTCCTTGAACCAGGCTGATACATCCTATGAGAAGCCCAGGTGGGAGAGGATGATTAGCAGGAGGGTGTGATTGACAGTGTCAAAGGTTTTTGATAAGTCAAGGAAGACAGAACCAACTAGTCGGCCATCGTCTAGTGCGTTGTGTATGTAGTTGGTAAATTTCAGGAGGGCAGTGGTAGTACTATGTCCCTGCTGGAAACCATGCTGCTCTTTGGCAAGGAGGTTAAATTTAGTAAGGTAGTCTATAAGTTGGCCTGACACTGCTTTCTCAAGAGCCTTAGAGAGGGGAGGGAGGATCAATATTAGATGATAGTTTCCTTGGGATAGGCGGTCACCACTCTTTTGGATGGGGTTAATGAATGCAGTTTTCCAGACAGAGAGACATTTACTAAGCCAGAGCGAGTAGCTTAGTAGGCAGGTAAGGGAGAGAGGACCACATCCAGTGCTAGGCATAGCAGTATGGGGTCCAGGGTGTCATTGTTGTGACAGGAGCCATTCAGAGCCTTGCGAAGGTATGGTCTGGCTTCAGTAGGAGTAAGGGCTCTGAAGTGAAATAGGGTGGAGGCTGGGGAGACTCAGTGAGGTCAAAGGAACTGGGTGGCAGGACAGTGCTGAGGTCCAAGAAGGAGACGTTCAGACTGTCAGCAATGATTTTAGGGTTGGAGGATATGGAGCCATTTGTGATTAGCTGTGTGTGGGGGGGGCAGGGGTCAAGGATTTGCCAGTGATAGCTTTTAAATTAGTCCAGAAATTGTGACTAGAGCCCCAGGTAGTCATAAGGGAGGTTTTATAGTGGTTGGATTTGGCTTTGCATATTGCCCATGTGCATTTATTACATGCAGCACAGTAACCTTGTCTATCGGCAGGCTTGCCAGAGTCAGATGTTTTACCAGAGGTTATCTCTGAGCCGCATCATGTTTAGTAGTGCTTGGGACAGCCATGGGGTGTTAGGACCCTTGCAAGTACACTTTGTGAGTGGGGCGTAATAACACAGGTGTGACTAAATGAGCTAATGAAATAGTTGAGAGCAGTATCAATGTTACTTGCATGGCTAATCAGTGACCAGTCCCATTGGGCAAGGAAAATCTTTGAGAGGATCCAGTTTACCTGGTCTGAGGAGTCTTCATAAGACTATTTTAGGGGCAGGTTTAAGAGTTTTACAGGACCATATACATAGGACAGGGGAGTGGTCACTGAGGGCATTTGGGAGTATGGGGTTTCTAGAATTTCATGGGGGCGGTTGGAAATTACATGGTCCAGCAATGTAGCGGAGCCTGTGGTGGGGTTTATGCATGTGGGGCAGGTGATGAGCTGTGTAAGGTCAAGGGTGGTTATGGCATCCTTGTAGTGGGATGCCGACTGGGAGAGCCAGTTTGTGTTAAAGTCACCAAGGATTAGTTCAGTCTTGGGGGGTGGAGGGTGGAGCGATAGTCCAGGATAGAAAGGAATGCAGGTTTTTGGTCTCTGGGGGGGAATGTAGATGGTGGTGATGACCAGCGGGGCCCTGGCAGTGCTAGGTGTGATGCTGCATGATAGAGCATGTGCCCCCGACTTCAGGTGAGGGGGAGAGCATGCCCTTGGATGAAGGCTTGGAGGTAGAGAGTACACCCAGCCCCACATTTTCAGGGGTTGTCAGTACAGGGTGTTGCTGAGGATAGAGATAGCAGAGTCACGGGTGGATCTGGAGAGCCACGTCTCCACTAATGAAAGTATGTTGAGCTGGGGCTGATCCATCCATGTGTAACCCCAAGGGGGAGCTCGCTTAGGGCTACTACCCCTGCCTGCCTCACTGGAGACAGGGTGAGGGGCCCAGATCCGTTGACGGGTGCCTCCACCCAGAGGTCGGGGGTAAGACAGTCAAGATTGACTTGGTCACAGCCCTCTGGGTTACTGCAACCCCCCTTTGGTCCCACTAGCGGCTCCCACAAGGTAGCGACAACACTTCTCCCTAGCACAATTCCCCCCCCCGGCTCAGAGCTCTTAGTTCACTCCGGGGACCCCCTGTAAAGTAAGGTACAGTTAGTACACTGTCACTGTACAGTATATCTTCAGCAAAACACAATCCAGCCAGGGTGTAGTTGCAAAACAAACAATCTGATTTATTTGAGGGGGGGAATAACAAGGCTAGGGGGGAATCAAGGTGATTGGCTTATCACTATACTTATCTACCTAAGGCTCTGTGCACAGGCCTAAACCTATTAGTTACTGTCCCTGGGTACCTATGCCCTAATGGCTAGTCCCTCATGGCAGCTGGTTGGGGCCCTGACACAAATGAAACATTTACTGTCCCGAGCAGGTAGAATGAGCAGAAGGCTCAGTTAATGCAGGCAGTAGTATAACCAGAAGGACCTTGACCACTGCTTGTAGGTTTAACAGGGAGCTACCCCGATCCAATACTCATGACTCTAGCCGATACCCTTCCTTCACCACTAGCAGGGCTGAACCAGGAGCTTCACCAGCCTCCTCACACATTTATATGGCAAATCACAGAGGGGTACCATACCAGGCAGCGGCTTTCAGGACCCGAACGAACTCACGACCACTTCGGGCAGTAGCAGCCACTCCAACCGTCCCAATGGACCGAGCGTGATTCAGCAGATTCTCCAGTCCCCTTCAGGTAAAGCCTGGTAGGTAGCTGTGTCCCTACACAGCCTCCTCCAACCGCACGCCGGCGGATTTAATCCGAAGCTCTAGACAGGACAAACGGCCGACTCAGGCCTTTCACGCGCTTCCGGCACGAACACTCAAACGGCCAGACGCTCAGAGCTCCCTTCTTCTTCACAACCTCAGCAAATCTGCCCCCAGCAGCATGGGGCACCCCTTACAGTTCGGGCGCTACCCGATCCCATTGGCTAGCACCACATGCCAGTCAATTTCTCCGGCCCTCAGTGGCCTGAAAAAGCGCCATAGCCCATAATACCTTTCCCAGATTACAAGCAGTTCCTCTATTGGTCAGACGGCTTCTACTAGGGTTCCGAGGCACTGATTGGTCCAATTCGGCAGTCCTGGACCAAAATGGTGAAGCAAACAGACAGAGTTCGTGCTGCAACAAAAGGCAGGTTAGATAAACTACATTTTTCATTGTCCCTCTGCATTTCTTCCAAAAATGGCTACAGCTCTTGCCTAGGCTCTCTCTGCACACTTAGCGATGGCAGTTACAGAGCACATAGCCAGCAGACTGGGCGGAACTCGAGCATAAATACACACGGTCCCCCCCGTTCAAGCTAATCTGGCCTGCGAGCAGGCAGCTCTTAAAGGGACAGTACACAGAGGCTCTAAAAGCTCTCACAGCATTGCCATTTAGAACGGCTTAAACGCCGAACGCCAACCACCAGGGGGAACACTCAGGCAGCTCCTAGGAGGCTTTTAGGAACCCCCATTTATAGGGGGGGTTACACCCTTCCTGGCTTAGAAAGAACTTGGCGTCCGCGTCAAGTAGTTACCCTTAAATTACTTTAAGGCAAACATCTTATTTAACATTGTGTCACACTTTAGATCACCTCCATTACTACTGTATTTACAGTTTACCGCAATTTATGCAACATCACACACTTTTATAACCTTTTCCTCCTCAAATCAGGTCATTACTCTCTGCTCATGACACCTGGAAAGAGGGGGGCCCCTCCCTATCAGCTACTAGCGGGCTAACTGGGGTAGGGGTACCACACTCAAAGGGCAACACTAACAGGCTGGAGTTATCCCCCAAGGCTAACTTAGGCAAGGAGCTCGGGGACACATACACCCCTTTATGGACCACGTTTAAGGGCAGGTCCACAGGCTGACCCAGAGACTCATAACTCAACTTCACTACAGGCCGTACATCTTGGCTGGAGCATCTAGGGGTCTCGGAAAACCCTGCTACAGTCCCTGACTCTGGTTCAGCCTCATTGAGATTAGTAGGGGGAACCCCCACAAGGGAAAGAGGCCCAGTGCTTATAGTACTCTCGGGGGCAGGACCCTCTATATCTGGACCCACACCACTTGGCTCAGCTGAGGATTGTTCAGGCACTAGTAAGGAACCATCAGGGCATTCAAAATATCTTCAGGTTCCAGCATATCACTGGCTGGTTCCCCCATGTCACTGTCTTCTTCTGAAAAGTCAGATAGTTCAGCCAGACAGTTCAGCCAGGCTCAAGGACCCCACCCCTTGGGTTTTACGGCTACCCAGCTCACCTTCTAGAAGCCTTGGTTCTGGGGACAAATTAAGGGGCTCAAACAGTCCAGAAGGCCCAACTTCATCTCCAGAGTTAACAAGGGGATTGTCCCGAAACAGTTGGCTTAGTTCGTAAGAGGGATAGTATTCAACATCATTTTCATTGTCCTCAGGCACAGATTGGCATTCGTCTTCATCCGAGGGATTTGGACAAGACCCTCTTAGTTGGCTGGCTGAAGAATCAATTGGTCTGGTTCTTTTCCTGGCAGCCGATCTAGTCAAAGGCCTGAAGGGGAGGGCATTTGGAGGTTCAACTTCAATCAGGATTTGCCCGATTGGCAGCAGATGATTTCTGTGTATAGTTTTCACATCTTTGGAATTGTTTTCAGGCCGCACTTTATATACAGGTAAATCCACTAGTTTTCCCACAACAATGTGAGGGAGGTGATGCCATCTGTCAGCAATTTTATGTCTGCCATGCAGTCACAGATTTCTCAGTAACACTCTATCCCCTTCTCTCAGTTCCATTGTCTTCACTTTCTTATCATACCTCTCTTTGTTGGCCAGGTTTTGTTTAGCCGCCATGGTCTGGGCCAGCTGATAGGCATGGTTTAACTGGGCCTTCAACTTCTGTACATATTGTAGATGATTTTCTGCTTGCACCCCATCAGGGGAAACTCCAAAACACATGTCCACGGGCAATCTAACTTCTCTCCCAAACATCAGTCTATACGGGGAAAACCCAGTGGCATCACTTTTGGTGCAGTTATAAGCATGAACCAGGGTGCTAATCTGCTGGCTCCATCTCGGCTTATCCTTGGGTTGCAGTGTGCCCAACATATCAAGCAACGTGCGGTTAAATCTTTCAGGCTGGGGATCTCCCTGAGGTTGATATGGGGTGGTCCTTGATTTTCGTACTCCCCACAAAGACAACATCTCCTTAATCAGGCGGCTCTCAAAGTCCCTCCCTTGGTCAGAGCGGATCCGCTGAGGGGCCCCATAGTGGACAAAAAAGTTTTCAACAAGTATTTTAGCCACCGTAGTTGCTTTCTGATCTTTAGCAGGGAAAGCCTGTGCATACTGGGTAAAATGATCAGTGACCACCAATATGTTACTGATATTTTTCAGATCTGGTTCTAGACTCAAGAAATCAATGCAGACCAGTTCCATAGGGGCACTAGTGGTAATATTGACCATGGGGGCAGCTCTCTGGGGTAAAGCTTTTCTCTGCAAACACCGGCTACAGGTCTTGACATAATGCTCTACATCCGTACTCATTTTTGGCCAGTAAAATCGGGTCCGTACCAGTCAAGCGTTCTATCTGTGCCAAGATGCCCCATGTGATTATGCAAGGACCTCAAGACCAGTTCTCTAAATTCTGCGGGCAACACCAACTGTGGTTTGACTACCCGGTCCTCCTTATCCACAGTCGCTCTGTATAGTAGTTGGTTGATCAGCCTTAATTTGGGCCCTTCTTTGTATAACAAGGCAGTTCTCAAATCGGTGGAGCGTAACTTGGACATGTCCCGCCTGGCCTGCAAAGCTTCCACAACCGTTTTTATCATAGAGTCTTGGGATTGAGCCCATTGAAGACTAATATTGTTAAGCTGGGGCAGTGAACTGGTGTCCAATGCAGAAAAATGACAGTAGGCAGCAGGTATGCAGTTCTCGGATGGCCCCAAGCAATCCACTATACAGTCCACAGCATCAGGAGACACCTGTTCCTCCTTGTCAAATTTCTGGCAAAGGGCTCTTGTGTCAGGCTCCGACAACCTGACCCAATTGGATGGGGGGCATAGGTCTCCGAGAGAGGGCATCCGCATCTATATGGTTTAGGCTGGCTCTGTACTCAACAGCGTAGTCGTAGGTGGCCAATGCAGAGAGCCACGGGTGCCCAGTGGCATCCAACTTGGCTGAGGTCTGTACATAAGTCAGAGGATTGTTATCAGTCTTTACCAATATCTTGGCACCATACAAATAGTCATGAAACTGATCAACAATGGTCCACTTCGAATATGAACTAGCCTCCATCCCTGTGAGGCACCCTCCGGGTAAATCACTGGAGGTACCTTCTCGGGGTCGATGGCCACACTGCACAGGAGCAGCACCTGCAACTTCTGGTCAAGCAGGTCAGCCATACACCCTTTTACCTCCACTTTACCTAAACATTTAACTCTCTCGGCTGTGGAAATAATGTCAGCAGTGGGGGTTCCCAGAGGCACATCTAACAGTAACACAATTTTCTGGGAGTCCAGCTCTTTGGCTTCACCCCACCCCATCAGTTTGTGTACTATTGTCTTAATAGGGCCCAACTTAATTTTTGCCAACATATCCCCCTCCAGTTTTTCCATCTCTTATGCACTTCACTCATTTGGCCACTAGGAGACACTAATCCCAGCGGTGCCTCCAATTTGTAACCCCAAGGGGGCACTTCCTTAGGGCTACTACCCCTGCCTGCCTCGCCGGAAACAGGGTGAGGGGCCCAGATCCATTGACGGGTGCCTCCACCCAGAGGTCGGGGGTAAGACAGTCAAGATTGACTCGGTCACAGCCCTCTGGGTTACTGCGACCCCCCTTTGGTCCCACTAGCGGCTCCCACAAGGTAGCGACAACACTTCTCCCTAGCACACTTCCCCCCGGCTCGGAGCTCTCAGTTCACTCCGGGGACTCCCTGTAAAGTAAGGTACCATTAGTACACTGTCACTGTACAGTATATCTTCAGCAAAACACAATCCAGCCAGGGTGTAGTTGCAAAACAAACAATCTGATTTATTTAAGGGGGGGAATAACAAGGCTAGGGGGGAATCAAGGTGATTGGCTTATCACTATACTTATCTACCTAGGGCTCTGTGCACAGGCCTAAACCTATTAGTTACTGTCCCTGGGTACCCAAGCCCTAATGGCTAGTCCCTCGTGGCAGCTGGTTGGGGCCCTGACACAAATGAAACATTTACTGTCCCGAGCAGATAGAATGAGCAGAAGGTCGCTAATGCAGGCAGTAGTATAACCAGAAGGACCTTGACCACTGCTTGTAGGCTTAACAGGGAGCTACCCCGATCCAATACTCACGACTCCAGCCGATACCCTTCCTTCACTACTGGCAGGGCCGAACCAGGAGCTTCACCAGCCTCCTCACACATTTATATGGCAAAACACAGAGGGGTACCATACCAGGCAGCGGCTTTCAGGACCCGAACGAACTCACGACCACTTCGGGCAGTAGCAGCCACTTCAACCATCCCAATGGACTGAGCGCGATTCAGCAGATTCTCCAGTCCCCTTCAGGTAAAGTCTGGTAGGTAGCTGTGTCCCTACACATCCTCCTCCGACCGCACACCGGCGGATTTAATCCAAAGCTCTAGACAGGACAAACGGCCAACTCAGGCCTTTCACGCGCTTCCTGCACGAACACTCAAATGGCCAGATGCTCAGAGCTCCCTTCTCCTTCACAACCTCAGCGAATCTGCCCCCAGCAGCATGGGGCACCCCTTACAGTTTGGGCGCTACCCGATCCCATTGGCTAGCACCACATGCCAGTCAATTTCTCCGGCCCTCAGTGGCCTGAAAAAGTGCCATAGCCCATAATACCTTTCCCAGATTACAAGCAGTTCCTCTATTGGTCAGACGGCTTCTACTAGGGTTCCGAGGCATGGATTGGTCCAATTCGGCAGTCCTGGACCAAAATGGTGAAGCAAACAGACAGAGTTCGCGCTGCAACAAAAGGCAGGTTAGATAAACTACATTTTTCATTGTACCTTTGCATTTCTTCCAAAAATGGCTACAGCTCTTGTCTAGCCTCTCTCTGCACACTTAGCGATGGCAGTTACAGAGCGCGTAGCCAGCAGACTGGGTGGGACTCGAGCATAAATACCCACGGTCCTCCCGTTCAAGCTAATCTGGCCTGCGAGCAGGCAGCTCTTAAAGGGACAGTACACAGACGCTCTAAAAGCACTTATAGCATTTCCATTTAGAACGGCTTAAACGCTGAACGCCAACCACCAGGGGGAACACTCAGGCAGCTCCTAGGAGGCTTTTAGGAACCTCCAGACCATTTTAGGAACAGGCTTAAGAGTTTTACAGGACCATATACATAGGACAGGGGAGTGGTCACTGAGGGCATTTGGGAGTAGAGGGCTTCTAGAATTTCATGGGGGCAGTTGGAAATTACATGGTCCAACAATGTAGCGGAGCCTGTGGTGGGGTTTATGCATGTGGGGCAGGTGATGAGCTGTGTAAGGTCAAGGGTGGTTATAGCATCCTTGTAGTGGGATGCCGACTGGGAGAGCCAGTTTGTGTTAAAGTCACCAAGGATTAGTTGTTCAGTCTTGGGGGGGAGGGTGGAGAGATAGTCCAGGATAGAAAGGAATGCAGGTTTTTGGTCTCTGGGGGGGAATGTAGATGGTGGTGATGACCAGCGGGGCCCTGGCAGTGCTAGGTATGATGCTGCATGATAGAGCATGTGCCCTGACTTCAGGTGAGGGGGAGAGCATGCCCTTGGATGAAGGCTTGGAGGTAGAGAGTACACCCTGCCCCACATTTTCAGGGGTTGTCAGTACAGGGTGTAGCTGAGGATAGAGATAGCAGAGTCAGGGGTGTGGATCTGGAGAGCCATGTCTCCACTAATGAAAGTATGTTGAGCTGGTGCTGATCCATCCATGCCAGGAGGCAATCACATTTTTTGAGTAGACTGCATATGTACATCAATGCTGTGCATAGTTGGAGGGGGGTCCAGGCCTGGGGAACATGGGGGTGGCTGGGGTTAGGGTGTATATTACCTGACATGAGGAGCAATGAGACTGTATGCAGGAGCATGTGGCAAAGTTGTCTGTTTTGGCGATGACATGAGAGGTGGTGCGTGGCGGGAAGAGTGGTACTGATCAGGATTGGCAGTACCCAGATGTGGGGAATGGAGAGGTAGAGAGGAGGCCAAGGGGTGTCGAGGAGGGGGGGTGGATGCTGGTGGAGGGTGGGGGGAGGAGGTAAGTGTGGAAGAGGGGTACAAGTGTAGGGAGGTGGTGTATGCCCCGGCTGGGGAGGTGCATCACAGGGTACCAGATGGAGGCACATTGCAAGAAGGAGGAGGGTGAGAGGAGTGCTGGTGGCTGAGCAAAGTGGTGGGGCCATTTGTAGTTTGCTTGGATGTAGTAGAGGAGAAATGGCATAAAAGTACATCCACTAGTGGGACTGCTGTGATAGCACAGCGGTAGGATGTCTGGCTTTGGTGCAAGGGGCACAGGATTCAAGACTGGGGAGAGGATGGTACCAGGCAGCAGTCAGGAGGAGAAAATTAGAGGGGGGGCCAAGGGAGATGAGAGGAAGAGCAGGAGCAGGCAAGTAAAAACAACAGAGAGAAGTGGCGTGGTGCAATGGGAAACACTGCCTTCTAGTGGTGAGAAATGGTATGAGAGCAATGAAGAGGAGTAGGGACAGAGAGAGAGGATTAGGTGCTGCTGCCACCTAGTGGTGAGGTGTGATAAACTGCTAATGGGAGAATAGACATTTAGTGTACAGTGTCATGTGACAGGAGGTGAGCTATAAAGTAGGAGATGCCCTGGGTGGGTGGGGGGGCAGGGCAGTTGACACAAAGCATCAACAAGCTAACACCCCTGCACAAGCTGCTCATGAGTAGTGAGCTAATTACCTTTAGCAGGCTCCCGCAGTCCTCACCCATGTGTGCCTGTGGCTGGAGAGTTACCCACATCATGAAAGAGAATCCTCATTCATATGGCCAAATTCTTCTTTCGTATTAAACATCTGTCCAACTCACCCTCCAGAGCATGGCCAGAACCAGAATTTCAAATATTTATATCACTGGATTAATATTTCTTGTCACCAAACCAATGGAAGACACCATTCTGGGACAGCACCTTTTCACCCTGAAAATTTTAGACCAAAATTCCAAACCATCTGGGCTATAGGTTGCAACAAAAAACAGCATGAGAAAACAGATTTTTCCCCTTTTTGCATCTTAATCTGTACCTCTGACTAGAACAAGTCTTGGCAGTTCAAGAGACCTTGCCCTCCAGATCCTGCATGCAAACATTTGTGCAATTCCATTGAACAGTAGTGAAGCTATTAAAGTGCAAAACTAGGGACTTAACATGAAACAGCCTACACAGCCCTAGCTATAATGATGCTACCGTGCCACTATAATTCAAGACAGCTAGAGAATTGATGCTCGGGAGATGTGTGTACATGCTATTGAGCCCATTACCGGCATGCAAATGACTCTTAGATCCTTGCATTCCCAATGGTCTTATTAGAATATCAGGTCTGATTATGGCTCACTGGAACCCTGGCACTATTCTGTTTGGGCTGTACTATCCTCATCAGGCTCCTCTGGGCCATATTCTATCTGGGACTCTGTCAGTGCAATGCATAGTCATAATGCACTGTGCCAAACCTAGCCCCATATTCAAACACTTAGCATGCTCTTGTTGGAGATCAGTAATTAACTAAATACCCCAAGCTGGTGATGTACTGATTGCCACATGGGGCCCCTGTCAGCAGACATAGCTGGTTCTGAATATGGGACCTGTATCTTTTAGCTTGGTGGAACCCAAAGTCCACAAGACAGTGGCTATTAGAACTAGTAACTTCATGTAAGCAAACATGTTTGACATTGAGCAGTGCTTGTTTAGTTAGGTGGGATATCTGCAGTTGTACTGTCTGACTTTAGTGACTTGTTAACTGTATTATAAAAAAGCATTGAACCCACTTTGTGCACTTGTTTTGATTACTGTTTGGGTGTACTTACATTCGGAGCTTGTTTGTCTGTATTGTGTATACTTTAGCTTTAGGTAACTAGTCCTGCTTGACTATGTTAACATGTTGACTGCTGCTGTCTTCCCTGGGACTCCCATGAAAATAAGATGCTGTATCTCATAGGGTTATCCTCAATGGGAGTCAATTCACATAAATAAAAAAAAATGTGATTTTGTTTTTTTACTGTTTGACATTGGTAACTGCACTTTAAAAATGTGTTGTTGTTTTTTTTACTTCTGGGAATCACATTTTTGTAATGTGGATGGTCACCAGAACCAGTCAGAATATAATTCCATTGTACTGTGACTATCTCTAGTGAGTATCTGCATTATAAAAATGTGATTTTTGTATTTTATTTAGGAGAATCACATTTTTATAGCACAGTCACCAGAGTGCATCAGAATACATTTGCATTGCACTGTGTCTGGCTCTGATGACCATCTGTATTACAAAAATGTGATTCTTGCTTTTTACTCGGCGGTGGGGTAGCTTCAGTTGCATTGTATACTTACTGGCTCTGGTGACTATCTGTATTACAAAAATGTGATTTTTTTTTTTAACCTGGGGAGGGGCAGCTCCAGTTGTATTGTACTCTGACTTTGGTGACTGTGATTTTTTTTTTGTACTTGGGGTTGTTGCAGTTGCTTTGTATTCTGACTGGCTCTGATGACTACCTGTATTGAAAAAATACTTTTGGTCAAAAGAGGGGTAGCTGCAGTTGTATTGTGTGCTGTTTGACTTGGTGGCTCCCTGCATTTAAAAAATAGGTGACTTTTCTTTTTTTTTATACATAAAGAGGGGGTAACTGCAGATTGATATTTTACTCTGTCCTACTCTGACTGTGGTTACTGTTGGCATTTTGAAAATGTATAAAATTTTTTTTTTCTGCTCTGGACATTTTCCATGTGGTTCTGTATAAGTTGCTGAATAGTCTTTAGATTTGTATCATTATTGTTTTTGGTTATCATACCCCTTCTACCATGTTTTATTACCTGTCCTTCTGACCAGCTGTCAACCAATGAGAAGCCAGAATTGGTCAGATACATTCTATGAATATTATCTATAAAAGCAATAAATTGAAATGTTGCAGAAATAGTAATTAAAGCCAATGTACAGTATTTTAAAATGGAAATATCTGAAAAACACATTTCTGAGGTTAAATCTTAGGAAAGTTGATCGAGCTTTTAAATAGACTCAGATAAAAACAACTGACACATCTGTTTCCTTATTGTAAGAAAATACTAATTAAATGTCTATTTTCAGTCAGCAGGAAGTTTGAGCGCAATGAGAGTTGGAGTCATCATAAATCACATGAGAATTGCCAGCTGAGTCACACAACAGAGAAACCTCATCAGTATCTTCTGTGCGGGAAGAATTTTCATTCCATCACTGTACAACAACAGATTCATGAAGGGGAGGGGCAATTTAAATGTAACAAATATCAAAGAACTTTAAATAAGCTAAATGCAGTTAAATGTACTGACAATAGTTTTACTGTCTGGCATAAAACTACAACACATACAGTTCACAAGAAACCATATAAATGTGCTCAGTGTGACAAGAGTTTTACAGTACAGAGTAACTTCATGAGGCATCAGCAAATTCACTCTGGAGAGAGACCATACAAATGCACTGAATGTGACAAGAGTTTTGCCCAGAAGGGTACTCTGAAATTACACCTGCAAATTCACTCTGGAGAGAAACCATATAAATGCACTGAATGCAACAAGAGTTTTGTTGAGAAGGGTAACCTCAGAAAGCACCAGCAAATTCACTCTGGAGAAAGACCGTACAAATGCACTGAATGTGACAAGAGTTTTGCCCAGAAGAGTACTCTGAAATTACACCAGCAAATTCACTCTGGAGAGAAACCATATAAATGTGCTGAATGCAACAAGAGTTTTGTTGAAAAGGGTAACCTCAGAAAGCATCAGCAAATTCACTCTGGAGAGAAACCATATAAATGTGCTGAATGTGACAAGAGTTTTACCATGAAGTGTAACCTGATATCACATCAGCGAATTCACTCAGGAGAGAGACCATATACATGTGCTCAATGTGATAGGAGTTTTCCCCTGAAGAGTGTCCTAACAAAACATCAGCAAATTCACTCTGGAGAGAAACCATATACATGTTCTGAATGTGACAAGAGTTTTGGCCAGAAATGTAACCTGAAAAGACATCAGCAAATGCACTCTGGAGAGAGGCCATATAAATGTAATGAATGCGACAAGAGTTTTGGCCGAAAGAATAGCCTGAAAATTCATCAGCAAACTCACTCTGGAGACAGACCTTATAAATGTACAGAATGCACCAAGAGTTTTTGCCAGAATAGTGACCTGACAAAACATCAGAGAATTCACTCTGGAGAGCTGAACATAATAGGGATGCAAAGTGGATACAGGAAGTAAAAGACAACATAGGAAATGGCACTACCATCGATATGCAGTGGCCTGATGTAACAGCTAAGGAGATAGAAGCAAAGATAAAGAAGGCCTCCGACTGGAAAACCCCAGGTCCAGATGCAGTACCTGACTTCTGGCTAAAAGTACTGACATCTCTACACCATGATTTAGCAACTTGTAAAAATTATCTATACACATATCCTGATTTGACACCATCTGGCTAACAACAAGGAATACCATACTTCTTATTAAATTTGAGCCTGCTAGTCTCCCCAAGAACTATCGCCCAATAACCTGTTTGCCAACAACATATAAACTATACCCTGGAATCGATGCAGACAGAATCTACAACCATTTAGATTGCAATAAGCTCATGGCAACAGAAAAAAGGCAATAAAAGAAAATCATATGGTACAAAGGACCGTCTCTTGCTAAACAAAGCTATAATGGAGAGCTGCAAAAAATGCCGAAACTTTAGTGTGGCATGGATTGACTACAAGAAAGCATTTGACAGCATCCCACACTCCTGGATCATGGAGTGTTTAAAGATCTACATGATGCATCCCACACTGATAAACTTCATCACCACCACTATGGGAAAGTGGCAAACCACCCTGCAGTTAAACCACAAGAAAGGTCAAATTACCATCCCTAATATAAGCATCCAACGAGGGATATTTCAAGGCAACTCCTTGTCATCACTTCTGTTTTGCATTGCCCTCAATCCATTAAGTTACCTAATCAACAACCTAGGTTATGGATACAGCTTGAACCCCAGAAACAAAAAACAGTCAACAGCTAACATCCCAGCTCCTCTTTGTAGATGACATAAAACTTTATAGTTCTTCCGACAAACACCTGAAAGCACAACTGCAAATTAAGAACTTCTCTGATGATATATGGATGACATTTGGCCTAGACAAATGTGCCAAAGCAACATTTATAGCAGGAAAGTTAACCCATAAAGAAAACATTAACCTGGCAGAGGGCTGTGACATAAAAGAACTTGAGCAAGAGGGAGTGTATAAATACCTGGGAACAGAGGAAGGAGCAACAACACAACATGTACAAATGAGAGCAAAAATAAGCAAGGAATATTTTAGAAGGTTAATGTTTATACTGAAAACTGCATTGATAACATGAAATAAAGTGCAAGCTATAAACCAGCTCGCCCCTTCCAATGATATCATACAGTTTTGGTGTGATTGATTGGCTGCAGAAAGTATTGAACCAGCTAGATATAAAAACAAGAAAACTGCTTCATGCACACCAGTTAATGTATAAAAACCAGTGCATGCCAAGACTATACATCCCAAATTCGGGGGGGGAGGGCATGGGCCTCCTTGAGATTGATTTACACATACAGATTCACAATAGTGGGGCTACATACATACCTACTGACATCCTTGGAACCACATATAGTCAAGGTCCTGCATCATGAAGGAAAAAAGCCTACGATTACTTCACTCATCAAATTAGGAGAAGCCTTCAGGAGGGTAGCAGAGATGGATGTTAATCCACTAGCAGATGAGGAACAGCCAGCAACAGAAAATGCAAAAAATCAGAAAAAGGAGTATAAGAATAAAGACCAGCAGAAAGGAAAAAACAACTGGAAAGCCCATAATTATAGTGCAAAATATAGGGAGCTATTGGAACAGCCACAGGTCGACCAAGCCCTGACCCAAGAGTGGTTAAAAAGAGGTGAATTTAGGTCACGAGATGAGAGATTGATAATGGCAGCCAAGATAGTGGACTATGCACAAGATGGTTCACAAAATCCACAGAAAAAAGCAACAGAAACAGACAAGTGCAGGCTTTGTAGTACAGAATTAGAAACAGTTGCACATCTCTTGGCTGGATGCGAAGTACTCATGGCAGAAGGCCTGTATACTGAAAAACACAACAACATAGCAATATTGATGCACTGGAAACTATGCAGATACTATAATATACAGGTAGCAGAGAGACACTGGAAACACGAGCCACAAAGAATCATAGAGAATGAAGAAGCAATGATCACATAGGATCACCCAATACCAATAGCCAAGAAAGTGGACGTGAGAGAACCTGATATTGTAATTCAAGAAAAGAGAACAAAAGTAGCATTCCTAATTGAAATAGCCCCCCCTAGTGATTACAGTGTCCTGTGTACAGAGAGACACGAATCATGAAATACCAAGATATGCAATCAAAAACCAAACTGATCTGGAATAAGGATACTCAAATTGTTCCAATAGTGCTTGGAGCAATGTGACTAATCAAAAAGAACTTTCAGGCACATTTAAATATGCCAATACTTGTGACACCTTATGAACTTCAAAAGGAAGCAATCTTGGGGATGTTGCTTGTGCTGAGAAGAGCGCTCTCAGCAAACATCAAAGACTAATACAGTACTAATTTCTTGAGTTTTGGATACGCTCTGGCTAAAGAATGGGGTTCATTCGTGTCACGGTATCAGAAATCCCTAAACATTTAGAGACACTAACCCAAGAGAGAGGCCTTATAAATGTGATGAATGCAACAAGAGTTTTGGCTGGAAGAATAGCCTGAAAATTCATCAGCAAACTCACTCGGGAAAGAGAGAGAGAGACCATATAAATGTGTTGAATGCGACAAGAGTTTTAGCAAGAAGAGTCACCTGAGAAGACATCAGTGAATTCATTCTGCATGTGCTGAGAAGAGTATTCTCAGCATAAATTAAAGACCAATATAGCACTGAGTTCCTGATTTCTGAATATGCCCTGGCTTAAAAATGGGGTCCATTCTCATCACAATATTAAAAATCCTTGAACATTTGGAGACACTAACCAAGAGAGAGACCATATAAATGTGCTCAATGCGACAAAGAGTTTTGACTGAAAGAGTAATCTGACAATTCATCAGCAAATTTACTCTGGATAGTCACCCCCTAGTGACTACAGTGTCCTGCACACAGAGAGACACAAACTCATGAAATACCAAGACATGCAAACAGAAACTAAATTGATGTGGAATATGGAAATGCAATTCATTCCAATAGTGCTTGGAGCAGTGTGGCTAATCAAAAAGAACTTTCAGGCACATCTAAATATGTTACAATATGTGTGACACCTTATGAACTACAAAAAGAAGCTATCCTTGGGACAATGTGCATGCTGAGAAGAGCACTCTCAGCAAGCATCAAAGGCTAATACAGTACTGATTTCCTGATTTTAAAATATGCCCTGGTTTAAGAATGGGGTCCATTCTTGTCATGGCACTATACATTCCTCATCATTTCCGTTTCTGTCCACATTCTGCATGACTGCCTCTTGGGATGATGCAACAGGTCTGGCACAGAAGAGAGAAGTGAACTGCTTTATTTTTTACTTTTATTTTAAAGTGTGAGCTGCATTATTTCTTGGGGATACTAGAAGAGGGAGCTGCTGAGAAGGATCATTTTAAACTGCCTAAGTGTAATACTGTGGTCCCTGTGATATGTGGGAACAGGCAGGTGCAGTAAAATATGACTGTGTTAGGCAGTTGAGTGCAGGACAAGCCTAACATACCCAACAGTGCAGGGTACTACATTTTAAAAGAGGGACTCTTCTTAATTTTGTACAAAAGGGGTTTGAGTGAGATCACGTGACCTGCCTAGTTCCGGGCTGTAACTGGTATATAAGAGCATTCCGTGTGAGCAGAGCGAGCACTATTGAGCAATACACATGTTTGCCACATCTGCGAGAACAGCAGCACGTCTGCAGGTGTCAGGAGGGGAAAGAGTGTTCTGTAGATTGTTGAAGGTAGCCAGAGGTGATGCATTATATAAGGTGTGTGTGTTTGTGTGTGTGTGTGTGTATATATATATATATATATATATATAATCTGCTGTAAAGCTGCAGTAATGGATACAAACATTGGCAAACTCAGGGGTGGGCAGCTAGGCCTGAGATGTCTTTTATGTAACGAATTTAGTACTGAAGTAGTGAATGAGGTCCTAATCTTTTCCTGTAAGGAATGTAATGAAATTAAGGAACTTTGACAAAAATTACCAGAAGCAGAAATGACAATCGTATCACTGAAACAAAGTAAAATATTACAGGCATCAGAGATGTGTATAAATCAAGAGAAGGGAGGAAGGGAAGGTATTGCTCAAGAAAACAGAGGAAGAGGACAGGAACAGGATGATGCACAGTGGGAAACTGAACACAGAAAACTTAAGAAAGGGAGAAAGCAAGCCCTAGGTTTCAATCTGTCTCTCCAAAATAACTTTGAACCACTTTTATTATTAGATGACGACAGTAATATACAAAATCAGGCAAAAACCATAACGGTGGACATGGAAAAAAGTGATACCAGAATGTAATACATAAGCACGAACAAACATGAGTCAAATACAAACAGACCAATATAAGGCAATCAGAAGAGGATGACTGCATTCAAAAGGGTAGTAAGGATGATACAATTAAAACCTCATATGTAGTGGAGGGACAGGAATATAGGGAAAAGGAAGGAGGGAAGCAGAGCCAAAAAATTAATGAGGAACATATCATGGACATAGCAGACTATGAGAAGGAAGTAAATGAGTCTGAGAATAGCACTAGTGAGGAAAGGAGAATTAAATTGGTATACATCCTTGGTGACTCGCTTATAAAGTATACTGATGGGTATACCACAGGTGGAAATTAGGAGTGTGTTACTTCTAGTTGCTTTTCAGGGGCTAAGATAAAGGACATCGGAACTATGCTGAACAACATTATAAAAGAGAGTGATGGTTCAGCAATGGTGATTCTTCATGTAGGTGTGAATAATTTACACTCACAAGGAATTTCAGATATCAGAAAGGAATTCAAGAATATATGGGAAGAAGTGAACAGGCTTAAACGTGTAGTACATTTTTCTGAATGTTTATCAGTACCAAGGAAGGGCACCTTTAATATGAATAAACTTAAGGCAATAATTGGTTGAGATTATGGACATTATAGGAGAATATTGGATGTTTAACTCATTGGAAGGAATTTTTTTATAAATCAAAGTACTGTTGTCCAGATGGACTGCATCTAAGTAGAAATAGCCCTTTATATGTAAAAGGTTTATGGTTAATTTTATGAACATGCCTAGGCACAAGTGTATCTGAAGATCAAAAAAGGGCTTCATCGATGTTTTTTTTTAAAGTTTTCTTCAACCCCCCCCAACTACATATATACATATTAAAATATATATATTAATTTGTGCATAGAGTAGGTGGTTCAAACACACGCCCTTATGAATTGTAAGTTTACATTTACTGTACCATCACTGTCGGCTAATCTGTTTCTTTTAAAAGGGAAATTGTCCAATAACTTGTAAAGGATATAACAGGTTTTAAAGTGCTAAGAGATATGATACCTTATTTGTATATGAATCAGTGGATATGAAATGTACTTGTTTCACTAATATAATTAAGGTGATTATTCACTGATTGTCTAAATTGTATATTTCATTCACCTGTATGCAATGTATAAAATTCACAAGAGAGGTAATGCAGGCCACACCCCTGACTAAGAGGCATTGCAGCTTGAGGCACTGGGCTCATGTGTTTTGTGGTCTGTGAACCTGTTATCACATAAGGATCTGGAATAAGGTACAGACATTGCAATTTAATTAATTTTGCAGAATAAAAAAAAGTTTAAAAACTGATGCATGGAGCGCTGTTTTTCTTTACTGACTTTGGATTTTTATTTCCAGCACCCAGTCTATACTGTGAGAGCTGCCTCTCTTACTGTCACTGTACCGTGTGCAAACCCAGCCTGCAGCTACCAACCTGTAGTTCCAGTCTGGCATACAGGTGGTGCTGTGTGCAAACTCAGCCTGCAGCTACTGACCTGTAGTTCCAGTCTGGCATACAGGTGGTGCTGTGTGCAAACTCAGCCTGCAGCTACTGACCTGTAGTTCCAGTCTGAAATGCAGGTGGTGCTGTGTGCAAACCCAGCCTGCAGCTACTGATCTGTAGTTCTAGTTTGGCATACAGGTGGTGCTGTGTGCAAACCCAGCCTGCAGCTACCGACCTGTAGTTCCAGTCTGACATACAAGTGGTGCTATGTGCAAACCCAGCCTGCAGCTACCGACCTGTAGTTCCAATCTGACATACAGGTGGTGCTGTGTGCAAACCCAGCCTGCAGCTACCAACCTGTAGTTCCAGTCTGGCATAAAGGTGGTGCTGTGTGCAAACTCAGCCTACAGCTACCGGCCTGTAGTTCCAGTTTGGCATACAAGTGATGGTGTGTTCATCCAGAAATGCCTCTGGCAATCTACACATGGAAATGCATGTTAATAAGGCCATAAAAATATGCTAATGTGTCTGCTTGCCCTCTGAATGCCAAAGTAATCTAATTTGCATATCTGTGTTGAATATGGCAAAGTTTTACCCAGGGCAAATGTGTTTGTGCTGGGCAAACCTGTCTGAACTTTAGTGTGGTTGTACAGTGTTTGGCCTGCACTGTTGTTTGCACTTGTTATGCACCACTTCCTTGCTAGTGCCCACAGTGGCCATGTAGTTCACCTTTGCCTGACACCACCTCCATGTATACAGGGCTGCTGTTGCTGTTTGCACTGCCTGGTTGCTATATTCACAGCTGTCTTCTTTGCTGGACTGTCTTTGCACCGCACTCACAGCCAGGTTTGCCCACATTTGTTTGCCCACTATATTCAGTAGTTTTTGTCCCTGGGCTATTCCTTTGAATATTGTGTGCTATTGGCTGTAAGCTGTTTTACCTGCTGTGCAATGCAAATTTGGCCCCCAAGCAAAGTTTTGAATATTTGGCCCCAGACTTCTTAAAGAAAGCACCTTTTTATTTCTAAGAATAAAAGTTCCAACTCTCACCATGCTGCATGTTTAAGTATAACCAAAATTAAATGAGCATTTGTCAACGCCGAATGTTGGCTTGCTGACATTAGCATTGGTAGTGCAGGAGTCAGAAATGCAAAACAGGAGTGGCAGTGAAGCATTGAAGTAATGCCAACACCCCCATCCCCTGCAGAGACTGAAAGGCATTGGGAATGTGGCTTTGGGTTGGCCATAACACTTATGCCATTCCACCTCAACCCACCCTGCAGAGAGCAATGGGTGTTGGGTTGTACATTGGGGTCTTCAGCCCTTATGCTCGCCCCATTCCATAAGGAAATAAGCTGAGATGTGTGCATTATAGAAGAATGGAGTGAACATTAGGGTGATGGAACCCAAGGCACACCTCAGTGCCTGTCAGTGCTGTAGGGTGGGGTAGAATTCTGTGAACATTATGGTCGATGAACCCAAGTTACATCCCCGATGCCTGTCAGTCTCTACAGGGTGGTGCATGGTTGGAAACCTTAATGCCCTGGGTATTTGTTGGTATTTTCACTCCAAATTTTCAACATTAGCTTATTAGGACCCCACCTCATGAACAGTGGCACTATCATTTTTGTTAATCAATCCTGAAAGGTGATTTCGCACAGCAACTGCACCACTGGGAGCCACAGGTGCGGAAACACATTTTTGGTAGGATTGGAAAAATTACAGCTTTACTGTTAACGAGGAGGTGTAAACAAACGGCAATGTTGAAAATCTGGAGATAAAACATGACAAATTTGCAAACTTATGAATGTGCATAGATGCTGCACAACGCACGCCCACATTTTCAACATGGGCATTTTGAGACCTCTGCTGACGAACAGTGTCACTGTGATTTCCGTAATCTGTCCTAAACATTGATTTCCCACAGCAACCACGCCATTGTGTGTCAGATGTGTGAAAACACATTTTGGGCAGGATGTGAAAAAATGACAGATGTACTGTTCATGAGGTGTGAAAGGGTTCTGAAAGAACTCTTAAAACTGAAGGTGGACAAAGCAATGAGGCCTGATGGGATTCACCCAAGAATTCCAAAAGAACTAAGGGTAGAACTACTGTAGTAACACCACTGACTACCCTTTTGAACAGATCATGGGATGATGGTGTGTTACCTGAGGACTGGAGAAGGGCAGATGTGATTCCCCTTCACAAAAGTGGGAGCAAGGCAGAAGCAGGAAACTGCAGACCTGTCAGTTTGACCTCAGTGGTAGGGAAAATGATGGAATCACTTCTGAAGGAAAGAATTGTTGAGTACCTAGAGGCTAGTGGGGCACAGGGCCCAAGGCAGCATGGATTCACAGTGCGAAGGTCATGTCAGATGAATCTAATAGATTTCTTTGACCGGGTCAGCAAAGAAGTAAACCAGGGAGGGGCTGTGGAGATGGCCTACCTAGACTTTAGCAAGGCATTTGACACAGTCCCACACAAAAGATTAAAATACAAGTTAGCCAGCCTTGGAGTGGGTCCCAAGGTGGTAGCCTGGGTAAAAAATTGGCTGGTCAACAGGACGCAGAGGGTAATAGTAAATGGAGTCCACCCTGAAGAAAGGGGGGGTTACTAGCTGGGTACTGCAGGGTTCAGTTCTTGGACTGGTCCTTTTTAACATCTTTATAAGTGACATTGCAAACAGACTGGAAGGAAAAGTATGTCTCTTTGCAGACAACACAAAGCTCTGCAACAGGGTCAATACAGAAGGTGGGGTAGAAAGGATGCGAAGGGACTTCGCAAGGTTGGAGGAGTGGTCAAATGTATGGCAGGTTAGATTCAGTGCAAACAAGTGCAAAGTAATGCACCTGGGAAACAAAAACCCAGGGAAAGAATACACAATGGGGGGGGGTGAGATACTAACTACAACAAAAATTCAAAGGGACCAGGGGTAGTCATATCAGATAACCTAAAGGTAAGCAAGCAATGTAAGAAGGCAGTATGGATGGCTGGAGGATACTGGGATGCATAGGGAGAGGCATCTCCAGTAGAAAACAGGAAGTTGTTATCCCTGTCTACAGACAGATGGTGAGACCCCATCTGGAGTACTATGTGCAGACCTCATATCCGCAAGGACATAGACAAGATGGAGACTGTCCAGAGGAGGACAACTAAAATGGTGCAGGGTCTTCACCAGAACACACATGAAGACAGGTTAAAGGACCTTAATATGTATACCCTCAAGAAGAGGAGGGAGAGGGGGGACATGAGAGAAACTTTCAAGTACCTCAGGGGAATTAACAAAGTTCAAGAGGGTAACATCTTTCAGAAAAAGAGATGTGCAAGAAGAAGGGGACACAATTTGAAGATAGAGGGGGGACAGCTCAGAGGTAATGTGAGGAAGTATTTTTTCATGGAAAGGGTTGTGGATACATGGAACCGCCTTCCTGAGGAGGTAGTGGAGTCAAAAACAGTGGGGGAATTCAAGAATGCATGGAACAGACAGACAGGCAATTCTAGTGAGGGGTAGGAAGAAGTAGGCTGTTGGTTAACTAGGATCTGAAGCTTATCCATTAGGTAGGGAAATGGGCAAACTAGGTGGGCAAGTGGTCCCTATTTGCCATTAGAAAATGGCAAGAAAGAATTCTGAGTCCTGATTGGCTAATATTGCCTCCAAGCTGGGCATTTATTTTTCAATAGATGCCCAGCTAAAAATAAGAGCCAGTCCAAGTGCCACTTCACGGAGTAGCATTCTCCTGTGGTGCCCAGCCTGTTTTGTTGCTGGCTGAAAGCACCCAGTAAAATTTGAAATCCCGCCATGTTTTTCTCTTGCTTAGCGAGAGCTAATTCCCCCACCCCCCCAATACTGCTTACCTCAGTGCCACTGCCAACATAACAAAAAAAGTCCACACTCCGGATAGTTCGTGATCAGGAAGAGTAATCAAATAGCGCTTTCACATAGTCGTGTTATTTTACAATGATGCCATTCTCCTGACTGCACTCCTGCACTATCGCGGGGAACAGAAATGACAAATGAAGCTGTCAGTCCATTTTGCTTCATATTGTGAAGCGCATTTATAAAAATGGCACTAAGCTAGTCCCTCATACCACAGTGTCCCCACATTTTGTCAGGCTCCAGCTTCAAATGTAAAATAAATTACTATTTTACCTCGGCTTGTTCGTCGTCATTCATTAGCGTAACAGCAAGGTCAGTCACGCGCTTAAGAGATCCATCTTCCGACGGCAAAAAAAACCAACAAACATTCATGCAGAAAGGAGTCAGACAATCTCCAGAGACTGCTGCGGTGAATCTTTTCTACACATTTCCTGCTGAAGAGGCAGTGTGTGTGTGTGGGGGGGCCTCAACAGATTACAGTAGTTCTGTGGGGAGGAGCAACAGCAGCTGGAACAGCCTTTAAACATATGGACTATTTTTTTAATAAACACACTTTTTTCTACTACAATTAATTTTTTGCACTTATTTCCTCTCATTTTACCACTTAACTTAAATTGACTAAGATATCCATTTTCTAAGTGCAATAATACCCTCCAGGGTGGGCATTATTGGGAAATACTGGACCTTCCAGGGGCTATAAGGCCCTCCGCCTGCGGCGTTGGGCCTCATTACGCCCCTGGTCAGTCCGGTATTTCCCAATAATGCCCACCCTGTTGGGTATTATTGCTTACTTAGATTCTATGTTTCTATGTGTGAAAAAATGGCAATGTTGAAAATCTGGAGTGAAAATATTAAAATTTCTTGAAGTTACGAGCGTGCATGGAAACTGCAAAACACACGCTCGTGACAGTCATTTTTTGGAATTTTTTCACCAAATTTTCAACATAGGCATTTTGGGATCTCTGCTCATGAACAGTGTCACTGTGATTTTCTTAATACGTCCTGAACGTTGATTTCCGACGGCAATCGCGCCATTGTGCGCCACATGTGCAGAAACACTTTTCGGGCAGGATGTGAAAAATGACAACTATACTGTTCATAAGGAGATGTGAAAAATGGCAAAGTTGAAAATCTGGAGAGAAAATATTAAAAATTCTCGAAG
Organism: Neoceratodus forsteri; assembly: GCA_016271365.2. Classification (NCBI taxonomy): domain Eukaryota; kingdom Metazoa; phylum Chordata; order Ceratodontiformes; family Ceratodontidae; genus Neoceratodus; species Neoceratodus forsteri. The sequence continues at coordinate 445,630,758 of CM057457.1, read as the reverse complement.
CTATTAGCATGCATGGGCATGGAAACTGCGCAATGTACACTCGTAACAGTCATTTATTGTAATTTGTTCACCAAATTTGTAACATAGGCTTTTTGGGAGCCCACTTCATGAACAGTGGCACTGCCATTTTGTTAATCAGTCTCAAAAGGTGATTCCACACAGTGACCGCGAAATCACCTTTTGGGCCTGAATAATGAAATGACAGTGACTGGTTTCATGAGGAGGGGTCCCAAGAACCGCATGTTGAAAATTTGGAGTCAAAAGTCAAAAAAATGGTTGAGATATCCACCTAAGTTGAATCCTCCCTATTGATGCCATTATACGGCTTACCAGCATTTCTTCAGTCGTGGTCAGCTTTGAAAAGTGCAGATGTGTTCCCGCTCCACCGAAAATCATGGCACCGACAAGGAAATGATAGAAAGTATCCTTAGAATGGCAGAACAAGGGGAGGTATTGCTGATGGGGGATCTGAATATGCCAGATGTTAACTGGAGTGCATTTGCAGCAGCCACTTCTAAGAGTGGGGTCATTCTAGATGCTCTACAGGGGGCATGCCTTAGACAACTAGTATTGGAACCCACTCGATAAGGAGCAATCTTAGACCTGGTACTCTCAAATGGAGATGGCAAGAGGATCACAGATTTAGAAGTGGGTAGCCATCTGGGAACTAGTGACCATCGAACAGTATGGTTCACGATAAACACAGCAGTAGAGTCAAGCCATACAAAGGCAAAGGTACTGGACTTCAGGAGGGCTGACTTTGCCAGAATGGGTAAGTGCCTAAGGAATCCACTAGCAAATGGGCAGGAAGGAGGGGTGGAAGAACAATGGGGAATAATCAAAACTGCCATCACAGAGGCAACAAACTTTTGTGTGAAGGAAATAAACAAAACAAAATGATGTAAAGAAACCACTATGGTTCTCAAAGGAGGTGGCAGGAAAGGTTAGGGAGAAAAAGCATTCAGGAAGTACAAGGAATCACAGAAGGAGCAGGACAGAGAATTGTATCAATTAAAGCAAAAGGAAGCAGGGAAGGCGGTCAGAACAGCAAAGGTCCAAACCGAGGAAAAGATAGCCAACTCAGTTAAGAAGGGGGATAAAACCTTTTATAGGTACTGTACATCAGGGAGTGAAGGAAGACCAAGGGAGGGATAGTGAGGCTTAATAAAGGGGAGGGGTTAGACGGAGGGTGACAGTGAAAAGGCAGAGATACTAAACAAATATATTTTGCTCAGTATTCACAAATGAAGAGGGGGAGGTACCTAAAACAAACAATAGAAACACTCTGGATACAGAAGTTGATACCAGCCCATTTATAGAAGAAAGGGTTCTGAAAGAACTCTTAAAACTGAAAGTGGACAAAGCAATGGAGCTTGATGGGATTCATCCCAGAATTCTAAAAGAACTAAGGGTAGAACTAGTGACACCACTGACTACCCTCTTTAACAAATCATGGGAGGATTGGGGTGGTACCTGAGGACTGGAAGAGGGCAGATGTTATTCCACTTCCCAAAAGTGGGAGCAGGGCAGAAGCAGGAAACTACAGACCTGTTAGTTTAACCTCAGTGATTGGGAAAATGATGGAATCACTTCTGAAGGAAAGAAGTGTTGAGTACCTAGAGGCCAGAGAGGCACAGGACTCAAGGCAGCATGGATTCAGCAGCTCCCTCCTCTTGCTGTTCTCTGCCACAAGCTATCTAGGTCACATTTTAAATGCAAACACCTGGCTTCCTTCTCTCTAAGCCACTCCCCCTAATTCACAATTTCTTTCTTCACCTAGGTAACTGCACAGATAACAATTCCTTCACCCAGCTCAAACAAACACACTCTTTTTTGTTTGTTTTTACCCTAAATTGAAGTTCCCAGTAGTAGAATTCTAGTTATATAGTCCAGTAGAGTAGTAAAATTCAAACAGCAGCTTCTTCCTCTTTCTGTTCTCTCTTCGACATCACAAACTGCACTTTTAGAAACACAAGCAGCTGCTGCTCGTCAGAGTTTGGGACTAGAAGAACAAAGGCTATCTATCCACAGAAAACCAGTTCCCTCTGCAACTCCCTGTGTGCTCAGCATTCCTTACCTCTAACTTCATGGTCCTCTGTTTCAGTCTCCAGCACCACAAACTGCACTGTTCAGAAATAAAATCAGTTGTTGTTGTTCTTCAAATTTTGGAAATAAAAGAACAAAGGACATCCATGGTTGCCAGAACCCTCTGACGTTCTTGGTTCTAGTTCTACTCTAGAACTTTTGAAGATGTTCTAAGGTTTTAATCTTTTTTTTTTTCACAGTATTTCTTTTTGTACCTCCCGCCCGCTCCAGCCGTTCACTCCTCCGGACCACCAAGGACTGGACTCGTCTCAGGCAACCCCCCAACCCCACTGTCCCATATCACAGCCTTAGCAGGGGTAAGCCAACGTATCCCTTCATCGGGTGGGTCCCCTCCCTGCAGAGAGAATTAGCCTTCTGTCCATTTCACCTTTGGCTTCTGGATCTTCTGGATGCTGCTGGAATGGTGATCAGGAGCTCCGATGGTGAGGGTCCAGGCAGCCGTCATCCGAGTGGCAGGAGCATCATTTTCACATTTTCTCTGCCCCCTCTCCACACTCCACTACGTTCTCGGCTTATGGTGGTGGCCAACTTCGGGCGGGGCATGCAGGAGCGTGACGAGGCCACACGTCTCCAAGCATGCACCTAATCCACCTAGAGGGATGTAGGCAGAGCCCCCCTGGGAGGGAAGCATCCAGTGGATGCTTGGAAACCTCTCCCTGCCAGCCACTTCTCCTGACACCCAGGCTTGGGGCATGAATCCAGGTCGCCAGCATGCCAAGCGAACCCCTTCACTCAGCGCTAAGGGGCCAGCTGCTAATCTTTTTTTATCAATAACATTTTTATTGAACAACAAAATATATTCTCACATTTATTTACAAGTTTGGTAACAATAAAATCAGACATTCAAAAACAATACTACAACACAGTTTTTCAACAATATTATATATAAGCTTTTCTTATCACTATTCCCAACCATCTGTCTTATTTAAATAGTAATAAATAACCAATATCTTGATTGTATCCATTTGAATCTATAAATAGCATTCTGGGTTTAATTTGAAGTCAAGCTAAACCCCTGATAAATATGTCTCCCCCCCCCCAACATATAATAGGCTGTTAAGCAGAGTTAAGTGAAACCATTAGATGAAGAAATAAGAAAGAAGTCTGACAGTTGTAACCCCCAGGGTAGTTTTGTAACTAGTTAGCCCCCCATTAAAATCTGGTAACACTGGTGCCCATATAATGGCATACCATTTTATTTTATAAAGGATAGGTACCATCCTTGGCATTAGGATGTATACCTGGCTCATTTTCTAGAAGAAGAGAGGAGTGGGGGTACAAAAAAAAAAACAATGTGAACCTTGCATAATTGACACAATCCAGGTTCTGGGTGAAGGTTGCTAGGCATATGCTACTTCTAACCTGCTGAGGGGGGCCCCAGTAAATCCACACAACCAGAAGCAATAATTGGAATTTCCATAACAGTGTCTGGTACTGTGCAGTATGGCTTCATTCAACAGGTGGAAAATTAAAGCAGAAGTGGACCCCCAAGGGTTGGTTAAGGCTGGACAGGTACAATTTACAAACTCTCCTTGCATGCAGTACAGTTCATGAACAACAAACAAACATCATCTTCCAAAATTCCAAAAAGGTGCATTAGTAGACATCTGGCAACACACATTAACATTTTCCTTCCAATTTCTCAAAAGGTGCATCAGTGGATGCCTGGCCACGCACATGAACAATTCCTCCCATGAGTGTCATTTAGTGAATCTAAGTCACACACTCAGAACTGATCTCAGACATCAGTGCACATTAGTGAAACTCAGTCACACATCTTAACCTCCAGCTTGGCCCTTGCTCAGGTACAGCTGGTGCCCTTTACAAACCTGGAAGCCCTTCCTAGTAAGCACTTAGATGGTGTTCCTCCCACCCTTGGCTAAAACTGAAAGTCTTTGCCATTTTTCAGAGTTACACCACTGAAACACCCATCCCCCACTAGAATGCTAGAGGTTCCACACTTTAACTTGTCATACTCTAGGGAGTCCAAAAAATAAACTGCACTCACTTGGGTGAACAGTTTAACAACACTTTTCTCACTTGGGAGAAACTAGGACCACTGACAGGTGGGATCCAGCCTTATCTATGGGCACATGCACCCAGACTATTAAATCCCCTAAGAAATGTGGAGGTCTGGTCTCCTAGAACAGTACTCACAGAGGTTGTTCTGTCCACATGGCATGGAACAACAAAAGAAAAGAAAGGCACTCTCCTGGGTAGCCGATCAAAATAATCTCTTTCAGGTCCTATCCAAGGCAGCTGAAAACACCACAGAACATTCAGGGGATTGCCCCTTGAGTCCACTGAGAACAACCAATTCCTCCTGCTGCACTGGGAGTAGAAATCAGGAAATTCTGCTGTAGCACTGGTCTCCAACATTTCACTGGAATCTGGAAATGTGACTCCACTAGAGTGAGAAATCCTGCACCCTCTTCTCAGAGCCCTCTGGCAATCCTACTGCCACTCTCACTTCCTCACTCCACAACTGACAACTGCAGACTGAGCATTCTACACTTCCCAGAGCAGCTATCCACAGAGTGTGGCTTATGCTGCTGCAAGAGTTCTAAATTACCTAATCATCCTTCCCTCAGACTAGCTGAGTAAACATTAATAGTATATGGTTAGGGCTTATTGTTGATGGAAATCAATGGCTTTCTAAATCTTCTTGTAGGCCAGTTCAAAGGTCCAAAAAGTTGTACTGTCATTCTGACATCACATTGATGGCACATCAGCTTTTTTACTTTGATCTGCCTTCTGACTGGCTCACTTCACCAAGCTCCACAGAAACAATTACACAAACGTGGCAGCTGCAGTTCAGTGAGCACCAAGTAGTGGGCGTTGCTTGTTTTGACATGCGAGCTATCATCGCTTCATGTCACAAAAGTGAACTTTATGTTATTTTATTTTAAAAAGTACCAATGTTGACGCCAGAGTGAGCAGGAGTGGGGACAAGCAAAACAAGTGGCAGCAGAAGCAGGGGAAAACAGGAGTGAGGCAAATCTGGAGTGAGTGGCAGCGGGAGCAGGGAGAAGCTGGAGTGAGCAACATGAGGTAAAACAAGCCAGCAACTGGAAAAAATCTAAATAAGCCCTAACCATATACTTTATAAAATAGTGAATGGTCGCCCATCCACAACTAAAGCAATTTCCCTCTCAGGAGTTGAAGACATCAGTGAGACCTCTCGAGCTTTGCTCTTGAGGTCTCTATGATGTCATCAATCCTCTTAAGGGAAACTCAGCCTTGTTGTGGATGGTCATCCATCCACTATTCTATATATGTCAGTATGTAAGGAGCCCCTTATGAGCACCTTACCAGCTGCCTGCTACCTTCCTAAGTAATTCTGATAGGATTCTAGTAACCCCAGAGGACTGGGTGGTTACACAGTGAATAAAGGAGAAGAGAAGAAAGAGCATTAGTACCATCACACTTAAACTACAGATATTTGACTATCTCATTAATAACTTTTTGGAACTTGAACACTATTTTTTTAATTGTACTGCCAATAATTAAGATATTAATGAAATACGCATGAACCTGAGGACATGCTGCCAATAATTAAGATAATAATGAAATATGCATGAACCTGAGGACATGCTGCCAATAATTAAGATAATAGTGAAATACAAGTCAAACTGAGGACACACTAGCAATAATGAAGATAAATGTGAAATGATCATGAAATTGAGAACATACAGACAATAATTAAAATAGTAGTCAGCCAGTAGTAGGAGAGAGGAAGTAATACCGCCCTTGTACAGATCCCTGATAAAGCCGCATCTAGAATATGGAGTTCAGTACTGAAGCCCTCACCTCAAAAAGGACAATAACCTATTGGGAAAGGTCCAGAGGAGGGCTACAAAGATGATAGCTGGTCAGCAGGGCAAGGCATATGAGGAGAGGTTGAGGGCACCGAACATGTACTCCCTGGAAGACAAGCAAGAGAGAGGGACATGATTGGGACCTTCAGGTACTTGAAAGGAATAAATAAGGTTGATAAAGAGAGTCTCTTTAAGCTAAGTGGCAACCATAACATGAGGGGGCACAGATTTAAGCTGGAGGGTGGGAGGTTTAAGAGGGAGGTCAGGAAGCACTTTTTCACAGAAAGGATGGTAGACACTTGGAATGCATTGATGGAGGAGATCATCTCTTTGAAGACAGTGGGCAGTTTTAAGAGAGGCTGGGATAGGCATAGAGAAGCTAAGGATCATGGGTAAGGAGGATGGAAGGAGTGGGGAGGGAGGGCAGGGACATTAGCTTAAGTTATGTACCCTGCAATATGAGCAGACTTGATAGACCAAATGGCCTTCTTCTGCTGGCTTCTTTGTATGTTCGTATGTAATAGTGAAACTGAGAATAAAAAAAGAAAAATCTGTTTAATATAAGGAGAGAGAGAAATGGTCTGTGTGACTCTGATATAGTGGGTACAGTCCAGCAGTCAAAGTGCACACAGCAGGATGATGGCTAGTACACCACATAGGAATCCCACACACACACTGGGTACAGTGAAGCAGTCACAAGGCACAGAGCAGGATGATGGCCAGTACACCACATAGGAATCCCACACACACACTGGGTACAGTGAAGCAGTCACAAGGCACAGAGCAGGATGATGGCTAGTACACTACATAGGAGTCACACACATTTGGTACAGTGCAGCAGTCAAAGGGCACACAGCAGTATGATGGCCAGTACACCATGTAGGAGTCACATACACACTGGGTACAGTCCAGCAGTGAAAGGGCACACAGCAAGATGATGGCTAGTACACCATATAGGAATCACACATGCACACACATTGTATACAGTGAAGCAGTCACAAGGCACACAGCAGGATGATGGCCAGTACACCACATAGGAGCCACAAACCCATACACTAGGCACAGTGCAGCAGTCAAACAACACACAGCAGGATGATAGCCAGTACATCACGTAGAAGTCATACACACTGGGTACAGTGCAACAGTCAAAGGTCACATAGTAGGATGATGGCCAGTACACCATGTAGGAGCCACAAAGACACACACTGGGCAAAGTACAGCAGCCAAGCTACACACAGCAGGATGACTGCCAACATCACGTAGGAATCATACACACTGGGTACAGTGCAACAGTCAAATGGCACATGGCAGGATGATGGCCAGTACACCACATAGGAATCACACAGAAACTGGGTACAGTACAGAAGTCAAAGGGCACACAGCAAGATGATGGTCAGTATGCCGCATGAGTCACATACACACTGGGCACAATGCAACAGTCAAAGGGCACACAGCAGGATGATGGCTAGTACACCACACAGGTGACACACACACACACACACACACACACACACACACACACACACACACACACACATGGGTGCAGTGCAGCAAAGGGCACACAGCAGGATGATGGCTAGTACACCATGTAGGAGTCACACACACACGAACACACTGGGTACAGTGCAGCAGTCAAACAGCATAGAGGAGGATGATGACCAGAACACCACATATGAATCGGGCTCCACTCAGCTCTCTACAGCCGGAATAAGCTCAAAGTGATAAACGCTACTGGTGCCTACTCACAATGGTGTAGTGATTTACTCCTCCTAGAATACCCCAAACAGGAAAACAGCCTATTAAAGGAGAATTGTTTAGGGATCCCACCACTCTGTGTTGTAGATATGAAAAGGAGCCTGACATGACTACTTGTGTTGCTGGGCATTATGGTTAGGATTGGCAGGACCTTTTTAGGATACACCATTTGGAATCATGGATAAAATAGGTGGAGCTCATGTATGACTGGAAAGGTGGATATTTTGGGCCTAGACTGGCCCTCTGTTTTTCTTTTTAGCCAGTCAAAGTATTCTGCAGTGTCCTGAGAAGACGAGAAGGAACAGGTGAAGGCAAACCTCCAGCTCAGTAGGATGCTTATTGAGGGCCCAGGGCCCCTGAACCAAGCTGGTGCTGCCTGGCATGAAGCAATCTGTTAAAAGGTTTAGTGTGGCCTGGCACTTGCACTTGACAAACAGAGGAGCTGAGCTGGTTAAGAATGTTAAAGTACATTTTGGACTTCTGTTGGGCCTAATCCAAACTTTAAGCAACATATTTTGTGAATTCCCAACAAATGTACCTGTAACAGTTTTGTTTGCATAGATGACAGATGACACTCTATTCACAGTAGGGGTGCAGACATTTACCTGTAACGGTTTTGTTTGCATTAATGACAGATGACACTCTATTCACAGTAGGGGTGTGGACATTTACCTGTAACAGTTTTATTTGCGTAGATGACAGATGACACTCTCTTCACAGTAGGGGTGTGGACATTTACCTGTAACGGTTTTGTTTGCATTAATGACAGATGACACTCTCTTCACAGTAGGGGTGTGGACATTTAACCACAAATGTGCTGGCAATTTCATTTGTCAACTAGTCATCACCTTAAAAGGTGTATGCTAAATTGATACTGATGGGGTGACCCTAATTGCCATGAGTAAGGATGACATAGTATCCCAGTGTTTTTCAAACTTTAACAACAGAACATTGAAATTGGCCTACTGTTTTTTTTGTTTGTTTTTGTTTTACCATAAGACTGAGGATGGTAAGTAGGCTCTTCATGGTTGTCGTTCTCCCCCCTCCTGGAGGGGTAGGGTATTATTTATTTTTATTTATTGTAGTCATCAGAATTACAACCCTTTGAGTCAGGGAATCATTTCCAAAGGCTCTGCATCAGGGTTACATAGACATACAGTCCATTACATATGAGCATTCCTTATAGACATGAACAATACAGGGGTACAGGGTACAAACTTAGTAGGAACACAGCAGGATTTTTAAGAACTGTTACAAATTGTATACAGGTGGGGTTACGGGCCTATACATCAAGGTAGCTAAGGCCACTTATCAAACTTGCCAGTCGACCAATTTTGAGACTGAGGGCTTATTAAGCTGGCTAAGAAGCCATTGTCATAGACTAGGAGTCATGATGGAAGAGGGGCCTAATGGACTTGGGTTCACTGGGAGGTACACACGCAAGCGCGAGTAGAGAGTATATGATTCCTGAGGGCCTCTTTAAATAGTCCTACCTTGGGCAGACTAGTTTCTGAAGTGGGTATAGAGTTGTACCAGGTTGGGCACCTGTAGCTGAATGTCCTAGGGAATGGGTTAGGGAGGTTCTGACCTTAGGGACTACAAGAGAGGATTAGGAGGCACTGCAGGTATTTACTGAGGGGACAGCTGGGAGAAGAGTGGAGGTGACACCTGGAAGGGTGAAGTCAAGTTATAAAATTACTGCTACCTGGATTATTGTCCTCTCCTTACCTTTGGCAGGAGATGTGGAAACTAACCCTGGCCCCATGGCCAGAGGGCTCCCTCACTATTCGGTCAGTTCTTCCCCTGTGTCCCATTCCACAGGACTAAAGTTTGCCCACCTTAATACAAGAAGCTTGGTGGCTAATCGTGCAGAACTTGTAGCTTGGACCACCACTCAAAGGCCTGATCTTGCAATTTCTGAATCCTGGCTTATGCCTTCTCTTCTCCACTCTCTGTGTTCCCGCCCCGGACACAAATTGTTCCGGGTTGATCGGCCCACATCAAAAAGAGGTGGCAGTCTGGCACTATTTTACAAGCCTCATCTAAACCTAACCTTACTACCATGCTCCTCGTTTGTGTCCTGTGAGGTACTTCATGCACTGCTTCTGCTGGGTGACTCAAAAAAACTGCACATTGTTTGCACCTACATGCCTCCAGTTTCCTGCAAACATGGGCTTGAAGAGTTCCTGGTTTTCTTCCCTGGGGCCACCAGAAACAATGAAGTGATTTGTCTCGATGACTTAAATCAAAATTGGCTCATCCCAAACCTCCCTGTCCTTGACTCTAATGTAAGCAAGGCCAATCTAACCCAGCTTGTCTTGATGCCTACACAACATTCCAGCAATGGTAATAGTCACACCCTCCTTGACTGGGTACCTACCAACAGGCCAGATAGAATCTCTTCTGTGACTGTGCTACCGGACTCCATGAGCGACCATTCACCTGTCACCTGTGTCTGGGATGCCAGCCCCACTCCCACCCACCCAAAATCATCTCCATGTCTGACGTCTTTGCCCTTGACACCTTAGCTTTTCTAAGGGATCTTCAGCATGTCAACTGGTCCCCCATATTCGTGACAAATAACATTAACTTGGCTGTGGAATACTTTAACAACTCTTTGCACTCCTTGCAGTCCAAGCACATTCCTTCCATCAGGTGCAGGGTACAGGGCCTGCCTAACAAATGGTTAACTAGCCTTCTTCTACATATGCTTAAAGAAAGGGACAAACTCTGGACCAGATGGAATACCTCCTCCCTGCTCACTGACTTCATTGCATATCGCTCCCTTTGTGACTCTTGTAAGAAAGTGCTACAGACTGCCAAAAGCAATTACTATCGAGGCCTTCTTCACATCACCTCTAGTAACCCAAAAAGGTACTGGGTACAAATAAACCACATAATAGGACACACCACGTCCCAAACCCCCCATGACCTTCTAATAAATAACGTCTTCTGTAACAACCCTAATGCCACAGCTAATGCTTTCAGCTCACTCTTTACTGCCCTCCCCAGTTTTGATGCTGATGGTCCCCACTCGCCACACCTCCCCCCATCCCATCCTTGCCTGATTCTACACCCGGTCTCCAGGCTGGATGTCCTATGAGCTCTCAAATTAGGTGCGTCTCTTCTTGCCACCCCCATCATGCGATTGTGCAACCTCTCCATTAGTTCGGGTACTGTGCCCCTCTCCTGAAAAAATGCCAGGGTTATCCCAGTCTTCAAAAAGGGTGATCCAAAATCCTAACAAACTGCCGTCCTATTGCTCTCCTGCCGACCCTCAGTAAACTCCTGGAGAAGCTTATCCATCGCCAGGTGTCTAACTTCATTGCCAACTTTAACCTACAATCTTCTACACAGCATGGCTTTAGGCCAAACCACAGCACCATGATGACCCTAGTGCAATTCACCAGTGATATCAAATCTGCTATGGACCAAGGCCAGCTTACTGGGGCTGTTTTTATTGACATGTCAAAGGCATTTGACTCGGAAAACCACAACCTGCTCCTGCATCAACTAGGCTCTATTGGCACCTCCCAATCCACACTTGCCTGGTTCTCCAGCTATCTGTGGAGATGCTCCCATTCTGTCTCCTGTCATAAAGTTTTCTCTGCCCCTGCCCTGCTTCATTCAGGAGTCCCACAAGGTTCCATACATGGGTCCCTGCTCTTTTCCTTGTTTGTCAATAACCTACCTTCTGTGCCTTCCCACAGTCTCTCCTTACTCTGTGCCAGTGACTTGGTTCTCTATGTCTCCTCCAGCTCTATTCATGAAATTAACTCCCACCTCTCCTCTAATCTTCGTTGCATCCAAACTTGGCTTATGTCCCACTGCCTGGTGCTAAATGCTGCCAAGACCCAGGCTATGCTTTTTGGGTCACAAAGAAAATCTGTCACTTCAACTCCATCTCTCCAGGTTTCTTGTCTTGATGGCTCCCTTGTGGAAGTAACTCAGTCCTTCAAATACCTAGGGGTCACATTGGATCCATCTCTTAACTTCTCTCTGCATGTCAAAGCTGTCTGCAAATCAGTCAATGTTAAAACTGGACTGGCTTACCGAGTCCATCAGTTTCTGACCCCTACTGCCAGGATCTCTGTCCCCCACAGCCTTCTCCTTCCTGGACTCTGCTATACTCTACCTGCCTTTGCTATGGCACAGGCAAACATCTTGCAAATGTGGGACATTGCCTACAACAGTATCTGTAGATTTGTGCTATCTGCACCTCGTCTTAAGCACCACTGTACTCTCTATGCTGACCTCCACTGGTTGTCTCCTTCCTCACTTCGGGCTTATTTATTAGGTTGTCTGACTGACAGCATTATTTGTTCTTCTATCCCCTCCACACTCGCTGCCATGCTCACCCCCATTAACTGTCCTTGTTCCCTCCGTTCCATGTCTTTAGCTCTGCTATCTGTCCCAAAATACTCCACCAGGATGGGTGAACTTGCATTCTCTTCTATGCCTCCAAATTTTGGAACTCTCTCCCACTTGATCCGAGGTACTCCAAATCCCACCCCACTATCAAGAAAGGTCTCTCCAATTACCTTACTTCCCTTGACATTTGCAGATGTCCCTAGCTTCACGAGTCATGCAAATCTACCATTGTCCTGCACTTAAATTTCCCTGTTGCCTCTTGAATCCTCCCATCCCCATTCTGCCTCAGCTACAGCTATGCACATTGTTCCCTTCTCTGCCTGGGAATTGTCTCCTTGATGACTTACTAACAGCACTGTCATGTTTTGTACATTATTAACTGTAAATTGTGCCTCTTCTCTGTTTTGTTCCTGTTAAAATGTGCGATATGTACCTCCTCTATGTACTATGTAACTTGCACCTCTGTATAACTGTTTGGAATCTCCTATTGTACAACACTGTATATGTATTGGTTTTTACCTGTTCCTTGATTTGTACTCTCCCGGGTTGTGCCTGAAAATAGTCACTTCTTTCTAGTGCACTTACTCGGTTACCAAAAGCAAATAAATAAATACATTTTCTGGCCATGAGGCAGGACTGGTATTTGAGCTTCTCTTCAAAATTAAGCACATCTGCGAGGGAGTAAAGTGCACAGGAATGGGTGCGGTGTTCAGTGCCAGTCAGGAGCCTACAGGCCTTGTTTATGGACAATTTAATTTTGCTGAGGGCAGTATTGTCAACTGCATTATAGATGAGCAGGCCGTAATAGACTAAAGACAGGACCGATGAGGTGATGGCTAATCTGAGCACTTCAGGTGGAAGGCAGTCCTTGTGCTGACAGAGAAGACCAATTTGTGAACTGGTGGTCATTGTGAGGGTACTTATGTGGTGACAGAATGTGAGGTCAGAGTCAAAGTGGATGCCCAAGTATTTAGAGGAGGATACTTGTGTTACGGGATGGAGAGAGCTGGAGGAGACCTGTAGGGGGTAGTCTTTATGTTTGCTTTGGTGGTGGGCAAAGAGCATTGATTTTTTTTTTTTTAGGTTGATGACCAGTTTTCTATCTGTGAGCAAGTGCTCAATCTGATTGAAGGAGTGTTGGAGAGAAGATAGGAGGGCAGTGGCGCTTGGGTCAGAAGCAAAGAGAACCGCATTGTTGGCATAGAGAAGGATCTTTCTGGGGCAGTAGTTGAGATAAAGGCTGAAAAGAAGCGGACCAAGGATGGAGCCCTGAGGGACCCCAGAGTAGACTGGGTGGGAGCTGGAGAGAGTGTTGTTAAGTCTGATGCATTGGGATCTGGCAGTTAAATAGCTAGTGAACCAGTCTATGGGTCCTTGGGAGAGACTAGATTGTAGAAGGGTGTCCAGCAGTAGTGAGTGGTTGACCATGTCAAAGGCCTTTGACAGGTCGATGAAAACAGGTCTAGTACTATTTACCGATATCTAATCACCCGACATTTAATATACCGTCACTGTTTTCCCAACTGCTCAAAAACCCGACCTGTTCAATTACCGCATTACGAATTCCCGACAGATGCATCAAGTTCTTTAAACCATACTGCAACAAGCTTCAACTCTGCATTATATTTAAACATAGTCACATACCGCAACAAGCAACCATCAAGTGAAGTCTGCTCTCACTGGCTGCTGTCCACACTGCCAATAGCTGTCAAGCTGATGCACAGAAGCTGTTCCCGAGTCCCGGATTTAATGGCTGCCATAGCGTTCAGTCAAACTTCAGTAGTTTGTAGTTGGTAGGTAGACACCATAGCTGAGTCAGGGGTTCATGTTTGTTGAATAGTTCCTTCACAACGAGGCAGAGACAAGATAGTCACTGATGGCTATCTCTTAGTGAAGGAACAAAATTATGGAGACCAGTACTCTTGGTGCTGCCAGGAGAGAAAACGCTCACATTGTCTTGGATGAGTGACAACAGTGCTAGTCAGTGGGGAGCAATTATCATAAGCCACACTTCCCACTGTTCTCTCCGGACGCAATAGATGCACCCCTTGCAGAGGCTATTGCAGACATTATAATAAAGAGATGTAGATACACATGACAACCCTGCTCTGATTATTCAGGAGGTAATGTTGACACAACTGGCAGAGGTGTGTCAGAGTTTTCTGAGGAAACAGGCTATGCAGCAGATTATTAAGACAGCGAGGATGCAGCATATGCCTCCAGAGGCCCAATGTCTGGATGACCTTACCATTCTGGAGCACCTAAAAACAATAAATGGAAATCCCTGGCTAGCCTACGACTCAGTAATAGGGGATGATAGAATTCTTTTGTTAACCACCGCAGTAAACATAGAACACCTCCAATGTGCCAGATATTGGATTATGGATGGCACGTTTCAAACAGTGCCCAGAATATTCTGAAAACTCTATTCCATACATGCTCCAATTGGTAATACTGAAAACAGAAGAGTTCTGCCATTGGTTTATGCGGTCATGTCCTCAAAGTCACAAACTTGTTATCAGCAGTTTTTCCAAGATGTACAGGATATCGCTAATGAAGGAAACCCAAGTTTATCACCTTCATTTATTATTACTGGTTTTGAGATGACTGTAATATACACTAGCAAAGTTGAATTCCCAGAGTCCACCAACGAGGGATGCCTCTTTCATTTGGGTCAGATCGTATGGTGAAAAATACAGAGCCTTGGGCTAGCAGCACAATATGGGTTGGACACTGAGTTTGCCCTTCTATTAAGACATGTTGTGGCACTAGCTTTTCTACCTCCAAACAAAATTAGACCTACATTTGAGGAGTTGAGAACATTAATGCCTGATAACACCGCTCCCTTAGTGTCTTGGTTTGAAGAAACCTATATATCAGGGAGAATTAGGTGGCAAATGCGGATTAAAACTGTCATTCATAGTCCTCTAATGTTCCCTCCTGAGTTCTGCTCTATTTCTGAACAAGTCGATAAAGGTATCCCACACACACAGAATAAAGTGGAGGCCTGGCATCGACGTTTAAGTGCACTTGTTGGGGCTTCACATGTTGGCACTTTTAGATTTGTAGAGCATCTTAAAAAAGAACAGGTCATGACTGAGGCCACTATAGAAAAAGTTGTTCATGGCTTACCTAGATCACCTACCAAAATACGCTATGCAGAGAGAGAGATGAAAATTGGTAATATTCTGAATAACAAACAACAGCGGTCTACTCTCGAATGTCTGCGTGGCATTGCACATAATATGACCATTTAATTGTGCATTGGAAACACTGATGTTTTAAGCTTTTAAACTTTTATTTAATAAAGATTGATTTTAGACCGTCTTTATAACAGGATTACAGTGACCACCCGACACACAACCTCCAAGGTAAGAAAATATGCTTCCACTACTTTTGTTTATTTTTTAAAAGCATAATTCTAGACTTAGACACATTGTTAAATGCTTAGATTCTGCTTAGATGTGCTTACTGTTGTGTTCTACTCATTTTTGTGTCCCCAGCTGTTTAGTTTAGCTTCTGAATTTCACTGCTGTGTTCTGCTTGTTTTTGTGTACACTGATGATTCTGCTTAGAATTCTGCTTCAGAATTTCAATGCTGTGTTCTGCTCATTTTTGCGTGCTTTGTCAGGATGCTGAAAGTCAGGCGGTAGATGTGTCAGTAAACAGATGTGTCGGTATATTCCGTGTCAGGAAGTTAGTTGTCAGTAAATAGTATGGATCCTGATGAAAACAGCGTCCGTAAGGTGACCTTTATCCAGGGCAGAGTGTAGGAAGGTAGAGAACTCAAGGAGTACAGTGGTAGTACTATGGCCTGACCTGAAGCCATGTTGCTCCCAGTCGAGTATGTTGTGGGTGGCAATGTAGTCATTAAGTTGGTTTGACATTATTTTTTCTAGGGCTTTTGAGATAGAGGGGAGAATAGAAATAGGTCAATAGTTGCTTGGGGAGGAGCTGTCACCGCTTTTATGGATGGGAGTGATGACTGCTGTTTTTCAGGCCTGGGGAAATTGGCCAAGGCATAGGGAGCGATTGAGCAGGGCAGTGAGTGGTGGGAGCATTACGTCAAAGGTCATTCAGAGGAGCCACAGGTCAAGCGGGTCATTGCTAGGGCTGGTGGCATTCAAGGCTTAAACTAGGATCAGCCGGGCTTCCTGCAGTGAGATGGTAAGAAGGTGGAAGGGAGGTCGAGGGAGGGTGGGAGGTGGGAAGGGGCAATTGGGTCAAAAAAGTTGCTGGGGAGGACTGAGCTGAGGTCAGCAAAAGCAGTTTTGAGGCAGTCAGCGATACATTGGGGGTCTGTGGAGAGAGTGTCATTGATGTTTAGTGGAGATGGTGGGGGAGGTATGTTCCCATTTAGTTCTTTGGTGTTGTTCCAGATATTATGGGCAGACCCCCAGGAGGAGGCTAGCACTGATCTATAGTAGTGAGTCTTGGCCTTGTGAATGGCCCAAATGCATTTGTTACACTCGGCATTGACAGTCTGTCGATCTGCTGGTTTACCAGAGGAGATGGCTTTATGCCACAGACTATCTCTGTGTTTCAATTGCTTGAGAAGGGAAGGGGTGGTCCAAGGGGCATTGCATTTTTTGATGAGTGTCTTGGTGGGGAGGGCAAACATGTCACAGGACATGGCAAAGGAGCGAGAGAAGAAGTCAGTGCATCATCAGTACTGTGGGCAGAGTTTATGGGTGACCAGTCCCAGAGGGCAAGATGCTGCCTGAATTTGTTAAGGCATTTAGGGCAGAGATGTTGGTAGAATTCCAACTTTGGCATGGGTTGTGGAATTTGACAGGACCAGGAGAGGCTGACTGGACAGTGGCCACTTAGTGAGCTTGGGAGGGCTTGAATGTCAGCAAGTTTGTGGTTGCGGTTTGAGAGGATGATGTCCAGCAATGTCTGAGTTCCATTTGAGGGATTGTGTCTGGTGGGTTGTGTTACCATCTTGGTTAGATCCAGGGCTGTGAAAGTGTCCTTCGCATGACTGGCAGAATTGGCAAGCTAGTTAGTGTTGAGGTTCCCCTGCAGGATCTGCTCTGGTTTGTGGGGGAGATTAGATATGTATTCCAATACGGAGAGGATGGCAGCAGCCTGATGTCATGGGGGAATGTAAGTAGCCAAGATGTAGAGGGGGGGCCCTGGTGGGGTCAGAGGTGGTTTTGAGGGTAATAGCTTGGGCACCATGATCCAGTGGGGGGGGTAGAGCATGACCAAGTAATGAGTCTCTCATATATGTGTATATATATATATATATGGCAAAACCACCTCTCCATTTACCAACTCTGTCCTCCCTAAATAGTGTATACCCAGGGAGGGCAATGAAGGAGTCAGGTGTGAACTTCAAGAGACAGGTTTCCACCAGAGCTAGGATGTCAGGTTGGTGCTGTTGGACCCAGCATTGAAGGGCTGAGGATTTCTTCAGGAGGCTACAAATATCCATGGAGGCTTTATGAAGACCTCCTGATGGTGGGGCAGGGGACGGACCGGTGGAGCATGGTCCAGGTTTGGGGTGGATGTTACCTGACAATAAGAGGAGGAGACTGATTGCCATGAGCAGAGCTAGGTGGGGATGATTGTGATTCCTAGGGGGGTGGTAGGTGTGTTTGGAGGGTGGGGAGCAGGCAATTGGGAGACTGCGGAGGGCAGGAATGGTAAGGTGGGAGGCCAGGGGGAATTGGGGATTGACAACAACTGTGACTCGTGAGCAGGCAGGGGGTGGGTTGGGGACCTGTGGGTGGAGAGAGTGGGGAAGGAGTGGATGGAGGAAATAAGTGGAGATTGCAATGGGGTGATACCAGGTGTGGGTCGTGATAGAGGTGGGGGAGGGATAGTACCAGGGTTAGAAACAGGACTGAGTGGCTCAGGTGACCAGTGGATGGGATAGCCAGTGATTGTGACCAGGGGAGAGAGATAGGCATGAGAGTGACATAATGAATGAATTAATAAAGCTGTGTCTTCAGGTTGGTGAGATACACTGATTCCTTCAGTTGGTAAGGAAAATTAGGCTGGTTTAAAGTTCAGTGTGGTGTCTTCTGAGAGTAGAAAGTTAATAGACATAGGGACACCTTTAGAATGGGGAGAAATTAGGCTTGTTTAGAGTTCAGTGTGGTGTCTTCTAATTTAAAAAGTTAAGATTAACGCCAACAACTGTTAGGCCCTATAACTGCATTCTGTATCTTTAAAGGGAGTTGTAATATTAGTGAGAGAAGAGGATGAAGATTGCCTAGGGGTGCTGCAGAGGGGGGAGGGACAGTATTTAATAAAGGCTGGGGGTGGGTAAAAAATTCAAGCAGGAAGCAGGGAAAGTGAAGGAGAGAAAGTGAAACAAACAAGCATTTGTCATTGCCGAATGTTGCTTGCTTGTATGTGCTGTTTAGGTATTTGGAAGTGATAGTTCCATGCCTTCCTCCCAAGTCATCCACTGTGTCTTTCCGCTCAGTATTCACAGAAGAGTGGGAGGGGCAAGGGCCACAGCAGTACAGCAGTTGCCAAGGGGGTGAAGAGGTGGACAATAGTCCATTCAAAGGCAAAGAGTCCTGCAGGAGCTTACTAAATTGAGGTGGACAAGCGATGGAACCAGATGGCATCGCCCAAGGATATTAAAGAGAACTGCGAAGGGCGGCAGTACCTCTGGCAGCCATGTTCACTGGTCATTCAACATGAGTGTATTGGAGGAGGGCACATGTGGTCCCTCTACACAAATGCAGCAGCGGGGAGGCAGAGAACAATAGGCCATTCAGCCTCACCTCAGTAGTGAGGAAGATCATGGAGGCATTGCTTAAAGAAAGGATAGTGGGGCATCTAGAAGCCATGAGCCCAGGACCATAGACAACATGGATTCACAGTGGGGACATCATGTCAGACAAATCTGGTTGATTTCTTTGACTGGTTGGAAGTGAATCAGAGTGGGGCAGTGGACAATGCTTACCTTGATTTCAGCAAAGCCTTTGACACCATCCCACATAGGAGGCTGATAAACTAGCTGGGTAGGCTGGGCATGGGGGAAAGGGTGGTAAACTGGGTTAGAAACTGGCTAACAGACAGGAGGCAGAGAGTGGTGGTAAATGGGGTGCAGTCTAGGGAGAGGGGGTGACCAGTGAGGTGCTGCAGGGTCTTCATTAGTAACATTGCAGAGCGGCTGAAGGGAATTTTTTCACCAAATTTTCAACATAGCCATTTTGAGACCTCTGCTCATGAACAGTGTCACTGTGATTTTCTTAATCTGTCCCAAACATTGACTGCGCCATTGTGCGCTACATGCACAGAAACACATTTTGGGCAACATGTGAGAAATGGCAGCTGTACTGCTCATAAGGAGGTGTGGTAAAATAGCAATGTTGAAAATCTGGAGTGAAAATATTGAAAATTCGCGAACTTACGAGCATGCGTAGGAACTGCGTAACGCACGCTCGTAAAACAGTCATTTTTAGGAATTTTTCCACCAAATTTTCAACATAGCCATTTTAAGACCTCTGCTCATGAACAGTGTCACTGTGATTTTCTTAATGTGTCCCATACATTCATTTCACACACCAACTGCGCCATTGTGCACTACATGGGTGGAAACACATTTTGGGTGAGATGTGAAAAATGACAGCTGTACTGCTCAAAAGGAGGTGTGGTAAAATAGTAATGTTGAAAATCTGGAGTGAAAATATTGAAAATTCGCGAACTTACGAGCGTGCGTAGGAACTGCCTGTGCGTAAAGTAAAACAGTCACTTTGGAATTTTTTCATAAATTTTCAACACTAGACTTTGAGAGCCCACCTTATGAACACTGGCAGTGTCATTTTATTAATTGGTCCCGAAAGGTGATTTCACGCAGTGACCATGAAATCACTCTTCGGGCCCGATTAATGCCATGATAGTGCAAGTATTCATGAGGAGGGGTCCTAAAAACCCCATGTTGAAAATTTGGGCTCAACATTCCCAAAAATGCCTGAGATATGCAACAAAGTTGAAAAAAACCCTATTTATTCCATTATACAGCTTACCGGCATTTCCTCAGTTCGCGGTCGGCTTTGAAGAGTGCAGATGTGTTCCCGGTCCACCGAAGATCGTCGCGCCGGACTCTGCAGGTAAGTATGGGGTGGGGGTGTTGGGAGGCAGGGCGCCAGTGGGTGGGTGCGGGTTGTGGGGGCAGGAGACTACGAGGGACCTTTTTGTTTACAGGTTTTTTATTAAGGCGACGCGGGCGTTTGCCACACTGGGGTGGGCTCCCAGCATGGCAGCTGGAAAGGCTGTTTGGGGGTCTGGAGCTGATGGGGATTGGGCACCCCATTGGCCATAACAAGCTTTGCCACGCTGGGGTGGGCTCCCAGCGTGGCACCTGAAAACTTTTGGGGTGTGCAGCCATGGAGCCGGCGGGGATTGGGCACCCGTGTCGGCTATAACAACTTTGCCATGCTGGGGTGGGCTCCCAGCGTGGCACCTGGAAAACTTGAGGCGTGCAGCGTGGGCCGGTGAGGATGGGCACCTGTCGGCTATAACAGTTTTTGCGCTGGGGTAGGCTCCCAGGCGTGGCACCTGGACAACTTTGTGGGGGCATGGAGCTGATGGGGGATTGGGCACCCCATCTGCCATACAGTGTGTGCGTGGGGGAGGCAGCGCATCAGCACGCGGTATCGATTGCTAGTGTGTGTGGGGGGCTCTGCTCACTGAAGCAGAGCTCTCCCATTCAACTGTACGACCACTGCATTTTCAACTGCTGTCCTAGACAGCTGCAGCAGTGACTGGGGAACTGGGGCCGCACCTGCAAACACACTGACTGAATTGGAAGACGGGTGCCACACCTCCAAAAACTCGGATGATGGCACTATGTTTTTTGCACATGCCTGCAAGCAACATAAAAATGGGATTATTTTCAGGGCGTAGTTTACAACTGTGGCACAGATGAAACCTGATCTACACAGAGAAGTGTAGTACTTTAAGACCTAAAACAGCTGCACTCTAAAGGATCCTGCACTTCAAACAACCCTTGAAATGAAAAACTGCTGTAAACAGGATTAGATTCACATTTCAGTTAGCATTCACAGGGCAATTTTGAGAAACTTAACCAGTACTAGAATCAGTAAATAAAATTAGCTTAAAGTCCAATAAGAGTAGCAAAATTAAAAAAGTGGAGCAGCCAATCTGCAGGCAGAGCCAATGGTTCCAGCCAGTCGGCGTGGAGACGCTAGAAGTTTCAGCAGCGTACCTTCAGTCTGGTGATTGGTGGGCAGTACAGTGAGGAGGCAGCTGGCGGACAGAGGGGACCCACTGGGCTGCTTGCGGCAGCAGAGGCACCCATGTCAAGGGTGAAGGTTTGGTCTGGTGATCGATGGGCAATACAGTAAGGATTCAGCCGGTGGACAGATGGGACCCACCGGGCTGCTTGCAGCAGCAGAGACACCCATGTCAAGAGCGAAGCTTCGGACTAGTGATTGGTGGGCAGGACAGCGAGAAGGCAGCTGGCTGACACAGGGGACCCACCATGCTGCTTGCAGCAGCAGAGGCACCCGTGTCAAGGGTGAAGCTTCGGTCTGGTGATCGGCGGGCAGTACAACAAGGAGGCAGCCAGCAGACAGAGGGGACCTGCTGGGATGCTTGCAGCAGCAGCAGAAGCACCTGTGTCAAGGGTGAAGCTAGTGATTCAGTTCCTGGCCAGAGGGACGCTTCTTATTCTTGGAGGAAGAAGAAGAAGAAAAGGAAACCACAGCACAAAGGAGAGCTTTATCCACCCATGCCCTCTGTGATAGTTTAGCGCTGATCTTAAAAATGCTGCTGCAATATTTTTTATACAGATGTATACTTTTGGGAGTATTGTTTAACATCTGTTGCAGATAGCCCTGTAGCTGCTAGCCACACATTACTTGATTTCTAAAACCCAAATAAAATTTAATAAAAGCAGAGAGTAAAGGCATTCCCTTTCTCCTCATGTTTAGATTACTAAACAGTTTCAGCTGAGTCACATAAAATCTGGATTAATGCTATATAGTTGTATTTCATGGCATTGCCTATGTACATGTTATATACATGTTGAGTCACATAAAATCTGGATTAATGCCATATAGTTGTATTTCATGGCATTGTCTATGTACATTTTAGTTACATGTTGAGTCACATAAAATCTGGATTAATGCCATATGGTTGTATTTCATGGCATTGTCTATGTACATTTTATTTACATGTTGAGTTAGTCACATTCAGGCCTGTAACAAAAAGGTTAGAACAAGTCAAAATGACTGGGAAAATATCCCCATTGATCTGGGATGTCATTCCCAATTCATCAGATCATATGCCCCCTGGTACTGTCCAATGGGCACATTAGGAACTGCAGAAATACATTTCTAAAAAAACACAATTGTAATATGTTCCTTTAGCAGATAAAACTGCTTAGCAAATTGGCTTTTTTTTTTTTTTTTGCCTATATACGCTGCGAAAGTAAATGGCCTTTTATCTTTCTTTGACTCTTTTGTCATAAATACTGGAGGTTGTGGAGTATCTCAGCCCCCTTCCCCCCAATAACTTCCCAGGGGGGTTGTGGAAGATCTCAGCCCCTTCCCCCAATCACTTCCCTTGACAAGATGATTGATGTGGCATTGCAGGGGGCAATGGAAGCCACAGTTAGAAATGTACCTCCATGAAGGAGTAGGAAATACATTTTTAGTTTGGAGAGTTAGGCATTGGTAAAAGATATGTCAGAAGGTTAATGGCAGCAAGCCAGATGGAAGATGGCTTCTGCTCCCTAATACAGGACAATTACCAAATATATGTTTTTTGTAAAAAAAAAAAAAAAGAAGTTAAGTTTCAGGAATTGGCCTTTAATGTGTATTGTGAAAAACTTGCATAAAGGGAATAGGTATTGTTTAATAAGGAAAGGCACACCAAGCCAGGGCTTTGGTTGGATGTGACTTGGGAGCTCAAGGAAGTCAAGTAACTTGCCAAAGGTCACACAGAATGCAAGTGGTGTCTGGTGGGATTCAAACCCAAGTCTCTAGGTTTGTCTCTGCAGTGCCCTTAAGCACTACACTATTCCAAGTATTTACAGAAGTTCCATGCCTCCTTTTATGATAAAAAAAGCCAAACATGCCATTTGATCCAGTTCTAGCTTCTCAAAAGCATGCATGGTTGCACTAACATGTCCTTTTTGTAAGGGAATGCTGAGGTACAGCCTGTTTCAATTAGACGTGCCCTTGTTAGTGGCATTCATTTTTATTGTTTTTTCAGTAAACTCTGAAACTTGTACTGCCTGCAGCATAGCATTTTACACACACACACAAACACCTGCTGTGTTTAAAACAATGCATAATGAGCTTCAGACAGGCACATTAGTTTAGTTTAGTTTAGTTTAGTTTATTAGTCTAGGAATTAATACCTTTGAGCCAGGGCTCTTTTACAAAGGTTCCACGTCACAAAGAACATTTAACAAAGCACGATACACATTACAGGTAAAACCAGACAGGAAAGTTACATCATAAATTTGCTATTAACAGTTTAAGGCAGTAACGTTTTTAAGTTTCACAGAAAAACAAGCTATAACAGGTTCAAGTGAGTAGACAATTTCGAGGGTTAAGGAAACTTCCAGGAGAGGGTGATCATTAGGTGCCAAAAGGAGGCTAGAGAGGAGGGAAGGTGGTGGCGGGAGAATAAGAAAGAGGAAGGGAAAAAAGGGGGGGAGTGAGTTTGGGTGGGAGACAGGAAGTAGTAGAGGTACCAGAGGGTTCATTAGTCAGGGAGGAAGAGGCCTCAGATGTGAGGATGGACATGAGGAGTAGTAGTCTTTATCTAGTGCAGTCACAGTTGCTAGTGGTGGTGAGGTGGGCATAGAGCATGGATTTGAAAGCTTCAATCGAGGTTGAGGATAGAGTAGGTGGACTAAGTGCATTGAACCATGTCGGGGCCCTGTATGCGAAAGATCTTTGTCCCTGTGCAGTCCGGCATCTCAGAACCAGGAAAGGTTGACATTCAGATCTGGTGGAGGGTCGTGAGCCAGGATTCAGTCAGAGTAGGTTTTGAATACATAATGGAGTCAGTCCCAAGATAGATTTTTTTTGCCATTGTGCAGGTGAGATAAATAAGACGATTTGATAGGTTCAACCAGCCTGATTCATAGTACAGATCACACGTGTGAGTCAGTCTTTGAGCCCCCCGTGAGGAGCCGGCAGGCCTTATTTAGAGTGATTGAGATACGCCTTAGAGCAGTGGAGGTAGCTGAGCCATAAATAATAAGGCCATAGTCAATGATTGAGATTATGGAACTCTGTATAGCTATTCTCAATGCCGCTTGATTTAGAAATTGTGATTCTGGAATAGTATTCCAAAGCGTTGGTTCACTGTTTTCGCAGTGTTGTCAATGTGGGTTGCAAAGGTGAGCCCTTGGTCAAAAGTGATGCCAAGGTATTTGAAAGTATTTACTTGGTCTAGTGTAATTCCGCAGAGGTTTGTATGGTGAGTGGAGTATGCCTATTTTTGTTTTGGTGATTGGAGAAGAGCATGGCTTTTGTTTTATTGTGGTTTAGCACAAGTTTACTATCCAGGAACCATCTTTCAACACTAGAAAGCAAGTTGCAGGCTTTTTCGTAGGGAGTTTGGATCCTTGTGGGAAGAGAGAATTACAGCATCATCAGCGTATAAGATTATTTTCTCCTGGCAGATATCTGGGAGGAGTTAAGGAACTGGCTAAAGAGGCGGTCAAGAATTGATCCCTGTGGTACACCTGAGAGAACTGGTTTGAAGTCGGAGAGTTCATTAGAGATTTTTACAGCCTGTGACCGATTGGACAGGTAACTTTTTACCCAAGCACAAGGACCTTCGGCCAGGCCTAGGCTAGAAAGTAGGGAGGTAAGTAGGCCATGATGGACTGTGTCGAAAGCTTTTGTAAGATCGATAAAGACTGCACCTGCTTGGCACCCAGGGCTGAGTGGACTTCTCCAGAGAAATCAAGTAAGGCTGTTGTTGTACTGTGTCCTTTCCTAAAGCCGTGCTGTTGATAACAGAGTAGATTGTATTTGTCCAGGTAATCAGAGAGTTGGTCTGCCACTATTCGTTCAAGTGCTTTGGAGAGGGAAGGGAGTATTGATATTGGTCGACAGTTTCCTGTTGAGGGTTTGTCCCCCTTTGTGCACTGGCGTAACTATGGCAGATTTCCATTTGTTGGGAAATTGACTTTGGCAAAGTGACAGATTAAGAATTTTTGCAAGGGGGTGAATTACTTCATCCAGGGTGAGAGACAGGATTTTTAGATCTAGCATATCACTACTTGTTCTGGATTTGGAGCAGGCCTTTCTTATGTACTTGTGTGCTTCGTGCACTTTGATTTTCTTGAAGTAAAATTGTGGTTTGTCACGAGGGGTGTTTTGTGATACTAGGCTAGGCACAGGTAAGTCCGAGAAGAAATCTGGGGGGAGGACCCCATTTAGGTCTGTGAATGTCTTATTAAGCGCATCTGCAATAGACTTTGGGTCAAGAGTGGTGGATCCATCAACTTTCATAATGGTAGGTGACGATTTTGATTGTTTACCCATTATGTTTTGGATGTTGTCCCAAAAGCTCTTCCATCACCCAGGTGGATTCAAGGGCATTTTGAAATAAGGCTCTTCATTTGCCTAATTTGTGAGGTACATCTATTTCGTGCCTGCTTGTATTTTAGGGTATCATGAGGTGAGCCTGTGTCTCTGGCAACTGCCCAGAGGTGGTCCGAACCTTGGCTCGGCAAAGTAGTGTGGCAGTAATCCATGGATTTGATAGCGCTTTGATTTCACGTTTTACTGGGCGTATAAGTCGCATGCAGAGTTGAAAGATTTAATGAAGTATTCTAGTGCGGTATTAATATCAGTTGATTCAAGATTGGTGTCCAGTCCTGTTGTAGGAGATGGGTTTTCAACTTGATAAGATTCCCATAAGGCAATACTCTGCTTGTTATAACTTTGGGGGGTGGCTTGAGAAATTTATTAGACCAGGTACAGGACACTGGGGAGTGGTCACTGAGGGATTCAGGGAGGACTTTAATGTTTTTTATCCGGTCAGGGTGATTTGTGAGAACCCAGTCAATAAGGGTGCTTGTACCAGTTTTGTAATTTTTCCGGGTGGGGTAGGTTACCATCTGAGTCAGGTTTGCTGCTAGGATGTCATCTTTGTAAGAGCCAGTGTCAGAGCGAGCCAGTTTATGTTGAAATCCCGAGGAGGAGGCTCATTTTCAGAGGGCTGCAGACTAACAAAATCAAGTACAGACTTAATACTGGCACGGTGGTCTTTTGGAGGGATATAGACTGCGCCACTGTGAGAACTTTGTTTTGTGCACCAAGAAGCAGTTTGATAGGGAGGAGTTGCATCTGCGTATTTGTGGGGTGAAGCTGCGCGTTGACAGGAGAGGTTGTCCTTTATGTAGATAGCACAGCCCCACCTTTCTTGCTTGCCCGGTCGAGTCTGAAAAGATTGTAGCCTTCAAGCGAGACCGCATGATCCGGTGCTGGGAGATAGCCAGGTTTCCACAATGGCTAGTGTATATCAGGGTTTTGTCCAGCGAGTTTGAAGAGATGCCAATTTGGGAAGGAGGCTGCAGATATTTAGAGTGATAATGGAGAGACCACTACCAACTTTCCCTGTTTTGTCAGCTTCAGTGCAACAGGACCAGGGTTTGGGTGTATCCACCAGATATTAAAAGTAGGAGGAGCAGGAGTTTCAGCGATGCCATTACGTAGTTCATAATAGGTTGGAGTGAGTTTCTGCTTGTACTTTTAAGATGCTTGGATTGTCTTCTGGAGTCCCAGTAGAGGGTGATCGTTAGTGAGTTATAATGATGTGGCAGTTTCCAATTAAGAAATATGGCTCTTTGCACCCAGGTATTAATTGGGTGATGTTTGTTTAAGACTTCCAGAGTAAAAGCCATGGTACAATGTTTCAGGTAATAGTATAGAAAGGTGAGAGTAGGTGGAGGGGTAGGGTAGGCGGAGGGAGTTGGCATAAAGGGAAAGGAGGGTGAGGGTGAGCAGGAACAGGTGGTGGGGACTAAGCCAAAGCATTTTTTGTGAGGCAGGAGAGAGCCAAGAAGTAGTGTGGGCTAGGCAGTCGGGGTGGCGAGCAATAGGAGAGGTGGTGGAGTGCAGATTTAGTGGGCTAAGGTGGATAGCTAAGCACTATGGCGAAGTACAGAGAAAAATGAAAAAAAAAGACTGGGAGGGTTTGGTGCCAGAGGGTTTAAGAGAAGTACTATAGTACTGTTGAGATCCAGGATCACATAATATGTTAAAGTTCCTGAAAGGTGATAAACTGTGGCCTGGGCATATGCAATGTGTAAAATCCTTTTGTCTATATGTTTCCTTTGTTCTTCAAAGTCCTCAGAGATAAGTACAATACCTTGGGAGTAGGTCAGACAGTAGGCATATGCAATGTGAAATCCTTTTGTCTGTATGTTTCCTTTGATCTTCAAAGTCCTCAGAGACAAGTACAATACCTTTGGAAAAGGTCAGACAAAAATGTTGATTCAGTCACAAAATGTGTTAAAATTCCTTTGTTCTTTAAAGTCCACAAGGCGCGTTGCTTTAAGAGTGGTCAGATGAGAATGTTGAAAATGTTGATTCAGTTGCAGGACCCAGCATCACCATGTTTGTAAGACTAATTGTAAGGCATATGCTTCCTTGGGGAGGCTTCAAGAAAGTTGATTTAAAATTAAAAAGCTGATACCTGATGATGGCGATTTGCAGAAATTCAGTCCAGGAGACTTTCACCAATGTTGTGTGCAAGAATGGCACAGGTATTCACAGCAGAAAAACATGTAAATGAACAAAAACTAACCTACAGACACAGACAAGTACAAACAGCCACCCACACAGCCCTAGGAGGAGGAGCTTGTAATGTAATAATAATAATAATGTAAATAGAGTCTCATCTTTTCACTACCAAATGTAAACAGCAACAGCACTTGTAGCTGTCTGAATTGCATTCAAATTACAATAAATCAGTACACAGGGTGCTGAAACAAAACTTTTACCAAGTTATGATCTTTTCTAAATCCCATGAAATCCACAGACATTTCTATGACCCTTTTTTAACTTTCTAAGACACTTTCTTTACTTGCAAACACATTATTATACCTATTATTTTCAGACTAGCATATTTATCTCTAAGGCTTCAAAAAGCATATTTATAAAAGAGGGGTGGAACATTTCAGTCACGCCCCGTTTACTGCAAGGAGTGCTGACGCAGCTATCAGGCAGGTGAAACATTTCAGTCACGCCCTGCTTACTGCAAGGAGTGCTGACGCAGATATCAGGCTGGTGAAACATTTCAGTCACGCCCTGCTTACTGCAAGGAGTGCTGACACAGATATCAGGCTGGTGAAACATTTCAGTCACACCCTGCTTACTGCAAGGAGTGCTGATGTAGATATCAGGCTGGTGAAACATTTCAGTCATGCCCTGCTTACTGCAAGGAGTGCTGATGCAGATATCAGGCTGGATGCCAAATTTGTGTCAGACAATTTTTTTTTCATTGGAAAAATACTTTCTGAAAAGAAAGATTTTCTTGTAGAATTTAAACCAGTAATGGTATTTTGAGCTGTTAACAAACTACATTTAAATTATAAGGCCCAGGTATTCAAAAGAGTTGAGCCATGCGCAATAGGGTTGCACCTGCACAAGTCTGAAAATGCGCCATTCTGCAATATTCAGCAGGAGGCAGTTGCGCCCCCCAAATCACACTGAGCAACAGCGCAATGATAATGAATGCATGCACAACTGAAGGGGGAGGAACCATGCATAAATGGTGCAGTGCGATATTCAACAACATGCGCCATGCGTAATAGGGGAGCCAGCGGAAGTTGTGCCATAGCGGAAGTGAGCCAAAATAAAAGGGAGCAAGGTAGAGGCGCAAGAATGCTACAGGGAAGGCACATGAGGCCAAAGTCTAGCAGGACAAACTGGGCAGCAGGGACACACAAGACAGGCCAGAAAAGGGCACCTGGAATCAACAGGCTCAGGGGAAGGTGTGGGAAGCCACAGTGCAGAAGGGGGAAGTACGCCACACAGCAGTGAGGCCAGCACAGGCAGGTGTTCCCGGTGCAGGGGAAGTAGCAGCCAGGACAGCGGGGGGAATACAAAAACAGCTGCCGGGGGGTGAACACAAGCTAGGAACATGGCCAGTGCCACCATCCAGGTGGAGGCAGTAATGAGGGGGGTGAGAAAGTGGGCAGCAGGGGGGCGTGGCCATGGAAGGGCCCGTCGGCAGTATGCCCCTAACAGGCAGTACCAAGTCTGCACCAGCTTCGAGCTGTATAGTGGTACATAGATTGTGGGCTGGTACCACCTGAATCGGGCAATTCTGAGGCAGCTCTGTGAGCTGTGCAGTGATGTGATACAGGCACCCACACGACGGAGCCATGCTCTGTCAATGGAGACAAAAGTGACAGCATGCATGTGCTTGCTCGCCACGGGTACTTTCCAGAGACCAACTGGGGACACCACAGGCATAACCCAGTCAGCCATGTCACGCCACCTCACCCAGTTCCTCAGCGCACTGCTGCCACATGCTGCGGAGTACATCCATTTCCCCAGCACACCGGCGGAGTGCACAGCAAACATACAGGAGTTCCACAGGGTAGCACGTATGCCTGGCATGCTAGGAGCAATAGACTGCACCCATGTGACCATCCACACAGCACCTGGCCCCGAGGGGGCCACATATATAAATCGCAAGGGCTATGCCAGCATCAACTGCCAGGTGGTGTGCGATGCCAGGGGGTGCATAATCAATGTCTGTGCCATGCACCCTGGGGGAGCATATGATGCCTTCATCTGGCACCAGTCGGCACTGTGCCACAGATTCGAGAGTGGGGATATCCTCACTGGCCACCTAGTGGGTGAGTATGCAAACCACACAGACAATCATAGGGCCTGGGGGCATGGTCAGAGGTGGCATGGGTAGTGGCCTACATGGCCCGGGGCAGGACGATGCTGATCACCATACTAACCTCCACCCTCTACACAGAGGTGACAGTGGATACCCACTCTGTCCCTGGCTGCTCACACCCTACCAGTGTCCCGCTACCCCATCGCAGCAAGGCTACAATGAGGCACACGCCACCACACGTAATGTCATTGAGCGGGTGTTTGGGATGCTGAAGGCATGTTTCCGTTGCCTGGACACCTCCGGCGCTGCCCTACAGTACATCTCCTCAAAGGCCTGCGGGCTATTCCTGGCCTGTTGCATCCTGCACAACATGGCCAACGAATGTGGGATAGCCGTACAGGTTGAAAAGGGGGACAGCGATGGGGACGATGAGGACGCCGGTGACAATGGTGATGGGCAGCCCCCCCTTGGGCAATGGGACCTCCAACTGCTCCGGCTGGCACAGCTGCACTGGGACACCATCACGGAGAAGCACGCTAGCTAACCCAGGTAAGTCATGGGGCCATGCAACCAACAGTGGCTAAGGCACAACCCACAAACACGCATGGACACACACCAGGGTGCATGCCATCAAGGGAGCTGGCGGGCATGGAACCACACACACAACCAGGGATGGGTGAGGTCTAACATGCCGCATGAACACACACACACACACTGCACGGACATGCACAAAGGGTGGAGGCCACACCGACCCAGAATGCCACCCCTAGCCACACACATATGTCCACAGACCACCACGCACACTGCCTGTCCTTGTTCGTCTGTCAGATGCTGAGCACCATTGCACATTGGTATACAGCGCAATGCAGGCATCATCATGCACACACAACTGTGGACAGCAGCCGGGAGGGTGTGCAGATGGACTGTGTGTCCGCATGCAGGGCCGGGTACCCACCCATGCAATGCCCGCTGAATGACACAATGCACACAGGGCAGCACCAGACAGTAGCCATGTTGGGAAACAGGAACACTATAAAACTTTCACCAGGGACAGTAAAAAAGAAATGAAGAAAGCCAAGGCAGATAATGAAGTAAGGATGGCTGTAGCCACACTGGACAACAAAAAATATATAGCTATATATATATATTTTTATGTGGAGAGTTTAAAAGGAGGATAGCACACAGTAGGCTAATTAAAGATGGTCATAATATAATAACAGATGGAAAAAGTATAGCGGACACATTTAATCATCACTTTGCAAGTAAATTTAAGGTAAAGAAACAGGACATTGTTGAAATATAGTGATTGATATGTGAACATATCACAGAAATACATACAGACAATGCTTATAAAAACATGGTAGGTTTGCAGTTAAACAAATCCCCTAGACCAGATGCAAGCAGAACAAGCAAAGCAAGCAAGCAAAACTTTATTTATATAGCGCCTTTCAAAATCAAGGCGCTGTACACAGTATAAAGCACAAATATTATAAAACAAACAGCAGTATAACTTATTTAAAATCAATCTGGGAAAGCCAATGAAAATAAATACATTTTTAACATAGATTTAAAACTACTGATGGCCAGGCATTCTCTTAACCGATGAGGTAGAGAATTCCACAGGGTTGGTGATGCAACTGAAAAAGCACAAGCTCCAGAAGTTTTTAAATGAACCTTGGGACTTTCTAGCAATCCCTTGTCAGTGAATTGGAGAGGATGATTGGGGCAGTAGGGAGTCAGGAGATCTTTCAGGTAGTTGGGTCCCTGTTCATGTAGGGCTTTAATGGTAAGCAAGCCTACCTTATAGGTGATCCGCCACTGAACCGACAGCCAGTTCAGTCCACGCAGCACAGGCATAATGTGGCTGGTCCTAGAAGTGCCAGTCAACAGCCTGGCTGCAGCATTCTGCACTAACTGCAAGCGGTAGATATCAACCCCAGACAGCCCTAGGTAGAGAGCATTGCAGTAGTCAAGATGGGTAGTAATGAAGGCATGGACCAGTGTTGGAAGGTCACCTGGTGGAACCAGGTGTTTCACCCAGGTGATATTCCTCAGATGGTAAAATGAGGATTTAACCAGAGCTGACACCTGAGATTTCAGGGTCAGACCATCATCAAAAATAACACCCAGGTTATGCACCTGATCTGAGGCAGTGAGCTGGACACTATCAAGCCATAAGCCTGACATGTGCCCAGCCCCCAAACCCGCCCCCAGGTGACCCGGGTCCACAACCAACACCTCAGTCTTATCCAGATTCAGTCTCAGCCAACTACAGCTTATCCAGTCTTTGGTCTCAGAGAGGCAATTATTTAGCACAAAGGACACATCAACCTGTCCGGGCATAAAGGACATATACAAATGGTGTACACCCCCAGTTAAGAGAATTGGCAGAACAACTGTCAGGTGCAATATGCATGTTATTCAATAAGTCACTCAAGGATTGCAAAGTAATGCTGGAATGGAGAAAGGCGAATGCTATTCCTATACATAAAAAGGGTGACAGAGGCAATGTTGAGCATTATAGACCAATTAGCCTGACTTCTGTAGCAGTTAAATTAATGGAGGGATTTTTGGAAAGATATGATCCAAGAACAGTTACATAAAATAGTTCAGATAGCTGTAACACAGCTTTATGCAGGAAAGAGCTTGCCTAACAAATTTACTGTGTTTCTTTGAGAATGTAAGCTGCACATTGGATAAGAGCCTCACATGTATATGGTCTCTGTCTCTCCAGAGTGAGTTACGCATCAGGTGACCCTATTGGCCAAACATTTTGTCCTATTCAGCATATTTATATGGTCTCAACATGTTCAGGAATTTCTGGTACTGTGACAAGAATGGACCCCCCTTTTTTTTAAGCCAGGGCATATTAACTCAGGAAATCACTACTTAATTACTTTTAGATGTTTGCTGACAGCACTCTTTTCAGCACATGCAATATCCCCAAGATTCTTCTTTTTAAAGTTCAAAAGGTGTCACAAGTATTGGTAGCATATTTTATTGTACCTGGAAGTTCTTTTTGATTAGTCCCATTGCTACAAGCACTATTGGAATGATTTGTGTGTCCTTATTCCACATCGGTTTGGTTTCCGATGGCATATCTTAGTATTTCATGACTTTGTGTCTCTCTGTATTCAGCACACTGTAGTCACTAGAGATAGCTATTTTGATCAGCAATGCTACTTTTATTCTTTTTTTCTTGTATTATAATATCTGGTTTTCTTGCTTCTACCTTCTTGGCTGTTGGTATTAGGTGATCCCATATGATCATTACTTCTTCATTCTTTGTGGTTCATGCTTCCAGTGTTTCTCTGCTATCTATATGTTATAGTGTCTGCACAGTTTCCAGTGGATCAGTCTTGCTACATTGTTGTGTCTCTTTGCATACAGGCCTTCTGCCATGAGTACTTCACATCCAGCCAAGAGATGCGCAACCGTTTCTAATTCTGTACTACAGAACCTGCACTTACCTGTTTCTCCTGTTTTTTCTATAGATTTTGTGAACCATCTTGTGTGTAGTCCACTATCTTGGCCTGCCATTATCAATCTCTCATTTTGTGACCTAAATTCACCTCTTTTGAACCACTCATGGGTCAGGGCTTGATCGACCTTTGGTTGTTCCAGTAGCTCCCTGTATTTTTCACTATACTTATGGGGTTTCCAGTTGTTTTTTCTTTTCTGTTGGGCTTTGTCCTTATAATCCTTTTTCTGATTCTTTGCACTTTCTGTTGCTGGCTGTTCCTTATCTAGTAATGGGTTGACATTCATCTCTGCTACCTTCCTGAAGGCTTCTCCTAATTTGATGAGTGAAGTCATCATAGGCTTATTTTCTTCATGATGTAGGACCTTGACTATATTTGGGTCCAAGGATGTCAGTAGGTATGTATGTAGCCCCACTATTGTTGACCTGTATGTGTAATCAATCTCAAGGAGGCTCATGCCTCCCTCTGACCTTGGGATGTATAGTCTTGGCATGCACTGGTTTTTATATATTAACCGGTGGGCATGAAGCAGTTTTCTTGTTTTTATATCTAGCTGGTTCAATACTTTCTACGTCCAGTCTATCACACCAAAACTGTATGATATCATTGGAAGGGCGCGTTGGTTTATATTTTGCACTTTATTTCATGTTGTCAATGCAGTTTTCAGTATGAGCTTTAACCTTATAAAATATTCCTTGCTTATTTTTGCTCTGATTTGTACATGCTGTGTTGTTGCCCCTTCCTCTATTCCCAGGTATTTATGCACTCCCTCTTGCTCAAGTTCTTTTATGTCACAGCCCTCCGCCAGGTTAATGTTTTCTTTATGGGTTAACGTTCCTGCTATAAATGTTGCTTTGGCACATTTGTCTAGGTCAAATAACATCCGTATATCATCAGAGAAGGTCTTAATGATTTGTAGTTGTGCTTTCAGGTGTCTGTCAGATTAATTGTAAAGCTTTAGGTCATCAACAAAGAGGAGATGTGATGTTAGCTGTTGATTGTTTTTGTTTCTGGGGTTCAAGCTGTATCCATAGCCTAGACTTTTGATTAGGCTACTTAATGGATTAAGAGCAAGGCAAAACAGAAGTGGTGGCAAGGAGTCACCTTGAAATATCCCTCGTTGAATGCTTATACTTGGGACGGTGATTTGACCTTTCTTGTGGTTTAATTGCAGGGTGGTTTGCCACTTTCTCATAGTGGTTGTGACAAAATTTATTAGTGTGGGATGTATCCTATAGATCTGTAAACACCTCATGATCCAGGAGTGTGGGGTGCTGTTGAATGCTTTTTTGTAATCAATCCATGCTACACTAAGGTTTCAGCATTTTTTGCTGCACTTCGGAGTGAATTCACTGATGTTTTATCAAGTGATCCTTCTGAGCAAAACTTGTGTTGCATTCTGCACATTTATACGGTTTCTCTTCAGAGTGAACTCCTTGATGTTTTTATCAAGTAAACCTTCTGAGCAAAATTCATGTTACATTCAGCACATTTATATGGTTTCTCTCACGGGGTTAGTGTCTCCAAATGTTTAGGGATTTCTAATACCATGGCAAGAATGGACCCCATTCTTTAGCCAGGGCATATTCAAAACTCAAGAAATTAGTACTGTATTAATCTTTGATGTTTGCTGAGAGCGCTCTTCTCAGCACATGCAACATCCCCAAAATAGCTTCCTTTTGAAGTTCATAAGGTGTCACAAGTATTGGTAGCATATTTAAATGTGCCTGAAAGTTCTTTTTGATTAGTCCCATTGCTCCAAGCACTACTGGAACAATCTGTGTGTCCTTATTCCACATCAGCTTAGTTTCTGACTGCATATCTTGGTATTTCATGATTTTGTGTCTCTCTGTACGCAGCACACTGTAGTCACTAGGGTGGCTATTTCAATCAGTAATGCTACCTTTGTTCTCTTTTCTTGTATTACAATATCAGGTTTTCTTGCTTCCACTTTCTTGGCTGTTGGTATTGGGTGATCCCATGTGATCATTACTTCTTCATTCTCTGTGATTCTTTGTGGTTCATGTTTCCAGTGTCTCTGCTACCTGTATGTTATAGTGTTTGCACAGTTTCCAGTGGATCAATCTTGCTACATTGTTGTGTCTTTCAGTATACAGGCCTTCTGCCATGAGTACTTCACATCCAGCCACAAGATGCGCAACTGTTTCTAATTCTGTACTACAGAACCTGCACTTGTCTGTTTCTCCTGTTTTTTTCTATGGATTTTGTGAACCATCTTGTACGTAGCCCACTATCTTGGGCTGCCATTATTAGTCTCTCATCTCGTGGCCTAAATTCACCTCTTTTTAACCACTCATGGGTCAGGGCTTGATCGACCTGTGGTTGCTCCAGTAGCTCCCTGTATTTACCACTGTAATTATGGACTTTCCAATTGTTTTTTCTTTTCTGTTGGTCTTTATCCTTATACTCCTTTTTCTGATTCTTTGCATTTTCTGTTGCTGACAATTCCTTATCTACTTTTGGATTGACACCAATCTCTGCTACCCTTCTGAAGGCTTCTCCTAATTTGATGAGTGAAGTCATTTTAGGCTTATTTTCTTCATGATGCAAGACCTTGGCTGTATTTGGGTCCAAGGATGTCAGTATGTATTTATGCAGCCCCCACTTTTGTGGATCTATATACTGCATGCTAATGTCCTGCTGACTAAAACTAGATATTTAATTAGTATTTTCTTACAATGACGAAATACGTCAGTTATTTTTATATACATCTTTACAAAAGTTCCATCATCTTTTCTGATATTTAACCTCAGAAATGTTTTTTGAGGCATTACCATTTAAAAATATTGTACTTTGAATTAAATTATTATTTGTGCAATATTTCAGTTTTATTATTTGTATTAATAATATTCATATTATGGATCTGAACAATTCTGGATTCTTACTGATTGACACCTGATCACAAGGGAGTATGTTGACAGGCAATAAAACATGGTAATAGAGGTTTGCTAACCAAAATGTAATACAGGTCAAAAGATTATTAAGCAACTTAAACAGAACCATATGGAAAGTTTCCAGCATAGAAAAAATAAATAAATTACATTTTCAAAACGCAGACAGTAACCAGAGTCAGAGTAGGAGC
The DNA here is from genome assembly GCA_016271365.2 of Neoceratodus forsteri. Lineage (NCBI taxonomy): Eukaryota > Metazoa > Chordata > Ceratodontiformes > Ceratodontidae > Neoceratodus > Neoceratodus forsteri. Next base: position 445,594,297 of record CM057457.1, on the reverse strand, counting down.
AAATAAAATATCAATCTGCAGTTACCACCATTCTAAATAAAAAAATTATAAAGCAAAATCAAATTTTTTTAAAATGCAAGCTGTCACTTAAATCAGACGGATCTCAATGCAGCTGCAGCTAACCTTTCCACTGAGTAAACAACACAAATCTTAATCTTTAATGCAGGTAGTCATCAAAGCCAGTCAGAATACAAAGCAATCAACGCTACACCCAAGTAATGTATTCTACATGCTCTGGCAACTGACAGCACTATAAAAAATGTGATTCTCTAACAAAAGTATGGAAATGTGGTATTAGACATTTACAAACCTAATTCTCCACCCACTATCCCCCAAGCAGCAAAATGAAAAAGACATTACAGTTTCAACTGTCCTGAGTGTTGACAAATCAGCGGAAGGATCTTTCTTGTGGATTTCAGCCCTAATGCTCACCCCATTCTGATTTTGTCTTCAAACATATAGACCTGTGTCTCCCCACATGCTGCCAACAAACTATGGGTCATTCCTGAAGAAAACAGATACCATATGATGTTATCTGATCTTGCAGGGGGGGTGAGGGTTATTTTTTCCTCTTTTGTTGCTTGGGGTCGTATAGCAGTGGGGAGTTAGGGATAGAAACTCCTACTCATTTCCCTACTTTTCTGCTTTAAGCTGAACCCTAATTGGTACATTAATAGTTTTTTGTAAAGAATATTGAATGTAAGGTAATTACAGATTGGCCACATTCCACAAGTGGCTCTGCCAGGGAGACACAGAAACAAGTGGGATAAAACAAAGTACTGTTTATACTTATCCTTTATAAAATAGCAGAACTTAAGTACAGGTAACTGCAAACAGAAGAAAGGCAGGAAACACTTATGTAGGGTAAAGTGATAAATACACAAAGAGAGGGGGAGAAAGAAGAAGTGCCTTTGCTGAGACTGGGAAAAAAAGTAATGTGTGCTTGAGGACAGCTCAGGTTCCAGTTGCCTTGCTGGTGTGACTGATTAGTGTGACCAGAATGGTATTCTGGGAGGCCTGGGTTCAAGTCCCAACTGAGGCACTTACTTCTTTCTCCCCTCTGTACGTGTTCCATAAATAGGCACAACATAGCCACTTGATTGAAAATGAAGTACTAAATCCATTTTATGGAGGGTAGGAAGAAAAGGAGGTAGCCAGACATAAAAAGAAGGGGTATGCCCCCTGTACAGCGACACTATTACAGTGAACACATCAATGCTGACAGCATAGACAATTCACTGTAATAGTTTGCCCAAGCTCCCAGAATTGATCTTCTATAAGTTGGGGGGTGCCGGGGTCAGAGCCCCCCACATGGGGGGGTGCAAGGACAAATCGCCCAATAGAAAAGGAAACAGGTCTCCTTTCTGATTTATGTCAACCACAACTTGCAGTCAATGTAAATCAATCACACTGATGTCATTTGACAAAGTAGTTGCTGAACTGGCATCATAGATGCAAACAAAAGAAATAGAGTCCTAGGGAAGAGCAGCAAATGAGAAAACTGGTAGAAGAAAAACAGGAAACACCCTAGCTAAGGTAAAGTAATACATCCATTTCAGATAGTCTAAGGAAGGAGAAGAAGTTAATGAGCATAGATAGAAGGTTGAAGCAGACTGGTTAAGCCATGGGAGTGGTGCAATAGATGTGGAGTCACAGTCTTTGGGGACAATTTCTGGAGACTGTGGTGCTGCACCATTTTCACTCACCTCTCTTTGCTGAAGGCAGAGATTGTTGGACTCTAAGACAAGCTGGCAAGGACGAAGTGAATTCTTTGTCCACTCAGGGGCCACCAAGAATGCCACCACTACAGAAGATGCCTAGGCAAATGAATAATGGCTGGACCATTGTGGGCCCTGGAAGGGTGGTGGTAGTATGGGTACACACTTCTCAGCCTGTGCCAGTACAAACTTTCTTCACCATATTGATGATACAGGCCAGCTGAGAGAAGTCATCTAAAGTAGTGGCTAGGGAGGTGTGGGGGCATCCAAAGGGGAAGCCCCAAGGTGGAAGGAAGAGGTCCCCAGCTAAGGAGGAAGCAGATGCTGGTAGGGAGTTCTATCATTAGGGAGACAGACTTGGTGGGGAGAACTGGGCAGTAAAGAGAGGTAAAGTGCCTCCTGGAGCTTAGGCTTGGTAGGATAATGAGCTGATCCAGCGGATTGAGGCCAGCTGGTCACAAGTGGCAGCTAGATGCCATTAGAAAATCAGTACAAAAGACTAGAACCCCAGAGCAAATGCCTTAGGCAATGGTTACCCTAGAAGAGCATTGGCGGTGCAGCCAAATTTCAAAGAGAAACACTAATGCACATACCCCAATAATGCAAAGCATCATGGGATGCATATGCATGTCTTTTGTATTGCTTTTCTGCTATGGCCTTTCTGTGAGCCAAACGAGTAAGACCATCCTATGTCTGGCTGGCTCCTTCCCTCTGGGCAGAGACACAGGTATGACACACTGATGTGTCCTAAAAAGGATGAAACATGTGTCTGGTGCTTTCAGACATTGTTGGTTGTATTGTGAGGCCTTTTGTCACCATGTAATTCTGCTTAAAGTTGAACCAGTCCAATTATTTCATGGAGATTTGCATATGCTTCCCATGCAGCTTTGCTTATTGGGATATATGCACTTGTATTTCACTAGATGCCACTGTCCCCCTGGGGACAAATGACATGGCAAGGGATAGGGTAAATGTAGTGCATGATAATTTCTGACAGCTGGGTAGTGATCTGAAGCACATAGTGTGTACAGTGGCCTTGACTGAGGATAAGTTGGCCAGATATGTGGAAAACTTGCTAAGGGACACAACCCAGAGGATGGTTATGGGCAGAAAGTCATCTGTCATCAGAAATGTCACCAGTGGGGTCCCACAGGGCTCAGTGTTGGGGCTGGTGTTATTCCATGTCTTCATCAATAACATTGGGGATCGCATGAAGGGGAAAATCTGCCTATTTGCAGATGACACCAAGCTCTGAGAAGAGAGGACACAGCTGAACAAATACAAGACCTACAGTACACGGTGACATGGAAAAGCTGGGGAGGTGGTCCAGGATATGGTAGCCTAGTGTCAATACCAACAAATGCAAAGTTATGCATATTGGAGCCAAGAATTCCAAGACAGAGTACTACTTGGGCAGACTCCAGGTGTCTCCTTGAAAGATCTGGGGGTGATGATCACTAGTGACATAAAGCACTCCACACAGTACAAGAAAGCAGCAAGGGCAAACAAGATGCTGGGATACACAGCTAGCGGATTCAGTAGTAGGAGAGAGGAGAACATACTGCCCTTGCAAAGGTCACAGTTCAGGCCACATGTAGAGTATGGAGTTCAGTACTGGTGCCCACATCTCAAAAAGGACATTAACCTGCTAGAGAAGGTACAGAAGAGGGCTACAAAAAGGACAGTGAGTCAGCAGGGTAAGGCATATAAGGAAAGGTTGAGTGCACCAAACTTGTACTCCCTGGAGGATGGGACAGAGAGATGAAACACAATTGGGATCTTCAAGTACTTGAAAGGGATAAATAAGGTGGATAAGGAGGGTCTCTTTCAGCTGCATGCAGCCATAAGAGAGGGGGAACAGTGTTAAAGCAGCAGTACTACCTAGCCAGGAAGTGATCAATTTCCATTTTCTGTAGATCTACAGAAAATACGGTGTCTGCCTATCTTTTACTGCTGCTGTCAACATGGTGGGAGGCAGAAATGTAAACTAAACAAAACAAAGGGAAACTGAGCAAATTATGGGGTGATAGTACAGTGCTGGTGAGAAAGAGTAGCAGGGACATGCTCAACAGAGCAAAGGGAATAAACTGTTGAAAAAGCACAGATTTGTTTTTACATAGTACTGCTGCTTTAAATTGGAGGGTGGGAGGTTTAGGAGGGAGGCCTCACAGAGATGGTGGTGGACACTTGGAATGCACTGCCAGATGAGGTGTTCTCATTGAAGACATTGGGCAGCTTCAAGACAGGCTAGGATAGGCACCGGTGAAAGTAAGGATCATGGGTAGGGAGGATGGGAGAAGTGGGGGGGCATGGACAACAAGGGAAAGGGAACATTGTTTAACCAGGAATAGCACACTAGGCCAAAGCTTGCTTCCAGATGTGACCTGGGAGCACAAGGAAGTAAAGTGACTTATTCAGGATCACATACTATGCACCTAAGTGGCTGTGGGATTCAAACTCAAGTCTTCAGAGTTGTAATAGATCATTTATGTAGTCCAAGGTTGTGCATGGAAAGTGTACGCTGAGTCTTCTGAATTACTCCATATAAATTAACTACTAAAACTCCACAGTGTTGAATTTTGCAGTTTTCTATATAATTCATTACAAAAAATCCTACCTCATTTTTTTTTTCCAAACTTTATTTTTAAGTTCAGCATACACAGCAGTTTGAACAGTTCTTGTACAAACTCCACAGGTATATCACAGTATTCATGTCAGCAGCATACATAGTCATCAGTGCACAATTACTCAGTAGGACTAGAGTTGATACGTCATGCAACTTTATACAAAGAGTAAACTGAGACACTATATTTTAGTTCATCTGGAATGGTGGCTCCAACAATGGACTTATTTTAAGGTCAAAAATGGACAAGTCAAGCCCCATCTTAGATCTCGGGAAACCAATTTTGGTTCAGGGCTTTTTCCAGAGGCTCCCACACCCGACAGAAATGGTCTTCCCTGCCCCTGGCATTATATTGGGAATGTTCCAGTTTCACGTACTGGAGTAGTTTTTGCACCCATTCTGTAATAGTGGGCACTGATTCTCTTCTCCAGTGATATGCCATTACCTGCTTACCATGGCCATAGCTAATGGCCATAGGGGTCGGTCTAATCCCACTTCTTCCCAAGAACTGCCTGGTATGCCCAATTTTACCTCCCCAGGTCCCAATTCCTGGGTGTCATTGCATAACTATGATAATGCCCGCCCAGTAATTGCCGATTTTGGGACACTCCCAAATCATGTGGAAAAAGGTTCCTTGCTGGGCTTTGCACTTTGGGCAAAGGTCCGATTTGTTCCGGCCAATCCTATTTGCCAGGTAGGGGGTAAAGTACGATCTGTGCAATATATTAAAATGGGTTGCTCTTAGTCTGTCATTAACTGAGCAGTTCATACCCTTTTGTATAATATTTCTCCAGTCCCCCTCTGTTAAAGCCCCTCCCCCCAGTCTCTGTTCCATTTCATTTTAAGTATTTCCATCACAGGAGGTAGGCTCTCCACCAAAGCTTTATAGCAATTTGTCATGGGACTAGGGTGACTGGCCTGCAGGCTTCTCTCAATATTTCCTCTAATGGGGATCTCTGTGGAATTAGAAACTGTTCACCTCCTTCCCTCTTCCCTGACCCTCAACCAACTATGGACCTGCCGGTATACAAAAACATGTGAGGGATGCAGTTCATATGCGTTTGCTAGCCTTTGATATGATTGCAATTTGCCCTGGTCGTATAATTGGTATATTGGTTTTAGGCCCTTTCTATCCCACCTCTGCAACACCTGGCTGATGGTGTCTGGTATACTACCCTCCTCCCAAAGTGTCTGCCCTATCTGTGCATCCAGGGAAAGTGAAGGAGGACACCCCATAATCTCATTGGCCATACACCATGCTCGCAATGTACTTCTAGTAAAGTTTTTTTTTTTTGTGCTCCTTTGACCTCCAGTTCAGCACTGATGCAAAAAGGGAGTTACTTAGGGGGGCTCCCTCAGGGTCTCGCTTCAAGTCTACCCAGGCTTTCATCTCCCCAGCTGACTTATTCAAATCATTCAGTGCAGAAAGCTGAGCCACCAGGTAATATAATTGCAAATTTGGAAGACCATTTCCTACTGACCTCCAAAGTGTCTCTAGTCTAATTCTGGGTCTCTTATTACTCCAAAGTAGTGTCACCAATGCTCCTTTTAATGACTTACAGTAGTACTGGGGAATCCAGACCAGAAGGGACTGGAAAAGGTATAAGCATTGGGGTAATATGAACATTTTTGCTATGTTTACTTTGCCTACCATAGTAAGAGGGAAGATCTTCTACCTCTCACATTGCTCTTGGACCTTAGCCAGCAAGGTTTATAATTCACTTTAAATGAGGCCGGTAGTTTTTGAGGGATATCAACTCCCAGGTATTTTATGGATATGGCCAGGAGTATTTTGTATCCTTGGATATGAATGCTGGTGCTCACATCCCCAAGGGGGAGCCACTCACACTTGACCCAATTTATCTTATACTCAGATAGGGGTTCATACTCCTCAAAGAGCTTAGTCAAAGCTGGAATTGAGGACCATGGGTCCCTGCCAAATAGCAGCATGTCATCTGCAAATAGAGAAATGATCTGTTGTTCATTTCCAGTTGAACAGCCCTGTGTTTTTTGATCTTGGTGGATAGATGAGGCAAGAACCTCCATGGTCAGTCCATACAGAAGGGGTGGCAAGAGGCAGCCCTGATGTTTCCCCTGGTGAGGTCAAAAGGGGGCAAGAGGGTCAAGAGGGTATCTTTAGTGAGTATCTACACTTTTGGGGCTGTATACAGTGCTTTTATCCATGATCTAATCTTAGGTCCCTGCTGAAATTTCTTTAGGGTAGCAAACATAAACTCCCACTCCACCCAGTTAAAGGCCTTCTCTACCTTTAGCACCAGAAGGGCTCTGTTCCTGTCCCCTCCCTTCCCTGACCATCTATGGACTATCTTTAGGGTTCTGTGTAGGCCGTATTTTGCCTGCTTCCCCCTGACAAAACTGCACTGACCCTGATGAATTAAGGATGGGAGAATGGTCTCTATTCTTTTAGCTAATAACTTAGCTAAGATTTTGTAATTGGTATTAAGGACAGAAATGGGATAGTAGAATCCACACCTGTGGGGTCCTTAACTGGCTTCAGAATAACTATGATCATAGCCATTTGCAGAGGGGGGCAATGTTCCTGTCTCTAAGGCATCCTGGATCATTAGCACTAAAATGTTCAGATTTCTTTCCAGAAGACTCTATAAAATTCCACTGGAATCCCATCAGGACCAAGGGCTCACCCTACATTGGATTCCCAGATAGCATTCCTCGCCTCCTGTTCTATGACTGGGCAGTCCAGCTCCTCCGTCTTTTCCTGATTTAAAGATTTTAGTTGAATTTTGTCCACAAATGATTTAGGTTCAGCCCCACATGGATTTTCAGACTTATACAGAATTTCATAAAACAGCCTGAAGGTATCATTAATACGCTCAGGATCAGAAGCAGTTGCCCCATTTAGTTTCTCAATGGACAGTATTACTCTGGTTGCTGTTTTTCACTCTCCATGCCAGTCACTTGCCTGCTGTGTTCCCTTCGAAGTAAGTACCCAACCCTATTTTCAGAATCTCTCTCTCTCTATTCTTTTGGATGCCATTTGTGCTATCTGACCCTTCATCTGTTTTAGTTTCCCCATGTTTGTTATGTCTTGACTCACCATCAGTTCCCTTTCTACATCTAGGATTTGGTTATTTAGCTCCCTCTCCTCCCTCTATGGAGTTTTGCTGCAGAAGAAATTCTAGCTCCCCATACAACCGCCTTGCGAGCCTCCCAGGTGTTTGGTACCAATGTATCTTCTATTTTATTTTAAATACTCTTGAATTGTTTCTGTCATATATGATTTACATTACTGGGATGTGAAGAGTGTTGGGTCAAGCCTCCATTGTCTAAGTGGGGGGGATCCTTTGCCTGTTGGTATTAGGAACTCCACAGGGGCATGGTCTGGCATACAAATTGGGCCATATTGAGGGTCTTTCGCCCCTGTAAGAATCTGGAACCAAGAAGCAGTCAGTCAAGGTATATATTGTGTGCTCAGTGCAGTAAAAGGAAAACTCCTGCTTGGTAGGGTGAAGGTACCTCCAGACCTTCTTAAGTGCCCTGTCACTTGCCAAAGCTCTCAGGGCCACCAAGCTTCTCAATGGGGGCTTACTTCTTTTGCCAAAACAATCCCTATCTTGGTCCCAATAAGTAATGAAGTCCCCCCTCCAATGATGATATTGTCAGGGTATGTAGCCGGTGTTACCGTCAAATGGTGAAATAAGCCCAGGTCCTCAATATTAGGATTGTATATTGTGAGCAGTGTATACCTATTCCTTTCCGTCATGGCATCCACCACCAGATATCTGCCCTGGGGATCGGAAAGAGAGCCATGAACCTCCACTTTCAGTTGTGGGTGTATCCATATTGCTATTCCTCGAGCCTTTAAAGTGAAAAGGGAGGCCAGCAAAGTATCCTCCATGAGTTTGCCAGTTTACCTATTTCTGCCCTGATCATATGAATCTCCTGGAGAAAGTGAATATCTCCTTTCAGTTCGTTTAGGTAGGATCAAATCCTTTTTCCTCTCAACTACCATCTTTAAGCCATGTACATTCCATGTGATACACGTGAACACACTCATTTTCCTTCATAGTTATACATTTCCTGCTGAACACCTAGTATACCTCTTTGTAATACCCATAAGCTGGATGCTGTTTTTTCCTCATTTTTCCCTAACTCAAACAATCCCTCCCCTTAATTAAGTGACCTACAAACAACCCCCCTTTTAACAATAACATTTAAATTAGAACACCCTAAACAACCCCTCAATCCCATATACAAATCTTCCCCCCGCCTTTCTTACAGAGAACAACTAAGACCCTACATCTATACCTCCCCTATTGGTGTCTCTTTAACTTCTAGCCCCCTACTCTTCGTGGATGTACTGAGGGGTTCACATCCATTATTTTGACCACAATACTCTCTGGCAGACATTCCCATGCCATCCTGACCAGAGGCGGGGAAGTGGGAGGACAAACTCTCCTCTCTCTGGGCCAACAGTGCGGCGTGTTCCCCAATTTTAGCACTTGCACCTATTCAGGTGGGCTCATGGAGTTGGAATTGGGCTTGGTATCATCCTGAATGATGACCCTGAATACCTCAATCCCTCCAGTTATGCTTTTACAGGTTGTCACTAAATTGCTTTGACTCCCTCAGCAATGTAGAGCCCATCCCAGCAGCACTTCCACATACTTTTGACCCTGGGATTATCTCCCTCTCCCCCCATAACACATGCATGACATAACCAGTAAAGTTTTGTCAATTTAAACCATTCAAAAAACTAACTGAAACATCAACTTTAGAAATTACAATGTCCCTCTGATTTCTTGCTTCAGATGATTCTTACAACTTTGCTAATAGTTATAATCCACAAGCAGCACATTTTGAACCATAACTCCAACTTCTTCTCTGAACCATGTTTCCTGGCACACATCTAGCCTAAGCCTGGCAGAGGGGATAGTTGAGTGGGGCCCTCACATCCACTTGAATGTGGACATGCATGTCAGGCACTCCCGCTGTGTACCAATACCTGGGCTGCACCATGATTGTGGGCTGGAAATAGAATTTTGCACCCCAATTAAAATCCCTCTCAGGCCAGCAATCTAAGTGAGGGCTGTGGTAAGAGTCCACTGAGCAGAAAGAGGCCCACCTGGCCCAGCCATTGCGGGTCAGGAAAATTGGCCTCCCCCTATTTCACCCTCGACAGCAGAAGAGCCCACTTGAGCATCCTCCACTCTGCAGCACCAGGTGTGTGTTCTCTATGACCAGGCATATCATATATGCCCCCCTCAATATCTGTCCCTAAACTATGGTTGTCCCTGAGATGACCTACAGTCATACCCAGGTCAGTTTCACACAGAGTTAAGCCAAGCAAAGTTATCAGTCCCCAGTGTTATTAAACTTAATCAGTGGCCTATTATCTAGTTCCAATATGCAAAAGTCCATGATGAAGGATGGTGCTGCAGGACTGCTGCTTCGGAGGAGGCCCCGTTCCCTGTGATACAGGCCCCATATCCAAACTCTAAGGGTAGTCAAGATCAACCCGTGGCAGTTCTGATTCTAAACAAAACATATTTAACAGTACCTTCAGACCATATCCATCTGCTTCTTGCCAGGGTTCTTCCTCATTTTTGTGTGGTGTCAGTACCTGGGAAATGTAGTGCATTGCCACTTCTGGATCAGTGAACAACTTCACCTCCTGGTCCCTCAGCCCAATAATCAGCCTGGCAGGGTACACCATGGAGAGTTAGCAGCTGATCTCATGAAGCTTTCTTTTTGCCACAGTGAACGCCTGTCTCTACACCTGCAGATGTCTGGAGAAATCCGGAAAGATGGTAATTGTTTTCCTAATTTCTGTTATTTCGCCTTTCTGCTTGGCCACCTCCAGAACACACTGTCTGTCCTGGAAATGCAAGAATTTCACAATGACGTGGTGCGGCCTATATTCCAGGCTTGGTCAGCGGCCTGGTTATCAGTGGGCTTTCTGGATCTCTAGAGACATGAACACATAAAAAAATAAAGGGGAGCTGCTGGAGGTGAGGGGAGATAGTAAGGTGACTAGATAGATGTGGGCCAGGCAAGGGAAAGCAAGATATTATAAAAGGATGAAGGGAGCTGCTGGAGGTGAGGGGAGATAGTAAGGTGAATAGATAGATGTGGGCCAGGCAAGGGAAAGCAAGATATTATAAAAGGATGAAGGGAGCTGCTGGAGGTGAGGGGAGATAGTAAGGTGAATAGATAGATGTGGGCCAGGCAAGGAAAGCAAGATATTATAAAAGGATGAAGGAGCTGCTGGAGGTGAGGGAGATAGTAAGGTGAATAGATAGATGTGGGCCAGTCAAGGGAAGGCAAGATATTATAAAAGCATAAAGGGAGATGCTGGAGGTGAGGGGAGATAGTAAGGTGAATAGATAGATGTGGGTCAATCAAGGGAAGGCAAGATATTATAAAAGGATAAAAGGGGGGCTGCTGGAGGTGAGAAGAGAAAGTAAGGTGAATAGATAGATGTGGGCCAGGCAAGGGAAGGCAAGATATTATAAAAGGATAAAGGGAACTGCTGGAGGTGAGGGGAGATAGTAAGGTGAATAGATAGATGTGAGCCAGGCAAGGAAAGGCAAGATATTATAAAAGGATAAAGGGGGTCTGCTGGAGGTGTGGGGAGATAGTAAGGTGAATAGATAGACGTGGGCCAGTCAAGGGAAGGCAAGATATTATAAAAGGATAAAAGGGGAGCTGCTGGAACTGAGGGGAAAGAGTAAGGTGAATAAATAGATTTCGGCCAGTCAAAGGAAGACAAGATATTGTAAAAGGATAAAGGGCAGCTGCTGGAGGCGAGGGGAGAGAGTCGGGTGAATAGATCGTTGTGGGCCAGTCAAGGGAAGGCAAGATATTATAAAAGGATAAAGGGAGCTGCTGGAGGTGAGGAGAGAGAGTAAGGTGAATAGATAGATGTGGGCCGGTCAAGAAAAGACAAGTTATTATAAAAAGATAAAGGGGAGCTGCTGGAGGGGAGGGGACAGAGTAAGGCGAATAGATCTGTGTGTGCCAATCAAGGGAAGGCAAGATATTATAAAGAGATAAAGGGGAGCTGCTGAAGGTGAGGGGAGAGAGTAAGGTGAATAGATAGATGTGAGCCAGGCAAGGAAAGGCTTGGAGAGGTTACCTGGACATTAAAAAAAAAAAAGTCAGGGCCTAAATGCATACTCGGTATACTATATATATATATATATATATATATATTTCTCTTAGCTTTACTGTATTAAGCATTTGTCTGACTGTACATGTGCACTGTATTGATGTCTGTGCACTCTTTTTTTATTCTGTATTTTGCATGCTTATGATTTGTTCTATGTACAATTGCTCTTGTGAATTGTTCCCATGTCCACCTTGGAACTGAGTATGCTCAATGGTGTTTCGCCTGGTTAAATAAAAAATTGATTGATTGATTGTGAGCAAGATGTGTATATGTAAGTGTGAAGACAAAAGGGTGTACAGGAATATGTAAGCATGCAGAGAACACAGATTCCAGATCTGTGCAGGTATGGAAAATAGTAATTTAGCTTTAGAGGTGGCCAGTCCTTATCTTTAATTTGTGATGGAATACTGATGCGGTTATGAATCATCCTCTATCAGTTTTCAGGTATGAGTAACTTCAGGTACAATACTGATGTTCCCTGGAGGGCCTTTTGTACCTTTATCTAGCTCTGATCCTAAATTCTATTTATATTAACCAGTTTCTGCTCTTTTTAATGTGCAGGTTATGACATCCCAAAGGAGCAACTGTTATTGTTGTTTGAGATGGATGAAGAATGCCCATATGGTGATATGGAAGTAAGAGGGATCCCACAGCAGAAGAATCATCTTGGAAACACTCCTGGTAGTAACTGGATGGCCAGATAATGAGTTCATATGGGATTTTTCTAACTGTTCTAACCATGAGGTTAGGATGAATCGGTGTCAGCCAATGGACATTTAATATATACTGTACACCGTCATTGACAGTGCAGTCAGCAGGCAGCTGTGGAGGTGTGAGGAGGGTTGTGCTGCTCGCCCGCTGACAGGACATGTTGGGATGGGGGAGAGGGGTGGGATGTGAGTACCTGAGTGGGTGGGGGATTGGGGGCCACTACACTATGGAAACGGTATCAGGTTTGCACCCTAGTGCAATCTGGGAATGGGTGGGCGATTGCCTCTATATTATGACTTGAGATGGCACTGTTCAGGTGCGATCAGGGATGGTGAGGGTGGTTGCCTCTATATTATGGCATGGGATGGCACTGTTCAGGTGCAATCAGGGATGGGGCAGGGGACCACTACACTATGGAAATTGAATTGGGGTAATTTCAATATAAGATCAGAGATCAGGGATGGGGAGGGGGGATACTAGCCCACCAGGGCATCACCCTTCTATTGTGGTACAAGATGAACAGGGATGGGGTTGGGAGGGGGGTTCCCACTGGACAACCGGGGTGGTTTGGTGCAGGACTCTGCATTGATCGGGGATAGGGGCTGGGAGGGGACTGGCCTGGTGTATTCCACTGGGTGTAGCCATGCTGATGGGGTCATGATGAGCATGCATGGTGCCCGTTTGCACCATGCATACCCAATGAGCTCATTAGCATTTACAGGCTGAATATCACCCTTGTGGTTGTGGTGCATCCAGGTATGTGCCATGCAGTTCCAATTTCAGTATTCAGTACTGACCCTGGATGCGCTGCACTGGACATGATGACAGATCCCTCTGGGAAGGGCATCCAGGGTCGGATATTCAAACAGCATGTGTGATCAGTCCCGGTCACACTTACTGTTTAAATATGCCATCAGAGCTGGCTGGCGCATCTATTCTGCACGACAAACCTTTGCACGCGCAACCGGCTGATTCAGAATATGTCCCCCCAAATGTTTTTGCTACACTTACAATGTGAGTAGCCAAATTCATAGCCAGCTGTAACTTATTGAAAGAGCTGTTTATAGGACCAGACAAAATGCCATTGCTATATAGTAAATTCAGTCTGTTGAACACCGGGGAGAGTGTATCCGCATTTCTCTGCATACAAAGTACGATGTTTGTGAATTTATGCTGTTTTCTAAGATGCTACGTTTCCTTCTGAGGTGCATTTATATGGCCCTAAAAGGATAACAAAGTAACTAAGACCTCACCTTCATCTGTAACTAAAACTTTGACTTAAAGGGACACTGTCAACCCCCTTAGGTCTCAAAATGTCTCTAATTTCAAAAGCACATTTTATGATTGCTGACATTCTGTAAAGTTGCTGATGTAGCTGGTAGTTTGATTCGGATTCTTTTTTCTTTAAAAAAGTGAAAAACAAACTGTCCACCATACTGGTGTTACCACACAAACGCAGGTTTGTTTACATTCCTTGATCAACTCCAACTGTATCTTTCCTGGACTTGGGAATACCCACAGCACAGTCTAGCCCCTCATGATGCAGTGGGAGTTTAGGAGGCTGCTGCCTCACGACAGACTGCACTGTTTGGGGGTGTTTCTAATGCTCAGGAAGTATGCAGTAAGAACAGAGCCAGGATTGTAAACATAACAAGGTTGTTTATAAATATATATTGCCACCATCCTGTCAGCACAGTGGTTGGATTTCCGCTTGCAGCACCAGTGACCTGGCTTCGAGAATGGACCCAGGATGCTGGTGGGCCAGTCGGGGAGAGAGGGCCCGCACGTCAGATGACTGCTTGCCTTCTCTCTGGGGGAGGGCAGGGAGGTGACCCGGCACTTACTGACTCCTGGCAGACGGTGGGAGTATGACAGCGCACTGGGTCCCAATGACTAATGTGATGTGGTGAACGTCGGTGTACACCTTGACGTTAGTGGCACGCCACACCCCTTGGGAGCAAATGAGAAACAAGATCTGCGGTTGACCGGATGATGGTCGCCAGCTCCCGCTGCTGCAAGACCCTGAGCAGTCCATGGATCACCACAGCAGCACCCGGGCCAAAGATGAGGGCACTGGCCTGCTCCACTGGTGCCCTCCACCTTGGAGGGGGCTGCAATGTGGGGTTATGGGTGGCTGCGTCGGGGCAGTGTGGCAGTGAAGGGCATAGGTAGGCCTGAAGGAGAGGCAGGCCTGGAGTTGGGGAAGCAAAAAAAATATATATATATATGAATAAATACATTGCCATGCATTTCGATTCTACTAAACAAGAAGACAGAGAAAACAAAAAGCAACATTAATGAATTTTAGAGAAGATAAGAAATAATAAAATGTAGGATTTTAACTAGAATTAATACGATGAAAAATAGGTTAACAGTGTCTCTTTAAAGTTCTGTTCTGAATTTTACATAAAAACATAGAAACACAGAATTTGTTGGTAGAAAAGAACCACTAGGCCCACCCAGTCTGCCCAAGGGTACCCTGCCTGTTGTACCTCTGCAGACTCTAACTGGTCTCCAGGGAACCTTCCTTTTCCTTTTTCTGCACAAATGTATCCCTGTATCTGTCCCGTACATGCTTAAAGCTTCTCACCGTTCTAGCCTCCACAACTTTGGGTGGCAGTCCGTTGCATGCTTCTACCACCCTTTCTGTGAAGAAATTCTTCCTCACATCCTTCCCCTAGTCCTGGATCTAATCCAGTTATGGAAGAGCCTCCCACCCTGCACTCTGCTCACCCTTTTGAGATACCTGAAGTTCTCAATAATGTCACCCCCCTTCCTGTCCTTGTGTGTACATATTGCGATCCCTTAGTCTCTCCTCACAGGGCTTCCCTTCCAACCCCTGCATCATCTTAGTTGCCCATCTCTGGATCACCTCCACACTCTTTCCTGATGTGTGGTGTCTAGAATTGGACACAATATTCCATGTGGAGGAATACCAAAGAGCAGTACAGTAGCAACACCATCTGGTGATGGCCCTCCGTGTGTACCACAGCATTGCACTAGCCCTGCCCTGGTCATCACACTATGCTGCCACCTTGAGGTCTTCTGAAATAATAACCCTGAAATCCCTTTTCTGCCTAGTGACTGCCAATACCACCCTCTATTCTATATTCAGAATTGAACTCCATCTGCCATGACTTCAGCCACTCCTCTAGTTTCCCTAAACCCCTGTGCATTGTTTCCACTCCCTCTTGGATGTTCACCCTATTGCAGATCATGTTGTCATCTGCAAAAAGACAGACCTTCCCCTCCAGTTCCTCTGCAATGCTCCCTATGAAGGTATTGAAGAGGACTGAGTTGTTCTAACACTGAACTCCGCTGTACCCCCACTGGTCACCGCATCGTCCTTAGAGTGCATACTGTTTACCACTACCCTCTGCCTCCTATTCATTAACCATTTGTGAATCCACTTATCCATTGTGGCCTCCACCCTCAAACTGCTCAGCTTCCTAATCAGCCTTCTGAGTGGCACAGTGTCGAAGATCTTGCTGAAGTCTAGATAGGCTATGTCCACAGTCTTTCCTTTACCTATTTCCTTGGTATCCCAGTCAAAGTTATCTTTTGGATTTATTTGGTATGATATTCCCCCCATGAACCCAAGCTGGTTGTGTTCCTGCTGTCTATTGGTTTCTAGGTAATCAACCAGTTTACTAGAGTTTTCATTAGTTTCCTCATCACTGAAGTTAAGCTGACTGACCTGTAGTTACTACAGTAGATGGAACAGAGTGTGTGCAGAAAGTAACAAATCATGGTTCTCTACAGGATTACTCTGTGCTTCCACAGTTATATATTGATATATGATAAGATATGATATGCTATGATATGCTATGATATGATATGATATGATATGATATTACACTGGCACGGTAATGCCAGTATAGCTAGGTTTCAATGGCCACTTCTATGTTAAATCCCAAATTGTGCACTTTAATAACTTTGCAACTGTACAACTGATGCAAACGTAATTTTGAGTGCGCTATCTGGAATCATAGCTCTCTGTGTTTGTCAAGTTTTGTTTTGGTCGGAGGTGCGGTTGTGGAGATGCAGAGTGCCAAAAAATTTGAAATTTAGTATTTAGGTGCAAATAATTTGTCACGCCGTTTCTCTAAAATGGCTTAGGAGTTTGGTCTGAAATTGTTAGGGTATATGGGGTCTGGGTCATTTGAAGATCTGATGCAACAATTTTGATCCATTCAAAAGCTATTCAGCTTTAATGTTTCTCATTATATCCAATGGGAAAAATTAGATGTGACGTGCAAAAGCACTTTTTTGCATTTTCAGAAATGGGAAGGTAATTTTGTGCTGCCACCATCATGTTTTCAGTTAGCGACAGGGAAAAATGCTGTAATTCAAAAAATACTGTCTCTTGGTAAACACCAACAACTGTGTTTACCTAATCGGTGCCTGAGGAAGACGATTCTGGTCTTAGTTTCTTGAAATAATGTCAGAAAATATGTTTTTTGGGTTCAGCTGTCAGTAGTGTCGCAAATTTGTGACACTATGGCTGCAAATTGCGACACTACCTTTGCGAAAATGCTGAAAATTGTGGCATTACTTGTGCAAAACTGTTATAGATTGCCACACTAACATGCAAAACACCTGCTATTCATACAAAAGGTTTTTTTTTCATTCTTTTGGTAACTGGGTAAGGCCCACTAGGCACAAGTACCTGTTTTCAGGGGTGATCTGGGAGCACTTGGGAAGTTAAGTGACTTGCTCAGAGTCACAAAATATGCAAGCAGAGGTTGTGGGAACCAAACCAAGACCTGTTGGATGTACCAAGCTCATTCACAGCTCGTTACTCTAACCTCTAGGCTATAATGCCAGAATCTTGGGGGGGGGGAATTTGCGGCACTAATTCCCAGATTTGCCCCTGCACATTTTGGAGCAAACAGACCCCAGAATACAATTGCTCAGCCTTATTTAGGTAAACAACTGTTGGCGTTTACATAAAATTAGCATTTTTTCCCATTTTACTGCCTGTAAGGGGAAGGGATGTCGAGGAAGCTTAACATTTAATATATTGCATGTATGTCTCAAAATCAGGGTGCCCAATCCCCATGTCGGGAGTATAAGAATACCTCCCCCCCTTGCCATTGTCAGATGCTGGGAAGCCCACTCCCAATGTCCCCAGCTATACACTACACTCCTCTGTACTGTGGTACACTGGGGAACCCCACTCCCAGTGTCCCCAAAAATGTGTTACAATTATTTGCAGAGAGACAGGTGCCCTATCCCCGTGTCAGTACTAGACCCCCTCACAAGTGTGGGACACTGGGGAGCCCACTCCCAGTGTCCCGAGTTCTGTCCTACTCGCCAGTACTATGGGGCTCTGGGAAGCCCACTCCCCTTTCACAAAAGTCCCGTATGTAAACCAGTGGTACTTTTGCAAAAGTTCCACTGGTAAACAGCCCCTAAAAAATGGTTTCTTTGCCATGTCATTGTAAAAAAAAATGGTTGGACTTTTGGGCTGATATTTGAAGGGTAGCAAGCCCTTGTCCCACAGATATGTCTTTTACTGGTTTGGTGAAAAGATTTACACCAGTTCCATAGTTACAGCACTCCAGAATTGCAAATTTTCCCATAAGATAACTCTGTGGTAGTCATGGTGCCTTTCAGCGGCTATATCTTGAAAACGGTTTGAGATACGGATTTTTCGTTAAGCACAGCTTACAACACCTTTAGGTGTAGTAAGCATATGTGGAGGTGGGCAGGTCATAAAATACAACTGCGATGGAATTTTTTTGAAAGTTGCTATGGTTACTGAGATATTGCCATATTTACAGTACAAGGGTTACTTTGAATGTCTCTAGGACTGCACTATGTGTCTGTTCTTATGGGTAGATTGGAACGCAGGGCCCACAGGGCCTCCGCTCCCACCTATGAAACATAGAAACATAGAATTTGATGGCAGATAAGGACCGCTTGGCCCACCTAGTCTGCCCATTTCCCTACCTAATGGATAAGCTGCAGATCCTAGTTAAACAACAGCCTACTTTCTCCCAACCCCCCACTAGAATTGCCTTATGTCTGTTCCATGCATTCTTGAATTCCCTCACTGTTTTTGACTCCACAACCTCCTCAGGAAGGCTGTTCCATGCATCCACAACCCTCTCCTTGAAAAAATACTTCCTCACATTACCTCTGAGCCATCCCACCTCTATCTTCAAATTGTGCCCACTTGTTCTTGCACGTCTCTTTTTCAGAAAGATGCTACCCTCTTGAACTTTGTTGATTCCCTTGAGGTACTTAAAAGTTTCTATCTTGCCCCCTCTCCCTCCTTCCCTTGAGGGTATACATATTAAGCTCCTTTAGTCTCTCTATGTATGTCTTCTGGTGCAGACCCTGCACCATTTTGGTTACTCTCTTCTGGACAGCCTCCACCCTGTCTATGTCTTTGTGGAGATGCGGTCTCCAGAACTGCATGCAGTACTCCAGATGGAGTCTCACCAACTGTCTGTATAGAGGGTTAAAAAATTCCTGTCTTCTACTGGTGATGCCTCTCTATATGCATCCCAGTATCCCCTAGCTCTCCTTACTGCCGTCTCACATTTATTTCCCACCTTTAGGTCATGTGATAAAACTACCCCCGGTCCCTTTCCATTTTTGTTGTTGTCAGTATCTCATCCCTCATTGTGTAACCTTCCCCTGGGTTTTTGTTTCCGAGGAGCATTACTTTGCACTTCTTTACATTGAATCTAAGCTGCCACATATTTGACTATTTCTCCAACCTTGCCAAGTCCCATCTCATCCTTTCTACCCCATCTTGCATATCAAACCTGTTGCAGATCTTTATGTCATCTGCAAAGAGGCATACTTTTCCTTCCAATCCCTCTGCAGTATCACTTATAAAGACATTAAAAAGGACCGGACCCAGTACTGAACCCTGCAGTACTCCATGTGGAGTCCGTTTACTATTACCCTCTGTGCCCTGTTGTCCAACCAATGTTTTACCCAGGCTACCACCCTGGGCCCCACTCCCAGGTTGGCTAATTTGTTTATTAATTGTTGTGCGGGACTGTGTCAAATGCCTTACTAAAGTCTAGGTAGGCCATGTCCACAGCCCCTCCCTGGTCTACTACTTTGGTCACCCAGTCAAAGAAATCTATTAGATTCGTGTGACATGACCACCCCACTGTGAATCCATGCTGCCTTGGGTCCTGTGCCGCACTGGCCTCTAGGTACTTAACAATTCTTTCCTTCAGAAGTGATTCCATCATTTTTCCTACCACTGAGGTCAAACTGACAGGTCTGTACTTTCCTGCCTCTGTCTTGCTCCCACGTTTGTGAAGGGGAATCACATCTACCCTCCTTCAGTCCTCAGGTACCACACCATCCTCCCATGATTTGTTAAAAAGGGTAGTCAATGGTGTGACTAGTTCTTCCCTTAGTTCTTTTAGAATTCTGAGGTGAATCCCATCAGGCCCCATTGCTTTGTTCACCTTTAGTTTTAGGAGTTCTTTCAGAACCCTTTCTTCTGTGAAAGGACTGATAACGACCCACCTATCCAGAGTGCTTCTATTCATTGGATTAGGTATCTTCCCTCTCCTCTTCCTTTGTGAATACTGAGCAGAAGTATTCATTCAGTATCCCTCCTTTTTCACTGTCCCTCTCTGCCCACCTACCCTCTTCTTTATTCAGCCTCAGTATCCCTCCCTTTGTCTTTCTTCACTCCTTAATATATCTATAAAAGGTTTTATCCCCCTTCTTAACTGAGTTGGCTATCTTTTCCTTGGTTTGAGCCTTTGCTATTCTGACTGCCTTTCCCACTTCCTTCTGCTTTAACTTGTACAGTTCTCTGTCCGCTCCTTCTGTGTTTCTTTATACTTCCTTAATGCTATCTTTTTCTCCTTAACCTTCCCC
Organism: Neoceratodus forsteri; assembly: GCA_016271365.2. Classification (NCBI taxonomy): domain Eukaryota; kingdom Metazoa; phylum Chordata; order Ceratodontiformes; family Ceratodontidae; genus Neoceratodus; species Neoceratodus forsteri. The sequence continues at coordinate 445,574,232 of CM057457.1, read as the reverse complement.
GCCATCTCTTTTGAGAACCATAGTGTTTTTTTATTTTGTTTTGATATATTTATTTGCTTCACACAAAGGCTTGTTACCTCTGTGATGACAGTTTTGATGTTTCCCCATTGTTGCTCCACCCATCCTTCTTGCCTGTTTGCTAGTGCTTTTCTGAGGCACGCTCCCATTTTGACAAAATCAGCCCTCCTGAAGTCCAGTACCTTCACTTTTGTATGGCTTGACTCTACAGCTGAGTTTATAATGAATCACACAGTTTGGTGGTCACTTGTTCCCAGATAGCTACCCACTTCTAGATCTGAGATCCTCTCTCAGATCCTATGCATACCATTTATGCTAAACTGGGAGCACAGGGCCCTCTTGCGCTGTCTCTATCTTATGGGTGGGTGGGAGCACAGGGCCCTTCTGCACTATGTGTCTATACTTGTGGGTGATAGCGCAGGGCCCAGTGGGCCTGTGCTCCCACCTATGGACACCATATTGCAAATCTGGGAGCACAGGGCCCCTACTGCTCTTTGTCTCTACACTTATGGCTGAGTGGGAGCATGGGCCCCTTCTGCACTATGTCTCTATACTTACGGATATCATTTTGCAAATGTGGGAGCACAGGGACCTACTGTGCTGTGTCTTTACAACTATGAGTGGGTGGAAGCACAGGGCCTAAAGGGCCCATGCTCCCATCTATGGATTCAATTATGCAAAACTAGGAGAACAGGGCCCTCCTTCGCTATGCCTCTACACTTATGGGTGGGTGGGAGTGCAGGGCCTGGAGGGTCCATGCTCCCACAAATTATACTATTATGCAAACCTGGGGGCACTGGGCCATCCTGCACTATGTCTCTATACTTATGGGTGGGTGGGAGCACAGGTCCCAGAGGGCACACGCTCCCACCTATGGATACCATTTTGTAAAACTGAAAGCACAGAGCCCTCCTGCGCCATGTCTTTATGCTTATGGGCCCAGTGTGCCCACATACAGTATGGATACCATTTTGCAAAACTGGGAACACAGGGCTCTCCATTATGCAGACACAATTACTATATGCAGGCATCACTCCAGGCCCTGTGCTCCCACAACCACATACGAGGAACATTACACTTTCTCAAAAAGAAGGGAAATTTATTGCAAAAAACAAACAAACTGTTAATGCATCAGTTAGGGTTGATATCAGAGCAACACAAGTCTGGAAATTTGATGTTAGGGTTATCAACCCTACCACCCCTTCCCCCCAGTCTGCGCACACTAACTGGCATCAGGGTGTGTGTTGAGGTCATTGGGCCTAACTCTCACCCCATTCTCCTATACTGTACCATCTCAGCTTGTTTACACATGGAATGGGGTGAGAGGTAGGCTGATGACCCCAATACACACCCCAACACCTGTTAGAGTGTGGAGGGTGGGGGGATGGTGGTTGGAGTGGTAGTGTGTGGAGGGTGGGGGGATGGTGGTTGGGGTGGTAGGACTGGTAATTCTAACATCAAATTTCCAGACTTTTATTGCTGTGATATCAACCCTAACTGATATATTAATGGAATTTTTTGCAATGAATATATTATCCGCGCCAGTATATTAGGGTTGGCTGCGCAGTTTAATGTTAAATCTCAAATTTTGCACTTTAATAACTTCGCAGCAGTTCAATAGATTGGCATGACATTTGTCATGCTTTGTGGTTATGGAAAGGTCTCCTGAGGTGCCAACTTTTGTATGACTCCCTTATGTGGTTGTTGAGATACAGAGTAGTGAAAAATGCAACATTTCAATGGGTTTTTCAATTTCTTTAGACAGCCATTTCTCAGAAATGGTTGTGTGTTGCTGTTTGAAATGTTCAGGGTAGAAAGACCTTGGGTCACAGATGTGCCTTTTGAAGGTTTGGTGGAAAAATGTTAATCTGTTAAAAAGTTATTAAATTTTTAATTTCCCGTTATTTCCTAAGGGTAAAATAGATGTAAAAGTGAAAGCACTTTTCACACACTGTCATCCAGTTTTGCATATTTTGCACCTTAATAACTCTGCAACCTTTTAACAGATTTGCATGTAATGTGTCTTGCTTAAGCTCTGGTCATAGGTCTCTTGAAGTGGTAAATTCCGTGCAAATCTGTTGCGTTGTTTCTGAGAAACAATGTCTCAAACATCCCTAAACTTACATGTTTTATTCCCATTTTTGCAGACAGTCTTTCAGTTTTGCACATTTCCACCTTAATACCTTTAGAATCTATAAACACATGTGCATTACATTTTACATGCATAATCTCAGGGGATATGTATGTTGAGATGTGATAAATTTCTTTTGAGTCTCTTGTGTGATTTGTGAGATATTGTGTCTCAAACACCATTAAACTTGTTTGTTTTTCCATTTTTACTAACAGTTTTCCAGTTTTGCATAATTTGTACTTTAATATCTCTAGAGCCCTACAACATATGTGCATAATATTCTGCATGCATAATTTCTTGGGCTTGATCTGTTGATGTGTTTATTTTCACTTGAATTGCTTATGTGGTTTGGAGGCTACTGTGTCTCAGATGACTGTTTGCCAGTATCCATATATACAGTATGCTCTGTATTGACCATTGTTATCATGTATCATGTAATTCTATGCTATGTGCCACTTGTGTGGCCCAGGTTGTGACTGAAATGGTCCTTTGGATCAGTGCATTTACCCGGTTACCAGAGGCTAAATAAATAAATCCTTAAATTTACATGTTTTTCTCATTTTTGGAAACAGTCATCCAGTTTTGCATACTTTGCACTTTAATAACTTTGCAACTGTTCAATGAATATGCATGAACATAAGCATACGTAATTTCACCTGGTAGGTCTGTTGATGTTGCTAATTTCTTTTGACTTGCTTGTGTGGTTTCTGAGATATTGTGTCTTAAACATCCTTAAATTAACATGTTTTTTCCATTTTCACAGTCTTCCAGTTTTGCATGCTTTGCACCTTAATAAGTTAGCAACCCTTCAATGGATGTACATGACATTTTGCATGCATTATCTCATGGGGTAATTCCGTTGATGTGGCTAACTTGGTTTGAACTGCTTCATTGCAACATTGATTGCTGAAAGAACTATTGTGCTGCCATTTGCAACACCACTTTTCCAGATATGTCTGTTAGTTTGTCGTTTCATAACTAAAAAATGGTCTGGGCTTTTGGGCTGAAATTTTCAGGGTACAAAGGACTTGCCCCAAAGATATGCCTTTAGCTCTTTGGTAAAAATAATGTTCCTGTGAAGCAGAGTTATAACACTTTGAAGTTTTGGAATTTACCTTAGGGTAACATTGTGATGGTTGGGGTAATTTTCAGATGCTTTAAGAAAACACTTTTGAGATACAGATTCAGTGCTATGGGTAGTTTAGTACACCTTTGGGTGTACTAACTTGTTTTTCATGTTACCAGGCCCTGTTTCAAAGTGTTGGTGAATTGTAATGAATGGGGCACATGTGACCTGTACTGTGGCATGCATTATCAACATGGCAGCAGTACTGCTTTGCAGGACACAGTGATACCACAACACACTGTACACTGATGGAAGCACAGGGCCCAGAGGGCCTTGCACTCCCACACTCACATGAGGGACAATTACAATAGGCATTGATGGGAGCACACGGCCTGGAGGGTCCTGGGCCCCCACTGCTCACTATGGACTGATGGGAGTGCAGGACCCAGAGGGCCCTACACTCCCATGTGAAAATGAGAGACAAGTACAATAAGCATGTATGAGAACACAGGGCCGTACCACTCACTATGGACTGAAAGGAGCGCAGAGCCCGGAGGTCCCTGCACTCACACATGGAAATGAAGGACAATTACAAGAGATATGGTCTGGAACACAGGGCCTAGAGGATGCTCCTGCTGCTCACTATGGACTTTATTTTAATTTTATTTATATAAGTCTTTGATTACCAGGTAAGTGCACTGATCCAAGGGACCGTTTTCAGGCATGACCTGGCCCCACAAAGTGGCACAACAAAATGGGGCCCTATGCTCCCATAATCAGATAAGGCCACAATTATACTTTCTCAGAAAGTAAGGAAATTCATTGCAAAAAATGTTGCTAATGATGGAGTCATGTGATGCCTGAATGATAGTAGCAGCAGCAGCTGAGAGCTCCATCCCAATCCAACTTATTTTAATAAAAATCATTCTCTCAAGCCATGTCTACATTGAAATTTTTATATATTGTGGCTGTTAAACTTTCTTAGAGACTTTTTGCCAACCAAGAAGTGGAGGTTCAAAGCCAGAACAAGCAAGTTTTATCCTTCCCTTCTGAAGATGCAACAATTCAGGCCCTGGCATTAGAGCCAAAAAGATGGTGCTGCAATTCCACACAAATCCCAGCAGCAACACTGCCTATGATGGAGCTATCACCACAGCAAATTTATTCTGATCTATCTGCTATCAAAGAAGCAGTTTTTGCCCTCATTGCAGATATTAAAGAGGTAAAACCCGCATTGCAAATACTTACACAATGTGTTGCAGACAAGAAGATCTGTATTTCCTTCATTGAGGACAACCAGAACAGAACAGAGCCAGAAGTAACTACTTTAAAATAAAATCTGACTAAATTGGAAGAAAAAGTGGACAAATCAAAAGGTCATAATCAGAGGAATAACCTTGTATTGTTGGGTCTGCCTGAAGGTTAAGAAGGTGCTCACCCCATTGAATTTTTGCAGAAGTTCTGTGACAACGTGGTCAGACCATCTCCAAAGGGCCCCACTATGATCGAGATATTTATTACAGGGGGCTACCCAGAATTTACTCACTGTACCAGACAATTGCAAATGACCTGGCCAAATGAAGACCTGATGCAGAATCTGCTGCACATCAGGAAACTGGGCCATCACCTACTCACCTCCACTTTACAACATTTCCCTGTAGGTGGCCGCAACTTGCGATGTCTTGTTGCGCAGGGGCTGGATCCCAAAAGCTGGTCTCTTGCCAGTAAAACTGTAACTGGCACAAGACCAGAACGCATGAACTGGGATGGACATGGGCCCAAGTTCAACAGAGTGTCTCTGGCAAAGTTCAGTCTACCTGCTGGTAACCCTCAACCTGGTAGGTGGTTTTGTCACTGGTAAAGGCAGGCTTCTCTCTGGCAATCAGGAGACCCTGGATGGTAGACCTTTAACCACAATAAGAATTCAGCACATTTACTTCTGAAAACATCAAAGTCTCCAATTCTTCTTTCAGCTCCAGGCTGGTTCCCAATGTCAGCCGCTTTACTAAGCAAACCTCTCAATCTTCAGGCAGGCAGTCCCTGAAAATCAGTCCCCTTGTAGATTGAAGATGGCTTCCAAGAGGCAAACAGGCCCCTCCTGTAAGGAAACACGGGTTCTTTTCTCCTCACAGGTCTGAACTGGAGTCTCAACAGATCCCTCTTAAACTGATTTAAATTCAAACAGCCCCTTTTAAATAAAGGGCAAAGTCCAAGGAATCTGATTGTCTGTCCAAGCTGTCTGAAATGGTTTGTCTTTTATTGTTTACTTTTTAGGCACCAGAAATTTGCCCTTGTTTACCTCCCACAAGTCTTAAGTACTGTTCCATGAGTCCCTGGCTGAAATCCCAGTTCATGATTGGCTAGCTGGGCTGCAAAATGGTGGCTGCAGTTAAAGATTCTGTGCAGTTTATGCAGTCCCAAAAGTTTAAAGTTCAGCTGCAGCCAGAATAAAAGTTATGTATCTACAATTTTCCCCTTGGCAGATAGCCCCTACAGTATTCTTTTAAATGAACCCACTTTTATGAATTTGCCCCAAACACTCTTGCTGTTACTGTCTCTGAAACACTTTCCCCCTAGGTGGCAAGCAGCACCTCATGAATATTAATGAGAGGCTTGTGCATATTTAATGAGCCTCATCTGAGCCCCATTGCTAAACTTTAATTTAAAAGAGAACTGAGAATTTTTGTCTACCTCATTTAGGTCACAGGGCCCCATTTAACTAAGGGGATCGCCAGGACCACTGAAGTCTGCCCCAGTGGCTTAATGGATAAGGCACTTGCTACCTAAGCCAGGGATTGTGGGTACCAGTTCCATCTGGGGTGAAAGTTTTTGAATATTACTATATAATGTGCAATTTGTAGGTTACTGTACATGAAAATGAAACCTGGTAGTTAGGAAAACTAAACAGCAGTCTGCACAAGTCTTTCTAACCATATAAGGGTCATTTTTGAAGAAGCTGGGGGAGGGTAATTCAGAAAAAATGTAAGGAAGAATTTCTTCACAGAAAAGGTGGTGGACAAGTGGAACACCCTGCCAGAGGAAGTGGTAGGGGCTGAAACAATCACAGGGTTTAAGAATGCATGGGCTAGAGTTGAGGGAATTCTGGAGGTCGGGGTAAGGGGTAACAGACGTCTAGAAAAACATAAAGGGAACTTACAAACTCAAATGGGCAGACTGGGTGGGCCATAGACCATTATCTGCTCACAGTGTCTATGTATCTATACCTATGAAAGACTCCCCAGCCGACCACAAACCATGCAGTCAGTACATCAAATGTGCTACTTGCATGATTGTCCACCTGCTTGGGAGTCAGCAGTGAGCAACGACAGATCGCGGTCTGAGTTTAAGCCCAAACTGGGCTAAAATAACTTGCAAGGCTGTTCAGGGAACTTTGTGGGAGCACCTGAAAATGTGGGTTGTGGCAGTGAGAGGAACAGGGTGCCAGCAAGTAGCAGGAGATAACGGGAGATGAGGGGTGTTTTAGGTAACCCCGCATAGCGGGGTTACATCTAGAAAGTAATAATTTGGTTTCAGAGGTGGCCAATCTTTTATCTGTACTTGTGATGGAATACGAATGTGGTTGTGGGCTGTCACTTGTCAGTTTTCAAGTATGAGCGACTACAGGCACAATTTAAACAGTCCCTGAATTGTCATTTTTTTAATCTTTATATAGTTCTGATTATAAATTACAATTATATTAACCAGTTTCTGCTCTTTTTAATTCTCTGGATACAATATCCCAAAGGAGCAACTGCTGTTCTTGTTTATGCAGGATGAGGAATGCCTGTGTGATGATGTGGAGGGGAACAGAGTCACACATCTGAGTAATGAGTTTGAAGACATTACCCGCAGTAAGTGGACAGATAGATAATGAATTTATTTGGGATTTTTCTAACTGCTGTTGAGGAAGGGGTTTGGATTAATAAGAAAAACAGTGTAAAGTTGGAGGAGCAGGGAGTATGGGATTACAAGGATGTAGGGATGATGTCAGAAAGACAAAAATGAGTGAAGGTAAGATATTGTTAGGGGAGGCTGTGACACACAGATCTCATTGACTACTTTAACTTAGTGTCACAGGCAGTAGACAAAGGCCAGACTGTGGCAGTCTTCTGCTGGGAGTTCAGCAGTGTGAACAAGCTGAGGGACCTGGGGCTGGGGGAGAGTTTATCCAACTGGATAAACAATGGGCTGAATGAGAGAACACAGAGAGTGGTGGTAAATAGAACTCATTCAGTGTTTAGGAAGGTGATGAGTGGGGTGCCAGAGGGTTCAGTACATGGACTTTTCAATATGTTCACCTGTCACATTGGAGAGGAGATACAGATAATAATCAACATATTCACAAATGAAACAAAAATATATGGCATGCAGGACATGGTGGAGGGGATTGGAGCAATGAGAAGAGACCTGCAGAGGCTGGAAAATATGTCCATATAGAATGCAAAAATGCAAGGTTATGCATAGTGGCAAAAAGAAACCCAAACAGAGAACTGCATTCAACATGTCAGGGTCAGTCAAACAGTGGAGGCAAGGGACCTTCAGGTAATCATAAACAAATATCCTCGAGACACTAGCCAAGCGCAACAATGGATATGCTAAGGCCAGCAGAATGCACTGGAAGGGGATTCACCAGTAGGAAGGTGAAGCATGATCATGTTTCTTTACAGACTCCTGGTTATACCTCACCTGCAGTACTCTATGCAGGTACAGGGACCTTATCGTAAGAAAGACTTGTTGGGATGGAGTGGCAAGATGGCAGCACTGCCGCTCTGCTCGGCACCTCACCTGAGCTCCACTTCTGGGCTCCCTTTCAGAGCTGTGTCTTAATGGAACCTTTTATTTTGTTAAGCTAATATTTAATTTTTTGTAGCTTGTAATGCAAGGGCTCATTTTAAATATGACTGCGACTGTTGAACTTCAGCCCTGACTTGAGCGTTGCTTGTCAGACCGAAGGCTACAGCATTTTAGTGCTTGAACTTTTACAATTTAAACAGTCCAAGAAGATTAGTGCCTCCCTAAGTTAATGAAAGTGTCACCTTCGGAGTATTTTTGAGACCCATAAACTTGCTTGCTGTGGCTGGTACAGTAGTTGAGGTTGGATGTTTAGAAAACCAGAGAGTTTGCTTCTACATTAGGTGAGGCATGTACTTGAATCTATGAATGCTTTTGCTCCTCATTTCCCAGTGCTAATTGTCTGGCTGAACTGTGCTGCTTTAGGCATTCTTCCCTACTCTGACCAGTGCCGAATGCTGAGAGGGCTGAAGAAAGGTAGATGTGAAAAATTTACACTGCACTATATGTTGCTGAGAAACGTTTGATGCTTTAAATAAAGGTACTGTAATGTAAGCAGCTATATAAAGGATGGAAAACCAACAGAATAAAACATCTGAATACGGAGAAATTAGGAAACTGTGAGATACCCTTATTGGAGAGTTGGACTCTTGGATTCCTAGTCAGACCCACACAAAGGTTACTGAGGGTACCTGTGGAATGGTTGTGCTACAGACAAATATGAGCTCCATGAACTTCAAGTAAGGGAGACCTATTCCAACAAAGAAAGAGATTTTTAAGCAACTCCATTTGTATGAGATGATAAAGGAGCCTTGAAAAATTGTCAAACAACCTTTAAGGTATATTCCCTGAATAAGGTAATTGTTTGCACAGGTGAAGGTTGGTTAGGGGGTAACCTCTTTCATGAGGTGTTTACTTTTATTCTTTAGCTGCTGACTTAAACAAAGCCCAATTAATGACCTATGTAACTGGGCCTGGTTCCTTTGGCATCACTTTAATGATTATCATAATTGAGCTCAAACTCCGGCTATATGTAGTTATATGCAGCTATTCCTACACGAAATGTAAATTGTTGGTTCTCTTTAAGTAGTGAACCCCTGCCGCTAATTTCATATAAACACTGTTCTAGTGACCTGTGGAGCTTGGTTGCAAGATAAATTTCCCTCATGGACCTTAAACTCCTTTATTGGAATCTGCGATCTTGTTATATTGATTTTCTTCTCTCAGTAACAATTCACTTCAGTCTACACCATGTTTTATTTAAAAAGAAACCCAAAGCAGGACTCTGTAATGGAATTAAGTTGCTAAATGGCTAATACAAAAATCATTGCACTTATTGGATCTTCGTTCTGAAGCCAGTATTTCAAGGTGCATGTGACAGACTTGAGAGAGAGCCCCAATATCTCCTTATGTGGAGCACAATATACATTTCGGGTCTGTTGTGCTCTTCTGTGCTGGCAATCTGCTCTAATGCAAGTTTAAAACTATGATTCTTGTCAAACTCTCAAAGAGAATTTATTTAATCTGAAATGTTCCCTTTTTTGACTGCATAGAAACATCAAAGTTGTTGGCAGATGGGGACCATATGATCCATCAAGTCTGCCCTTGGCTTCCTAACCCCCTACTTAGCTGCCTTCTTTTGTATCCCACAGTGTCTGTCCCATGCCTGCTTGAATTCTTCCACTGTCTTGTCTCCCACTACCCCCTCCAGCAAGCTATTCCTTGGTTCCACAATGCGCTCTGTGAAGAAGAATTTCCTCGTATTGCTTCTGAACTTTCCTCCCTTAAGTTGAAGGTTGTGCCCTCTAGTCCGGCTGTAATCCTTTACCTGAAAGAGGTTCTGCACGTGCACCCTGTTGTTACCTTTAAGGTATTTGAATGTTTCTATCATGTCCCTATGATTCCTGCGTTGTTCTAGGAAGTATAATTTGAGGTCAACCAGTCTTGCCTCGTACGGTTTCTGATGCAAGCCCTGCACCATCTTTGTTGCTCTTCTCTGTACCTTCTCCAGCCTATCTATGGCCTTCCTGAGGTGGGGGCACCAGAATTGGACACAGTACTCTAGGTGAGGCCTGTCCAGGGGCAGATACAGGGGCATGATTATTTCCTGCCTTCTGCTCATGATGCCCCTACCTATGCATACCAGGATACCACTAGCCTTCCATGCTGCCTTTTCACATTGTCTTCTGACCTTGAGATAATCTGATATGATCACCCCTAGGTCTCGCTTCTGCCTGGTAGCCACCAGCTGCTCCCTTCTATTGAGTACAGTTTCCCTGGGTTATGCTTTCCCAGGTGCATGACCTTGCATTTTTTGGCATTGTATTTTAATTTCCAGGTCTTGGACCACTCCTCCAGTTTTTGGAGATCAGCTTCTATGCTTTACTGTCCCTCTGTTGTGTCTATCCTGTTGCCGATTTTGGTGTCATCAGCAAACAGGCACACTTTTCCCTCCAGTTCATCTGCAATGTCACTGATGAACATGTTGAAGAGGATCGGCCCCAGAACTGATCCCTGTTGGACCTCGCTAGTCACACTCCCCTCCACAGAGTGCCATTTACTAACACTCTCAGAGTTCTCCCATGTAACCAGTTTATGACCCAGTTTGTAACCTCGGGCCCAATTCCCATATTCTCCAGTTTTTTTGTGAATCTCCTGTACAGAACTAGCCAAAGCTTTGCTGAAATCCAGGTAAACCACATCCACTGCCCCACCCTGATCCACTGTTTTGGTGACCCAGTTGAAAAAATCAACCAGGTTTGTTTGGCAGGACCTCCCTGCCATGAAACCGTGTTGATTTCTGTCGAGCTGAGTAGTTTGCTCCAAAAAAGTTATGATTCTTTCCTTCAGCAGGGACTCCATCAGTTTTCCCATGACTGATGTTAGACAAACTGGACAGTAGTTACCTGGCTGTTCCTTGCTTCCAGTCTTATGGAGTGGTACTACTGTTGCACTGTTCCAATCCTCTGGCACCTCCCTGCTCTTTAATAATTTGTTGAAGAGCACTGCTAAAGGGGCTGCCAGTTCCCTCCCTAGTTCTTTCAGTATTCTTGGGTGTATCCCATCTTGTCACATAGCTTTATCTACCTTTAACGTGTATTTTGAATTTGTACATATGTGATTGCTATGACGTGGAATCTTTGTAAAAGAGCCTTTGGCTCAAAGGTACTTTCCTAGATAATAAATAAGTAAATAAATAAAAAAGAAATTTCCTCCAGGATCCTTTCCTCTGTGAAGGGACCCATGTCTGTTCCTTCAGTTGGACACTTCTTTATGCCTATTGTTGGTCCATTACCATCTGCTTCCTGTGTGAAGACTGAGCAGAAGTACTCAGTGAGGGCCTCTGCCTTCTCCTCGTCTTGCTCTGTGGTTTGTCCATTTTTCTTTGTGATTCTAACAATGCCCCCTTTGGTCTTCCTTTTTTCATGTGTATACCTGTAGAAGGTTTTGTTTAATAATTTTATTAACACAGTAGGATGTCTGTGTTTAACTGGAGTCCCTGCCTGGTGCTAGTTTTCCAAATAAATTTTTTTGACCACATGAAAACAAATTATGTGCCCGCAAGCTTCAGATGAAAATTAAACTCAAAGAACCCTCAGTCCAAATCCAGGTTTCAAATTTGGAACTTACTGAGGTTTCTGAACCGGTGCAGAGTCAGACTGTTTGTTTTTATGGTTTTAAATTTACTGTATAAGACGTTTTATGAGTAATTTTTTCTGACCGGTCCTATCGGATGTTAAATGGGTACTATAAATGCTAGTTTATATGAAACATCATATGTTTTTTGCACCTGTATATTATTTTTCAAGCCACTCTATTAGTAATGCTTGCAGTAGTATGTATGGAGTTCATTAACTCTTAGGCTGCTGACAGAATTAGAATGTATAGGAATTCTGTACTCATATATCAGTTCCTGGCACAATAGGGGTTAAATGTACCATCCTATAATGATTAATTATTGGGTACAGCTTAGAGGTGATAAATATGCTGAACTTTTAAAATATGATGGTTGCATTACCAGGGGAATGATACTGTAGGTAAATTATAATTATAACCTTAATGTGCTTTTATTTGATTAGATCAGTGGATAATAGTTGATTTACTGAATGTGGTCCTAATGGGGACATACTAGGTAGATCCTGGTTGAGTTCAGGATCTTGTAAAGGAAGATTGATTTGTATCTGGTTCATGTTACATGGAATGGATGAACTTTCCCAAGCCTTACTCTGACTGAAGTTCCTTGTAGGTATTTTAGGCCACAAATGTTTTGAGTACTACTGTGGTCTGTTTTTCCCTTAGAGTATTATGGGGCCACTTAAGACCAGAAGGGAAAGTACTGAAATCACACGGAGATTGCCTGGAAACCATGCAGTGAAAGCCCACCCAACTGTTAACATAGGATGTAAGAAAGTCTGAGGCTCCTGAAGTACTCACCTTAGGCCAGGAGGGAAAGTGTTGAAATAATACAGAGATTGCCTGGAGACAGTGCAGGGGAAGGCCAGTAAAATGATACATGGTACGCAGGGCAGACCTTGTAAGGAAAGGTCGAAGAGACTAAAGTACTCATATAAGTCCAGAGGGGAAAGAGGAAAAATTATAGAAATATTTAAGTACCTTAAGAAGATCAACAGGGTGGATTGTCAAAAGTTTTGTAAACTCAACAAAGGGGTCTGCACAACATGGCATTGATACATATTGCCTAGGATTAAGCTCTGGAGCAATGCAAGATAATACTCCTTCATGGAGAAAGTGGTGGATAAGTGGAATAGGTTGCCAAGGGAAGTGGTTGGGGCACAGATAATGCAGGGATTTAAAGTGGGAGTGAAACAGGCACATGGGCATCCCCCAGGATGAAACCCACTTTTAAAGCACTCTACAGTATGCTGCAGCAGACCTACTGAATTAAGCAGTATAATTTCAGTGGCAATTAGTCCCTTTTGGCATGCAGGAAACTGTGGCATTCACTTCATCTTGGCAGTGTCACATTTTCCTGAGATGGCAAAAGGAGACTAATCATTAATAAATGCCTACTTTACAGGTTGCTGCAGCATTCTGCAGAGTGTTGCAAAATGCTGCAGAATTGGGTTTCATCCTGGGGGACACCACTGCATAAGGGGCTAATAGCAGTGGAAGCACAGGAGGCGGGCAGGGATAACTCTACTTATACTGAACTGCTTATAAGGGGTTCAGACTATGCCCACCCATTGATAGTCTGGAGAATAAGAGCAAACTGGATGTACCTTTGGCTTTTTTCGGCCTGTTATTGCTTCAGTGTTTCTATGTTTCTCATTCTGTAATAAAACAGGGGGAACATGAATAAGTAAGTATGAAGAGAAGAGGATGTGTAGGGATATGTAGTAAGTATGGTGAGAACTGAGGGTGCAGGAATTTGAAAGTATGGTGAGAACTAAGGGTGCTAAATGTGACTATGGAGAGAACTGTAAGTATGATGGGAATGGGGTGCGAGAATATGTAAGCATGGAGAGAGCAGAGTGTGAAGGAGTATGTAAGTATGGAGAGCAGGGTGTGCATGAATATGTAAGTATAGAGAGAGCAGAGTGTGTAGGAATATGTAAGTATGGAGAGAGCAGGGTATGTAGGAATATGTAAGTGTGGAGAGCAGGGTGTGCATGAATATGTAAGTATAGAGAGAGCAGAGTGTGTAGGAGTATGTAAGTATGGAGAGAGCAGGGTGTGTAGGAGTATGTAAGTATGGAGAGAGCAGGGTGTGTAGGAGTATGTAAGTATGGAGAGAGCAGGATGTGTAGGAGTATGTAAGTATGGAGAGAGCAGGGTGTGCAGGAATATGTAAGTATGGAGAGCAGGGTGTGTAGGAATATGTGAGTATGGAGAGCAGGGTGTGCATGAATATGTAAGCATAGAGAAAGCAGGGTGTGTAGGAGTATGTAAGTATGGAGAGAGCAGGGTGTGCAGGAATATGCTAGTCTGGAAAGGAAGGATTTCAGGAATATATAAAGATGGTGAGAACATCATATGCTAGGATATGTAAGTATGGAAAGAACAGTGGGCATGTGAATATTTAGATAAGGAGAGAATATATAGTGCAGGAATATATAAATGTGTGAGAGAATGGAGCTGCAGGGATATGTAAGTATGGTGACAAAATAGTAAGTAGGAATCTATAAGTAAGAAACATAGAAACATAGAAACATAGAATTTGCCGGCAGATAAGGACCGCTTGGCCCACCCAGTCTGCCCATTTCCCTACCTACTGGATAAGCTGCAGATCCTAGTTAACCAGCAGCCTACTTCTTCCTACCCCCACCCCCTAGAATTGCCTTATGATTGTCCCATGCATGCTTGAATTCCACCACTGATTTTGACTCCACAACCTCCGGAAGGCTGTTCCATGCATTCACAACCCTCTGTGAAAAATATTTCCTTAAATTACCTCTGAGCCGCCCCTCTATCTTCAAATTGTGCCCTCTTGTTCTTGCGCACTCTTTTTGAAAGATGCTACCTCTTGGACTTTGTTGATTCCTTGAGGTACTTGGAACGCTTTCTATCATGTCCCCCCTCTCCCTCCTTTCCTCGAGGCTATACATATTAAGCTCCTTTCGCTCTCTTCATATGTCTTCCGGTGCAGACCCTGCACCATTTTAGTTGCCCTCCTCTGGACAGCTTCCATCCTGTCTATGTCTTTGTGGAGATTGGGTCTCCAGAACTGCACACAGTACTCCAGATGGGGTCTCACCAGCTGTCTGTACAGAGGGATAATAACTTCCTGTTTTCTACTGGTGATGCCTCTCCCTATGCATCCCAGTATCTCCCAGCCCTCCTTGCTGCCCTCTCACATTGCTTGCCCACCTTTAGGTCATCTGATATGACTACCCCCAGGTCCCTTTCCATTTTTGTTGTTGTTAGTATCTCACCCCCCATTGTGTACTCTTCCCCTGGGTTTTTGTTTCTCAGGTGCATTACCTTGCACTTCTTAACATTGAATCTAAGCTGCCATACATTTGACCATTCCTCTAACCTTGCCAAGTCCCTTCTCATCCTTTCCACCCCACCCTGTGCATCAGCTGTGTTGCAGATCTTTGTGTCATCTGCAAAGAGACATACTTTTCCTTCCAGTCCTTCTGCAATGTTGCTTATAAAGACATTGAAGAGGACCGGTCCTAATACTGAACCTCAGTGTACCCCACTAGTAACCCTCCTTTCTTCTGAGTGGACTCCATTTACTATTACTGTCTGTGTCCTATTCTCCAGCCAATTCTTTACCCAGGCTGTCATCTTGGGACCCACTCCCTGGCTGGCTAACTTGTATATTAATCTTTGTGTGGGACTGTGTCAAATGCCTTGCTAAAGTCTAGGTAGGCCATGTCCACAGCCCCTCCCTGATCTACTACTTTGGTCACCCAGTCAAAGAAATCTATCAGATTCATCTGGCATGACCTTCAGCTGTGAATCCATGCTGCCTAGGGCCCTGTGCCCTCTGGTCTCTAGATACTCAATTCTTTCCTTCAGAAGTGATTCCATCATTTTCCTACCACTGAGGTTAAACTAACAGGTCTGTAGTTTCCTGCTTCTGCCTTGCTCCCACTTTTGTGAAGGGGAATCACATCTGCCCTCCTCCAGTCCTCGGGTACCACCCCATCCTCCCATGATTTGTTAAAAAGGGTAGTCAGTGGTGTCACTAGTTCTACCCTTAGTTCTTTTAGAATTCTGGGATGAATCCCATCAGGCCCCATTGCTTTGTCCACCTTCAGTTTTAAGAGTTCTTTAAGGAGAGAACACAGAGTCCTGGACTATGCAAGTATGGAAAGTAATAATTTGGTTTCAGAGGTGGCCAGTTTTTATCCTTAATTTGTGATGGAACACTGATGCAGTTATGGACCATCATCTGTTAGTTTTCAAGTATGAGCAACTACAGGTGCAATTCAAACATTCCCTGAAGGGTTGTCTTTTTATCTTTATAATTACTGGTGACCATAAATATCAACTGGATTACCATTTTGTTAAAAATGCATATCAACCTGATTTCAGGTTATTATACTTCAAAGGCAATACTAACCCGAAATCAGGATGATATGACACTTCATAATAACCCCAAATCAGGTTGATATGACATTCCCCAAAGAAAAGACTTTAAAACTGTTGCATTCCATTGTTTCACAAAAAGTATTTCCACAGCAGTATTTTCAACTGTGTTTTATTCATGTACAGTTCATTCTTCAAAAATAAAACTGCACTCTAGCTAAAAAACATCTTTTTCTTTCAAGCTGCTAGAAATACAATTGAAACCTCCACACCAGCAATTATAAAAAATAAAGGATGAGTAAGTTGGATGTTATGGTAGTTCTATAACACACACTTACCTATCCATTATTCTCTTTATCTCGCTCCGATTATTAATAGCATTTGTATTAACCAGTTCCTGCTCTGTTTATTGTGCAGAAAATAACATCCCAAAAGAGCAACCACTATTGTTGTTTGATATGGATGAGGAATGCCCACGAGATTATATGGAGGGGAAAGAGACTGCACAACAGAAGAATCATCATCTTGAAGACATTACCAGAAGTAAGTGGATGGCCAAACAAAGAGTTTATATGGGATTTTTCTAACTGTTGTTGAGAAGGGGGTTAGGCGGAATAGTGAAAAAGTGTAGAGTTAGAAGAGCAGGGAGTATGGGATTACAAAGAGGTAACAACAATGTCAGAAAGATATAAATGAGTAAAGCTAAGATTTGTTCTAAAAAAGATTAATTTCATACTGACTATGGAACTGAATGGAGAGTCAGCAGAGTAATTCATGGGGTCTTCATCGCAGGAGTGGGTGAGCAGGCAGGAATCTGCAATATAAACATTTTATTGTTGCGAGAGAAAGGACTTGGGAAGTCCAGAGAGCAGTAAATCACTGTAATAATGATGCGAGAAGATGAAGGCAGGAAAAAAAGTGTTAAGTAGTTGAGGGTCTAGGAAGTGAAGCTATAAGCAGCACTGCAAGGATGATAGCAAATTAGTTAAGCAATAATTCATTTTATGGTGACTTTCCATAAAAATGTTCAAGGCACTGTGGGGTGTGTAAACAACCCATATTATACCATGGGCATCCAACAACAGCCAATCAGATTAGCAGGCTGGCACCTTACCGCCATTGTAAATACTCTGATAATCAATGGCAAAGGTGCCAGCCTGCCACAGTCATGTGCCAGCCTAAAATAAAATCAATCCAACCCCCGAACCATGATTGCAATACCGCCATCTTGTTTACCGCTAAGCTACATTTAAAATTCATGGCACAGATTACCTGCCCACACTACAATCCTCCCAAGTCTGAAATGTAACCAAAGCCATCGTCCAGACATTCTTCAGCTCACCTAACACTGTGCTACATCATCTTAATGGGATTTCATACTGAGACAAGAAAAAAAAATCATGCAACGTGGAACACCGTTCCCCCAAATGATAATGCACTCTGACCCTGGAACCATACACTGAACTGTCGCACCACAACATTGCCCATTTCCCCTTCAGCTGCGTTCACGCTCTGTCTCCACAGCAAGCAACACAGGAAAAAGCTCTAAATGTACAGTTTACCCGAGTCTCCACATTGCTGTTCTACCAGAGCTCTCTCTCTCTCCACGGTGTAAAGCCCAACAACCGCAAAAAAAAACAACAAAAAAAGCATGTTTTATTTTATTTTTTTAATCTAAAAAAGGCACCATAGTATAATCGCAATAAGCCACTCAGAGGATGAGGGTTATTGGGGATTTACTATGGCTGGCGTGGATTTACCCACTTGGCTGCACCTCATGGGCAAACCACGCCAGTCGTGGTGAATCCCCCGATAACTCACACCCCCTCATGGCTTACAGCTTAAATAACACAGATGCATAGGCTTTATATTTTATAATTAGTGGTGCAGGAATTCAATATAGAATGTCACTGAAGCAGTTCTGTTATCCCTGCTGCCTCTTACTTTGTCCCTCTGCTCTCCACACACACACACACACACACACACACACCTCGCGTGCAGTACAGGAATTACTTTGTTTATTCTTCACTTTTCTATTTTTTTTAAGTTACACTGGGAAGTGCAATGAGTAAAAATTTAAGTACTCAGGTATGATCCATTCTGATGAGTTGCTGTCTCAGTAGTCGTACCCGAATGGTTCAAAGAGCAGAATCAACCCGATAGCTTTTTGAATCCATAAAGGCAGGATCAACCAGATACATTTTATGTAACATCCCTACATTTACATTTATAGGTTACATTTAAGAAACAAAAAAATTTACATGGAGTGACTGAGAGAGATGAACGAGTAGTGCGGGTCTTCTGTTACCGAGAAATGACTCTGCCATGTTTGTGGAGGTGTTCAGCTTGCCTATTTACAAAGCAAGAGCCAATGAGGTGGCGCATTAACAGAGATTGACATTGGTAGTGAAGGAAAGTTTTCAAAATGCCATAATAACCAGTTATTGTGGCATTTTAAAGACCCTGTTAACAGTGTGATAAGGGGGTCACCAGTAATTGTCATACAATAATAGTCTGACAGAAGCATCACTTTATAATACATGCATATTCATATAGCATAGCCAGCCTACCGTCAAAATACAGTTCTTGAAAATATACAAAAAAAAAATCATACTTTGAGTCATCACTAAACAATTTTAAAGGAAGTTTCCGATATAAGGTATTGGACTTCACAGCCCAATACCTTATGTCATCTGGAGCTCACTGGTACAAAAATTTAAATTTTAATCATAGTAGTTTTAGCAGGGGAAGGGATTGTAATTGGCACCGAACTGTTGGCCAGTCAATCCCTATCAGCATCCTTGTGCCCCCGCTCTGCCCAAACTCTGCCCCAGCGCTCTCTGAATTTATGATGTGTGGCCAGGGAGAGCATGGGGGTGAACCCCATACAAGTCTATGGGGGCTGTTTTTAAAGCCAGTTTGTAGTAATTTTACACACTCCTAGAAGAAAATTAAAGCAGTCACTTAACTAGTAGGCTCCCTACTAGTTAAGTGGCTGCTTTAATTTTCCTCTAGGACTCTTTAAAATTACTAAAAACTGGCTTTAAAAACAGCCCCCATAGACTTGTATGGGGCTCGCTCCTGCGCTCTCCCTTGCCACACATCACAAATTCAGAGAGCACGGGGGTGGATTGGGGCGGAGCGGGGGCACCAGGAAGCTGGAAAGGATCGGCTGGCTGAGGGTTTGATGCCATTTATGATCCCTTCCCTCTGGTAAAACTGCTAACTTTAAAATAAAAATTTTTGTGCCAGTGAACTCACGCTACTATAAGGTATTGAGCTATGAAACCCAATACCTTTTAGCAATCACATCGAAAATTCACTTTAAATAAAAATGTTTGCAGCTGAGAATAGCATTTAATTATTGAGGCTGTTGATGTTATGTACTCTGGAAAGGAGTTCCATAATATAGCTGCCCTGACATTAAAGGAACGACCTCCTACTATCTGCAGCGTTACTTCTGAAAATAGAAAAGGTGATGATTTCCTGAATAAAGACCATGAATGAAAACATGAACATACAAAAACTCTTTTAAATCATCCGGACCTGTGCCATGTAAAAATGTATGTTTGTGAGAGAGTTTAAAAATTAATTCGTTGTTCTAAAAGGAGCCTCTCAAGCTGTACTAAAGTAGGATTGCTGTGATTAAATTGTTTTGTTCCAGTGTGAGTAGCCAAGTTCATAAATAGTTGCAACTTATTATTAGACCAGATGCACTGCCATTGCTATACAGTGGTTCAGTCTGCTGAACACTGGAATAGTGCATCATTATTTCTGTTCATCCAAAGTGAGATAGTTATGAATTAATGTAATGTTTCTAGATGATACGTTACCTTTGGAAATGCATTTATATAGGCTTTAAAGGATAACATAGGATCTAACATCACAACTGGATATCAAACTTGGATTTTTACTTGAAGGTCAAAATTCTAACTTTTACATAGAAACATAGAATTTGTCGGCAGAACAGGACCGCTAGGCCACCCAGTCTGTCCAAGGGTTCCCTACCTATTGCACTTTTTCAAGCCCCAACTAGTCTCTGGTAAACCTCCCCGTTTCTGTACTATTATGCCTTTGTTTCTATCCCATGCATACTTGAAACCTTTCAACATTCTAGCTTCCACAACTTGGGTGGCAGTCTGTTCCATGCGTCTACTGTCCTTTCTCTTCAGAAATATTTCTTCACATCCTTCCTGAGCTCTCCCTATCATATTTCATTGGGTGTCCCCTTGTCCTGGAGCTCATCCTCTTATGTATGAGCACCCTCCCTGCACTCTGCTCACCCCTGTGAGGTACTTGAAGGTCTCAGTAGTATCACCCTTGCTCTCCTGTCCTCCATAGTATATGTTCGTACTAGGGACAAAAGCTGGAACATTTCAAGGCCTCAGGCCTGCAGTCTGACTTCAATCACTATAGGTCTCAATGCAGTGCCTGCAAAAAATAAATTAGACTAGCCAAAAGTAATTATTGCATAGGTCTACTTCTTGATGCTGTGGGTAACCCCAGAAAATTCTGGTCACATGTAAAAACCTGCCTAGGCAATGAACAATCCCATACTCCCAGTGATATGGTCCTAAATGTTGTACACTGTAATGATTCTGCTACCATAGCTAATTCTTTCAATCTACAGTTCGCCGTCCTATCCAAATACACTTCCTCCTTCTCCTCTACTACACTTGCAAACCACTGCTCCAATCCCAACTCCGTGGGGGTGAGCCCACCCTTTGGTTTCATAGCCATAACTAGGTCTCAAGTATTGAAGCTCCTAAATGCTATCTCAGACACAACCAGCATTGGCTCCCAGGCTCCTAAAACTCACTGCTCTTTTTATTGCCCGTCCCCTGGCTTGAATTTTCACTTTGTCTCTTTGTCATAGTCAAGTCCCAGACATTTGGAAAATTGCTCGTGTTACCCCAGTCCTTAAAAAAGGAGATCCTAAGGACATCTTGAACTACTGGCCCATAGCGATTCTCTCAGTTCTGAACAAAGTGCTTGAAAAGTTGATTGCCTCACAAACAATTGACTTTCTTCTTAAAAATAATCTCCTCTCTGATAAACAACACGGTTTCCAAAAGGATCATAGTACCTCCACAGCCTTACTTAAATTTACAAATGATACTCTCTCTGTCATGGATTCTGGCCTTCTCACTGGTGCAGTCTTTACCAATTTGATGAAAACTTTCGATCTCATTGACCCCTCCCCTTTTCAATCCATAGGATTCTTTTTTTTTTTAATTGTTTAACTAGGAGTGGCACACTAAACTGAAAGCTTGTTTATAGGTGCGACCTGGGAGCACAAGGAAGTTAAGTGACTTGCTTAGGGTCACACAGTATGCAATTGGGGCTGTGGGATTCAAATCCAGATCTCCAGATTTGCAGTTAGAGCCTTAAACCACTGCACTATATTGCCTCCCTAAATTCTCACCACCTGTCGTCACCTGGTTTAGCAGCTATCTATCATGCTGTACACAAGTTGTAAAATTTAACTCTGCCCTCTCCAACCACACCACCATGAACATTGGAGTCCCACAGGGTTCCATACTGGGCCCCCTCATTTTCTCCATTTTTATAAACATAATCACCCTTAATACTGCAAACTGCTCATCCCTCCTCTATGTGTATGATCTCGTACTTTATATCAGCTCCAAGAATGTCTTAGATATAAATCTTAACCTCTCCTCTGCCCTTCACAAATCCAGGCATGACTCATTGCACATAAGCTTGTCCTAAATGTGGGCAAAACACAAGCCATGCTCTTTGGCTGTGCCTCTAAACTCACATCTTGCCATATCCCGCTTAAAGTGTACGGCTTTGATGGCTCTCTTATAGGGACAGTAAACCCTTTCAAATATTTGGAGGTCCTACTTGACAAGTCCCTTGACTTCGACCTCCGTATTCAGTCCATCAGGCTGCAACATTCTGGAGATAGGGCATTTGCAGCTGCTGCACCTACCCTGTGGAACTCCCTACCAGAGGTTTTAAGGAGGACCCTCTCGGTGGAAGCTTTTAAAAAAGGGCTTAAAAGATACCTGTTTGAACAGGCATTCTCAGATATTGATATTTGATTATAATAATGATAGATATGATTTTATACTTTATTGTATGAATATGTTTTTATCTGTATGGTATTATTGTTGAATGTGGATTTTTGTCTATGTATAGCACTCAGAGTCCTAGGAAATGGGTGCTTTATAAATAAAATATCTATCAATCTATCTATCTATCTATCTATCTATCTATCTATCTATCTATCTATCTGTAAATCTGTTAACACAAAGCTAGGGATTACATACAAAACAAGCTATGCCTTAACCCCGTCTGCCAGAATGGCTATTGCCTGGGGCATCCTGCTCCCTTCCCTTACCTATTGGGTTGGGTTCCATGTCATAATACTGATCACAAAATAGCAATCACTATTATGGTGAGAGTATATCACCGAAAAGCAAATTGGCGATATACACTCCCAGGCAACCCAACATCCAGAAAATTAAAAAGTGTTTTTTCGGCAGGCTGCACCCCCTTGAATATAGATTCTCAACTTCAGGTGGTACATGTCAGGGAGGAGGCAAAATCCCTACAATGCAAAAACATTAGGTGCTGCAGACACAGGCAGTGGAAACATTTTCACGTGCCTGGTCCAGAACCCTGTATCTATTGCACCAGAGCTAGCCACCCACACCACACCACACCACATCACATGGTGAGCTCAGCAGCAGCAGACACACCAGTCCCCCAAAACCCCTTCCCTGTCCCTCCCTTCGCTATCTCCCCCCTTACTGTCACCCTTTACTATCCTTGCATTCATGTAGGGTCGCTACCCCTGCAGGTAGCCCAGGAGAAAAGTGTTGACTATGAGTCGCCATTTTGATGGTTGCTCGTATTCAGTTGCCATCCTCACTGTATACCATGGAGTTGCTACCTATACTGCTGTGTCTAAGTCTACTCTTCACAAATGGAATACCTCCTACAATAACATCTGCCTCTACACCTCCTCATCCCCTCGGCATAAGCACCACTGTCAGCTCTACGCAGATCTTCATTGGCTCTCCCCTTCTGCTCTCAAACTTCTCTCCCTTGGCTTCCTGACAGATGCTGTTATCAGATCACAAACACCCTCATCTCTAGCATCCTTACTGCTCTCTCAAACCTCCTCCTACGGCCTTTGCTCAGTTGATCAATCTCTTCTACTCATCCCAAGATGTGAAACCTCAGAGAGTACCTGTGCTTTCTCTCATGCTGCCCCCCTACACTGGAACTCCTTTCCCTTGCCATCCGTCACTCACCAACTCGTGCCACATTTAAAAAGGAGCTGCAAATTCTCCTGACCAAATCAGTCCCGTGTACGTGCTTTGATCCTATCTAGTCCTATCTCCATGATCCTATCCTTCCCCAGATTGCCTAACCTCATACTAATTCTTGCCTCTGTAATACACCCTCCCAACTCAACTCTGTTGTTTTGACCTTACCTGAATTAGCCCGTCTCCCTTTTTAGCTTTCTGCTTATTTTCTCTGTGGTTGCATTTACCTTGTACTGCTCCACTGTGTGTCGCTGCCCTTGTTTGGTTTCCCTTTCTGTTTGAAAATGTTTGCTCCCCCACCCATTCCTTTTTGTTTATGAGTGTGTTTGCACTTACCATTACTTTTGCTTAGCTGGTTATCCTCACATATTTCCATCCCATGTGTCACATGTAACTGTTTGGCCCTACCTTATTTATTTTATTTTATTTATTATTTTATTTAGCTTTTGTTGACCAGGTAAGCGCACTAGACAAATTCTGCCTATTTTCAGGCACGACCGGGGAGGGATACAGATGAATGCCAACTGACCTTGAACCAGATTAAGATGTTGGTGGTATTTTTAGTGAATGAGGAAATTTGGCCAGACACGGGAAATTCCCTCTCTTTCGATAAGTGCCATGGGATCTTTAACATCCACCTGAACTACCACCAATCCAGCAGATGGGACCTCGGTTTAACGTCTCATCCGAAAGACGGCACCTCAGAAATGCAGCACCCCTCTCATGCTGCATTACAGTGTCAGTACTGGGATATTAACCCAAGTGCTAGATGTGGGAACTGAACCCACAGCCCTCTGATCTCCCGGCCTCAGAGGCGAGTGTGCTACCTACTGAGCCACTGACACTGCGTGCATTTACCCCCAAAATGCTACTCTCCAATGTTTTATGTGCCTGCATTCTTTCCTGTGTACTACATTGTAGGGCCAGGTCAATAACAGCATCTCCTATTATGTATATTTGTCTCTGCCATCAAGTGAAATTGTATATATCTACCTCATTTTGTATTTCTCTCTGTATTGTATATTTTCTATTGTAACCTCCCGGGTCGTGCTTGAAAATAGTAATTTCTATGGCTAGTGCATCTCACCAGGTAAACAAAAACTAAATAAATATATTGAGATTCTTCAGTCTCTCCTCATAGGGCTCCCCTTGCAACCCCTGCACCATCTTGGTTGCCTATCTCTTGACCTTGTCTATGTTTTCCTTGATATGTGGTCTCCAGAACTGAACACAATATTCCAGGTGGGGTATACCAGAGAGTAGTCAAGTAGCAGCACCTCCTCCTGCTAGTGATGGCCTTCCCTGTGCACTCAAGCATCCCACTAACCCTGCCCATGACCTTATCACACTGCATTGCTGCCTTGAGGTCTTCTGAAATAATAACACCAAGGTCCCTTTCTTCCTTAGTGACTGCCAATACCTCCCCCCATGCTATACTCTGCATTGAACTCCATCTGCCATGCCTTCGACCACTCCTCTAGTTTCCCTAGATCCCTGTGCATTGTTTCCATTCCCTCTTGAATGGACACCCTATTGCAGATCTTGGTGCCATCTATAAAAATACAGACCTTCCTCTACAGTTCTTCTGTAATGTCCCCTATGAAGTACTCTAAACCTTGCTGTACTCTGCTGGTCACCCTCTTGTCCTTAGAGTGCATGCTGTTCACTGCTACCCTCTGCCTCCTATCCAATAGTAAGTTGTGAACCCACTTATCCATTTTGCCCCTACCTCCAAATAGGTTGATTTCCTAATCAAGCTTCTGTGTCGTACAGTGTTGAAGGCCTTCCTGAAGTCTAGATATACTACATTTACAGCCCTCCCATGACCTATTTCCCTGGCACCCCATCAAAGACATCATTAGATTAATTTGGCATGATGTTTTTCCCCCGTGAACCCATGCTGCTTCTGGTCCTCCAGCCTGTTGGATTCTAGGTAATAAACCAGTTTCCTTTAGTAGGGTTTCCATGAGTTTCGTCACCACTGAAATTAAGCTGCCCATATAAGAAAAAAGGTTTGTCTCCCCATACGATGCACAGGGGTAATGCCAAACTTCACCCAACAACTAACACTTCAAAATCTGGCCAATGGAAAATCATGTACACAAATGCTCACAGCCTGGGAAATAAGATCCCAGACCTGCAGGCAATAATGTCAGAGGCTAAACTGGACATAGTAGCAATTAGTGAGACGTGGTTTACCAGTAACCACACTTGGGAGACTTCAGTACCTGGCTATGTATTGTTCAGAAGAGACCGAGGTGCAAAAGGGGGGGAGGAGTGGCCCTGTATGTTAATGAAAATATCAAAGCTACAGAAATTCAGAATACACATAAGGAGCCAGAAGAACTGTGGGTCACCCTGGAAACAGGAAATGGGACAGCCATAAGAACTGGGTTGTCTACAGGCCCCCAGACCAGAGGGAGGACATAGACACATTACTGTTAGAAGATATACAAAACATGACAGCTAAAGGGGAGGTTCTGATAATGGGAGACTTCAACATGCCAGATACAGATTGGTCAATACCAGCAGGAACATCTGCCAGAACTAGACTCATAGTGGATTCCTGCAGGAGAGGGCCTCAAACAACTGGTACAGCAACCCACAAGACAGGGCTATCCTAGATCTAGTACTGACTAACAAAGAAGGGATCACAGATCTCCAGGTAGAAGGTCACCTGGGGCAGTGACCATCACATGGTATGGTTCAATTTGGCTACTACATCTAAATCATCCCATTCCAAGGCAAAAATATGGGACTTCAGAGGAGCTAACTTTGATAAGATGGCCAACAGAGTTAAGCTAGCCCTGGCAAAAAGAAACACAGGTGAGGAGGTACAGGCAAAGTGGGCAAGCATTAAGGATACAATACTTGAAGCAACATCCCATTGTGTTAGACAGAAAACGAAGTGCAAAAGAAGACGGAAACCACTTTGGTTCTCAAATACAGTAGCAGAAAAGGTCAGAGCCAAAAGGCTGGCCTTCAGAAAATATAAGGGAACACAGCGGGATGAAGATAGGGAGGCATACCAAACTGCCCTAAGGGAAGCAGGTAAGGCAGTAAGGCAGGCAAAGTCCCAAACTGAGGAAACACTAGCACGAACAGTAAAAGAAGGTGACAAGACTTTCTATAGATACATTAGTGAAAGGAGAAAGTCCAGAGGGGGTATTGCTAAGCTTAATGGAGAAAAGGGAGCATGTGAGGAGGAGGACCCTGTAAAGGCATCTATCCTAAATAGATACTTTTGCTCAGTATTTAATGAAGAGAAGGTAGGGCAGGGCCCACAGCTCAGCATCATGGACACAGGGGGAGGGAGGTGAGCACTACTCCCTTCACAAAAGAAAGGGTCCTACAAGAGCTTGCTAAGCTCAGGGTGGATAAGGCAATGGGACCTGATGGCATACATCCCAGGGTACTTAAGGAGCTAAAGGAGGAACTAGCAGAGCCATTAGCAGAATTGTTTAGTGAGTCTCTGAGCACAGGAGAGGTCCCAGAAGACTGGAGAAGGGCTCATGTGATCCACTCCACAAGAGTGGTAGCAGGGAGGAGGCGGGAACTACAGACCGGTCAGTCTTACCTCAGTAGTGGGCAAGATTATGGAGGCACTCCTTAAGGAAAGGATAGTGCAACACCTGGAATCCATAAGGGACAGGATCCAAGACAGCATGGGTTTACAAAGGAAGGTCCTGTCAAACTAATCTCATAGATTTCTTTGACTGGGTAACCAGAGTGGTGGACCAAGGGGAGCAGTTGATGTGCCACTTGACTTCAAGCAAAGCTTTTGACACTGTTCCACATAGAAGATTGATAAATAAGCTAGGTAGGCTCGGGGTGGGTCAGAAGTTGGTCAACTGGGTGGCAAACTGGTTGACTGGCAGAAAACAGAGAGTGGTAGTAAATGGTATACAGTCAGAAGAGATGCAAGTCACAAGTGGGGTACCTCAGGGATCAGTCCTGGGGCCAGTCCTATTCAACATCTTCATTAGTGACCTCACAGATGGACTAGAGGGTAAGGCTTGTCTGTTTGCAGATGACACAAGATCTGCAACAGAGTAGATGATCAGATGGGGTGGGCAGAATGAGAAGAGATCTGGATAAACTAGCAGAATGGTCAGAAGAGTGGCAACTGGGATTTAATGCAAAAAGTGCAAAATCATGCACATAGGGAAGAGAAACCCTGAAGCCACTTATAGGCTGGGAGGGAGTTGCTAGCATTAACAAAGGAAGAAAGAGACTTGGGCATCATCATCACTGATGACCTAAAATCATCCAAGCAGACCTCTAAAGCAGTAGGTAAGGCTAGGGGTGTTAGGGGTGTATTAGTAGGGGTATCACAAGTCGTAAGAGGGAGGATTAATCCCTCTGTACAAGACATTGGTTAGGGCCCATCTGGAGTACTGCGTGCAGTATTGGAGGCCACACCTTCACAAGGACATTAACCAAATTGAGGCAGTCCAGAGAAGGGCAACCAAAATGGTGCAGGGACTGCATCAGAAGACATATGAGACAGATTAACGGAGCTCAATATGTATACCCTTGAGCAAAGGAGGGAGAGAGGTGATATGATCGAGACATTTAAACACCTTAAGGGCATAAACAAGGTGAAAGAGTCTAACATGTTTAAATATAAGAAAAATAGCAGGACAAGAGGACACAGCATGAGATTAGAGAGAGGCCGATTAAGGGGAATGAGGAAATTCTTTTCACAGAAAGGTGGTAGATGCATGGAATGGCTTACCACAAGAAGTGGTGGCTATGAATACAGTGCAGGGCTTCAAACAGGCATGGGATAGGCATAAGGGAGCAATACAAATGACTATGAATAGATAGGTCACTGACAGAGCAAAGGCCGATGGCACATTTATAAGGTAGAAAAAGAAATGGGCAGACTGGATGGGCCTTGCGGTCCTTATCTGCCGTCAACTTCTATGTTTCTATGTTTCTATGTTTCTAATCTGTAGTTACTACAGTAGGTTCCTCCCTACTGCTGCTGTTATGCAGAGGAACCACGTCAGCCCTTCTCCAGTTGTCTGGAACCACTCCTGCTTTCAGCAAGCTGTTGAACAAGGCTGTCGGTGGAGCAGCTAGCAGTTCTGTGCGCCCCTTTAATACCCTGGGATGTATCTCACCGAGTCCTATGGCCTTATCCACTTTCATGGCCACAAGTTCCTTTAGTACTCTTTCTTTTGAAATGTCTTGTGTCCACCCCCTCCCCACTTCTGTTCTTCTCTCTGGTGGCCTGCCCTCTCGTGAAGATTGAAAAAAGTACCTGTTCAAAACAACAGTTTTCTTGGTCTCCTTCCACAGTCTCCCCCCCTTCCACCTTTCTTATCCCACCTCTAGCTTTTCTCATATTGCTGATGTATTTGGAAAAAAGTTATATCCCCTTTCCTCACTTTCTTTGCAGTCCTTTCCTCTGCCTGAGCCTTAGCTCTCCTAGCCATCTTTCCTGCTTCCTTTTGCCTGATCTGGTACACTTTATTGTCTTCTTCCCTTTGAGTTTTCTTGTACCTTTTGAAAGTTGCTATTTGTTTGTTTCACTGCCTTTGCCACCCCCCCGAATAACCATAATGACCCCTTTCCTTACCTCTTTTGGACAGAGGGTCATTCATTACCCTAATGATGCCCTCTCTTATTCCCTTCCACTGCACCTCTCCCCCCATCCATCCTTGGCTATCCCCTTCCTCGAGGCATTTTCTGGAATTCTTTACAGAACAGGAGGTGGACAAATAGAATGGTTTGCCGAACAGTGCAGTAAATGCAAATTCTGTAGCCGGGTTCAAGCCCAGATCGGACAGATTCAGGCGATAGATAGTGGTGGCTGGGGGGAGGGACTTAGAGGAGGAACAAGATCCCATAAAGGGTGCATCTACAGGATGTACCATTGAGTATGGGTATACCACCCCTATTTGCTATGGTATCTGGGCAGAGTGGATGGGCTACAGGCCTTTTTCATGTTCTGTATATACTGCATTAGCTACCATGCACTACTGTATGTAATTGCATTAATTACCATGCACTGCTATATTTAACTGCATCAGCTACCACACACTGCTATATTTAACTGCATTAGCTGCCATGCACTGCTTTATTTAACTCCATTAGCTACCACGCACTGCTATATTTAACTGCATTAGCTACCATGCACTGCTATATTTAACTGCATTAGCTACCACGCACTGCTATATTTAACTGCATTAGCTGCCATGCACTGCTATATTTAACTGCATTAGCTACCATGCACTACATGATTAATTAAATCATCCCTGTAGCTCCATTTTTGCATGGTGAGTGCTCATTTGTTTGCCTTTTTCCTCCCTGGATTACTCTGCCTTTAAATTGATAAATGTTAACATTAACCCCACGCCTTGAAGACACATTTCCCATACTAAAGGGTTTGTTACCATAGAGCACAGCATCAGAGAAATCACAATCCTTTTGCAGTACTGTATGTTATCTACATCTAGCTCCAAGTTCTAGGTTATTAAAAAAGTATCTGCACTATATAATGGGCCCTATGCACAAATGGGGCATAGTGGCTATGCACATGCATCTGGGGCGGGCAACCACTCTGCACCCATTGCACCACCTGTGCAGCCAGCCGCAGGATGCACCAACGGGGCACGCAGCCCCACTGCCAGGCCGCGCGGAGGGCAATGCAGTTGGATGCATAGGGGATGTGCTGGGGGGGCATGCCCGCACTCTGCAACATTCACAGAGTCACGGAGCTCTGGGCACGGGAGCGCACAGTATGCAGGGGGAACCCCTGCCATAAGGTCTGCGTGCCCCCTGGGATGTGGTCCCCCCCCCGGTTGCCAGCAGACAGGCAGGGACTGCCGTCCCTTATACCATGCCGCTCCAGACCAAGGACAACGAATAGCGGTCTGGGGACAGCCAACTGGGCACCAGCTTGATTCTGGACTGTAGCGCGCTGCCCCACGGCAGCCATATCTCTGCACCCACGGGCACAAGGGATCCACTGGCAGACTAGATCGGGCATCCCATTGGATGCCCTCCCAGTCTGTGTATCTTTTTTCCACACTCTGAGGGGGCAGGGCCGCAGACAGGTGGCCAGCAGTCATGAATACTGCTGATGCGCCCCGGTCCATGGGTAGCGCGTTAGTTGTGTGGGAGTATGCGTAGTTTTCCACGTTCCCCCACCCGCTTAGTACATAGCACCTAATATCAGTAAAAAAAAAAACAGTTTTACTGGTTTCTATTAAAATAAAATAATCAACAATTACAGCAGTGTAACACATCCCCCCCCACCACTTGCCAGCTCTACCACTATCGTCCCATGGAGAGAAGGTCTGGGTAATAACCTCAGAAGTGACTCCTGTGCCAAGGAGAATAAAATTGTACATCTCTTCCTGGAGAACCCCCCCAGTATATTGTACAGATTCAGCCTTGGCACTGTCCCCACACATCTGGAGACATTGCTACTGAGGTGCCTATCTATAAAGTTACAGTACACCCTGGTAGGAACTGCTTTGGCCACACTACCCATGTCCTTTTGGGGCAGACGACTTACCTTCACCTTCTGTGTGGTCTTCATAATGAATAGATACTGACGGTCTTCCCTTTCTTTGCAAAACCCCCTGCACTATGTTTATTGTGTCCATGGTGTATACCATCAACACCTCCTCCTCCATCATCGTCACTGCCACCACCACCACCACCACCACCACCGCCACTGTTGTCTTCATCCCTATGGCTCTGGGGTGAAGAGTACCACCTTTTGTAGGTTAAAAAATAAATCTAGACTGCATCATGCTTTACTGATTCCATATAATGACTTGGGCTAGGTCTGATGTGTTTTAACGGTATAACTATGACTTCATTCAGTCACATTGACAGTTGTGATTGCATTAAACACTGCATCCTTTAGGAAATCACTTGGACACAGGGTGTTGTACTTAAGTCAGAAAGTTGCTTGTGGAAACTCCAAACCTTTATTTATAGGTAGTTGCACAGACCTTGAGGAAATAATGGTGAGCCTGTACCCAGCGCCCAACTACAACTCTCATTTTGGGTTCAGAATCAATCATCATTGAATCGGTTACTAGATTCAGTATAATGTGGCATAATCCCAGTTGGTATACCACTCCAACAGTGACCGAGACTACAGCGCCAGGTCGATGTAGTTTCAGCGCTGGACCTTGGCACTGTTTTCTGGGGGGCCGTGCACTCCTTCCCCATATCAGCTCTGACTCAGAGTTGATTATCTTTGTTTGGAGGGTGCAGGCGCAAAGCCTCCCCCTGAAGAAAACATGGTAGGCAGTGAGAAACTTTATGCCGACCACAAATGCAGTCGACATAATTTTTTCACTGTACGGTTGTTCGACAAGATGTTTGTCGACGACCGAGTGTAGCTCCATCCCAGTTATGTACAAACCCTTGACCAGCTGGTCATGGCTTCAGTTCCCAGTAGCAGTGTAATTATCTCTCAACATATTCGCAGTTTGCTTTATGACATTTTCCCTTATGGTCAATTATTTCTGTGACACATTTCCCACATGGTGAGTTTCTTCAATGACACTTTTTGCATAAGATCTGGTACTTTGGTGATACTTTTCCATATTTTTATTTATTACAGTAATTGGAAATACACCTTTGAGCCATAGACTCCTTTGCAAAGGTTCCAAGTCATAGGTACACAGGAAATTACAGAGGTAAACGAATACAGAGGAAACAGTCAGCAATTAATACATAAAAACAAAAAACAAATCATAGGACAGTACAGGCCCATCATCAAAATTAGTTAAATAGCATAACACAGAGGCAATTCTTAGAAACATTTGCAAGACCCAGCAGGTTGAGAGGTGCAGCTTGTTCAATAGACAGGAAAAGGAGAAACGGGGTAATAGGGACAAGGCGTGGGGGAGTGAAGGGAAAGCTAGGGAAGGGGCTAGGGACAGTCACAGATGGATAGCCAGAGAAGCAGGCTTTTGAGGTGCACCTTAAAAGGACCTAATTTTGATTCCATGAAAGATGGGGGTGGGGAGCTCATTTAGCCATTGAGGGGTCCAACACTGAACAGCCCTTTGGCCAAGGGAGGTCCTACAGTGGGGGGACATTTATGAGATACTTTGCTGCACTTCTGGTAAGTCTGTTAAGGGGAATAGGCTGGAGCAGTGGGAGAAGCCATGGTGAGGCAAGGTTGAGAAGCATTTTCCTGGCTAGGAGACAGGTGTGGTATTTATGTCTAGAGTCGAAGTTTAACCACTGAGACTGTCTATACAGGTCACATGTATGGGTAAATCTGTCACGCCTATGACAAAATAGCAGGCTTTGTTTGAGGTGAATTTGAGGCAGCTTAAGGTGGTCTGGTCAGCTGAGCCATATATAACAATGCCAGAGTCCAAAATTCAGAGTACAGGGGATGACACAGCCATGCGCAAGGCTTCAGGGATAGACAGCACGTGTAACAGTAGAGAAGACCAAGACGAGTGTTTAGGGAAGTGAATAATAGCTTGATGTGTTTATGATAGGAAAGAGAGGAATCCAATGTTATGCTCAGGTATTTAAAGATGTCTACCTGTTCAAGGGTATCACCCAGGGAATTGACGATAGTTAGGATGGACCCTGAAAGTGGACTCTGGCAGTGGATGAAAACCATAGCTTTAGTCTTTTTGTGATTGAGTATAAGCCTGTGGTCCCAGAACCAGGTTTCGGCCTCCAAGAAATGCTTCTGGAGTGAGGTTTGAAGGGAGAGGGGGTGCTGATGACTGCTGAAGATGACAGTGTCATCAGCATAAAGAAGAAGTCTACCTGAGCACGCCTTGAGTAGATAGTTCAGGAATATGCTAAAGAGGAGGGGGCCCAGTATGGAGCCTTGTAGTACACCTGATAGGACTGGGCAGCAAGCAGAAAGAGAGGAGCCAATTTTGACATGTTGGATCCTTCCAGCTAGGTAGTCTGCGAACCAGGATGTGATATCCTGGGAGAGTCCTGGTACATAGTGGAGGAGCAAGGCATGATTGACTGTATTAAAAGCCTTTGTGAGGCTGATATAAAGGGAGCCAACTAAAAGCCTATGGGCAAGGGCTTGGTGGATGTAGGAGGTATATTCGATGAGGGCTGTGGTTGTACTATGGTCTCTGTGTAATTCATGTTGCTCAGGGCAGAGGAGATCATCGTCAGAGAGGCAGTTGATCAGCTACTATTTTCTCTAAGGCCTTCGGGGGGGTATGGTTATGGGTCTATAGTTGTTAGGGGAGGTTCTGTTGCCACTCTTTAGGATAGCGGTTATGATAGCTTGCTTCCAGGGAGTAGGAATTTGGCTGAGGAAGAGAGATTTATTAAGAATTTTAGTTAGAGGGCAGATGACTTCATCAAGGGTGAGACGTAGGAGTTTTAAATCCAGCGAGTCATTACTATACCGGGACTTGGCCAGAAAAATGATGGGTATTTCTTAGCCTGAGAGGGCAATAAGGTATGGAGACGGAAAGGGGGTATATTTGGGGTGCTGGGGGGGCAAAGAAGTGGGGGGGCAGCACCCCACTGAGGTCAGAAAACGTGGTGTTTAGGATGTTCGCAATCTCCAGGGGGTCTAGGGTAGTATTTCCATCAGTGAATAACTGAGCAGGGGTTGGGGAGATGGTTTTTCCATTGAACTCTCTTGTATTTCTCCAGAAATCACAACCAGAGCCTCATATGGTTAGTTACTGTAGCTAAACCTTTAATGTATAGTCAGTTACTTCAGTGACTCTTTTCCAATATGGTCAGTTTCTTCAGTGACATTTTTTGCATAAGATCAGGTACTTTGGTGATACTTTTCCTATATGGTTAGTTACTGCATTAACACTTGTCCTGTATAGTCAGAGACTTTGATGACACTCTTCCTATGATCAGTTACTTCAGTGACTCTTCTCTCATATGGTCAGCTAATTTGGTGATAATTTTCTCCTATGATATGTTACTTGGTGACACTTTTCCCATATAAGCAGCTATTCATCATCAGTTTTATTTGGTATAGTGCTCTTTTTCATTATATTCCAAAGTGCTTTACAAGCAGACATAATTATATATAAACAGTTAAAATCGGCATATGGACAATAAAACATATAAACAGTAATGCACTTCTAATTAATGAATATTAAATTGGGCAACTCTAATCAGGCAAAAAAGCCTGCCTAAATAAAAATGTCTTCAGCTCCCCTTTGAAAACCTTAATGTTGGACTCTCTTTTATAGAACGAGGGAAGGAGTTTGCACCAGATGTCATTAAGTGCACCCTTTGGAACTTCTAAAAGTTCCTTGTCTGTGGAATGGAGGGGAAGAGAAGTGTGGTAGGGCCACAGGAGATCTTGCAGGCAGCCAGGCTCCTGACCATGTAGGGTAGTATAGGTCAGCAAACTGACCTTGAAGGTGATCTGCCACCTAATAGGCAGCCAATGAAGAGACCACAGCATAGGTGTAATGCGACACGATCTTGGTAGACCAGTCAACAACCTTGCTGCCATATTCTGCACTAGCTGCAGGCAGTGAAGATCAACCCCTGATAGCCCCAGGTAAAGGGTGTTGCAGTAGTCGAGGCTTGGTGTCATGAAAGCATGGACCAGTGATGGCAGATCACCTTGGGGTATCAGATATTTAATCTTGGCAAGGTTTCTCAGATGGTAAAAAGCATTCTGAACCACAGCTGACACCTGGGATTTAAGTGTTAGGCTGCAATCCTGGACAATGCCAAGATTTCTCACCTTGACAGAGTTGAACAACTCAGAGTCTCCAAGCCTAAGCCCAGAGATTTGGCTAGGTTGTACACTCACACTCGGGTGATCAGATTCCACCACTGGTACTTCATTCTTACCCGGATTCAGCCCCAACTATTTGGCCCTCATCCGGTCTTGGATCTCAACCAGGCACTGATTGAATATGGAGGCCACCCCCTACTGCTTTGGTGCAAAAGACAGGTATACCTGAGTATCATCCATGTAGCAGTTCAAACTCAGCCCACCATCTTATAATGTCCCCTAGTGGAAGCATATATACTGAAAACAACATAGGGGACAAAATAGAGCCCTGTGGGACCCCACATGGCAGGGGTAGGGATGCAGAGGAAAAAATCCCCAACACCACTCGTTGCATCCTACCAGTGAGGAATGATTGTAATCAGTTGAGTACTGTACCTGACAGTCCACCACAAACCCAGAGTCTCTCCAGCAACACCCTAAGGTCCATAGTATCAAATGCAGCTGAGAAACTGAGGAAAATAAGGATGGAATGCTTTCCTCAATCCCTCACCACCAGGAGATCATTCAGCACCCAAACAAGGGCAGTCTCAGTGCTGTGTCCTTTTCTGAAACCCGACTGGAGAGGGTTATAAATTTTGTGAGCTGTCAGATGGGTCTCATGTAGAAGGGCAACTGCCTTCTCAATAACCTTTCCCACAAAGGGAAGGTTAGAGACCGGTCTGTAGTTAGCCAGGCAGCCTGGGTCTAGTGAAGCTTTCTTTAGAAGTAGTCTTACAACTGCCTTCTTCAGGGGCCCAGGAAAGTTACCTGTCACTAGAGAATGCCAGACTATCTTATCCAGGACCAGGCTAATGACATCAATGCAACCTACTATGAGGCGGGTTGGACCCAGATCCAAACTACAGCAGATTGGCCTCAACCCCTGGATGACCTTTACAACATCTGGGACCACCAACTGGTGAAAGCTGAACTAGACAGGCTGAATGCTCGCAACATCTGTCTCACCACTGCATGCCCCCATAGAGAGTGCTGATCGGATTCCCGACCTGATGGTGACAATCTTATCAACAAAGAACAGAACAAACTCGTCACACTTTGTGAAAAAGCTCACACAGACTGAAGACAGGCAGGGTTATGTAGCCTATCAAAAGTCTCAGAAGAGCTGAGCCAGAGTATTAGTTGCTGCTGAAATCACCCTGGACAGGGACTCTGATTTCTTACAGGAGATTGCTGATTGATAGTGTCTATAATGAGACATCAAAATAAGTTTTTCCTCCACAACTCGGGACATCTGCCAATGTCGTTCCAACCTTCAACCCCACATCTTCAACTCCCTAAGAGTCCCAACAAACAAAAGAGATCCTTGGTATGAAGTGAGGGGTTGAACATGGACAGGTGCGATAGAGTAGAAGCCTTCAGTCCCAACCCTGTTATAGGTCAGGACCAACTCCCCCGGCTCCTCGCAGTCACTCATTATACCTAATCTGTCAAGCTATTTCATCAACATTTTTCCTGTGATCAGTTTCTTCAGGGACACTTTCCTCTATATGGTCAGTTAAGCTGGCGACTCATTTCCCATACAGTCAATTACTTCACTGACACGATTCATATACTGTATGGCCAGTTCTTTCAGTGACACTTTTGCATATGGTCAGTTACTTCACTGACATTGTTCTTATATTGCAATTTCTTTTGGTGACACTTTCCCATATGATCTGTTATTTCATTGACACTCTTCCTATATGGTCAGTTTCTTCAGGGACACTTTTTCTACATGGTCAGTTATGTTTATGACCCTTTTCCCATATGGTCAGTTATTTCATTGACACACTTCCTTTATGATCAGGTACCTTTTTCTGTATGGTCTGTTACTTTTGCAAACACTTCCTCCACGTGGTCATTTAGTTGGGTGATACTTTTCCCATCTGGTCAAGTACTTTGCTGACCTTTTCCCATATGGTTAGTTACTTTGGTGGCAATTTTTCCATATGGGTAGTCAGAGATATATAGTTATTTCAATTATACATTTGACATATGGTCCATCACTTTGATGGCACTTTTCACCGTTTCTTAAAGTGACTTTATTAAGGGGTATCAGCAGATCTGACTTTGAGGGTGGAGCTCTTGCAGCAGGTAATACCATTAGGACTGAATTTATCAGGCATCAGGACCCCACAGAAAACTTGTAGCTAGCAGTCTGAGGCAGGGGACTACCCTCGACGTCAGCTATGCCCAACATCAGATGTGGTATAAGGGGGGCGGTCCCAGGTGCCATCCCAGTTCTTTTCCCACCGTTGACTCATGTAGTTCAGCTCCTTGGATGCCTTCCTTTGCAGTTGAGAGCCGTCGAATGTCAGAAGTTCTTAGTTCTTCAAATAAACTTTAAAATAACGCCTTGTGTATGTCGTCACCTTCTCCCCCATGGTGAGAGGCAAAGTGTGCATGTGGGAAGCAGATCCCAGCCAAAGATGGCCTCATCTGCCTAGGCCCGGAACACCAGCCCAATGCCTGCACACATCGCCAGAAGTTCAACCAGAAGATGCGTGCAAGGAAGGCCAATGCACTCAAAACCTTCCTGCTAGAAAAGAAGTTTGCGGCCATGCAGCAGGGATCAGGAACCAGCTCATCCTCTCCCACCTTGGATTCCTCACCCAAAGATAGGTCATCGGGGGGGAGCTTCACCTCAGGGATATAGATCAGGCCAGGTCTGAATCCTGCCCTAAGTCACCAGCCAAGCAGGCTTCATCTTCCTCGTCCTCCGGCTAGAGGTCCGGTTCGGTTCCGGTACAGTCATCCACTCTTGCCTCCTTTCAGGGCAAACCTAGGTGGTAGTCAGACTTGTCGGGACACCATCACTCTTCCCTGGCTCATAGACCCCTAAAACCCTCTGGGTCAACCCAGGAAAGCCTGTCCAGGGCTCAGGACAGGCCCAGCTCTTCTGATAAGCACAAGCGCTTGGAAGAACCCTCAGGTAGGCAGAATGTCATCCGGACTCAGACGCCTCCCCCTCCGGCTAAAGGTGCACCCACCTCCAGATCAGTGCAAGTCTAGCTGGTCACCTACTGCATCAATTCACTCCCCGGCACCCGACATGGGGTGGTCGCTGGATGAAGACCAGCTGTCCTCCCTCCTCCGAGGGACCAGACGCCTAATAAAGCCACACTGAATGCCAGACCAATAGATGAAGGTGTTGCCGGTCGTTGGCCCACTGACGCCAGGATCCCAGGCCCGGACACCCACACCTAAAGACCCGAAGCCCAGCCCCTCAGACCCGGTGCTGGCCCCAGCCCCTGCGGTCATCCCAGTAGCGGACATTGGGAGTCTGTTTACTATATGGTAGAATACAGTGAAAGGGGACCTTTTGTATAGATCCCCAGACACCATCCCTCCTACTCCACCCATGGGTCCCCCTCCCACCCCAGAGCCTCAGAGGGGTGAGGGTGAGCACCCACACCTGGACTCTAAGGGTAAGAGAAGGAAATGACCCCATCTCCATCTCCTTCTTCCCATCCTGTCATGTCCACCTCAGACGAGGGTGATGTGGATTCAGAGCCTTACTCTGATGGGGAATTTTTTCCTCCCTCCCCGGGACCAATAGATACCCCGTGGTCCCCTCCCCCCGGATAATCCCTCATTTCTGGACATTATGAGGCACATCCAGGCTATATACGAGTGGGACATGGAAGATCTGACCCAAAGCGCAAGCGCCTGGCCAAGATCCTTAGAGAGAAGGAACCCAAACCTTTGGTGATTCCAGCATTCGTGGAACCATTTCAAGATGTAACACGCCTCACCTGGTGTACTCCATCTTCCATACCAGCAGTCCCACGGAAGGTGGACAGACTTTACAAGCCTCCAAAGTCTGGACCCTTTATGGTCGAGCAACCAAAGGCTAATTCGTTGGTCCTCATGGCTGCCCACGGCAGGGGATCCCAGCCAAAGCAATTGAGTTCCCAACCCCCGGATCCCGTCTTTAAAAAGTTAGATGGTTGGGGCAGAAAAGTCTTCTCCTCAGCCACTGGGGCCATCAGGTCTTTAAATTTCATGGCCCACATGATTACCTACCAACAGTTGCTGTGGAGGAAGATAGTGGACCTCGTCGAAGCCATGCCTGACTCCGACACAAAGCAAGAAATTCTGGCATGTGCCCAGTCGGGATTAGATGTTGAGAAACACACCCTTAGGTGTTCTTACAATGCCGTGGATATGGCCTCCAGAGCAGTTGCCTTGGAGGTCTGCATGAGAAGGCAGTCGTGGCTTAGGCTCATGGGTTTCCAACCAGACCTACAAGAATCTATTATGGATTCCCCTTTTCAGGGTCCTGTTTTGTTCGGCCCAGAAGTTGAACAAATGGTTAAGCAACTTCAGGAGTCCGGAAAAGCAGTGGCTGACCTGCACTGCATGTATAAATCTCAGCCTCAGGAACCCCGACAGTGCCCTTTTCGCAAAGGACAATGGCAGGGACAGGGGAGTAAACAGTTCCATGGTAAGGGTTTCAAGAGGCGCAGTCACCCTGCCCCTCAAGGTTCCCATGGCCCCAGGCAGCCCAAAACTCCCAGGGTCCCCCACCCACTCAGCCTGATGCCCTCTTCCCCCCATCTCCCTTCAGGGATAGACAGAGCGAGAAGGTAGGAGGGCAGTTTGTGCTCTACCCACTCAAATGGTCCAGTATCACTGAGGACCAATGGGTACTGGATACCATTCGAAAAGGGTACACGATAGAGTTCACCTCTATCCCGCTGGACATACCTCCCCCCTGACCTACTGTCCACTGAAACACAGTCTCCTTCTAGAAGCGGAGATTTAAAGCTCCTAGAAAAAAGATCCATCCAAAAGGTTCCACAGACCCAGAAGGGAAAGGGTTACTACTCCAGTTTCTTCCTGGCCCCAAAGAAAATGGGAGACCTTTGTCCAATTCTGGATCTGAGCCAACTCAATCTCTCTGTAAAATACCAGAGGTTTCAGATGGTCACTCTGGCAGGTCTCTTCCCCTTGCTCCAGCAAGGGGACTGGTTGTGCTCCCTAGATATGCAGAATGCCTACATGCATATCAAGGTCCTGAAGGCTCTCAGAAGGTTTCTGTGCTTCAGCTTCCAAGACAAGCACTACCAATTCAGGGTACTCCTCTTCAGCCTTTCTTCCACCCCCAGGGTTTTCACCAAGTGTCTAGTGGTGGTAGCAGCGGCCCTCCAAAGGAGAGGCCTCTTCGTCTACCCTTACCTGGATGATTGTCTCTTCTCCGCTCGGTTGGAGGAGGAGCTTCTAATTGCCTTGCAAGAGACACAGACTTTCTTTTCCTCCCTGGGGATCACAGTAAACTGGCCAAAATCACACCTTTGGCCAACCCAAAGGCTGCAATTCATAGGGGCTATTCTCGACACCGGGCAGGGCAGAGCCTTTCTGCCTCCAGACATGGCAAACCACCTTCAGGATTTGGCCAGCGGACTCCAGAAGGCCCCCCTCTGCCCCTGCCCAGGTTGTTCTGCAGCTTCTAGACCATATGGCAGCTGCCATAGCCACAGTACCCTTAGCCAGACTACGTATGAGGACCCTCCCATGGCATCTCAGAGTCCAGTAGGACCAGTCGGTGGATGATCTGGATGTCAGAATCCGAATGTTTCAGGCAGCACACTGTTCCCTCGAATGGTGGCTGCGTCACAACAATCTAGAGGGAGGAGTTCCATCCCGGAGACCTACCCCTCTCCAGACTTTAACCACAGATGCCCAGATGCCTCTCTGTCCGGTTGGAGGGGCTCATTTAGGGGATCACAGGACCTGGGGGTCTTGGTCTGCCATAGAAAGCTCTCTACATATAAACGTTCTGGAAATGAGAGCCGTGCTGAATGCACTTTTCGCATTAAGAGGCCAACTCTCGGTGGGTCCTCTCCTGGTGCAGACAGACAACACACCAGTGGTCTTCTACATCAACAAGCAAGGGGGGGGACTAATTCGTAACCCCTTTGCAGGGAGGCCATGAGAGTGTGGGATTGGGCAGTAGAACACCATCTGGATCTCATCGCAATTCATCTACCTGGTGTTCAGAACGTTCTTGCCGACAGTCTCAGCTGCTCCACCTCTCTGAATCATGAGTGGGAATGGCTCCAACAAGTCACAAAAGATCTGTTTGGTCACTGGGGCCATCCAGAGTTGGACCTCTTTGCATCCTCGTACAACGTCAAACTGCAAAATTTTTGCTCGCTCGTTTCAGTGCCTGGTGTTTTTTGGCAAGACGCATTGTCCCTCTCTTGGACAAGGAAGTTCCTATACGCCTTCCCTCCTTTTTCCCTCATTCAGAGAGTACTGCTCAATTTGCAGTCAGAAGGAGCCAGAATGATTCTGGTGGCTCCTCTTTTGCCCTGTCAGATCTGGTATCCATTGCTCCAGCAACTGTCACTGAAGTCTCCAGTTCAGTTGCCACTCTCCACCCACTTGCTCCCCCAAAAGCAGGGGACACTCGTCCATCCTGCTCTTCACTCTCTTCACCTGCACATGTGGCTCATTCAGTCTTAGCAGAAGAGAAATCAGGAGTGTCAAGCAGGGTGGCGGAGATCTTGGTTGCAACAAGGAAGCCTTCCACCAGGGCCACCTATGCTCTGAAATGGAAATGCTTCTGTCTATGGGCTATGGCCTGTGCCCTAGATCCCCTGAGTTGCCCAGCTAGACATGTGCTAGGATATCTCCATCACCTTCTGGATCTAGGACTGAGCTATTCATCCATTAAGGTGCACATGTGTGCGGTTTCCCACATATCATGATCCTATTGGAGATAAAACTCTGGCACAACTCAATATCTGTAAGACATTCCTATGAGGGACCTTACATATCAGACCTCCCAGTAGAGACTTCGTTCCTCCTAGGGACCTTTTTTTCATCCTGGAGAAACTCACCCTTCCTCCCTTCGAGTCAGCAGCCTCTTGCGAGCTGCACTTCCTCTCATGGAAGGCCCTTCTTTTGGTAGCCATCACCTCTGTTTGAAGGGTTTCCAAGCTCCAGGCCTTGATGTGTAAGGAACCTTACATAGTTTTTTACAGGGACAAGGTGACCTTGCGCATGAACCCTAAGTTCATGCCGAAGGTGGTGTCCATGCTGACTCTTAACCAGGACATCAACCTTCTGGTTTATTATCCGGAATTTGTTAACTAAGGTGAAGCTCTGTTGCACACCTTGGATGTTCACAGAATTTTGAGGCATTACCTCCACAGGACTCGCTCCTCCAGTCAGACCAATTGTTCATCTCATTGGCTGGTGCATTGCATTACTTTCTGCTACCAGCATCATAACAAACCACTTCCGGGAACAGTCAGGGGCCACTCTACCACAGCAGTGTCCTCCTCCTTTGTGGCACTCAAAAATGCCTCCTCTGCAGATATCTGTGCTGCAGCTACATAGAGTTCAGTCCACACTTTCATCAGACATTACAGCCTGGATATTGCATCCAGAAGGAGGGCAGGTTTTGGACTAGCAGTCCTGCAGGGCCTACTCTCTTAGATGACTTTATAAAATATTTCAGCTGTTTTTCAGCATCTCTCCCTACTGCCCTCAGACCTGGGCCTATCCTTGGGTACTGCTTGGGACTCAGTCCTAATGGTATTACCTGCTGCAAGAGCTCCACCCTCAAAGACAGATAGTAAAGTTACATAAGAACTTACCGTGACAGTAGATCGTCGAGAGGAGCTCTTGCAGTAGGTGATTTTCCCACCGTCCATCCCCCAGGATAGTATTTTGGCTATTATATCACCAGAACATGGTGGGGACTTCCTGCTTGGTTCTCCAGTTTGGTTTCTAGCTGGGTCTCCGATGGAAGAACTGAGATGGTGCCAGGGGACTGCCCCCTTTATACCACGTCTGACGTTGGGCATAGCCAATGTTTGGGGCGGTCCCCTGCCTCAGGCTGCTAGCTACAAGTTTTCCGTGGGGTCCTGATGCCTGATGGCTTCAGTCCTAATGGTATTACCTGCTGCAAGAGCTCGTCTCAAAGAACTACTGTTACGGTAAGTTCTACGTAACTGTACTTTACTTTGTTTCCCTTATTTATTTTGTTTCAACCCTTTGTTGCAGCAAGTGGGAAAGGGGAGATTAGGGTGTAGTCTGTCCTCCATGGCACAGAAATTGTGATCGGAGCCTCAGGCAGTGATCGACTGGGGGGAATTGGTCCTTCTGTACACATGCACTCACTCACTCACTTACACTGATGTATATCAACACCATTCAGTCTTCCCCTTGCCTCTTTGGGGGCTGGAGTCAGCACCAAGCAGAAGCACTGCAACAGTGGTTTATCAATAAACTAGATCCAACCCTAGACCTCGGGGTTTAAAACATTGCTGCTAACTGCCCTGACCTTGCACCACACAGGCCCCTTGAAATAGGCTACAGTCCCAGCTTCCTTAGGAGTCCCATCTGCAACGTCTTTGCCATTAACAGGATATCCATGGATTCTAGTTAGAGCTGGGTGATCCTTGCTTTTTTGAGGAAGAGCTGAGCCAGAGCTGAGTCAAAGGTCTGGCTTGGCTCTCAGAGCCAAATCATGAGCCAAGTTAAAGGGGAAGACAAATATGAATATCAGCCTGTCAAATCACTGTCTGACAGAATGACATGGATTGTGTGATACCTATGATACCAGGAGATTGATTAAAGAGCAACTCTGCACTTCAGCATGTAGTTTCATAAATAGGAAGATCTTACTTCGAGAGGGCTCTTGCAGTAGGTAATTACAAACAGGCCTGACCCTGGCAGGCATCAGGAACCCATGGAAAAATTTCTAGCTAGCAGTCTCTGGTGGAGGACCGCCCCCATGTCAGGTGACCAACGTCAAGCGATGTCAGTATAAAGGGGCGGTCCCTTACACCCACCTTCCAGTTCTTTCCCGCCGTTAGCTCATGTCAGCACCTCGTGGAAAAGTTCAGTGTTCATCAGCCTCAGTTGTCAGTAGTTTTTACTGAGTTATTTTCGATTTTTAGAATTTTTGTCAGGTAGTCGTCGGTGTATGTCATCCCCTACACCCTCTGAGCACAAGAACAAGTGCGACTTGTGCGGCTTCCAACTCCCGCACAAGGACGGCCATTCTCAGTGCCTCTTCTGCCTAGGTCCAGATCATCAGGTAGAGAAGTGCCAGCACTGCCTTAAATTCAATGCAGCCACCCGCAGACGGCAGCAGCAGTCCCTGGAGGCCCATATTTTAAAGAAGAGAATGTCCTCCATGGAAAAGTAGTTAAAAAAAGCTCTGACAGGCGTCCACGTGCCTCGAAGGCCATTGCAAGAAAAAAGACAAGGAGAAGCACCAAGACAAGGACTCCTCATCCACTGCGTCTTCCTCAGGAGTCACCGTGCTCCAGGTAACATCCCCCCCAGGGGACCGATCCTCGACGGCCGCCTTGGAGGTTTCCAAGGTGGT
The DNA here is from genome assembly GCA_016271365.2 of Neoceratodus forsteri. Taxonomy (NCBI): domain Eukaryota; kingdom Metazoa; phylum Chordata; order Ceratodontiformes; family Ceratodontidae; genus Neoceratodus; species Neoceratodus forsteri. The sequence goes on along the minus strand of CM057457.1, from coordinate 445,529,841 downwards.
GTTGGCCCACCCATCTGGCTTGCGCTCAGGCCCTTTGGGCACCTCCGAGCTATTGGAGGCCTCCGCTCCCGGTAAAGCCGCCACCATGTAGCATACTGGTTCAAGTGGCTCCGTTAAGCTGGATGTCAGCTCCTTCGACGCCCGCACGGAGAAGATCAATAAGTCTCCTGACTCCTCGGGGCAGTGCACAGCCCTTCTTCCACCCGACCAGGCCGTCCCTCCTTCACTACCTGCCTCGGATGACGGGTCTGCTAAGTCATACATTGGCTCCTCCAGCGTCTACCCGGACTCCTCTGATAAGTCAGACGTTGGCTTGCCCGATGTCCGCACGGCGGAGAAGTCAACGCCGGACCTTCCAACGTCCACCGTTTCTGGCTCTCTGCAGCCTTCACTGCCCTTCGGGGATCCTGGGTCTCCTCAGCCTGACCCCGGGGATTTTTCCCCTCCATCCTGGGGCGATGCTGAGGTTCTTGCAGCGCCTCCATCAGACCGTCTGCCCACTGGGCCGACCGACCTGACGTCGGCTCCCCGGACGCTGGCCCCAACGCAGGTCTTGCTGACCCTGGGCAACATCCCACTTCCAGATACCCCTCCAACGCCGGGCCCTCTGCCCACCAGTCCTTCTGCTCCAGACCCACCCGTGGGCCCTCCGGCCGAGCTGTCTGCTCCGGAAGACCCCTCGGTTCCCGGGTATCCAACTCCATCATATCCTACACTGTCTTACCTGGCTCTGTAGTATCCGACACCTCAGTACCCAACGCCGGCTTATCTGACGCCATAGTACCCGGGGCCTTAATACCCGACGCCGGGCTTTCCACCATCGGGTTATGGATACGTGCCTTACAGGTATAATCCATACTGGTATCCCCCTCCTCCTCCTCCTCCACTGCCCCCTCAGCCACCAGTGGACTTGAAGGAGACTCTGGCCTCCTGGTGGGCTGAGGCCAAGGCTCAGCTCACCAGAGAGGTGGAGAGTTGTCTCCCAATGACAGTGCTTGTTCCGGTCCCCATATGTCTGCGATGACAGACTCCCTCTGAGCCCTCTGGTTCCAGGGTGGGGCAGGACACTCTTCCCAGAGGGCTTCCCAAATGGTTCTCTCCTCCCCCACGCCAGGAGAGGGAGTCTTCCTCATCATCATCATCTTCTTCTTCCTCCTCATCAGACACCTCAAATGACTCTGATGGTTGTTCCGAGATGGATGACGAGCCACGCTCTCTAATCCCAGGCCAAGGACTCCTCCAAAGTCCCCTCTGGAGGTTCCTTCTTTTACGGAGATGCTACGCAAAATCCAGGAGGTTCATAAGTGGTGTTCCTTGGAGCCGGATCCCCAGTGTAAGAAACTCGCTGAGCATCTGGATCTGCACATGACAGCTCCCACCTTGGTGCCACCCTGGATTGAGCCTCATGCCAATCTTGTTTCCACTATTTGGAAGCAACCGTCGGCTTTAGCCCCACTTCCTCGGAAGTCGAACAGGCTAGATCAGGCTCTCAAGGGTGCTGACTTTTTAGATTCTCACCCTCGAGCTGATTCAGTCATGATTAGCGCCGCTCATGGCCGAACAGCTAACCTAAAACATCTGAGCTCGTCTCCACCTGACAAAGAATCCCGTCTTCTGGACCAGTAGGGAAGAAGATCTATGCTTCTTCCACTCTGGCTATTAAGGCCCTATATTATGTTGGTCACATGGGGGATTACCAGAAGGTGATTCTTAGTGAGGTGGAATCCAAAAATTGGACTCCCTTCCAGACTCTCAAGTCAAACAGGAAGTGGCTGACCTCGCCCACTCTGCACGTTCGGCCAGTCGGCACATGCTTCATGCTGCTTACGACGCAGTAGACACTGCTGGTAGGAGCTCCGCTTTTGCCATAGACTTATAGTGTCACGCCTGGGTCCGTGTGTCAGGGTTGGTCCCAGAAGTGCAGTCTGCTATTCAGGAAGCACCCTTCAGGGGTTCGATGCTGTTCGGTGGTGATGTCAAGGGCATTATCACCAATCTGCAGGAGAAGGGGACTGCACTGAAGTCTGTGGACTCCATGTACCATCCCGATCAAATGCAGCGTCGTCCCTTTCACAGGCGGAATTGGCAAAGGCGAAACCCCAGGGAAAGTGGGCCGCTAAATGCCGGGACCCTCCAGCTGCCAAGCCCTCTGCCCAAAAAAGTAGCGGGTGCTTCATCCATGGTGCTGCTTCACACCACCTGACTCCTTTCCTCCCCCACAGCCTCTGGGCCTTCCAGAGGAGCCGGTAGGAAGGAGGTTTTCCCTCCACCTCCCAGGAGGGGGAGGATAACTTCAGATTCCTGGGTGCTCCAGCTGATCGCAGAAGGACACTCAATACAGTTTCTCCAGAAACCACCTCATCACCCTCCCCCAAGGTCGTCGTACTCTTGGGAACTCCTTCTTCCTGGTCCAGGAAGAGATTTCAACACTTTTGCTGAAGAAGACGATAGAGCCCATCCCCCTTCCTCTTCAGGGAACAGGTTAATATTCCCACTTCTTCCTGGTCCTGAAGAAGACAGGAGATGTAAGGCCAATTCTCGACCTCAGTTTCCTGAACTTGTTCATGGAGTACAAGAGATTCAGGATGCTCTCCCTACAGGGCCTCCTGCCCCTCCTTCAGCTGGGGCAGTGGCTGTGCGCTCTGGATATGCAGGACTTACCTGCACATCTCTATTTGCCCTTCTCACCGCAAATACCTCCGTTTTGCTTTCCAGGGGTACCACTACCAGTTCAAGGCCCTCCCATTTGGTCTTTCCTCGGCACCCCGGGTGTTCACCAAATGCCTTTCGGTGGTAGCGGCCTGCCTGCGTACCCAGGGGGTGCAGGTTTTCCCATATCTGAATGATTGGCTCCTGGCGGCCCCATCCAGGGAGGATCTCCTGCACTTCCTTTCCCTTACCCAGGGGGTGTTTTTCTCCCTGGGCATCACCATCAACCACTCCAAGTCCCACTTGATCTCATCCCAGAGGCTCCAGTTTATTGGGGCAATCCTGGACATGACCTTTGGCAGGGCCTTCCTGCCACTGGACAGAGCGGCCACACTCCAGGCTCAGGTCAGCCTGTTGTCCGGCCACAGGCGGGTCAGTGCCAAATCAGTCCTTCTCCTCGTCGGGCTTATGGCGGCTGCAATCCCAACAGTCCCTCATGCTCGGCTCCACATGAGGATCTCTCAGTAGATGCTTCGGTCTCAGTAGGATCAGTTGGTGGATGACCTCGACCAGCTTGTCCTAGTCTCCTCTCCCGTGGTTCGGGACTTGTAGTGGTGGATGGTTCAAGAGAACCTTTGTCACAGATTTCCCTTCTGTCTTTCTCCTCCCTCCCAGACACTGACCACAGACGCCTTGGGTGAAGGTTGGAGAGCCCATCTCGGACCTTACAGGACCCAGGGCTCCTGGTCCAAGCTCGAGAAAATGCTTCGCATCAATGTGCTTGAGCTTCGAGCAGTGCTTTATGCTCTTCAAGCTCTGCATCTGCACCTTCTTCCTGGCCACTTAGCCGTAGAGACGGACAATATGTGTGCGGTATGGTACATCAACAAACAGGGAGGGACTCATTCCTACCCTCTTTGCAGGGAAGTGATGCGAGTTTGGGATTGGGCAGTTCAGCACAACCTCCACTTCACGGCAATTCACGTCCCGGGGGCTGAGAACACTTTGGCAGACAAACTCAGTCACTCGTCTGCTCAAGCTCACGAGTGGGAACTGGATCGGGGGTCTTAGTCAATATCTTCCTATGTTGGAGAACACCACAGGTGGACCTGTTCGCCTCACCTCTAAATGCAAAGCTTCCCGACTTCTGCTCGCTCGCTCCAGAGCACGGCATTTTTTTGGAGAGATGCTCTGTTTCTAGATTGGAAGGACAGATTTGTCTATGCTTTCCCCCCGATCCCTTTGATTCCAAGAGTGTTATAGAAACTCGGTTCAGAAGGAGCTCAGGTGACACTGATCGCTCCTTTCTGGCCCAGGCAAGTTTGGTTCTCTCTTCTGCAACAATACTCAGAGGACCCTCCTCTTCCTCTTCCTCTGTCGTGACTTTTACTGACCCAGGATCAGGGGACCCTGGTCCATCCAGTTCTCAAGTCCCTTCAACTGCACGCATGGCTCCTGCAGACATAGCTCAAGCCTGATTTGGGGTTTCACCCCAAGTGGCTGAGATTATGATGGAAGCTAGAAAACCCTCCACTAAGTCTACCTATGCCATGAAATGGAAACAGTTCACAATCTGGGCTGCTTCAAAAGAGTTTGAGACTTTCTCATGTTCTGTAGGGTGGCTGCTGGATTACCTGCTCCACCTCTTTGATCTGGGTCTCAGTCACTCATCCTTGAAGGTACACATGGCAGCCATTTCGGCCTACCATGTCCCTTTTTAAGACAGGATGTTTGCTCAGCTGGAGGTCTCTAAGACTTTCTTTAGAGGGGTTCTCCACTTGAATCCCCCTATCCAGGTTCTGGCCCCTCCTTGGGATTTGAATTTCATCCTCGAGAAGCTTACTCTGCCTCTTTTCGAACCAGCAGCATCAGCAGACATGAAGTTCCTCTCATGGAAGACTCTCTTCCTAGTGGCCATTACTTCTGCTCGGAGGATTTCCGAGCTCCAGGCCCTGATGTGTAAAATCCCGTATTTGATTTTTCGTAAGGAACATGTGGCTCTGCGCACCAACCCTAAGTTTCACCCCAAGGTGCTAGCGGAATCTACATTGAACCAGTCCATAGAGTTACCTGCTTTATTTATGCAGCACTCCAGTCAAGGGGAGTATCTCTTACACACTCTGGATGTTCACCTAATTCTGAGATACTACACTAACAAAACAAGATCTCAGAAAGATTGATCAACTGTTTGTATCTTTTGCCCACAAAAGAGAAGGCAATGCTGTTTATAAGCAATGCCTGTCCAAATGGTTGGCTCATTGCATCACTTTCTGTTATGACAAATACAACAAGACCCTTCCGGGTCAAGTGAGAGGCCACTCCACCAGAGGAGTCACTGCCTCAGTGGCTTGTTTCAAGAATGTGTCAGCGACGGACATCTGTGCTGCCACCACTTGGACTTCCATCCATACCTTTACAAAACATTACAGTTTGGATATTGCCTCTCACCGTACAGCAGGCTTCAGGCTTGCTGTTCTGCGAGGCCTCCTTTCCTAAGGCCTTCACAGCTAAAGGATCTACTTTGAGTAGCTTTCTTCCTCCCGTTTGCTTCTTTTTGTTTCAGACTGCTTGGGACTCAGTCCTATATGTAATTACCTACTGCAAGAGCCCTCTTGAAGTAAAATAGTACAGTTACGTAAGAACTTACCCTAACAGTAGATCTTCGAGAGAGGCTCTTGCAGTAGGGTAATACCTTCCGGCCCTCCATCCCCCTAAGCTGTTTTAGCTCCATTTCCAGGTTGGGAAATATCCACTTCTCTCTCATCTCACCCTTTGGCAGGAAAGAACTGGAAGGCAGGTGTGGGGGGACCACCCCTTTATACTGACATCGCTTGACGTCATTCACCTGACATGGGGGCGGTCCCCCGCCAGAGACTGCTAGCTAGAAATTTTTCTATGGGGTCCTGATGCCTGCCGGCATCAGTTCTATATGTAATTACCTACTGCAAGAGCCTCTCTAGAAGATTTACTGTTACGGTAAGTTCTTACGTAACTGTACTTTTCAGGTGTTACAATTTACTAGAGAATACATTTTTAATTAATTTTCAATGGTCCTTTCTAAAGCTTGCAGCATATCTTGGTAGTTAACTAAAATGTCTGTATAAAAACATTTGCATCTCCACTGTTAACTTCACAATACCTTTGTTTATGACATTGTAGTGCTCACCATGACAACAGACTGTAATGTCACAAACAGCAGTTGTGTTGTTAACAGGGGCGAGTCAGATAATTTTTTAAAGACTCAATTAAATAAGTCCTGCTTTATCTACAATATTTATTAGATCAGTATCAGGGGAAAGTAACAAATAAAATAAATAGCTAGGAAACAATAAAGTTAAAACATAATTTTTGTATAGTGAATGGTAGAAAGTAGTTTATGCACCAAATTCTGTTTGCTTAAAAATGCTGTTCTGCTGCAGTAGTAATGTCCATAGTGCAACAGAACAACTTTTCGCTCTGCTGCATTACGGACGTAACACAACATAGATCACCACAGAAATGGCAGGCTCAACCAAATAACGGTCACGATGGTGGCACAATCACCTAATCTGAGCAGATCAACAATACATTAGAAATGTAGGATCAACCAGATACTGTATGCACTGTTAAAATAAAATGCAGGATGAACCAAATATCTAAATATTACTTACAAACTGAGTCTCCGGGCAGCCACCACTTCTTGCTAAGTGAGGAAAACTGCTGCCACATTTTTTTTAAAAAGATCCCTCATATGCCTGATCAGCAACCAGTAGAAGGTTACGGTACAAAATGATGGACATCTGTTTCCTAGCAACCTCACATCCCCACCCTCGCTACCACCCTAACTACCAGCATACAAGGTGGAACAACCAGTTCTACTTTAGGAATAAAAAAGTGATTTATTTTATTAAGGGGGGCAACAAACACTATAAAAATAGTGGATGGGTAACTCTATGCCCAACCAGTGTGTTGTGCCACCTCAGGGTTCTGATTCCCATGAACCTCTCAATCTTCGCCTTCCTCGAGGTCACAGGGAATCAGAACTCCTTGCTGGCAGAACACACTGGTTGTGCATAGTTGCCCATCCACTATTCTCTACATAGTTAGTGTTTTTAAGTTTTTATTTTAGCTGAGAGTTGCTCTTGAGTGATTTCATCAGCCTGCAGCCTTCATCCAGCCATGACTCAGCTTAATGTATTGTGATTAGTTGGATGCCAAGGGAGACGGTTAGGATATGGCTCTTATCTGGTGTCTTGCTTGAGCTGATGGGGGGAGGGGCAATGTTGGACAACTTGCCGTGAGACAAAATTGGTGAATACAGAAAGATAAAGGAGAAGCTTCATATAGATGTTGTAGCCCTATCCCATATTATAAAGTGTTTGCATGAAAAATGCTGTTTCTACTCATGATTATTCCCTCTCAATGCACACCCACTAGCAGTAACCTCCATCGTCCCTCTCCCATGGAAATGAGACTCTTAACAGACATGCTTCCAATGCACACACACAACACACCCACTAGCAGTAATCTCCATCATCCCTCTCCCACGGAAATGAGACTCTTAACAGACATGCTCCCAATGCACACACACAACACACCCACTAGCAGTAACCTTCATCATCCCTCTCCCACAGAAATAAGATACTTAACAGACATGCTCCCAATGCACACACACAGCACACCCACTAGCAGTAACCTCCATCGTCCCTCTCCCATGGAAATGAGACTCTTAACAGACATGCTCCCAATGCACACACACAGCACACCCACTAGCAGTAATCTCCATCATCCCTCTCCTACGTAAATTAGACTCTTAACAGACATGCTCCCAATGCACACACACAGCACACCCACTAGCAGTAACCTCCATCGTCCCTCTCCCATGGAAATGAAATACTTAACAAACATGCTCCCAATGCACACTCACAACACACCCACTAGCAATAACCTCCATCATCCCTCTCCCACGGAAATAAGATACTTAACAGACATGCTTCCAATGCACACACACAGCGCACCCACTAGCAGTAACCTCCATCATCCCTCTCCCATGGAAATGAGACTCTTAACAGACATGCTCCCAATGCACACACACAGCGCACCCACTAGCAGTAATCTCCATTGTTCCTCTCCCACGGAAATGAGCTACTTAACAGATAAGCAATTGCTGCATGGAGTATTTTGGTACTTTTTTTAAACAAAAAAACACCTGCAATTATATTGCATCTCCATGTTTCCCAAGTTGCTGTCGCTCCATTTCATGACCAGCATTTGCAACACATACATCTCATTGGCCAATAAACAAAATAGCATGCCCCTCCATCCCCGGCACTCACCTTGTCTTGTCACCAAGTCCGGTCACAGCACAGTGACAGATGACTATGACACGATTTGGTCTATAGATATTACTTGAAATGATTGCTCCTGATAGCAACTTGGGAGAAGCATGGAGGATAGAGATGCATAGAGGATAGTGTGTGGGCAACAGTGAACAACAAAAGTGTTGTTCACTTCAAGAGGGTGTCAACTCATGACAACCATTGAAACCTCGAGAGCGAAACTCAAGAGGTTTGAGGGTGTCATGACACCTCAAGAAGTGAATGCCACTGTTGTTGTTCAGTGTTGCCCATACACTGTCTTTTATAGTGTATGAGCACCAGAAAATTAACATCGGGACAATAGATTTAGCGTATGCCATTAATTTCTCTCTGTCTTAGTCTTTGATTCACCGCCGTAGCCGTTTCCCTTAGGTCACGAGCATTGGTAACTGTGCATGTGCATAGATGTTCAACGCTGTTGTATCATCGATGTGATGTACTCATGATTGCACAACAAAATCGTGATGTCACATCAATGGTACAACAAGCCTAGGGAACGCTTGTTTTTCAGCGAATATGGCGTTCTAACATATACTATAATATAATTGCAGGAGTGTGCTGTTCTTTTTTTGTTTGTTACTTTAAATTTGGCATGCATATTATTTATATTAGTATTCATTACAAGCACATATCTGCTAGTTATTTGAGGTTATTGCTAATGTAGGCATTTTGTGTATTTTTTGAGGGGGGTTGAATGTGAGCAAACTGGGCATTTTACGTGGACATGCACACAAGAGATAGTATGGAAGTGGGAATAGAACATGGTACATGGCTTCCTGATCACCTCTCTGCATTTACCAGGTTTCTTTCAGGGACAGCTGAGCAATACACCAAATAGCAAGCACTCATTGTCTTCACCCCCACCCCCACCCCAGCAATTGCAATATATCAAGTCTGGCCATGGCGGAGATAAGTTAGAGATTGTCTGATTCGATCCACTAGTGGGCTGCGTACCCGATCTCCACGATTTTGCGAGAGGTATGTGAATGAATGCGAACATCATCAAAAGTAACACCATTTACCAATTGGTGTTCCTATATTTGACGATGCCAGCATTCATTCACATGCCTCTCATAGTCAGAAGTCCAATGCTGCAGCAGCAGCACAGGGGCCGATCAGTCAACTCTAATTTAAGTGTCTCTCAGCAAGCCTCCAACCATGGCTAGACTTGATCAATTTGATTTATAGGGTGCCATTAGGGGTGGAGGAGGAGGCAGTTGTAACTGCAACTGGGTGTCTGTACCGCTCAGAATGGGATAATGACCCAGACCTGAAAAGAAGCAGAGTGAACACCATGACAGGATATCTGTCTGTAGTTTAAAAAAAAAAAAGGTGCTTTAAAAATTACGAGAAATTACACTCGTTTGCACTTGTATATTCAGTCACTATCAGGCAGGCATTCCATCGCCATCCACCACGAGCAGATTTTTCTGTTTGACTGCTTACTTCTTTGGGGATGAAGAACCCAACTCCTCGATGGAGAACCCAAAGTCAGTGCTGGTTACCCAGAGAAACACAAATAAATTTTAGCTCAAATTTTTGCCATTGACATGGAATAGATCTTTCATATGGAATAAAAGGACAACTTTAATTCGACATGAAGCATGGATTACATCATAGTGTTTAAAGTCTTAGTTCAAACTTAAAGTCTGTACAGCAGATCATTGTGGACTTGGGGGAAGGAGGGAGCTGGACTGGGTCTCCACTGGGACCCCTCTCCCCCTGCATCACTCGTCAGAGGAACTTTAGGACTTTTTGGTGAACTGGGACTCGATCAGCTCCTGCCTTGCATCGGAGCAGGATCCCAGTTCACATCGTGGGCGGCCAAGCACACCGGAGTAATTTTCTCCCGCCAACCCACCCCACACCACTTTCTTTATTAAATAGCCATATGGGCTGATCAAAGGAGGAGTTCCTCGGGAGGGTGACCAATCGAAGGGGGAGGGTTAGAAAGACAAACTCAGTGGATATAAGTTAGATCTGGGATATTCTAGGCACTATATGGTGAAGCAGTGTTAATTCATGTTTTATGGATGCTATAGAATAATACTACCTTATAGGAGTCAGTCTGGGGTATGTAAAAAGTGCTAAGCTATACTTATCAAAGATACCGAATAATATTACAGTGCATAACTGAATGGGAGTTGAACCTTGGTGGAACTGGGGCAGGCAAGGGTTGAAAAAGTGTAAAAGTTGAACCTTGAATTTTTTACTTATGAACACTACAGAAAAATAATACAGTACCTAACTGAATGGGATTAGAAACTGCAGAGGGCAGTAGTGTGTCACTTTGTGGAGGGAACAAGAATTGAGTAGGGGAGGATTTAATTGGTGTTGGGTACGAAGCCACAGGCAAGGGCCAGAAAGCAAGAACATAGGCTAGAACGGGGCAGGGGCCCCAAGTCACTAGGGCTGGCATTTTTGGAAGGGTGGTGAGGTGCACGGGGTGTGGGTCTGCCATGATCCTAAACTGGGTGAGGAGGATGGGGGGTGTATGGTCTGCAGACAGCTGGCAAGTTTAAGGGAGGAGCTATGGAGGTTAGAAAGGAGCCTAGGAGGCAGGGCAAGCAGGGAAGAAAAATCACCCTGGTGGGGGGGTGAAGGGGGATGGATGGGGACAGAACAAATAGAATCTGTAATCGACCCCCAGTACCACAGACAAAGGCAGAACAGAGAGGGGAAGGAAGGGAGGGCAGATGGAAAGGGGGGCATCTGCGAAGGGGGCGAGGAGGGCGTGAGGAGTACCACAGAGGCTGGCAGTTGGTAGCTGGTAGAGGAGGACCAGAGGAGACTCAGAGAAGAGCAGATTGAAGGGGAGAACTGACAGGGGGAGGCAAGGGAGGCAAGAGATGTGGTGTACTGACTAATAATAGATTTGAGCCTCTGCTGTTAGGGAGGGATGGGGAGGAGGAATGTGATAAGGGGTGGAGGACAAGCTGGGGAGGAGAGGGCTGGCAAAGGGAAGAGGCAGAAAAAGCATGGACGGCAGGGTTGAAAGGGGTAGTAAGGGAAGAGGTGGGGGTAACTGGGGGGAGAAGACTCAGGGCAGTGAGAAGGATGAGATGGGGACACAGGAAGTAGGCGCTCAGAGTCGGCAGCAGAGGGGGTAGGTGAGGTGCTGGTGAGTGGAGGGAGTGGAGGGAGATTGATAAGGAAAACCCAGTAGACAGAAGTCAGGATAGTAAGATGATTAAGGGGGTGAGAGGAGCAGAGCAGAGAGAGGGAGTGGAGTGGAAACAGGAAGGGCAGTTGCAAGAGACACAGAGGGTGCAGCTAAAGAGTGTAAGGAGCAAGGCAGTAGGAACTGTGGAGGGAAGGGAGGGCGGAAGGGAAACAAAGGGGGTGCTTGTGCTGTGGGATGCTATACTAAAAGGGGTCAGATGGGGAGGAAGGGGGAAGGAACAGTCGGATTGGGTTGAAGCTATTCTCGGGTTGACCACGGGAAGGGCAGAGCAGGAACTGCTCAAGTGCAAATCGAAGGGGAGGAAGAAAACACACATTGTGTTTCATGTGGGTACAAATGACTTGGCAGGGTAGACTGTAGAGGTGGTAAAAGAGAGGTTTGAGGAGCTGGACAGGCAGTATGAGGAGGTTGGGGGTCTGTGGCATTCTTGGAGGTACTTCTAGTACCCTGTGCAAGCACAGGGAGGAAGGGAAGGATAGAGGAGTTCAACGAGTGGCTGAAGGACTGATGCCACACCAAGAATTATGGTTTAGTGACAGACTGAGGTAGGATCTGGAGTAATAGTGACTTATATGCAGGAGACAGGCTACACTTGAGCGGGAAGGGGAGTACTAAAGGAGGAGAATGGAACAGTATGTGGCAACTAGGATGGATTTAAACTAGGAGGGAGGCCCGGTGGCGCTGAGGGTTGAGGCGCTGGATGCCACACCTCGCGCCACGCCGGTGACCCGGGTTCGGGAACGGACTCGGACCGCTGGGGGTCGGCAGGGGGAAGGAGGATCGAGCATCCCTACGGATGCTCTCCTCCTCCTCGGGAGGGACACCAGGGTGTTTAACACACTGACGCCGAGAGCCTGTGGAAGCACCGACTGGAACGTGCGGTTTCCATAGAGGGAAGCCGGGAGGGGAGGATGCCACCAGGCACTTGGCAGGCGTGCAGTGTGAAGCATGTTCCACCCAGCTTGCAAGGCCCTCAGTGGGTTGAGGAGGGACAAGAAAACAGAAAACTCCCTCGGAGTTCCGGATGACGGCCACTTGGCCGCCCAGCCTGTAATCACAGGCAGACCCTGCTGTGCAAAGGTGGTGCCCGAGGAGGAAAAAGAGGGATGGTGAGTTGGGGACACCGGAGGCACTCTAGGGGCAGATCTAGTGAAAAAAAGGTTGGACGGCAGTGAGCAGAGGCCTGAAGGAGTGGAATTACGAGGGCGACTAGGAGGGAAAAAAGAAATTTCAACAAAAAAAAAACTAGGAGGGAGGTGGCACGAGGACTGATGATAGTAAAAGGGTCTGGAGAGGGGAGCTCACCCCCCCAGTTATGAATAAAGGCAGAGCAGGGAAGGGGCATGCAGGGTAGCCGGGGGGTGCAGAATATGCAACCACCCTGTAATAATAGGGAAGATAAAGGGTATGGGAGGGGAGCAGTCCAAGCAGAAGAGGAGAGAGCGGAAGAAGGGGTACAGATGGAAGGTGGTCTCCCTAAATACAAGAAGCCTGGGAAACAAAATTGCAGAACTTCAAGCGTTATTGTCAGAGGGGAAGGTGAATGTGGCCGCAGTAACAGAGACTTGGGCCACCGAGTACCATGACTGGGATCTGGCAATCCCAGGGTATAGGATTTACAGGGAGGACCGGGGGGTTGGAAGAGGGGGTGGGGTAGCACTCCATGTGAGAGAAGGAATCAAGTATACAAGGGACTAGAGGGAGGCAGAGAGAACAGAAGCACTCTGGGTAGCTTCTGGACTCTAAGGGTAGAAAGCTGAGTCTGGGAGTGGTGTACAGAGTAGACCACCAGCCCAAACAGGGGAACTGGACAGAGAGTTGGAAGAGCAGATAAGGAGGGTGTGTAGGAAGGGGAGTGTGGTGACAGTAGGGAATTTCAACCTACCAGGGGTTGATTGGAGCACCCCTGCCACCGACAGCGCCAGTGAGCAGGTGCTCCTGGATGCGATCCAGGATGGACTCCTGACACCGATGGTAAGAGGGCCTACAAGGCTTGGTAATGCACTGTACCTGGTACTGACAAATGAGGAGGCAGTGAGAGAGGTAAGAGTTGAGGACCCACTAGCTGGTAGCGACCACCAAACAGTGTGGTTCAAACTCACATTGGGGAGGGAGGCTGGAGGCTGGGGCATGGGAACTAAGGTGGTGGACTTCAGGTGGGTGGACTTTGGGAGAATGAGAGAAATACTGCAAGGGAGACTCCAGAATAAAAGGCCAGAGATGGATGCAGAGCAAAAGTGGGAGGTTATTAAAACTGGTCTAGCAGAGGCTACAGTAACCTGCACAAGGACTAGGAGCAAGAAGGGCAGGACCAGAAAACCATGTTGGTTAAACAGTGAAATGCTGCAGGGGGTGAGGGAGCAGAGGGCTGCATATCAGAAGTACAGGAGAACAGAGAAGGAAGAGGACCAAGACGCTTACGGGAGTTGGTCCAAGGAGGTGACCAGGCAGGTGAAAATAGCCAAGGCCTCCAAGGGAACTAAGGCTGGCGCAGGGCATGGGGGGGAGGACTTTTTTAGATATGTCAAGGAAAAGAGTAAGTGCAAAGAACATACAGTGAGGATAAAGTGAGGAGGGGAATGGGTGGAAAGGGGAGAGGCACAAGTGGAAATACTGAATGACTACTTCTGTTGTTTTCACTAAGGAGAAGGATGGACAACTACCACTACGGACTGGGGGGGGCGGGGGAAGAAGGGGGGAGGAGATGACAAACAAGAAGATAATGGGGAGTAGAATGCTTGAGGGTCTGGGGGTGTTAAGGGTGGATAAGGCACCAGGTCCTGATGCATCCACCCCAGGGTGCTGAGGGAGATGGTGGATGTGTTGGCCGAGCCACTGGCGGATCTGTTCAGCACTTCCCTAGAAATGGGTTGTGTGCCTGAGGATTGGAGGGTGGCCCATGTGGTGCCCACACATAAGAATGGGCCTAGGGAAGAGCCAGGAAATTATCAGCTGGTCAGTCTCACTTCCATAGTGGGGAAATTTATGCAAACAATATTGAAGGAGAGACTGGTGGCATTCCTCGAGGGTAATGGCCTCCAGGATGGGCAGCAACATGAGTTCGTCGTGGTGAGGTCTTGTCAGACAAAATAGGGTATTAAGACTGGGTAACAAGGGAGCTGGATGGGGGTCTTACGGTGGATGTCCTGTACTTGGACTTCAGCGGGGCCTTTGATAGAGTGCCTCATAGGAGACTGAGGGGGGAAACTGACTGCCGTGGGGTTGGGGAGGAAACTGACAAACTGGATAGGAAACTGGTTACAGGGGAGAGTGCAGCGGGTAGTTGGGGGGCTCTCGACACCCAGAGCAGTGACAAGTGGGGTGCCACAGGGTTCAGTGTTGGGCTCGGTGCTATTTGGGCTCTTTATCTCAGATATTGCACATGGAGTTGGGTTAGTCTGTTTGCAGATGATACCAAAATGGGGGTGGTAGTGGACAAAGGAGGAAGGATGGAAACAATTGCAGGGGGATCTAACCAAACTGGAGGCATGGTTGGAGAAGTGGCAGCTAGGATTCAATGTGAAGAAGTGCAAGGTGATGCACTTTGGGACAGAAAAAACACAGGAGAGACTACTGGTTGGGGGGTGAGGCTGGGGATCACTGAGGAGGAGAAGGGCCTTGCAGTGTCATTTACTGGGAGCATGAACACCTCGGCCCAGTGCAGGAAAGCAGTGACTAAGGCAAACAGGATGCTGCATTGTATTGCAAGGGGTTTCACATCCAGACATAGGGAGGTGATCCTGCCCCTCTACAGATCCTTGGTCAGACTGCATTTAGAGTACCGTGTGCAGTACTGGAGGCCTTATCTGAAGAGGGATATCAAATTATAGAGGGGGGTACAAAGGAGGGCAACAAAGATGTTACAGGGGATGGAAAGAAAGTTCTATGAAGACAGGATCTGAATATGTACACACTGAAGGGGAGGAGGGGATGGGGGATATGATTGAAACGTTCAAATATGTGAGGGGGATCAATAAACCTAGCACCGAAGGGGTGTTTAAACTGAGGGAGAGTAGGGAAACAAGGGGGCATAGGCTAAGATTGGAGGGGAGGGGACATTTAAGAGGGAGATGAGGAGGCACTACTTCACAGAGAGGGTTGTGTCTAAATGGAATGCGCAATCAGAGGGGGTGGTATGTAGAACAGTAGGAAGTTTTAAGAAGGAGTGGGACAAAGCAGGAGGAAGGGTCTGGGTGGTGGGGGCTGTGACAGGTAAAGGAGAGACAGTGGGGGAGGGGGCTGGGCCGCCCTCGAATTAAAGCCCTTATCAAATAAAAATATTGTATTTAAAGCCATGGTTTCAAATCGAAGAAATACGGTACCGGTATATAAGAAAAGCACACACAATTTTTAGAAAGGGTTTTTCATGAACAGTACCAACAGAGCTTCAAACTGCAAACACATCTCAAGTGTTACAGTAAATGCTACTCTAATTTACAGTGACTGCATTCTACATGCATATTTAAATATTGATATAAGCAGGATTAAACACAGGCCCAGATATTCAAAAGGGTTGCGTATGGCGCAATAGTGTTGCACCATGCACAACCCACTGATGCGCCCCGGCGCGATATTCAAAAGGGAAAAGTGCGCTGCACAAATCCCGATGCGCTGGAGCGCATCAGTAATGTATGCAGGCATAGGTGGGGGGGCGTGCCCATGCATAACCTGCACAGCCCGGGATGTGCAGAGCCATGCATGCGCAACCCTACTTGTGCCTGCACAAAGTTAAGCCAAAAAAAACAGGAACAAATGATGGCCACCCGCAGGTGAGCTGCCGCATTGCAGGGCGCAACATGGCAGCTGCCTCCTGTGGGTGGCCACCCGAGTTCCTGCCGCACCTGGCAGTGCCCCCCATGCCCCATGGCGGGCATCTGTTTAAATAACCCCCCCGTCCTATATCCCTGCTGGTCCAGTGGACCGCTATGTGCCCAATCGCGGGCATGTGTTATAATAAAAGAAACTTCCTTGTCCAATATCCCTGGTGGTCCGGTGGACCACTATGTGCCCGATCGCGGGCATGGGTTATAATAAAAAAGACTTCCTCATCCAATAGCCCTGGTGGTCCAGTGGACTGATTGCTGCCCGATTGCAGGCATCTGTTGAAATAACCCCACCCGGCCAATATCTCTGGTGGTCCAGTGGACCGCACTGTGCCTGATCGTGGGCATCTGTAAAACATACAACGTCCTATTACCCTGGTGGTCTAGGGTACCCCCTCCCACCCGCCCACTGAGCCCCACCGCCTCGCTATCCCTCAGCGCGCGGCGGCAGCACCGCCCGCCTGCCGCTCGCTGACTGACACTCTCGTGACTGCACGCCCATTGGTTGACAGCGGGGGTGGTATGTACTACACATTCCAGATATGTGAATGAATCCATTATCAGTTCAGAGCAATGCCTTTTGGTCTAACATCTGCTCCAAGGGTATTCACCAAGTGTCTAGCAGTAGTGGTGGCCTTCCTCAGGAAACAATGCATCTTACCGTTCCCCTATCTGGACGATTGGCTTATAGTAGGCCAGTCCCCAGACCAAGTCAGGTCAGCTCTAGGGGTCACTCAAAACCTTCTAGACTCCCTAGGATTCATTCTAAATCCGGAAAAGTCTGTTCTGGAACCAACACCGCTTCTCACATTTATAGGAGTGGAGCTGGACACTGTTCAGGCCAAGGTCTTTCTTCCTCTTGTAAGGATCCAACCCCTCACCACTCTGGCTTCGTCTTTTCATCCACTTGTGTCTCGGCCAGCTAGACACTTCTTGCAGTTGCTAGGCCACATGGCAGACTGCACTGCAGTAGTGCAAGGGGCAAGGTTTCAGATGAGAGATATTCAATTTCACCAAAGAGCCTTTTGGTCTCAGAGAAAAGATCCCCTCTCCAAGTTGGTCCCAGTGTCTCTAACTTTTGTTCAGGCCCTCCAGTGGTGGCTGGAAGAGGACAACTTGAGGCAAGGGGTTCCCTTCCTCAGTCAGGTTCCCACAGTGATTCTCACCACAGACACTTCACTGCTAGGGGGGGGTCCCACCTGGATCAGCATACTGCTCAGGGGACTTGGTCTCTTCTACACATAAACCTCCTTGAACTCAGGGCTGTCTTCCTGGCACTTCTGACATTCTTGAACTTAATTCAGGGGAAAGTGGTGCAGATCAGGACAGACAACATCACAACCATGTGGTACATCAACAAGCAGGTGGGCACTCGGTCCTCGGCCTTGTGCACTGAGGCCATGAAAATATGGTCACTAGCTTATTCCCTGCAGGTTTCCCTGATTGCTGTGCATCTTCCAGGGAAGGACAATGTACTCGCAGATGCTGTCAGCAGGATTTCCCAAGGTCACCACAAATGGTCCCTGAATCCTCTCATTCTTCAGATCATTTTCAAGAGATGGGGCACTCCAGAGATAGATCTCTTTGCAGCCCTGGACAACCATCAGCTCCCCTCTGTTTTGCTGTACACACCCTCTCCTGGGGTCTGTTCCTCTAGATGCCCTCCTGTTGGATTGGACCAACAGGTTTCTCTATGCTTTTCCTCCCTTTCCTCTGATATTCAGAGTTCTGGTCAAGATCAGATCCCAACCTTGCACAGTGATTCTAGTAGCCCCGGACTGGGCCAGACAACCTTGGTATCCTCTGCTATTGTCACTATCAGTGACAACACCTCTGTGCCTTCCCAGGCAGTTCAGCCTCCTCACCTCTTCTCAGGGGAGGATTCTGTACCCCAACCTTCTCTCACTCAGACTCAAGGCCTGGCTTTTGAAGAGCTGCTGAACCACTCTCTGTGCCTGGGGCAGTTCCCCAGCACGTGGAAAACCACCATCATCACTCCCATCCTAAAGAGCGGAGATTGAGTAACCCTTGGTAACTATCGACCTATCTCCATCCTCCTCCCACTCTCTAAGGCCCTTGAAAAAGTAGTTGGCAACCAGCTTTCTTAATACCTGGCCATGCACAATATCCTGTGCCCTGAACAGCATGGATTTCATGCAGGTCACAGCACCACAACTGTGCTACTTGAATTCTCCAACTTCCTGCACTCTGCTCTTCATGCTGGAAGTCCTGCCGGTGCCATGTTCATTGAACTCTCCAAGGCCTCTGACACAGTTTGCCATTCTCTCCTGCTTGACTCCCTCAGAAGCCTTGGTTTCTCCCACGGCCCCCTTGCATAGTTTACCAGCTACCTCTCTGCCAGAACTCAGTGTGTAAAAATCAATAGCACCCTATCTGACACATGAACTGTCCACTCTGGGGTTCTCCAGGACTCCAGTTTAGGCCCTCTCCTCTTCAGTCTCTACCTCAGCTCCCTCCCCTTGGCCTGCCCAAGTAAGATCCTCCTCTACGCGGATGACGCTGTGCTCTTTGCCACTGACCCCAACCCCAACACACTCCAGGCCACCCTCCAACAAGCTTTTGATAGAGTTGAGCATTGGTTCACATCATGAAGGCTAGTCCTGAACCTAAAAAAGACCAAAGCTATGCTCTTCTTGCATCACCAAAGCAAAGCCAGTGATGCCCCTCTCGTGATACTGCCTATCACACTAAACTCCTTTGAGCAGATTTCCTCCTACAAGTACCTGAGTATTACCTTTGATTCGGCACTCTCCTTCCATTCCCATATCAATGTCCTTTCTGCTGCCACCAATGTCAGGATTGGACTGTTATACCGCCATAGGGACTGCCTACCACAAGAGACCCTTAGATTGGCAATCACCTCCTCTGTCCTGTCGCTAATCAACTATGGGCTGCCCATCTATGCTGCAGCTGACAACACTGCGCTTGCAAGAATCCAGCTCTCTATAAACAAGGCCTGCAGGCTAATGGTGGGAGCCCATAGGCGCGCCCATACGTGCCTGCTGTATTCCACCACCAACTTGCTCAACCTTGAAGAAAGACTTCACTTCCAAACCTGCCTTCTTGTAAAAAAGACCCTGCTAGGGCTCTCCCTCCCTGGGGTCGCCACCTCCCTGCAGTGTGCTTCCCTCTCAGTCGCCACCCGCAGCATTGTCAAAACCTCCCTTATTGTCCCCAGGGTAAGGACCTCTATGGCCCAGAGATTCCTATGCTATCGGGCTCCCTCCTGGTTCAATTCTCTCCCAGCCAATATAGCTGACTCCACTAAGCTTGGTCCTTTCAAGGTCTCCCTCAGAAGCCATCTGACAAGCACTAGCTGCTGCAACTGCACATAATCCCCCACCTGCCCCTTACCTTCACCCCTAAGCTGGGTCTGCCCTGTCTACTTTTGCTGTATATACCTGGGGTCTCATACAACATCTGCTGACTAATGTAATAAAATATCTCTGGTTGCTACCTGTCGTGGTACTCATGTATCTATATTGTGACTACTGTGATCTACCTATTACCAAGCGTGTACCACCAGTGAATGCCTGTGATACTGGTTGTTTTTTTAATCTAAGCGTTACGTACTGTACTGTTTGTTTGCTGTGAATGTATTGCTCTCTTGGTGAGATGTCTTTGTAAATGAGTCTATGACTCAAAGGTCTGTAAACCGATGATCTAATAAATAAATAAATAAAATAGAATATGCAGGTTTGCATCTCTTTCAATCAGCTCTGGATATCCTTAAGGCTAGTAGAAAGCCTTCCACTAGAAAAATCTATAGTTCTAAATGGAAGAGGTTTGGGTTCTGGTGCTCCCAGAGGCACATTCAGCCGGACTCAGCTGACATTGCCGCTGCTTTGGATTATTTGGTGCACCTTAATAGCTTAGGCCTTCGGCCTACCACCCTCAAGGTGCATTTGGCAGCTATTTCTGCTTTTATTTTGGCTGGGTAAGTCTTTTCTCTAGCATCCCATCCAGTTTTCAAGAAATTTTTCAAAGGTTTGATCCATATCAACCCTCCCTTCAGGGATCCTACTCCCCTATGGGACCTGAATATCTGTATTGCACAGCTGATGCAGCCCCCCTTCGAACCACTTTGCTCAGCTGAGCTCAAATACCTGACTTGGAAAACTGTGTTCCTGGTTGCTATCACCTCTGCCAGGGGAATCAGTGAGCTACAGGCCTTATCAGTGGAACCTGATTTCATTTCATTTCACAGGAGTAAGTCGGTCCTTCGCACAAACAGGAAATTCCTTCCCAAAGTGGTATCAGATTTTCATCTGAACCAATCTATGACACTGCCCGTAATTTTTCCTGATCACTCCTCCTCTGGAGACAGGAGATTACACAGTCTTGATCTAAAGAGGGTTCTAAGTTACTACATAGAATCCACTAAACCTCATAGGAATGACTGCTCCAGTTGTTTCTTACTTATGGGGAGGTGGGTAAAGGTAAACCTGCCACTAAGAGAACTATTGCTAGATGGATTGTCTCTTGCATATAGTTCTGCTATTCAAAATTGGGGAAGGAGCCTCCATCAGGCCTGAGGGCTCACTCCACCAGAGGTACAGCTGCTTCGGTTGCAGCTGCCAGGGATATACCCTTAGTAGAAATCTGTAAAGCAGCCACCTGGAAGACTGTTCACACATTTACCAAGCATTACTCCCTTGACATCCAGTCAAGAAGTGATGCTAGGTTTGGCACAGCAGTACTGCAGAGTCTGTTCCCAAAATAGGTTCTGTAGATCCCTCCTCCTTGGGGGTACTGCATGGTAGTCTGCATATAGTCAGAATACAGCAAGACTTCGTGTTGTTTGAGGAAAAAATTACTCACCATAGTAATGTTATTTCTTCTAATGGAGTCTTGCTGTATTCTGACCTCCCTCCCTGCCTCCCTTCCCCTCCTGGAACCTAGTTATTTTGGGATGTGGGTGGGCAGGTGCAGTGCTGCACCTCAGGTGTGTTCTTGGTTGCCTCTTCTTTGAATGAGGTTTTTTGTCATTATATATTTTATTGTTATATACTTTATCACTTACTGGGATTCTGTTTTGGGGGTCTTGACTTGAGTCTTTGGACCAAAATGTTATGTTTATTGCCTTTGGCGAACATTTTTTAAACAATTTCTGGGTTGTTAGTCAGTTAGTTTAGTGCTTGTAAGAATCTGACGGTTACACTCAGGAGTACCTAGGACAGAGGTTTGAAAACCAAGCTCAAGCTCAATGTTCTGTGCCTTTGCATAGAGTTAACCCTTTCCTCTCCAGAGCAGTTCAAGTGCTGGGACTAACTCCATATAGTTAGAATACAGCAAGACTCCATTAGAAGAAACAACATTACTATGGTGAGTAATGTTTTCTTATTATCCCTCTGTACAGACAGTTGATAAGACCCTATCTGGAGTACTGTGTCCAGTTCTGGAGACCCCATCTCTGCAAGGACATAGACAGGATGGAGGCAGTCCAGAGGAAGGCAACTAAAATGGTGTAGGGTCTGCAACAGAAGCCATACAAAGATAGACTAAACGAGCTTAATATATATACCCTTGAGGAAAGGAGGGAGAGGAGCGACATGATAGAAACTTTCAAGTACCTCAAGGGAATCAACAAAGTCTGAGAGGGTAGCATCTTTCAGAAAAAGAGATGTGCAGAACTTCTGGTGACGTCACCAGGGTTGGTGGACTAGTTCTCTTGAGCTCTCTAGACCCTCCACCAAAATCCAGTCAAATCTTCGCTAAAACTGGTTGCCTTACTAAAACCTAAGCTAGATCTTATAATGGCTAATACTAGAAGTAAACTTAAAGATTTCACCACCCTGATGGGCTCGAGGACAGATTTGGAGATGCCAAACAAAAAACCTTGATCGAGGGCCTACACCATGAAAGGCTGAGAGCTGCACATCTATTCTATGCCAGGCCCTAACAGATGACTCGGGTTTGGAGGATGAGGAGGAAATAATGATATCTTCTAGGCAACTGTGCCAGGAACTTCGGTGACTGGGAGATAAAATAGGGGACGTTCAACAACAACTCCTTGATTTACAAAAAGAGCAAATGCATCAGCAGTCTCAGATCACTGATCTTGAGCAGCACACCACTGAGGTATCTAAAACTATCGATCTCCACAACGGGGCCCTTCTCCAGCTACACGACATGGAGATCTGGTTACAGCAAAAGGTGGAGTATCTTGTGAATAGATCCAGAAGAATCAATATCAGGATTCATGGAATCCCTGAAGGCACAGATTCTGGAGACTTGAAAACATTTATGAACAGTTTTATTAAGGAAATGTTGAACCTGAGTCCTGATTATAACGTCAACATCATCAGAGCCCACCATTCCCTGGGTCCCAGACCTACCGATCCCAAGGCTTGTCCCAGGTCTGTTACTGTAGCCTTCCTCGATTATAGAACAAAAACTGATATCTTACAAAAGGCTTGGCAGAAAAAAGAACTTATCTTTGGGGACACGAAGCTTTTCTTTGAGCATGATTATGCTCCCATGACTTTGGATCGGTGGAGAAAAATGCTTCCAATACTGAAAATGCTGAAGAAAAAAGGTGTTAAAGCATGAATAGACTATCCTTCTACCCTATGGATAAAGGCATTCACTTGTTTCCAACAGTCTCGGAGGCCAAAACCTTCCTGCAACAATGGAGCATCCCTGTGTATGAGGTGTTTGATGCAGAGACCCTGAAGGAGCTGGATCGTCGCAGATGGTACATGGTTAAAAACTTGGCTTTTACTAGGAAACAGGCAGTGCGAGGGGGTTCTGTCCCTATTGACCCATTGGAATCGCTTTCAGAGGTGCAGGGAAGTCCATCAGCGCACCCGCTGCAACAGACAGAGGGAGTTAGATAGCGTAACCAGAAAAAGGGGAAGAAATCAGAGGCCACAGGGAACTGAACAGTGATGTGAAGGGTTGATGAGTGAGATACATTTGATGTCTCCTGAGAACCCTGGGACTTGCTGTTGTAGTCTAACTGCTTGGGTTACCAGGACAGCGCACACATTTTCTGGCCTATGTTGACTGTGAACTATTTTGGGTTCCCTTCCTGATGTCTAGAGGACTGCAACATGGGTTATCCAGGGCCGAGCCTGAATTAAGAAGGGACTTTATTATATCGCTCCTCTCCATATGTGACTGTTCAGATTTAATAGTTTAAATGATGGCACAAGTTGCATCTTGGGGGGGATTCTTTAAAGAGGTAAGATTATATCTCATGCAGCAACATATCCTAATATGTGTGTGCTGCTGAGGGATGGGTAATCCGACTTGTTGAATGAATGAGCATTTAATATCTTAAGCCACATATGAAGGTGGCCACATTGGAACATATTTGAATAAGGCCTGTTACTCGGCAGGAAGTGCGCTAGCAACAAAGGGGGGGATAACTCACCCCTCGGGCCTCTAAGGTGGTGGTACTGTAGTTTAAGTAGGTTAAGGCATATAACTATTCACATCAGGGCAGGGCAGCCCAAAGAAGAGGTTTCGTCCTCTGTATTTCATTTTCTTTCTGGGAAATATAAAACTTTGGCTGGAGGAGGGGGAGGGTTGGGGATTTGTGGGGCCATGTTTGGAGAGACGCGATCCACCACTTGAAATGGAATCTTAGATTATGGCCCTTGATTGGGTGTGAAGAGAGGTTATCGCACCTTCCCACCTCCATACATAGAGGTTGGGGCCTGGTGTCATGTTTGGGAGTCACAATTCAAAGTTCAACATGTCTCATTGCAGTTTCAAACCTGTTTGTTAAATGGTTCAATAATAATAATATAATAAATTTTATTTTTAAGTGCCTTTCAAATATCAAGGCTCTTTACAATAATAAAACATAATTCCATAAAACTAATATAATACGATATAATACAACATTTACAAATACAACAGTTCACTGGTAGGCCTGACCCCACAGAAACGTTTTAAGTGCCTGTTTAAAACCCCCCACGGTGACACATTCCAGAAGCTGACGGGGTAGAGAATTCCAGAGGATAGGGGCCACAAACATAAACACACGGGCCCCAGAAGATTTCAGAATTACCCTCGGAATCTCCAGCAACCCCTTGTCAGCTGTGTGGAGCTGTCGCACAGGCCTGTAGGGAATCAGCAGCTCTTTCAAGTAGTCAGGACCAAGTCCGTGTAGGGCTTTGTAAGTCAGTAGACCTACTTTGA
Organism: Neoceratodus forsteri; assembly: GCA_016271365.2. Taxonomy (NCBI): domain Eukaryota; kingdom Metazoa; phylum Chordata; order Ceratodontiformes; family Ceratodontidae; genus Neoceratodus; species Neoceratodus forsteri. Next base: position 445,505,656 of record CM057457.1, on the reverse strand, counting down.
AGATAATCTGCCACTGAATGAGCAGCCAGTGCAGATCATGCAGCACAGGAGTGATATGAGACCTCCGAGACATCCCAGTCAACAATCAAGCTGCAGCATTCTGCACTAGCTGCAGGCAGTGGATATCAACTCCAGGAACCCCTAAGTAAAGGGAGTTGCAATAGTCAGGGCGCAAGGTCACAAAGGCGTGGACCAACACAGGCAGATCGCTGGATGAAACAAGGTGTTTAACCCTGGCAATGTTCCTAACATGATAAAAGGCTGACTTGATGACTGCTGACACTTGATAACGATGGGTCAGCCCTTCATCAAGTACCACTCCCAGGTCGCGCACCCATTCTGAGGTAAGAATCTGGGAGCCCCCCAGAAATAATCCAGAGGGCTGACCAGTCCTCAACCCCTCTATCCTGTGACCTGAGTCGACAACCATAACCTCAGTCTTTCTCCCATTCAACTTTAGCCAGCTCAAATCCATCAAGTCCTGGATTTCGTCGAGGCAGGTATTAAATACTGAGACAGCACTAACCTGGTCGGGAGCAAAAGACAGGTAGAGCTGGGTATCATCAGCATAGCAGTGAAACCTCAGCCCATACCATCTTACAATGTCTCCGAGGGTAGCATGTACACCGCAAACAGCATGAGGGACAGCACCGAGCCCTGAGGAACCCCACAGGACAGAGGGAGTGAGTCAGAAGAAAAAATTCTGACACAACTCTCTGTGTTCTGCCTCTTAGGAAAGATGTAAACCATCTGAGGACCATACCTGTCAGGCCACAGGTGAACCTCAGGTGCTCAAGCAGCACCCCCTGGTCTACAGTGTCAAAAGCTGAAGAGAGATCAAGGAGTACCAGAATAGAACAGTTTATCTGATCTCTCACCATCAGGAGATCGTTGAGCATCCAAACCAGAGCAGTCTCAGTGCTATGCCGCTTTCCAAAACCGGACTGGAGAGATTCTAAGACATTATGGATGGTCAAATGGTTCTCCCGTTGAGTTGCCACTACTTTCTCAGTAATCTCCCCAATAAAGCGAAGGTTTGAGATAGGTCTGTAGTTGGCTAGAACGTCAGGGTCCAACAAAGCTTTCTTCAGAAGGGGTGTCACCACCGCCTCCTTCAGGATTCCAAGGAGCACCGGACTATCTGAGCCAGAACCAGGCCGATGATATCACAACAACCCAAAATCAGGGAAGTTGGGCCAGGATCTAAACCACAGCACATAGGGTGCATCCCCTGGACAATCACCATAATATCCAGAAGCTACGGCAGGTCGAAGGAACTCCAGGAAATATGAGGTGTAGTGACTGAGCACTGACTAACAGCATCCCCCATAGAACAAGTCAAGAGGATCTCCGACCTAATGTCGGACACCTTATTCACAAAGAATCGAGCAAGCTCATCACACTCCATTTGTGAAAAGGCTCAACGTAGCTGCAGACAGGCTGGGTTGCACAACCTGTCCACAGTTCAGAAGAGCTGAGCTGGTTGATTTTGAGTGACAGCAATCTCCCTGGACAGGAACTCTGCCTTCTTATGGGAGATCACTGATTGGTAGGTCTGATAATGCTCCACCAAACTAAGAAGGTCGGCCTCCAGGGTGGATTTCTGCCAACGACATTCTAACCTCGTCCTAATCACCGCAATTCTCTCAAAAACCTGTCAAACCAAGGGGCCTGAGAGCAAAGTGAGAGAGGACGAACATGGACAGGAGTAATCAGGTCGAGGGCCAAGGAGATGGCCTTATTATAGGCCAAGACCAAAGGCTCTGGGCCTGAGCTGGCATCAGGAAACACCGAGAGATCAATCACCATCATCAGGTCTTCAGGGTTCACATCCCGTAAAGGGCGGTAACTGACTATCTCCACAGGGGCATACCTACACAGGGGGAACAAAAGTTGAACCTCACGGTGTAATGATTGGATCAACCAACAGGTTTCACCCCCAAATTGGAGGCCTCAATCCCCAGGAGGAAAACCAGATCCAAAGAATGACCGTGACTACGGGTAGCTGAGGTAACAATCTGTGTGAAGCACAGTGATGTCATCAACTGGAGGCAGTGCTGTCCAAAAGCCGAGAGTTTGTCTTATATTGTATATATAGTTTATTGTTATTCTTGGGAGAGAATATTCATTGTGCAGGGGGAGATTGGGGGGATGTGAGGGTGCTCGACTGGAGAAGGCTACCTATGGTTAATGTCAAGGAGATATATCAACATCTTATGAATATTTGATGGATTTAATGTTTATTTCCTATGATGTCCAAGGGATGAGGAGCCCTATTAAATGGTCTAGGGTGCTTCAAGAGATAGGCAGAACGAAAGCCGCAGTGGCATTTCTGCAAGAAACACATTTGACCACTCTTGAGCATGCCAAACTACATAGGATGTGGGTGGAGGAGGTTTATGCCACCTCCTGGCCTGAGCATCCTCACAGGAGAGGGACAGCTATATTAATTAGGAGGGACACTCTAATTAAAGTGCATTGTGTTGATCTGGATTCTGAGGGGCGGTACATTTGTTTGCAGGTTACTTTCTTTAACATGAAGTGTATCCTTCTAAACTTATATGCCCCAAATGACCAAATAGAAAATAGAACTTTCCTTAAAAAATTAATTCTTAGCGCCATAGATGCTCCAAACACCATTTACATCCTGGGCAGGGATTTCAATACTGTTTTGTCACCTAGGAGAGATAGGAGGGCACCAGGCACTCAGAAGGAGCATGAGCAAGGAAAGTTTTTGAAATGTCTGTTGGGGGGGACTCGATGCCTGGAGACATCTTCACCCTAATGTAGCTAACTACACCTTTTATTCTCACAGACATGCCAGTTTCTCCAGGATCAACATCTTCCTTATGCCCAGAGAGCGGGCATGCATGCTGGATACCTGCATCATTCTCCCTATGACATGGTCAGATCACGCCCCATTGTTGTTAAAATTGGTGTTTTCTCCTAGCCCAAGAAATAGTACTTGGCATCTCAACATAGGGCTTTTGAACCAGCCTTCAATTAAACAGAAAATCTCTGACTGCATTCAGGAATTTGTAGAGGTTAATTTACCTTCAGACACAGCCCCCTCAGTTTATTGGGACGCCCTGAAGGTGATCTTAAGGGGTATGTTTATACAGTGCAGTTCCCAGAAAAAAAAAGTCCGTCAAAAACTACAAGGTCAGATAGAGGAGGAGCTAAGGGAAGTGGACTTCTGCTACAAGTTCACCCTAAACTCAGAGGATAAGAAACTTTACCAGGCAAAGAAAAAGAGGCTGGAATCTTTACTAGTCACCCACACTAAGGGCATGCTAAGGCGAACAGCACAGAAATTTTAAGAGGGTGGAAATAAGGCAGGGCATCTCCTTGCCTTGGCCTGAAGAAAACAAGTGACCTCTAGGGATGTCCTTCAATTACAGGGCCCTGAAGGAGGCAAGGTGGTATCAGACCCCATAAATATATCTGCATGTTTTGCAGAGTTTTATGCAGCCTTATACAGACAAGAATCGGTTCCAGACCATGAAAACAGGGTAGGATCCTTCCTGAGTGGGATTGTGCTTCCAGCCCTGGAGACACATCACAGGACAATTCTAGAGTCTGCCCAGGAAGTCCTGGAGAAAATCACACAAATCAAATCAGGTAAGTCCCCTGGACTGGATGGTTTACTGTCCAAATTTTACAAATGTTTCAGGAAGGCGTTGTTGCCTATCCTGTTAAAATGTTTTCATTTTTGTTGCCTATCTTGGTAAAATGTTTTCATATATATGGGCGGGGGTCCGATGAACTGGACACAGGCACAGATAGTGGTACTCCCTAAATAGGGTAAGGAACCACTGTTTTGTTCCTCCTACTGGCCTATATTATTCCTAAATGTGGACATGAAGACTTTCACTGGTATCCTGGCAGACAGACTGCAGTGGGTAATAGGGACAGTCATACATCCAGATCAAACTGGCTTTGTGGCAGGCAGTTATCTATCTGACAACATAAGTAGGTTACTTAACATCCTTACCTCCCAGCAGAACAAACCAGGGTTTCAGTTGGCTATCTCCATAGATGCTGAAAAAGCCTTCAATCGGGTTAATTGGCAATTTCTAAAACTTACCATGGAGAAAATGCAATTTGGCTGTAAATCCTTAAACATTTTTAAAAACTTACATACCCTGCTACAAGCACAAGTCAAAGTAAATGGAGTCAATTCTAGAAGTTTTCCTCTAACCAGGGGTACAAGGCAGGGCGTTCCCCTGTCTCCTGTTCTTTTTGTGATCTGTTTGGAACCTTTAGCAGCAGCTATGCACCAGGATCCAAGGGTGATCGGGGTGATGGCTGGTGGTAGGGCACAAAAACCGCACTTTACACGGATGACTCTCTGTTTTCCTGGGGGACCCACAGACATCTGTCCCTCAACTCCTATCTATACTGGGGAGGTTTGGATAGCTGTCCCATTATAAATTAAATTATGACAAATCAGAAGCTCTTAAATTAAGTGGAGTACCCCCAATGGGGTTTCAGATGGAGTTCCCATTCTCCAGGGCCAAAAATAATCAGATTCGCTACCTGGGTATACGGGTCCAGGTGGACACCTTGAAATTGTTTGAGATCAACTATAATAGACTATGGGGCACAGCACAACAAGTCTTAACAAGATGGTCCATGTTACCTTTAACATTTGCGGGAAAAATAGATTTGATTAAGATGAATTTATTGCCCCGATTCCTGTTCCTATTTGCCAACCTCCCAATACCATTTCCCCTGTCATTTTGGCATGGGATCACTGCCGATTTATCCAAATTCATTTGGGGGGCTACCATCCTCAAATTTCTAGACAGACATTATCACTTCCATGGGACGGAGGGGGCTTGGGACTACCTGATTTGTACTGGTATTATTTGGCCTGCCAACTGCAAGTGATTCAGACTTGGATCACAGGGCATGGCGCTCCGGGCTGGTTGGACACAGAGGAACAGGATACCATGGAAGCGTCTTTATGTTCCCTGGCATATTCACTACCTACAATCCCAGTATCCTTGTTGTCTAGCAACCCATGGATACAGCATACCCTATGGGTTCTAAGAAGGTGTAGGCAGCAAGCGAGCTCAGAGGAGACTCTGGGTCTCCTCACTACTATTCGTCAGCATGCTAACCCCCAGATCTAGATGATGATATGCTAGGTGGGACTTGAGGGGGCTGACCAGATTCTCACAATTAGTGGAACAGGGTGCTTGTCTTACCTTTGCCCAGCTCAAAGAGACATTTGGTTTGCATGATTCGGACTTCCATAAATATTTACAGGTACGTCACTTTATTAATATCCCAGCCAACAGGAGAGAACTCACATGTCAACCTAACCCCTGGGGAAACTTTCTGCAGTTGGTACAGCAATCAAAAGATAAGGTGAGGTGAACCTCTCAACTATATAAATTGATTGGCCCTGGGGAAACACACCTCCTCAGGACAATAAAGCTAGCATGGGAAAGAGAGATGTCAGAAAATATCCCAGATGAGTCATGGCTTAAAAGGTTAAGACGGGGATGGAGGGTGACTTCATCTCTCACCTGGAGAGAATTCTTTTGGAGGATCCTAGTTCGATACTTTTTTGTCCCAGTGGTGACTAAACATCACAACACTGCTAATACAGACCTATGCTGGAGAATGTGTGGCTCAGTAGGCACACATTGACATATTTACTGGGGATATCCAATTATTGCTCAATACTGGCAGAACATTCGGGGGCAGTGCAAGGAGTACTGTCACAACATATTTCAGATTCCTTTACGGACTGGGTTCTGGGCTTTCCGACCATTGTGAATTTTCCCCCATCCAAAAGGAAACTGGCTTTGGCACTCATAGCCGCAGGTCTAAAATGCCTAACAGTACATTGGCTGCACTGAGAACCTCCAGAATTAGGCCAATGGGTCTCTCAGGTCAACAATATTGTGGATATACGAACATACGAATGTGCCAGCAGAAACAGACCACCCGGTCTATCTAAGTCTGCTCGAATGTGCAGCCAACACCCCTAGTTTGCAGCTGCCCCACCACCTCCCCTTTGTCATCCCACTGCCACCCCCACCTCCCCCACCATCACTCTCCCCTGTTACCTGTCCCATGCCCTTTTGAAGCTGTTCATAGAGTTACATGATACTACCCATTCTGGTAGGGTATTCCATTTTGCTACCACCCTCTCTGTGAAATAGTGTCTCCTCATTTCCTTCCTAAATATTCCCCCCTCTATTCTTAGCCCGTGCCCCCAGTGAACCTCCCCCTCCTTAACTTAAAAACCCCAATCTGCCCCATCCTTATTGATTCCCCTCAGATATCTGAATGTCTCTACCATGTCCCCCCTGTCCCTTCTATCCTCCAGGGTGTACATATTCAGGTCTCCCAGCCTGCTGTCCTAGTCTCCTCCCTCCATTCCACATATCGTCTTTGTTTCCCTCCTCTGCACCCCCTTCAGTAGCCTGATATCATGCTTTAGGGCTTTATGGAATCCATCACAGCCAAATTACACCTGACAGAATAAAAATTCAGAACGATCTGGTCCCCTGGATTGCCTGGGAGGCAGTTCACCCCACAGTCTCTAGGGACCCTTAAAATGGAAGTAGTAGACTGGACTTATGTATCCAGCAATTTGCATGTCTTATTCTCCCCCACCCACCCCACCACCCCACACACCCACCCACCCACCACCCACCCCACCCCTTTTTTTTCTTCCTCTGTTACCTATATATAACGCTTAAGTAGCTTGTACTTGATGTATTTTTTACATGGCAAGATGATCAAATACACTCTCCCTCTTTGCTGTGATTCTTTCTTCTTTTTATACTGCTTGATAACAGTATGGACAGTTTTAAGAATGATTTACATTGTTTAATGTCAGTAATGACTTATATAGGATTTGTATGGGTCACTAGGTATGAAGTATTAACATATACCTCATTTTATCTTTCTTTCTGTTAAATAGAGAAACAAATAAGTCGTAATAAGTGACTGTATACTGTTGTTAATTGAAGATGGTTGAATAAACTTGAGTTATAAAAAAGGAAAAAAGATGTGCAAGAACAAGGGGACACAATTTGAAGACAGAGGGGGGACAGCTCACAGAGAGGGTGATGGATGCATGGAACGGCCTTCCTGAGGAGGTTGTGAGGTCAAAAACAGTGAGGGACTCCAAGAATGTATGGGACAGACATAAGGCAATTCTAGTGGGGGATAGGAGGAAGTAGGCTGTTGGTTAACTAGGATCTGCAGCTTATCCGTTAGGTAGGGAAATGGGCAGACTAGGTGGGCAAGCGGTCCTTATCTGCCATCAAAGCCTATGTTTCTATGTATGTTTCTATATAAGTATACAAGGATTTAATTTTGTTCTGTCCACGTCTTTCTCGGTTGTTTTTTGTCAGTCTCTATATTTTGATTAGTGTTAAAGTGACGACTAATTGTATATTTGCATTGATTCTACTTGAATATTTTGTGGTTGAATTTTATTTGTTGTTGGATAGTTGATCAAACTTAAAGCATAATTTCAAAAACACAAACAAAACACAGACGTGTTTCTTCCTTGTTAGGACTCATAAGAGTGCTATATCTGTATGTAAGCTCAACGGGAGGGAGCCAGCCTTATACGGGTCTTACTTGTTTTGATCATGAGGAGCCCACAATAGAGAAGCACTACAAAAGACAAGAATCCCAGTGCAAAAGCCCTGAGACATGACTTACCCTGCAAGGGTATTGGCCATACAACCAAATTTCAAAGAAAAACACAATTGCACACACCCAAATAAAGCAAAGTATTATGGGAAACATGCAAATCCCTGCAAAGGAATTTGGACTGGCTCAACTTTAAGCAGAACTGCATAGTGTCAAAAAGCCTCACATTGCAACCAGCAAAGGCAGAGAACAGCAAACACAGACATGTGTTTCATCCTTGTTAGGACTCGTCAGTGTCCCATATCTGACTGCCAGCCCAGGAGGAGGGAGCCAGGCTTATAATGGTCTTACTTGTTTGGGTCATGTGGAGCCCACAATAGAGAGGCACTACAAAAGGCAAGAAATTGTGCTGTACGTCCAGTGCCCTTCCAGGGTAACTCTTGCCTCAGGGCTTTTGCTTTGGGGTTCTTGTCTTTTGTAGTGCTTCTATAATGTGGCTTCCCATGACCCAAGCAAGTAAGATCCTTATAAAGCTGACTTCCTCCCCCAAGGTGCTGAGATACAGATATGGCACACTAATGAGTCCTAACAAGGACAAAACATTTGTTTGTGTCTGCTGTTCTCAGCCTCTGCTGGCAGCAATGTGACACCTTCTGGCACCATGCAATTCTGCTTAAACTTGAGCCAGTTCAAATTTCTTCATGGGGACTTGCATGTGCTTACCATGATACTTTGCATTATTAGGGTTTGTGCGATTGTGTTTTTCTTTGAAATCTGGCTGTATGGCCAATACCCTTCCAGGGTAAATTTCTGCTTTAGGGCTTTTGCTCTGGGATTCTTGTCTTTTGTAGTATTGTAGTCGCTAGGGATGGCTACTTATCTTTGTTCTTTTTTCTTCTATTACAATGTCTGGTTTTCTTGCCTCCACTTTCTTGACAGTTGGTATCGAGTGATCCCATGTGATCATTACTTCTCTATTCTCTTTGATTCTTTGTGGCTTATGTTTCCAGTGTTTCTCTGCTACATGTATGTTATGTTTGTCTAATTTCCAGTGGCTCAATCTCACTACGTTTTTATGTCTTCAAGTATACAGGCCTTCTGCCATGAGTACTTCACATCTAGCCACAAGATATGCAACTGTTTCTAACTCTGTACAGTCGGCACCGCTTATAATGGGCACATCTGTGCAAGATCAACATGCCCATTATATAGAATGGTTGGTGTATAGAAAATAATTTTTTTTTGGTTTCTGTAATACTACCTGTAATGCACAATCAAACTCTCCACCTGGTCCTCCAGCAATTAAACACACAATCTACCCCTCTCCCAGTTTCCCCAGTACAGTACATTACAGAACTGTACAATAATCACTGCAGTGTGCTAGTTCAGTAAATTATAAAAAATATAATGCAAACGTTGAGCATTAATCAATTGGCAAGTGAGTAAACAAGTCCTGTATCAAAAATGTTTAGTTATCTTCATCTGCTCTGTTGGCTTTATGCAATACAGTTTCCAAACCTTTTCAGCTGCACTAAGCGCTATCCAGTCTGGGGTCATCTCCGGGTGTTGTTCCATCGCTCAGCGAAGTGTGAACAGTACCCCTGTAACATCCCTCGGTGTTACTCTTTCTTCTTCTGTGCAGCTCTCATCAGATACATCTTTTTCCTCCTCCTCCTCCTCCTCCTTGCCTGCTTCCTGTGATGCTCGCATTCCTTCCACCACCTGACCCACATCATCCAACGGGGGTGGTGCATCCTCGTCGCCAAGGTGACAGATTTTGGGAAACTCAGTCTCCATTAAGCAATGGGGGATCTGCACTTCCTCTTCCTCCTCCTCGTCGATCTGCAATTCATGGACAGCTGAGATGCCCTAGCCAGGTTCCCGGGATATATTGGGGAAAAAAAAAAACAGCCTTACAGAAACATCTTCGTATGGTCAGGTCAGTCACAGAGTTCCATGCCTGCTTTAAAAACCTAACAGCATCCAGGACTGAAATCTTCTTAGTGTATAGTGAGGCTGTGATGGCAACATCTGCATCAAGTTCATATAGAACTCATTGTCTCTTTGCCCTCTCATAATGTTGCTTTAGTGCATAAATAATCCCTATATCAAGGGGTTGAATTATACATGTGGTGTTGGGGGTAGAAAGATTAACTTGATGTTGCGGAGTCCGGTTAAGGCAGGATGGCCAGAAAAGTTGTCTAACAGCAATGCGATTTTCTGCCCTCTTAGTTTACGATCCCAGTTTCTGCACCATTCAGTAAACATTTCTCCAGTCATCCACACAGATTTGATAGCCCTGTAGATGACTGGAAGGTTGTTAACTCCCCTAAAACAGCAGGGGATGCTGATTTTCCACTAATGAGGAGCTCACTTTTATTGCTCCCATCCATATCGCAACATGCTAAAACCGAAATCCTCACCTCGGCTTTCTTCTGCCCAAGGAGAGGTTTGGTTTTGAAAGCGAGGGATCTCGTAACCTACGCAATGAAAAAAGTCCTGTTTCTTCACAGTTGTAAATGTTGCCAGGTGCATAACTGGCAAGCAATCCAGGGAGAACATGAGTGAGCCATTGCTTGGCACTAGCTGTGTCTGTGTTGCCCCTTTAAAAGCTTGCTTCATTGGCAAGCTTTTAAACTAGCCAAGGGGGAAGCACTGATAACCAGCAGGGGATTCCCAGCCTCCCCCTCCAAAACCAGGTACTAAATGAGGTAAAGACCAAGGTAGAAAGGTCACTAGGGAGCAGAACTGGAGTAAATGGAGAAAGCAAAGTCAGTTAGGGCAGGGATGGGGCTACCAGAGGAAAAGTCATCAAACAATGGAGAGTAATGAGTACCAATGCCCATAGTCTGGGTAACAAGCTTCCTGAACTAGTGGCATTAATGGAAGAGGAACATCTGGATATTGTGGCAGTCACAGAAACATGGTACACACAGAACTATGACTGGGATGTGAACATACTAGGGTTCACTATCTACAGGAGGGACAGAGAGAGTAAAAGAGGAGGTGGATAGCACTCTACATAAGGGAAGGAATCAAGGCAACAGAACAAAAGGGTAAACAGGGAGGAGAGGAAGCACTGTGGGTCAACTCGGAGACAGGCAATGGCACCACAATCTGCACAGGGGTTGTATACAAACCCCCATCTCAGGGGAGGAAATGGACAAAGAAATGATAGAAGGTATCCTTAGAATGGCAGAAAAAGGGGAGATATTGTTGATGGGGTATCTGAATATGTCAGATGTTAACTGGAGTGCATTTGCTGCAGCCACGTCAAAGAACGAGGTCATTCTAGATGCCCTGCATAGGACATGCCTTAGACAACTAGTACTGGAACTCACTCGGAAGGGAGCAATCTAAGACTTGGTACTCTCAAATGGAGATGGAGAGAGTATCACAGATGTAGAAGTGGGTGGCCATCTGGGAACTGGCAACCATCAAACAGTATGGTTCACAATAAACACAGTAGTAGAGTCAAGCCATACAAAGGCAAAGGTCCTGGACTTTAGGAGGGCTGACTTTGCCAAAATGGGTGAGTGCCAAAGGAATGCACTAGCAAATAGGCAGGAAGGAGGGGTGGAAGAACAATGGGGAATAATCAAAATTGCCATCACTAAGCCTTTGTGTGAAGCAAATAAACAAAACAAAATGATGTAAAAAACTACTATGGTTCTCAAAGGAGGTGGCAGGGAAGGTTAGGGAGAAAAAGATAGCATTCAGGAAGTACAAGGAATCATAGAAGGAGCAGGACAGAGAACTGCATCAGTTAAAGCAGAAGGAAGCAGGGAAGGCAGTCAGAACAGCAAAGGCCCAAACCGAGGAAAGGATAGCCAACTCAGTTAAGAAAGGGGATAAAACCTTTTATAGGTGCATCAGGGAGTGAAGGAAGACCAAGGGAGAGATGGTGAGGCTTAGTAAAGGGGATGGGGGGTGGCTGTGAAAAGGAAAAGATACTAAACAAATATTTTTGCTCAGTATTCACAAGTGAAGAAGGTGAGGTACCTAAACCAAACAACAGAAACACTCCAGATAGGGGGGTTGATACCAGCCCATAAACTCTTAAAACTGAAGGTGGACAAAGCAATGGGGCCTCATGGGATTCATCCCAGAATTCTAAAAGAATGAAGGGTAGAACTAGTGACACCACTGACTACCCCCTTTAACAAATCATAGAAGGATGGAGTGGTACCTGAGGACTGGAGGAGGGCAGATATGATTCCGCTTCACAAAAGTGGAAGCAGGGTAGGGGCAGGAAACTACAGACCTGTTAGTTTGACCTCAGTGATAGGGAAAATGATGGAATCACTTCTGAAGGAGAGAATTGGTGAGCACCTAGAGGTCAGAGGAGCACAGAACACAAAGCAGCATGGATTCACAGTGGGCAGGTCATGTCAGACAAATCTAATAGATTTATTTGACTGGGTGACCAAAGTAGTAGATCAGGAAGGGGCTATGGACATGGTCTACCTAGACTTTAGCAAGGCATTTGACACAGTCCCACACAAAAAATGAACATACAAGTTAGCTAGCTTGGGAGTGTGTTCCAAGATGGTAGCCTGGGTAAAATATTGGTTGGAGAACAGGAGACAGAGGGTAATAGTAAATGGAGTCCACTTTGAAGAAAGGGGGGTTACTAGTGGGGTACCTCAGGGTTAGTTCTAGGACTGGTTCTCTACAATGTCTTTATAAGTGACATTGCAGAGGGACTGGAAGGAAAGGTATGTCTCTTTGCAGATGACACAAAGATCTGCAACAGGGTTGATGCACAAGGTGGGGTGAAAAGGATGAGAAGGGACTTGGCAAGGTTGAAGGGAATGGTCAAATATATGGCAGTTTAGATTTAATACTAAGAAGTGCAAAGTAATGCACCTGGGAAACAAAACCCAGGGAAGAGTACACTATGGGGGGTGAGATACTAACAACAACAAAATGGAAAGGGATCTGGGGGTAGTCACATCAGATGACCTAAAGGTGGGCAAGCAATGTGAGAGGGCAGTAAGGAGGGTTAGGGGATACTGGGATGTATAGGAAGAGGCATCACCAGTAGAAAACAGGAAGTTTTCATCCCTCTGTGCAGACAGCTGGTGAGACTCCATCTGGAGTACTGCATGCAGTTCTGGAGACCCAGTCTCCACAAGGACATAGACAGGATGGAAGCAGTCCAGAGGAGGGCAACCAAAATGGTGCAGGATCTGCAACAGAAGACATATGAAGAGAGACTTAAGTAGCTTAATATGTATACCCTCAAGGAAAGGAGGAACAGGGGGACATGATAGAAACTTTCAAGTACCTCAAGAGAATCAACAAAGTCCAAGAGGGTAGCATCTTTCAGAAAAGAGATGTGGAAGAACAAGGGGGCACAATTTGAAGATAGAAGGGGGACAGCTCAGAGGTAATGTGAGGAAGCATTTTTTCATGGAGAGGGTAGTGGGTGCATGGAACAGCCTTCCTGAGGAGGTTGTGGAGTCAAAAACAGTGGGGGAATTCAAGAATGCATGGGACAGACATAAGACAATTCTAGGGGTTGGGGGTAGGAGGTAGTAGGCTGTTGGTTAACTAGGATCTGAGGCTTATCCGTTAGGTAGGGAAATGGGCAGATTGGGTGGGCCAAGCGGTCCTTATCTGCCATCAAATTCTATGTTTCTATGTTCCCCATGTGCTCTTCTGAACCCAATGTTGTTGCGCTTCTTCCAGTGCTACAGCCAGCCTTTGCTAGCATTGAAATTGGGGCATCCTAGGGCAATCGCAAGCTGCTTGGCCTTAGTAGCCAGCAGTAGACCACTAATGAGGGCATCACGCCCTCTTGCATTTTCTAAGCATTGCAGCAGTGCTTCCTCCACTTCTAAGTCTTTCCCGTCGTGTTTTCATTTGCGATCAGAGTTTGTATTTTCATGCCACTGTTGCAGAATCTCTTAGCGCTGTTTCTGGAGATCTGCAACTGTGGATTTTGCCAAGTTCAATTTCTGCACCAGGTCATGCTGACTGAGCTTGGGTATAGAATCCATTTTCTGCAGCACTTTAACCTTCTTACTTAAAGTGAGCGCCTTCCATTTTGGAGCCATCGCAACAAAGAATACACCTCCTCTAACACCACCAGGACACTGATCAAAAGACACTGACACCTCTGGAAGTGGGGATGCTTAATGTAAAACCAGAGGTATTAATTGATCCACTTAATGTAAGTGGATTATGGAGGATTAGGGAGGAATGTATGATGCTTCAAGTGCCCGCAATAGAGGGCCGACAAGGATTGCAATAAGCGATGGAAAAGTAGCAGCATGTATAGTGAATGGCTTTTGGTTTCAACAATGTGCCCGCATAATCCGATTGCCCGCAATATCCACAGGTGGTATAAGTGGAGTGCACTGTGCTACAAAACCTACACCAGTCTGTTTTTCCTGTTTTTTTTTTTTCCTATGGGTTTTGTGAACCATCTTATGTGGGCTACCTTTATCATTCTCTTATCTTGGGCTTAAATTCACCTCTTTTTAACCACTCATGGGTGGTTTACCCATATCGGGTGTAACAGTCATTTTGTCAATGCAGATATGGGTGAAGACAATACACTGCCTGTCATTACTGCATCAGGAACTGTGGCTCCCAGAATGTACAGCACCAAACGCTATCCTGGAAAACAGACATATTTTGAGTGGAGCTTCACCCTCTGCACTACCCAATGTGAGGGACTTTGTTCCCTGCAACTCCCCCAAGACTATAGATAGCCTTCCCCAGTGCAGGCATGCCCTGGAAGGGGCAGAGGTTGTGTGGGCACAAGGGATGGAATCAGTGAGGGATGATCTAAAATAAAGATCACCTCTGTCACTGTTATCCTTGTGGTGGCACCTGAAGTGAGGTGACAAAATTGAGTCTCTGCGCTAATGGTATACCCTCATGGGTCAGTTCTTAATTGATCTGTGGTTGTTCCAGCAGCTCCCTGTATTTTCTGCTGTAATTATAGGGTTTCCAGCTGTCCTTCTGTCTCTGTTGATCTTTGTCATTATATTCTTTTTAGCTGCTTCTTTGCACTAGTGAGTGAAACGCTCATCTCTGATACCCTCCTGAAGGCTTCGCCTAACCTGGTGATGGAAGTCATCTTAGGCTTGTTTTCTTTATATTGTAGAAACAACTATGTTTAGGTCCAAGAATCTCAGTAGGTATTTCTGCAGCCCCACAATTCTGGACCTGTATGTGTAATCAATCTTGAGGAGGCACATTCCTCCTTCAGACCGTGGGATGTATAATCTTGGCATGCTCTGGTCTTAGTGTAGTATAGCCTAGAGGTTAGAGGAACAAGGTGTGAATGAGCTTGATACATCCAGCAGACCAGACCTGAGTTTGATTCTCATAACCTCCACTTGCATACTGTGTGACTCTGCACAAGTCACTTTACCGTCCAGTGCTCCCAGGTCACCCCTGAAAACAGGCACTTGTGTCTAGTGGGCCTTACCCGGTTACCAAAGACTAAAATAAAATAAAATAAATAAATAAATAACTGGTAGGCATGAAGTGGTTTTCTTGTTTTTTTTATATCTAGCTGGTCCAGCTCTTTCTGTGGCCAGTCAATCACTCCAAAGTTGTAAGATAGCACGGGAAATGTAAGTTGATGTATAGTTTGCACTTTGTTTCATGTTATTAGATCAGTTTTCAGTACAAGCTGCAGCCTTCTGAAATATTCCTTGCTAAGTTTTGTTCTCATTTGTTCATTTGTTGTATTTTTGATCCTTTATCTATTCCAAAATATTTGCATACTCTCTCTTGCTTGAGTTCTTTTATGTCACAACCCTCCATCAGGTTGATTGTTTTTATAAGTTGACAATCCTGCTATAAATGTTGCTTTGACACATTTGGCTAAGCCAACTGTCATTTGTATATCATCAGAGAAGGTCTTGGCAATTTGTAGTTGTGCTTTCAGGTGTTTGTGAGATTAACTATAAAGCTTCACCCCTCTGTATGAACCAGTGATGTCTTATGAGGTCACTCTGTGCTGGAACACTCTGGTCATGTTCAGCACACTTTTACAGTCTTTTCCACGTGTGAATCACCTGATGTATCATCAGGTAATTCTTCAAGGCAAAACTCTTGTTACATGCAGTGCACTTACACTGTGTCTCACTCGGGGTTAGTGTCTCCAAATTTTCAGGGATTTATGATACCGTGATGAGAATGGACCCCATTCGTAAGCAAGGGCATATTCAAAACTCAGAAAATCAGTACTTTATAAGTCTTTGATGTTTGCTGAGAGCGCTCTTCTCAGCAATCGCAACATCCCCAAGATGGTTTCCCTTTGGAGTTCATAAGTTGCCACAAGTATTGTTAGTATATTTAAATATGCCTGAAAGTTCTTTTTGATTTGTCCTATTGCTCCAAGCACTTTTGGAACATGTTGTGTTTTCTTTTTCCACATCAGTTTGGTTTCTGATTGCATATCTTGGTATTTCATGATTTTGTGTCTCTGTATGCAGGACACTGTAGTCACTAGGGGTGGCTATTTTGATCAGCAATGCTACCTTTGTTCTTTCTTCTTGTATTACAATATCTGGTTTTCTCACTTCCACTTTTTTGGCAGTTGGTATTGGATGATCCCATGTGATCTTCATTCTCTGTGATTCTTTGTGGTTCGTGTTTCCATTGTTTCTCTGCTACCTGTATATTACAGTATCTGAACAATTTCCAGTGGATCAATCTTGCTACATTGTTGTGTCTTTTGGTATACAGGCCTTCTGCCATGAATACTTCACATCCAGCCACAAGGTGCGCAACTGTTTCTAATTCTGCACTACAGAACCTGCACTTGTCTGTTTCTCCTGTTTTTTCTATGGATTTTGTGAATCATCTTGCGCATAATCCATTATCTTGGGCTGCCATTATAAATCTCTCACCTCATGACCTAAATCCACTTCTTTTTAACTACTCATGGGTTAGTTGAATATTTGCTGATGTCTTATTAGGCAACTGTGATGCAAACTCTTGTAACATTTAACACATTGTATAGTCATTCCCGGGGTTAGTGTCTCCAAACGTTTAGGGATTTCTGATACCGTGATGAGAATGGACCCCATATTCAAAACTCAAAAAAAAATCAGTACTGTATTAGTCTTTGATGTTTGCTGACAGCATGCTTCTTGGCACATGCAATATCCCCAAAATGGCTTCCTTTTGAAGTTCATAAGTTGCCACAAGTAGTGGTAGCATATTTAAATGTGCCTGAAAGTTCTTTTTGATTAGTCCCATTGCTCCAAGCACTATTGGAACAATTTGTGTCTCCTTGTTCCACATCAGTTTGGTTTCTGATTGCATATCTTGGTATTTCATGATTTTCTGTCTCTCTGTACATAGGACACTGTCATCACTAGAGGTGGCTATTTCAATCAGCAATGCTACCTTTGTTCTGTTTTTTTTGTATTACAATATCTGCTTTTCTCACTTACACTTTCTTGGCTGTTGGTATTGGGTGGTCCCATGTGATCATTTCTTCTTCATTCTCTGTAATTCTTTCTGGTCCATGCCTCCAGTGTTTCTCTGCTACCTGTATGTTATAGAGTCTTCACAGTTTCCAGTGGATCAGTCTTGCTGTGTTGTTGCATTTTTCAGTATACAGGCCTTCTGCCATGAGTACTTTGCATCCAACCAAGAGAAACGCAACCATTTCTAATTCTGTACTACAGAACCTGCACTTGTCTGTTTCTCCGTTTTTTTCTATGGATTTTGTGAACCATCTTGAGTGTAGTCTACTATCTTGGGCTGCTATTACCAATCTCTCATCTCGTAACCTAAAGTCACCTCTTTTTAACCACTTATTGGTCAGGGCTTGATCGACCTGTGGTTGTTTCAGTAGCTCCCTGTATTTTCCCCTGTGTAAACCTGCTGATGTATTATCAGGTAATTCATCTCGGCAAAGGAGCTTTCTGGTGCCAACATTTGAAAATTGCACCAGCGCCTGATTAGCTCCCTGCCCGCTGCATCGCTCACCCAGCTAGCTGATATTACTGGCCACTGAGCCCTGTGGCTCACTCCTAACTGCTGCGAGGGAGGTGAGGGAGACCCTTCCACAGAGGGTCCCCCCTCCTGCTACGGACTGCGATTTCAGGGTCAAGGCACCTGCTTATTGCTTTGGTCGGGTGGACCTCCTCTGGCCAGAAATCGGGACTAGACACTTCTCAGAAACTACAGGAAAAAAATAAGAGACCAAACTCGAACAGATACTTGTGGAGCTGCACATCGGGACGTGGGGCTGCTTGCTGAAAAGGGGACATTCTTGGAGCTGCTTGTAAGGGGACATTCTTCATACCAGCAGCACAGTGGAGGAGCTTTCTGGTGCCAACTTTTGAAAATTGCACCAGCGCCTGATTGGCTCCCTGCCTGCTGTGTCACTGGCCCAGCTAGCTGATGTTGCTGGCCACTGAGCCCTGTGGCTCACTCCTGACTGCTGCAAGGGAGGTGAGGAGACCCTTCCACAGAGGATCCCCCCCTCCAGCTATGGACTGTGATTTCAGGGTCAAGGCACCTGCTTATTGCTTCGGTCGGGCGGACCTCCCCTGGCCAGAAATCGGGACTAGATGCTTCTTGGAAACTATAGAAGAAAAAAAAGAGACTGAACTCGAACAGATACTTGTGGAGCTGCACATTGGGACATGGGACTGCTTGCTGAAAACGGGACATTTATTTAGTCCCACCCACCCCGTTCCCTCCGCCCCTTAAATGCCCACTAGCTCCTCCCACTTGACTAGTTATTCTCCTCCCTGGTTGGTACAGTGCCTAGCTAGCTGGTGGTCTAATAGTACTCCCACAGTTGAACATGCTGTGGCCCATGCCCTGTCTTCACTAAGATAGCTAGTAGCTAAATAATGTACTTACTCTAGTCAGCCTTACTTGATTCAGCTTGTTACTAAGCTACAGACAGTAAAATCCAGTGCATGACTGGCAATTTCTTGAACTAGGTACAGCTTGCTATCCTGTGGTACCATTATTTTAGAGACAAATAACATTGCACTGCAATCCCTGAAGCAGCAACTAACCTTCTTTTGTATTACTGGGAGCTAGGGCAATCTGCTAGGGATATCTGTACCAAAATACTGAAACCGACCCAATAAATTAACCTCTGGTGGAGCCTGTGCCTGCACTGTAGCCCTGAGTAAACTGCCCAAGGGCACTCACTGCAAGACCCCCGACCCTTGTGAATCCCTCAGGACTAATCTCGCCTTGGCTACCATCCCCCCCCCACTGAGGTCTGATAGGATGCCGCCACTGAGAGGCTGCCCTGTGCTCCACAGCCAGGCTGGGGCCCCTGCCCAAAGTCTCGGTCCACTGAGTGCTAGCCCATCCCCGAAACCACCCTCCACCAGGATATCTACTAAAGACTTGAGATTGGTGCACTTAAACATAGGCAGCCTGCTACCAAACCTTGCTGAGCTAACAGCATGGGTGGCTCATTATAATCCTTACATTATGGGGGTCATGGAGACCTGGCTTAAGCCACACACACCTGACTCGGTATGTGTCCTCCCGGGCTACAACCTTATTAGGTTAGACAGAGCAGAGAACAAGAGGGGGGTGGTGTACTCCTCTACTACAAGACGCACTTAAATGTCTCTGTCGTAGGACACACGCCATCTACATCACATCTTTGTGAGTTCCTGCATGCCCTCCTCCTGTTAGAAAACACCAAAAAGGTGCACTTGATCTGAGCCTACAACCCCCCAAAGGGTGGAGTGCCAGGGCTCTCTTCCCTCCTTGACAGGCTTAACCCAATGGTTGGCTCGAATGAGTTACTAGTCCGAGGAGACTTCAACCTCAACTGGGAAGGCTGCAACATAAAGCAATACGAGCCCCTGTTGGCTGGTCTGGCACTCAGCCAGCTCATCTATGAACCCACAAGGCCCTCCTCATGAGGAGACAATGGTTCTGTCATTGACTGGGTGCTGAGCAACAAAACAGAGAAAATTGTCTCCTGTGGTGTTCTCCCTGATGCTATATCGGATCACTCTCCCACCTACTGCATATGGGGCAACTCCCCTCCCAAAATCCCCTGCAAGGTGATCCAAATGAGGGACTATTCCAAACTCAGTGTTGCAGACTTTCTTGATGACCTGCCACAAGCTGACTGGTCTCAGGTCTTTGCCACAAATGACCCCTCAAAGGCCCTAGACAACTTCCTAAATGTTTACACCCCACTTCAAATCAAACATGCCCCCTCATAAAAAAGGAGAGTGAGGGGCACTATAACAAAATGGCTCCATGGAAGCCCCTTTTCTCTCAGAAAACAAAAGGATAAATGCTGGGGGAGATATAAGTACTCAATGTCCAGCTCAGACCTCCAAGAGTACAGACAGCTGAGGAACTCATGCAAGAAAGCCATTTGCACCACAAAAAGTGAGTTCTGTCAATCTGTACTACTCTCAACAGCCAGAAACCTGAGGAGATTCTGGCAGAGCATTAATAACACGGTTGGCGGGTCTGCCAGTGCTCAGGTCACGGATATGCACATTGGCGGGGTAAACTGCAACAACCCCCTCACAATTGCCAATGCCTTCAACTCCCAGTTCACCGACCTGCCAGCTCTCCCCAAACTGCCTCATGGCCTCAAGGATCAGGCCTCTACACCCAATTTGACAACCCCTCCTCCCCTTTTACCTCAAACATGGAGACCCAGAAGCTCCTTGCTGGCCTCGCCCCTTACACCGGTGCTGGGCATGACTGTCTTGAGCCCAAGCTACTCAGGCTAGGGGCATCTGTTCTAGCCCGACCCATCGCCCACGTCTTCAATGCATCGCTTACCTCAGGTAAAGTCCCGTACATCTGGAAGATGGCCAAAGTCATCCCTGTTCCCAAACAAAGTGACCCAAAAGACCCTAAGAACTAACGCCCCATAGCGATCCTGTCAGTGATCAGCAAACTTCTGGAAAAGGTAGTCGCCTCGCAGCTCACCCATTACTTACAGACCCACAACCTACTCTCCCCTGCACAGCACGGATTCAAAAAAGGGCACAGAACCTCCACTGCCCTAGCAGTTGTTACCTCTGTGATCAGGTCTGCTGCTACCCAAGGCAAACTGACCAGGGCCATCTTTGTGGATCTCTGGAAAGCCTTCGATCGGGTTGACCACGCACTACTGGGCTCCTCTCTCTCCTGTCACTTGGATTCTCCTCCCCCGCCCTTGCCTGGATCATCAAATACCTCACGGGCAAGTAGCAGTACACCAAGTTCAACAAGGTCCTGTCTCAGCCTGCCCAGGTAAACTGCAGAGTCCCCCAGGGCTCTGTCCTGGGGCCCCTTCTGTTCTCCCTCTTCATAAATGAGCTACCCTCGGCTCTGACTCATGGGTTCTCAGTGCTGTATCCAGATGACCTAGTCATCATGACCAGCTCCTGGGCTATCTCTACCATTATCACCAAACTAAACTCGGACTTCGACCGAATCCAAACTTGGTTACAGGACCATAAGCTTATGACTAACCTGCAGAAGATGCAGGCCATGCTCTTTGGCTCAGCAGCCAAGAAAAAAGCTGTCCCGGATTCACTACAGATCTCTGGTGCTGTTGCAGATTCTGTCAAGTACATGGTGTGACTCTTGACCCACAACTGGATCTGAACCTGTATATACGCAATACATGTAGGGCCTCAAACTGCAAGTTGGGCCATGCACACAGAGCAAAAAGCTGTCTCACTCCAGCTGCCCATCTCGCCTTAGCCAGGGGAGTCCTCCTACCTACACTCTGCTATGGACTAGTCACCTTCACCCACATTGCAAAAACTAGTCTAGCAAAGTGGGACTCAGTGTACAACAGCATATGTCGCTTTGCACTCTCAGCCCCCCGCCTCACCCACCGCTGCAAGCTCTACTCCGAGCTTGAATGGCCCCACTGGAAACTCACTGCACCTATGTCATGGGCAACTTCACAGTCAGTGTTGTCAGATCTGCCACCCCCCTTGTCCTCGCTGAATCCCTCATTCCGGCTACTTCCTCCTACCATCTGAGATCCAGTGACTCTCTTGCCCTCCTGGTACCAAAAACTTGCACCCAAATGGGAGAGCCTTAGCTATGTATGCGCACAGGTTGTGGAACTCTCTTCCATTAAGCACTCGCTCCTCTCCCTTCCACCAATGCTTTAAAGCCTCCCTCTGGGGCTTTCTCAAAAACGTCCTCTGCCTGCCTCTGCACTAGATAAACTCCCTCGGCCTATGCCACTCCAACTAACTGAGATGCTACCTAAATAATATGACAAAGGCAGTGGCCCTCTGCATTTTATACACTTCCTGTGCTCACAGCTTGTTAGAAGGTTTAGACCACTTAGGCCCACCTGCCTAACAGGGAAAGAAATATTACTGTAATATCTCCTTATCTTGCTCTGGGCCCCCCCATCCCAATTGGTCTCCTCTCTGTCTACCTGTAATCCTTGCTGCATTGCTGCCTGGCATGATGATCACTGACTTTCATAAGAGTACCATACTGTTATTCTACCTACTGCCTGCATTGTAAATCCCTGTTGTTGCTTTTATTGACCCTGTGTGCTAATGCTCTTAAATGTAACCTTCACTTGTATTTGCCTGATGTTCATGTATGTACCTTGTAATCTCCTGGGTCACACCTGAAAATAGGCACTTGGTTGTCAAGTGTGCTTACCCGGTAAACAAAAGCAAATAAATAAACATGCAGTGCATTTATATGGTCTCACCTCATCTGAATTTGCTTATGTCTTATGAGGTGCTCTGTGATGTAAAACTCTTTAATATTTGTAAGCTACAACCCACAACTAGGCATGCATTTCTAGAGAATGTATTTATTGAAGTTTTTGATAACCAGGCAGGCACACTAGGCCTACTGCAGGTGTGCACAAGTCTGTAGGTTGATGTAAGCTGTAGGGGCATAAATAGAAAGGTAGCAAACCTTAAGCACCGTCCAGTTTTCAGACATTGTAATGCACTCCGCAGACTGAATCCAGACACTGGCTTGGAATAATCCCAAAGTCTTAATTTAAAGCAAAATACAGATACACTATCTGCCAGTGACCAGACTCTTCACTGGCCACTAACGTTGCTTAATTTCTGCTAGCTATAAACTGTAAGTTTGGTAACAAAGGCGCAGTGCCTTTGAATAAATAAAGAAACTACATTCATTTGTGGGGTGTTGTGTATATAAGGTGTGGGCAATACATATTAATGGATAAAAATGTTTCATTTTCATTTAGTTAGGTCATTGCTAGGCAGACTAGGGCAGTTTGTTTATAGACCGTGCAGTTTTTAGGTAAATAATCAACGGTCAGACACTGTGTTTTAGCCAATGAAGTTGTTAGACTTGGTCAATTTTTTTATACCTGTTATAAAGCATATTTATATTTTGCACCCCCCATGTGCATTTGTTGGTGTTTTAACAGTTCACACAGCAAGTGTTGTCACATTGAGTGAATTTATATGGGCCCCAGATGTGAAGATGCCAATGTTTTATACGGTTACCCTTCAGTGCATAACTCTCATTAGATTTAGCATATATATATGATCTATATTTTATATGATCTCTCACCCATGTGAATTTGTTGATGTGCTATGGTTAGTGCATTGTGTAAAACTCTTGTTCCAGACAACATATTTATATGCTTTCTCTCAGCATGAATTCGCTAATGTGTTATGAGGCTACTGTGTTGTGTAAAACTCTTATCACATTCAGTGCATTTGTATAGTTTCTCCCCCATGTGAACTCAGGGAGGTATTTTGAGGACTCTCTGTAATTTAAAACTCTTGTTACATTCAGCATGTCACCTCCTTGGTATTTAATCAGATCACTCTTACTGACAAACGTCTTGTTACATTCGGTAGATTTATATGGTCTCTCCCATATGCCACCCAAAATGTTGCACTGGAGAAACATAGAAACATAGAATTTGATGGCAGATAAGGACCGCTTGGCCCACCCAGTCTGCCCATTTCCCTACCTAATGGATAAGCTGCAGATCCTAGTTAACCAGCAGCCTACTTCTTTCTACCCCCACCCCCTAGAATTGCCTTATGGCTGTCCCATGCATGCTTGAATTTAACCACTGTTTTTGACTCCACAACCTCCTCCGGAAGGCCGTTCCATGCATCCACAACCCTCTCTGTGAAAAAATACTTCCTTACATTACCTCTGAGCCCCCCCATCTTCAAATTGTGCCCTCTTGTTCTTGCACGCATCTTTTTTTGAAAGATGATACCCTCTTGGACTTTGTTGATTCCCTTGAGGTACTTGAAAGTTTCTATCATGTTCCCCCCTTTCCTCGAGGCTATACATATAAAACTTCTTTAGTCTCTCTTCACATGTCTTCCGGTGCAGACCCTGCACCATTTTAGTTGCCCTCCTCTGGAAAGCTTCCATCTTGTCTATGTCCTTGCGGAGATTGGGTCTCCAGAACTGCACGCAGTACTCCAGATGGGGTCTGACCAGCTGTCTGTACAGAGGGATAACAACTTACTGTTTTCTACTGGTGATGCCTCTCCCTATGCATCCCAATATCCCCCGAGCCCTCCTTGCTGCCCTCTCACATTGCTTGCCCACCTTTAGGTCATCTGATATGACTATCCCCAGGTCCCTTTCTATTTTTGTTGTTGTTAGTATCTCACCCCCCATTGTGTACTCTTCCCCTGGGTTTTTGTTTCCCAGGTGCATTACCTTGCACTTCTTAGCATTAAATCTAAGCCGCCATACATTTGACCATTCCTCTAACCTTGCCAAGTCCCTTCTCATCCTTTCCATCCCACCTTGTGCATCAACTCTGTTGCAGATCTTTGTGTAATCTGCAAAGAGACATACTTTTCCTTCCAGTCCCTCTGCAATGTCGCTTATAAAGACATTGAAGAGGACCGGTCCTAATACTGAACCCTGTGGTACCCCACTAGTAACCCTCCTTTCTTCAGAGTGGACTCCATTTACTATTACCCTCTGTGTCCTATTCTCCAGCCAATTCTTTACACAGGCTATCATCTTGGGACCCACTCCCAGGCTGGCTAACTTGCATAATCTTTTGTGTGGGACTGTGTCAAATGCCTTGCTAAAGTCTAGGTAGGCCATGTCCACAGCCCCTCCCTGATCTACTACTTTGGTCACCCAGTCAAAGAAATCTATTAGATTCATCTGGCATGACCTTCCCACTGTGAATCCATGCTGCCTTGGGTCCTGTGCCCCTCTGGCCTCTAGGTACTCGACAGTTCTTTCCTTCAGAAGTGATACCATAATTTTCCCTATCACTGAGGTTAAACTAACAGGTCTGTAGTTTCCTGCTTCTGCCCTGCTCCCACTTTTGTGAAGGGGAATCACATTTGCCCTCCTCCAGTCCTCAGGTACCACCCCATCCTCCCATGATTTGTTAAAGAGGGTAGTCAGTAGTGTCACTAGTTCTACCCTTAGTTCTTAGTTCTAAGTTCTTAGTTCTGGAGCATCCAAATGCTATATTCAAGCAAGATGTGTGATCCCAACAGATCATGCATCATGTCTGAATATACCAACTTGGGCGGGTGGCGCAAAGTAAGGTGGCCATCAATGTGCCTGGTGCATCCAGGGTCTCGGCTGAATACTGGGCATGGAGGTGTGCAGTGCATCCCCAGATGCTCTTGTCCCAAATTCCTGATATTCAGCCAGAATATGAAATGAGCTCATTGGTCATCCATGGTGCAAACGGCCCTCACACATGCCCATTATGGGCTCATTTGCATGCCTACACTAGCCAGGATGCACCAGGACAGCCACACCCCCTCCCTGGTTGATCCCCATCTGTGAAACTCCACAGGAGACACCAAAGGTCCCATTGTGTAGGATCCTCCCACTCCTCCCATACCCCGATGTCCATGTACATATAATGGAACACCTGATTCCATAGCGTAGGGTACCCCCTCCTGCCCAGTCCCCATTTGAACAGCATAATATGGCCAACTCCCCTTTTCCATAGTGTAGTGGTGCCCCCACCCTGGTACACTGATCCATGTTACAACCAACATTCCACACTGTAAAATAGAGAATAAAGTATGGGTCGTGGGTGTGTAACGAGAAGTTTACACACACCTGAGGGGTCAGATGCTACATAAACCCCGAGAGCTAAACTTAGAGAGGTTTATTTAAAGATCTAACCCCGAGGGTGTGTAACTTTAAGTTTAAACACCCCGACTCATTTTTTGTTTTATATAATTGCTGGCTTTCCTTTTGCCACAGCAAATATATAAATAAAGCTGTTGCTCATGCGACGTGGTCCGTTTTGCGCGTGGTTCCGTGGTTGCTGCCAGGACTGACACATCTCTTTAACTTTTTGGTTTAGTAGGGCAGGCATATGTTTGAGTATACATTTTATTTTGTAAAAAACACTTACCACTGAGTCCCAGTGGCAGTTCGCGATTCGGCGAAAAGGAAAGTGGAAAGCGGACAGCGTCGGAATGGCAGGAAGACAGGAGGACACATGCGCAGAGTAAGGGAGACCGTGCGTGTGTTTGCCGTTATAAATGCCCCTTTATAACGGCAAATTACACCATGGTTTCCCTATGGAAAAAAGGGAAAGCCAGTTATTATTGACCTGTTAAGTCTGTTCCCTCAACCCAGACCCTGACCCGCACTCTCCATTCACAAATTAATCTATGTTTAGATATACGTTTAAAGAACAGTGTACCTCTGCAGTTGCCAAAGCAAACAGTACTATGATGGCTATAAAAAGGAACATTAAAAGTAGAACTACTGAAGTCTTATTGTCCTTAAATCTATCCTGTGTCAGATCTCTAATGGATTATGGCAGCCATCTTTGGAGTCCTTACACAAATACAGAAATCAATAAACTGGAGGAAGTTTGGTGACGACTCACTAAGTCAATAACAGCTTTGAAACACTATACTTGTAATGAAAGACTTAACAAATTAGGTCTCCATGGTCTTGATTTAAGAAGGCACTGTGGGAATTTGCTGTTCTGTTATAATATAATAAATGACCTTTTGCTTATGACTGAACTGAATGGTGAATACAAACCAGATCAACTTGGTGTGAGAGGTCATCCCAATCAAGTTAAAATTAATAAATTTAGAACTAATAAAACAAAATATTATTATACAGTACAATCAGCTAACCTGAGGAACAGACTACCGATGAATGTAATACTAAGTCCAATCAAATACATTTTAAAACAAATTTAGACAAACATATTGCAGCAGGAGGGAATATGAACTATTACATTCTGTGTAAAAGGAGCTAGTTATGGGCTTCAGCCATTTTGCTTCTCTAGTCTAAGTGAAAGTGAATAATCCCCATTTGCAAACATTTCCATAATTGTAGTGGACCCCTACCCCCCTCACCCTGGTAGGCAGGAACCCTCTCTGCACCCCACCACACCACCCATGCTGGTGAACAGTTCTCATGCAATGTACAGTACAGAGTACAAGCTCATCGGTGGCAGCCAGTGGGCTCATACACTGTACAGTACACTGCTCAGGAGCTGTGCAGTCAGTTACTGACCATGGCAGGGTGAGGAGGGCTGTGCCAGTCACCGGCATGGGTGTTGTGGGAAGAGTGCAGGAGGGGGGGTCCTGCCTACCAGAGTGGGGGACCACTACACTAAGGAAATGTTTGTGAACAGGGATTATTTTGTGAATGGGGAGCTTGGGTCAGGGATGGGGTTAGGGAACAGACTCAGTGGGTCATTTACAGTGTTGGATGCTGGTCAGAATGGGGATCAGGGTACCAGGGTGGGGGGACCACCACACTGTGGAAAAGGGGAGTTGGCCATATTATGCTGTTCAAATGGGGACTGGGCAGGAGGGGGTACCCTATGCTACAGAACCAGGGGTTCTATTATATGGGCATTGTGGTACTGAATGGGATGGGGTCCACTACATAATGGAAAGGGGGTTTACATGTCTTGGCACAGGCATCAGGGAGTGGGTCTGGGAGCAGGGGTGCCACTGGACTTCCAGGGATAGCAGGCTGCCATCTGCAGTACTGCAGCCTGCCTGTGGATGGCCAACCAAGTTAGGCATGCTTTTTCCATGCCTAACTTTGTGTGTCCCATCTCCTGCACTTGGGAGGCTCATCTCCTCTGAATACTCTGTCAGGAAGAACATTCATGGGCATTCCCCCTCCACTTGTGCCACATACATTAACTTTGGGCCATGGCTCATCTTGCATTGGGCAGCGCATCTGCCCCTTTTGAATATGGGATTTGTGCGCAAGTTTTGAGATGGGCAGCTCATCTCTGTTTCTTTTCCAAGATGCGCTGCCCATCTCTTGAAAATTATATCAGCAAAAAGTCTGTCATTTTTTTTTTTTGTGGGAAATTAGATGAAAAATGATATCTGCATTTAACTAAGGTATCTTTGATGCAGGATATCTGTAAATCAGCACAAATAACTGTAATGGTTATAAAATCATCTAAATATGGTGCGTATGCTGCAAGACTGCGAATAGTGGTGGTGAGACAGACCTGACTATAGACCTGACAGATGCTAAAGGCCTTCTTTTAGAGCCTGAGTATGTTTTGCTGAGGGGGAACAGAGCAAGGCACCTGGGAGTTGCAGTCCATTATACATCTGGCTGGACTACTGAGAGGGTGCATTTCCTGGTAGTGTCCCTCCAGAACGTGGTTGTTGTTTTTACTCCTTTTTAGTGATTTTGTGATTCCAACAATGCTTACCCCATAGACATCCCTGCAAGTACTGAGCTCTCTGTTATATTCTGTTTTGGGGGCCTGATTTTACATTGTTAGTGTGGTGAGGGTAGCACCCTATATGAGTGACTATTATTGAGTGTTTCTAAGGATAGCGACTGGTGAATAACATCACTATATCCTGTAAAGTGAGTGTAGCAGGGAGCTACACTCACTAATGCAGGATATGGGATGATGCGTGACCTAGCTCCACCAAGCTGGCTATGTAGCATAACCATTCATACTACCACTTCTGGAGCCTGCGACCTGGGTTCAGGTCCAGTGCCAGACCAATAAAACATACTTTTATTTCCTCTTCTTTTGTGTTACTTCTACAGCTGCACCCCCTGCAGACTTGATTATATTTATTTGGGGGAGCACAGGGGGCTTGACCCTGAAGAGGAGGATGTAAGGGTGTAGCCCCTTGCCTAAAAATAGATATGGATTTTTTTCACCTGCAGTAAGCGACCATTGCCTTTTGCAACAGTCTTCCTGGGGTTTGACACCCTGCTTGCGTTGGGCAGTTTTCCTCTCACTCTATATGATCTGCACTCTTTAGGAGTTGTCTTCATCATATAAAACCATAGCAAGTGGCTCTGACGAGTCATGTAACCAGCAGCAC
Organism: Neoceratodus forsteri; assembly: GCA_016271365.2. NCBI lineage: Eukaryota > Metazoa > Chordata > Ceratodontiformes > Ceratodontidae > Neoceratodus > Neoceratodus forsteri. Next base: position 445,476,767 of record CM057457.1, on the reverse strand, counting down.
TCTTTTAGGTTCTCCAGCTAAAAATAGAGTGACTGGGGTGAGCTTGAGCGGGGCATGCACATGCTTCTTGCATGCAAAGATGAGTGCAAAGACACACACAGCACATCTGCATGTGTCTGCCATGTCAGCCAAGGAAGCCAGATAAGAGGCAGAAAATTCCAAACTTAAAAACTTGAGGTATGAGTGTGGGAATTGTACCAAGACTTATGAGGTAGTGTCTGTTAGAAATGGATAACAATGTTTTAAGATTGAAAGGTGGCTAGTTGGGCATACATTGCATGCAAAGCAGAAAATTTAGTATGGAAGTAGTGAATGACATCCTTATTTACACCTGTGAAGAATGTAGAATAATTAAAGAATTGAAAAATAAACTCTTGCAGACTGAAATGCACTTTATTACAGCACTACAGAACAAACTTCTACACAAGAATTATAAAAATATTCAGAATAAAGTTTGAAGTAAGGAAGGATGTAGTAAAGATAACAAATGTAATACAGAATATGAGGAAGAGGACAGGTGGAAAACAGAACAAAGACAGTATAAAAAGGGGAGAAGGAGAATGATTTTTAGTCTAGAAGCTCTTAATAGTTTTGGATCGTCATTACCCGATATAGAAAATGGGGGAAACAATATGAACTTCATAAAAGATGACTGCATTGTACACAACAGATTTAAAGTCAGATGAATGAGGGAGAAAGCAGTTCACAGGTCATGGAGGTAATTGTAAAGGAGAGCGTTTCTTATTATTTGAGTTTTGGTGACCAGGTAAGTCCACTGAGACAAGTACCATCCCTTTTTCAGGGTCGACTCGGGGTGAAACAATTATTACAGAAAGCAATAAATATAGTTCAAAAAACAATATTGCTACTAAATATACAGTCAGAGCCACAGGATATCTAACATAAAGCAAGGGTAGGCAAATAAGATATATAAACATTATGTACAGAATAATGTAACAACCATTCAGGTCAGATTGCACAAAAGAAGTAGACAATAACTTTTTGCTACAATGCACAGGCACATCAATATATGTATGTACATTATGTATAGTTGACATAAAATATTACAAGACTAAGGTACCTAGAAACATAGACTTTGATGGCAGATAAGGACCGCTAGGCCCATCTAGTCTGCCCATTTCCCTACCTACAGGATAGGCTGCAGATCCTAGTTAACCAACAGCCTATATCTTCCTGCCCCCCACAATAATTGCCTTATGTCTCTCCCATGCATTCTTGAATTCTCCCACAGTTTTAGACCCACAACTTCCTCAGGAAGGCTGTTCCATGCATCCACCACCTCTCTGTGAAATAATACTTCCTCACATTGCCCCTGAACCGCCCTCCTTCTATCTTTAAATTGTGTCCCTTGTTCTTGCAAGTCTCTTTTTCTGAAAGATGCTACCCTCTTGGACTTTGTTGATTCCCTTGAGGTACTTGAGCGTTTCTATCATGTCCCCCCTCTCACTTCTTTCCTCAAGGGTATACCTATTAAGCTCCTTTAGTCTCTCCTCATACGGCTTCTTTTGCAGGCCCTGCACCATTTTAGTTGCCCTCCTCTGGACTGCCTCTATCCTGTCTATGTCCTTGCGGAGATGGGGTCTCCAGAACTGGACACAGTATTCCCTGGTCACCTTTGAAGCTAGATATCTGTAAATTAGCACATACCTAATAAACAAACTGAAACCTCATGTAATTCCAGGCAACACAAGCACCTCAGAAATTAATGGCCAAAAAATGTTGTTGTACCCTCCATTTCAAGCGAAACTGAAGCAACCAATCAGGAGGGTTGAGAACCATATTACATTGCAGAATGTATCCCTAAGGCTATAAGTCAGATAATATCAAATGAACATAAATTCTGATGCAATGACCATGGATACTGTACCACCAGCCTCCAATGAACAAGGTAGTGAATGGAGTGATTGGATCCAAGCAGCTAATATTCAGAAATTAATATATGTGTTAGGAAATTCCATAGTGAAATATATAGATAGGTACACATTAAGGAACATGTAATGACCAGCTAGTTCTCAGGGGCTAAAATTCATGATATAAAAGACATGCTTCAGAGCATTATTAGGGGAAGAATGGAAATTAAACTGTGATCTTGCATGTGGGAATGAACAATATAAGGAATTAGGACGGGGCAGAAATAAAGAATGAATATAGATGTTTTTAGGAAGAAGCTAAGAGACTGAATTGTAAGGTGATCTTCTCTGAAATGTTACCTGTCCCGAGAGAAAAATACTTTAATAAGGAAAAAATAAAGGATATTAACAACTGGTTATGCCTATGGGCCCTACAAGAGGGAATAGGGTTAATTTGCCATTGGGAGGAGTTTGTGAATGATCCATCTTATTTCTGTCAAGATGGACTTCACCTTAGCAAAAAGGGCAGTAGGACACTAGGCTTAATGATCAGATCACATGTGGATAATGCTTTAAACAAAGGACCAGGGGGAAAGGGGCCCAATTAATCAATAAGAAGATGGGTGACCCAAGTGGTTTAGGAGAAGTTCAGAAAGAAAATGTGAGGAGCAAAAGAAAGCTGAATAAAAAATATGGTCATTAAATTCAAGGAGTTTAAATATCAACGAAAAATTGAACTCTAGGCCATGTTGATGGCAGAAGGCATTGACATCTGCATGATCACCGAAACCTGGTGGGACAATGGAACTGAATGGAATAGAAATATAGATGGCTACAGGTTATTTGTGAAAGATAGGTTAAATAACAAAGGTGGTGGTGTAGCCATCTATATGAAAAGTGACATCAATGGAGTATTATATGACTTTCCTAGTGAGTCAAATACAGAATCTGTATGGATAGCTGTTCAGGAAGGGAACATGAAAAATTTCTGTCTTGGTGTATATTACAGAGCTCCAAAAAACAAGAGAACCGAGGATGAAAAAATAGAAAGTGAACTTGACTTCATGGCACATAAAGGTGATATTGTAATCAATGGAGATTTTAATCACCTGGAAATTAAATGGGGACAAAAGTCAGCATTTTGTCCCACTAAATGTCAGTTCCTGGACATGTTAAATATGGATGGTTTAAGTCAAAAGGTGTATACGACAATGGGGGAGGGGTATGCTTGATTTGATTATCACAGTAACACTGAAATGGTCTCAGAAATGAAGATGAGACAATTTGAGTAGTTGTGATAACGACATTGTGAAATTTGTCATTAAGAAACATATCACACACATCACGAAGAGAGTTACTACTATTAAGGACTATAACAAGGCAAACTTTAACAGAATTAAACATGAGTTGATGAAGTGGGATTGAGAAAAGGATTTTGAGGGTAAAAACATTAATGTCTTTCAATATCATGCTGCACTGGGCCTTGACCAGTAAATTCTGTAAACTAAATATTAACAGCTTTCTTGTAAATTGGATAAATAACTGGTTGCAAAATCGGACCCAACAGGTTATCATTAGTGGGTCAAAATCAGTAAAGGGTAATGTGTCAAGTGTTGTGTCCCAGGGTTCCATTTTGGGCCCCTGCCTTTTTCAGGCATTCATAGCAGATTTAACTCAAGGTTGTTCATCCTTTACCACTAAATATGCTGTCGATGTCAAAAATGGGGGAACCTGCGCTTCTGTTTCATATGCTACAACCATACAGAATGATTTAGACCATATTTCCTCTTGGGTAAACAACTGGGGTATGACAGTAAGCATTTCTAATTGCAAATTGGAAAGGATATTTAATTGTACCTTCGGCACTGGGGACATACCGGGTGATTGGAAACAGGCATTACTAATTATGATACACAAAAGGGAACTAAAACTGAAGTTTCCAATTATAGACCTGTCAGCCTGACTTCAATCATAGGTAAAATTGCTGAGAGCTTCCTGAAAATTAAGACTGAAGAGAACATGGACCAGATATTTTCCCAGGGCTAAATTAGCCCAGAACCAGTAGCCCACTATATTCAAAAGGGACAGCCCCGGTGCTAAATCTACTGAATATAGCATGCCAAGGAAGCCAGGCAAACTGGGCTGAGAGTGCAGTGCAAAAATAGCCTGGGAAAAAGACAGCTCTGAATATAGCACCCAGGGAACTGAAAACCAGAACAACAGTTCCGTGCACAAAAACATGAAGGAAGGTAAAGGTAAACTATGTGGCCAACGTGTGTGCTAGCAAAGGAGTAGATTCATTAAAGCTGCAAGCACAAGCACATGAGAAAATTCTGAAGAAATGTACCATATTTCTGAAATGTTTGCAAAGCACAAACACGTTTGTGCAGGTTTTATGCACAACTAAGCCATTGCTCTACGCTATCACATTTGCCTGGGGCAAACATTTGCTATATTCAAAAACTACATGTAAATGAGCCTGCTTAGGCAGTCTGTGGGCAAACATCCAGATTAGCTTCTTGTTATGTCCTGATTTGCATGCAGTTTGCCCAGCATTATTGCAGGGTCCCACAGCTCTGCCTGTAGATCGGTCTGGAAGTGCATGGTGGTAGCTGCAGGGTACATTTGTCCAGAACAGCATAGAATATTGTGCCCCAGGGGACTACACAGCACAGGTGGTGGTGCTGCATGAAGTAGTCAAACTAAAGTAAAAAGGGGGCCAGTGGTGTGAGGGACACATCAATGCCTATGGTGTGTAGGGTATTAATGACTGCTGCACTATATACAGTGACAGGACCATCTTGCAGGTGTGTAGTGACAGTGGACATTACTGTTATGCTGTTGTGTGACCAGCAGACACTGCACCATTGGCATGGGATACTCACAGTGACATATACATGGCTGGCTATGTGGGCTGTGGTGTCTGTACAGATATACGGTTTGTGGTTGGGGGGTACATACCATCAGACAGGCACACTGGTGTTGAGGTATTCCCTACAGTGGACCATTTGCACTGTGCAGATTGTCCCAGCCTTGTGGCAGTACCCTGTATGCAGTACAGACTGGCCACCTGTACACCCTCCCCTCAACACCCTCCATGCTCCCAGTGCTGCATGTGTGTGCTGGATTCTGTTGGTGTCCACTGAAGTGTGGTCTGTAGGTGCATGCTGTATGGACACACTGCCATGGTGTTCACTGGGTGCTGGGTCATCAATTATTGCCTGGCATGGTTGGGACTGGGGGCAGATGCTGGCAACATAGGAGGTGCCATCCATGTGCAGTATGTTTCTTCCATGTCTGGTTTCTTTCTGTTTCATATTTACTGGTTAGGGTCACACAAAGTCACAAAATCATACAAAGCTGGTTTGCCCAGAGTTAAGACTACCCTTTCCTGGGCAGTAATTTGCACTGCACAAAGTGTTGCGTTAAGTCATGCAAAAACACTTTGCGCAACACTAATGCACTGAATATAGCATTGCGCCTGTATTCAAGTACACTGCCCCTCTTTTTGCCCCTTGCATACATTATACATTTGCCCAGTGCCAATGCAGTTTGCCCATGCTCTTTGATCTTTTGAATATAGCAGACCCTCACAAACCCCGTGCAAACAGTTTGCTCCCAACGCAAAGTTTTGAATATCTGGCCCCATGCCTCTTATTGGCTTAGATGCTAATCAATGGCATGGGTTTAAGAAAAACAGGGGATGTTCTACTAATCATGTATGCTTTTATGAGGAGGTACATAGAATACTGAGGAGCAACACCCCCGTCAATATAATTCTTCTAGATAATCACAAAGCTTTTGATAATGCCCCGCATAATGGCTTGATTGACAAGATGAGTACGTTGGGTAGTGATAGTAGAATAGTAAAATGTATCCAAAGAATGGTTGAATAACAGATATCAGGCAGTAAGAGTGATGGGAGCCTGCTCTGAACCTGTGAAGGTGGCTAGAGGTGTGCCCCAGGGATTGGTTTTGGGTCTGGTCTTGTTTTCTCTCTACATAAGTGATTTACAAGCTAACATTAAGAATACGATAATAAAGTTTGCTGATGATATTAAATTAGGAGGCCCAATCAGTACATATAGTCAACGTATGGATCTAGTAACTGACCTTAAAGAAACTGAAGTTTTGGCAGACAGAAACAATATGCCTTTAGTAGACTGAAGTGTAATTGTATTCATTTAGGGAAAACTAACTTGTCTCAACTTACTCTCTAAGTGGTAGTACTTTGAAAACTACAAATTATGAAAAAGACTGTGGTATGATTGTTAATAATAAGTTGGAATTTAAACATTTAACAACGGTTATAAAAAAAGCAAATTGCATGATTAAAGACATCAAAAGGAGCTTTGTTAATATATCTGTGAGTTGTTTGTTACCACTGAACAAGACATACATCAGACCCCATTTTGATTATGGGTCTCAGTTGTGGAGCCCATACAAACCAGGGGAAATTGTGAGATTAGAGAGAATTCAGAGGAAGCACACAGAGATGATGAGGACCATGAGAGGCTTAACCTATCAGAATAGACTTGACAAGACTGGATTGTTCTCATTAGCGCTTACAGGAATTAGAGGAGATTTAATGATGCTATTCAAAATAATGAGGGACCAGGAAAGACATGAGAATTAAGTTACAGGATAATGTAGAGGTTCTAAGGAGACTTAAAAAACAAATTTAATTAGATATTGCCAAGAAGAATAGTGCTTATTATTCATTTCTAAATAGAACTGGCAGGATTTGGAATACCTTACCAAGCGAAATAATAGACTGTAAAACAGCGGACAGATTTAAAACCAAAATCGATGATTGGCTAGCATATAATGTATGTTGAAGTGGTCCCACTAGTGTGGGCAGTGATAATATGGGCTTGCTAGCCTTCATTTCCTCTAAAACCCTGTACAAAACCCCTGGATTGGAGATGTTTAAGTTACAGGGGTTACATTTCTTTATGTAAATTGCAAAATATAGTGAAAACTCAATGTGGATGTTTGTAACATCTCTGCTTTTGCAGGCACAGACTTAACATTTGACATACATATCCAGTGTCAGAGTATCCTGGTATCTACCACTACTGGATAAACTGGTTTAGCAGCAGTTTTAAATTTACAGTGTGAAAAAAAAATACTTGTAATATATTCTCAAATATTTATGTCAGCATATAGATGAAGTATCTGGAATTCCTTTTTTGTGGAATTAACATTCACAATGCACGTATTACTGCTTTATTTGATAAACTGGGCTGAATTTTCTGCAGTCCTGCTGTTCTTCTCTGGGTGACTTTTCCCCCTCCCCCTTCTCTATTAGCACAACCAGACTGAATTAGAACTACTGATCCCACATATATCCTCATTATTCTTTGCAGTGGCAAACTCCCTTAAAATGAAAGTCACCTATAACTTTTCCTTTTAACCAGTCCTGCTGGAATAGTCAGAATTCTTCCTTTCTGGTGCCTCAGACATTGTCTTTCCACACATATTTTTGAGTATCTCTAAGTCCCAGACTTGCATGTACATCAGATTCCCTGGATTATCAATTAACTGGGTGTGATCCTTATATATTCTGCATTCAGTTTGGAATTGTTGACCCTCTCTACTTCCTTGCCCCAGCTGGGGTGGTCTACCACTGGGGTGCTACCTAGTTGAACTGTCCATTTCTTGCTGGAACTATGCATCTAATATCTCAACCTAGTGATCCCCTGGACTACCTGCCTCTTATACCCCTATCATTTAATTTAAATCCCCAGATAAGGCTGAGCAAAATTAGCAAATTCCAATTTTATGGAATTTAATGAAATTCCACAATTTTCACAAATTGAAATGTTATTTTGCAATTTCTGTAAGCAAGCATTTAATAAAATTGACTGACACAGTCTCCTTGTAAAGTCTAATAACATGACAAATTTAAAGGCATTGCATTCTCTAGTTTTAAAGTTTCAGGGGGGTTATAAATTTGCAGTTTACATTCTTGCAAAATTTAATTTTAAAAGGTTGTGGAAGTTTGATTACTTTTAATTCAGTCCAGTTTAAAGCTGTAAATGTAAACTCTGTCAGAAATCACCATGTGGTATAGTAGTTTAAATGCTTCAAATTTGGTAAAATGTGGAAATGTTGCTTTAAAATTAGAAAGAAATAGTTGAAAAATGAAAGTTTGGCAATATATTTGGCAGCATGTAACTCATAAATCCCATTTGAAGCTAGAAATCTGAAACTCTGGGTGTCTAGACATGTAGTGATATCCTGTATACCTGCAAAATGTTATAATATTTCAATGAATACTACCAAAAGTATGCTAAAATAACAGAAATCTAAATTTGCTAATTGTTTGGTTACCTATAACTCAGACCCCCTTTCAAGCTTGAGACATAAATTGTGCATATGCCGATGTTGTATGTTTCTCTAATTCCTGAAACTGTAGAGAAATTTGGATGGTAAATTTTGAAATCCAGTTGAAATAACTAAAGATTAAATGCTTGGCAACCCATAACTCTGCCCCCTTTCAACCTACAATGCTGGTATTTGGTACACTTCTGTAAGCTTTTACTAACTGTGTACATACCAAATTTGGTGTCAGTAATAAAATTATTTTTTTAAAAGCAGAGCCAAGATCACTGAAATTTAAAAGTTGGCAAAGTTCCACAGAATAGGTCACCCAAATTCTGCAATATTCCATGGAATCAGAATTGTAATTCTGTGGGCATTCTGCAGGCAGAATTTTTATATTCTGCACAGCTCTACCAGACACTTTTGTGCATGGTGTGTGACAAGTTGATCAGAGATGGTAAAACCTTTAAATAAATAAAGAATAGAAGTGGGTCTATAATTGGCAAGGCTAGAGTGGTCTCCACTTTCCAAAATGGGCATAACCAGGGCAGATTTCCACTTCTTTGGAAAACACAGGTAGCACAAGGAAAAGTTTTAAATGGTAGAGATGACGCAGGAAAGTTCCTCTATTGCCAGGGCAAGAGGTTTCATATCAACTGAGACACTCCCACACCTAATTTTGCCAGGCACACTACTGAGGTATTTCAAGGTACCTTTGATGGAAACAGCCTTAAAGTAGGATTTAGGGTACCTTGGTTCACATCCGTCCATCTGGGAGGTTTCAACACCTGGTTCTCTGCAGGGGGTCTGAACAGGCTTATGGGGATGACGGAACTGATGTCAGTAAAAGCTGTGTTGAAATAATTGGTAATTTAGGTGGGATCAAAGACCTCTGAAGCCTCCATCATGAGCATTTGAATAGCATTCTTTATTCCCTTCCCAAGGAGCTCAAATATTTCCCAGAAATGTTTCCCATTGCTCTAGTTCTGGGTCTGCTGGTCCTTACGGAAGTCAGATTTGGCCTTTCTAACCATACTGGTGCACTTATGTTGGACTTCCCTGTACTTTTGTAGGTGAAGAGTGAATCATGTTTCCCTATCCAGTGCCCACAGGTGTTCCTCTCCATCATGCAAATAAGGAGTTTGGGCATAGTCTATCTGGATGGTATTCCTCTTGTCTTGCATTTCTTAAAGGGTGTAAACTCAGAGAAAGAATTATAGGGCCAAATCAATATCAGGAATGACAACTACAAAGCTCCAATCAATCTGAGCCCAGTAAGATCGGAATTTGGTCACCTTCATTTGACTCAACTGGCTGTTATCAAGGGGTTGGCCTTGTCTAACAGCCCATAGATATTACACTGGGGAGTGGTCACGTAGGGTATCTGACAGAACCGTGACAACTTTAACTCTGTCAGGGTGTGTAACTATTTCTCAGTCATTCTATGTAAGGGAAGAGATCAACACAATGGAACTAAAAGGTAAACAGGGAGGAGAGGAGGCACTGTGGGTCACCCTGGAGACTGGAAATGGCATCACAATATGCATAGGGGTTGTATACAGACCCTATCTCAGAGGGAGGAAATAGATAAACAAATGATAGAAAGCATTCTTAAGATGGTAGAGAAAGGGGAGATATTGCTGATACAGGACCTGAATATGCCAGATGTTAACTGGAGCACCTTTGCTGCAGCCACATCCAAGAGCAGGGCCATTCTCGTTCCCCTATATGGGGCATGCCTCAGACAGCTAGTGTTGGAAGCCACTCGAAAGGAAGCAGTCTTAGACCTGGTACTCTCAAATGTGGATGGAGAGAGGATCTCAGATCTAGAAGTGGGTAGCCATCTGGGAGCAAGTGACCACCAAACAGCGTGGTTCACAATAAACTCAGCTAGAGAGTCAAGCCATACAAAAGTTAAGGTACTGTAGATCAAGAGGGCTGATTTAGTCAAAATAGGAGGATGCCTCAGAAGAGCACTAGCAAACAGGCAAGAAGGAGGGATGGAGCAACAATGGAGAAACATCAGAACTACCATCACAGAGGTAACAAACCTTTGTGTGAAGCAAATAAACAAATCAAAATGAAAGAAAAAAACACTATAGTTCTCAAAAGAGGTAGCGGGGTAGGTTAGGGAGAAAAAGATAGCATTCAGGAAGTATAAGGAAACACAGAAGGAGCAGGACAGAGAACTGTACCAGTTAAAGCAGAAGTAAGTGGGGAAGGCAGTCAGAATAGCAAAGGCCCAAACCAAGGAAAAGATAGCCAACTTGGTTAAGAAGAGGGATAACACCTTTTATAGGTACATTAAGGAGCGAAGAAAGACAAAGGAAGGGATACTGAGGTTGAATAAAGAGGAAGGTAGGTGGGCAGAGAGAAACAGTGAGAAAGCAGGGATACTGAATGAATACTTCTGCTCAGTATTCACAAAGGAAGAGGAGGGGGAGGTGCCTTATCCAGTCAATAGAAGAACTCTGGATAAGGGTGTCAGTATCAGTCCTTTCACAGAAGGGTTCTGAAAGAACTCCTAAAACTGAAGGTGGACAAAGCAATGGGGCCTGTTGGGATTCATCCCAGAATTCTAAAAGAACTAAGTGAAGAACTAGTAACACCATTGACTACCTCTTTTAACAAATCATGGGAGGATGGTGTGGTGCCTCAGGACTGGAGGAGAGCAGAGGTGATTCCCCTTCACAAAAGTGGGAGTAAAACAGAGGCAGGAAACTACAGACCTGTCAGTTTGACCTCAGTGGTAGGGGAAAATAATGGAATCATTTCTGAAGGAAAGAACTGTTGAGTACCTAAAAGCCAGTGGGGCACAGGACCCAAGGCAGCATGGATTCACAGTGGGAAGGTCATGTCAGACAAATCTAATCAATTTCTTTGACTGGTTGACTGAAGTAGTAGATGAGGGAGGGGCTGTGGACATGGCCTACCTAGACTTTAGCAAAGCATCTGACACAGTCCCACATAAAAGATTAATAAACCCACCTCACATGACTACAGTGATATGAAGATCATGGCCGGTGCCACCTGACCAGGGCAATTCTGAGGCAGCTCTGTGAGCTGTGCAGTGATGAGCTGCAGGAACCCACCAAATGGAGTCATGCCATGTCAGTGCTGACCAAGGTGACAGCAGTGATGTGCTTTCTTGCCACGGGCACCTTCCAGAGACCAACAGGTGCCACCACAGGGTCCACCCAGTCAGCCATGTCCTACCTCCTCACACAGTTTTTCAACCCTCTGCTGCCACTTGCTTCAGAGTACATATGATTCCCAAGCACACAGGCAGAGCGTACAGCAAACATGCAGGATTTCCACAGGGTGGCACCCATGCCATGTGTGATAGGGGCCATAGACTACATTGACATGGTTATATGCACACCACCTGGCCCTGAGGGGGCGGCATACATCAACTGCAAGGGATACCCATCCATCAACTGCCAGGTGGTGTGCAATGCCATGGGGTGCATCATCAATGTCTGTGCCACACACCCTGAGAGTGCACACAATGCCTACATCTGGCACAGTTCCATACAGTGCCAGAGATTTGAGCATGGGGATATCCCCAGGGGGCACCTGTTAGGTGAGCAAGGTACAGGGATGGACATGGGTGCAGCAATGCCAAGGGGAGAAGGCGAGGATGCAGGGGTGGTGAGGCGCAGGTGGGAAGCAGGGGTGAGGGGGTGGCACTAGCAAAGCACAGAGATAACCATGCTCTGTCCCCACACAGATGACATTGTGTACACACTGAGGCCCTGGCTACTCACCCCCTACCGGTGACCGTCCTCTCCCGTCGAGGAGAGATACAATGAAGCACACACCACCATGCACAATGTCATTGAGCGTAACTTCAGCATGCTCAAGATGCGGTTCCATTGCATAGACAGGTCAGGTGGTGCCTTACAATACAGCCCATCGAAAGCCTGTTGCCTATTCCTGGCCTGTGGTTGTGCTGGGTGCATCTTTGCTATATTCAAACCGATTGTGCTGGTACATCTTCTGAATACGACATACTTTCCCACATAGCGCATCTGCATTGCACAATCGTTATGCACAAATCTGAATATGTGGCCCTATATGAATATGGTTTCTCCTGGGGTTAGTGTTTCCATATATTCAGGGATTTCTAATACCATAACAAGAATGGACCCCATTCTTGAGCCATGGCATATTCAAAAATCAGGAAATCAGTACTGCATTAGTCTTTGATGTTTGATGCAAGAGTTGTTCTCAGCACATGCAACGTCACCAGCATGGCTTCCTTTTGCAGTTCATAGGGTGAAACAAATATTGGTAGTATATTTAGGTGTGCCTAAAAGGTTGTTGTTTTTTTATTAGCTCTGTTGCTCTGAGCACCATTGGAATGATTTGTGTGTCCTTATTCTACATCAGTTTGGTTTCTGGTTGCATAGCCTGGTATTTCATGATTTTGTGTCCTTCTGTATGCATTGCACTGTAGCCACTAGGAGTGGCTATTTCAATCAGTAATGCTTTGTTCTTTTTTTTTGTATTACAATATCTGATTTTCTGGCTTCCATTTTCTTGGCAGTTGGCATTGGGTTATCCCATGTGATCATTACTTCTTCATTCTCTGTGATTGTTTACGGTTCATGTTTCCAGTGCTTCTCTGCTACTTGTATAATGTTTGCATAGTTTCCAGTGCATGAGTCTTGCTATGTTGTTGTGTCTTTCAGTACACAGGCCTTCTGCCATGAATACCTCACATCCAGCTACAAGATGTGCAACTGTTTCGAATTTGGTACTGCAGAACCTGCACTTGCCTGTTTTCCCAATTTTTTTTCCTATGGATTTTGTGATCCATTCTGTGTGAACTTACTGATACTTTATTAGGTGCTGTTTCTCTGCAAACTTCTTGTTGCATTTGGCACATTCATATGGTTTCTCATGAATTTAGTTTCTCCAAGTGTTCAGGGATTTCTAACACCATGACAAAAATGGACCCCATTCTTAAACAAAGGCATATTCAAAAATCAGGAAATCAAAACTGTATTAGTCTTTCAAGTTTGCTGAGAGTGATTTTCTCGGCACAAACAGCATCCCCAGGATGACTTCCTTTAGCAGTTTATAAGGCATCAATGATACTGGTAACATATTTAGATGTGCCTGAAAATTCATTTTGATTAGCCTGGTTACTCTAAGTACTATTGGAATGCTTACTCTGTCCTTATTCCACATTAGTATAGTTTCTGTTTGCATATCTTGGTAATTCATTATTTTGTGTGTCTGTGCACAGAACACTGTAATCACTGGGGGCAGCTATTTCAATCAGCATGTTATGAAGTTTCTTCACTGAGTAAAACTCTTGCTACATTCAATGTATTTACATGATTTCTCTAGAGGTTAGTGTATCCAAATATTCAGGCATTTCTAGTGCTGTGATGAGTGAGAATGGACCCTATTCTTAAACCAGGGCATATTAAAAAAATTAGGAAATCAGTACCATATTAGTCTTTGATGTTCGCCTAGAGTGCTATTCTCAGCATGCATCGGGTTCCCAAGATGGCTTCCTTTTGCAGTTCATAAGGTGTCACTGATATTGGCAGCATATTTAGATGTGCCTGAAAGATCTTTTTGATTAACCCCACCGCTCTGAGCACTATTAGAATAATTTGTGTGTTCTTATTCCACATCAGTTTAGTTTTTGTTGCATATCTACGGATCTTATACATTTGTGTCTCTCTGTGAACAGCATACTGTGGTAACTCCTAGTGGCTATTTTGATCAGCAATGTTACCTTTTTTTTGTATTTTATTAGAATGTCTGCTTTTAATGCTTCCATGTTCTTAACAGTTGGTATCAGGTGATCCCATATGTATTATTAGGTGCTGTTAATGGCCTAACTTCTTGCTGCATTCAACAGATTTATGTGGTTTCCACCCTGTGTAAAGTCACTGATGTGTTATGAAGCTACTCTGTCGTGTACAACTCCTGTTACATTTGACACATTTATATGGTCTCTCCCAATCTAAATTTACTGGTGTGTTCAGAGCAGGGGGACTGGAAAATTACACCCACAGTTTTTCCACAAGAACCACAGATTTTACCATTCTCCACACAAAATTCACACATTCTTGCATTTATTACATTTTTAACTGACTTGTATAAACATATTTAACTTATCAAGGAAATCTACACAACTATGTTAACAATTTAGTACACAGACTTGGATTTGACCAACACAGTACAGTGTCAGGTGAGAAGAGGTCTGATGTGACTCTACACAGAAACATAGAAGTTGACTGCAGATAAGGACCACAAGGCCCATCCAGTCTGCCCATTTATTTTTCTACCTTATAAATGTGCCATCGGCCTTTGCTCTGTCAGTGGCCTATCTATTCATAGTCATTTGTATTGCTCCCTTATGCCTATCCCATGCCTGTTTGAAGCCCTGCACTGTATTCATAGCCACCACTTCTTGTGGTAAGCCATTCCATGCATCCACCACCCTTTCTGTGAAAAAGAATTTCCTCACATTCCCCTTAATCGCCCCTCTAATCTCATGCTGTGTCCTCTTGTCCTGCTATTTTTCTTATATTTAAACATGTTAGACTCTTTCACCTGGTTAATGCCCTTAAGGTGTTTGAATGCCTCGATCATATCCTCTCTCCCTCCCTTTGCTTAAGGGTATACATATTGAGCTCTGTTACTCTGTCCTCTATATGTCTTCTGATGCAGTCTCTGCACCATTTTGGTTGCCCTTCTCTGGACTGCCTCAATTTGGTTAATGTCCTTGTGAAGGTGTGGCCTCCAATACGTACTGCAGTACTCCAGATGGGGCCTAACCAGTGTCTTGTAAAGAGGGATTATTACCCCTCTTACGACTTGTGATACCCCTACTAATACACCCTAACACCCCCTAGCCTTACCTACTGTTTTAGAGGTCTGCTTGGATGATTTCAGGTCATCAGTGATGATGATGCCCAAGTCTCTTTCTTCCTTTGTGACTGCTAGCAACTCCTCCCAGCCTATGGTGGCTTCAGGGTTTCTCTTCCTCTGTGCATGATTTTGCACTTCTTTGCATTAAATCCCAGTTGCCACTCTTCTGACCATTTTGCTAGTTTATCCAGATCTCTTTTCATTCTGCCCATCCCATCTGGATCATCTACTCTGTTGTAGATCTTGGTGTCATCTGCAAACAGACAGCTTTACCTCTAGTCCATCTGCAAGGTCACTAATGAAGATGTCGGGAGGACTGGCCCCAGAACTGATCCCTGAGGTACCCCACTTGTGACTTGCATCTCTTCTGACTGTATACCATTTACCACCACTCTCTGTTTTCTGCCCGTCAACCAGTTTGCCACCCAGTTGACCAACTTCTGACCCACCCCAAGCCTACCCAGCCTGTTTATCAATCTTCTATGTGGAACAGTGTCAAAAGCTTTGCTGAAGTCAAGGTAGGCAACATCAACTACTCCTCCTTGGTCCACCACTCTGGTTACCCAGTCAAAGAAATCTATGAGATTAGTTTGACAGGACCTTCCTTTGTAAACCCATGCTGTCTTGGATCCTGTGCCCCTATGGATTCCAGGTGTTGCACTATCCTTTCCTTAAGGAGTGCCTCCATAATCTTGCCCACTACTGAGGTAAGACTGACCGGTCTGTAGTTCCCTGCCTCCTCCCTGCTACCACTCTTGTGGAGCAGGATCACATGAGCCCTTCTCCAGTCTTCTGGGACCTCTCCTGTGCTCAGAGACTCATGAAACAGTTCTGCTAATGGCTCTGCTAGTTCCACCTTTAGCTCCTTAAGTACCCTGGGATGTATGCCATCAGGTCCCATTGCCTTATCCACCCTAAGCTTAGCAAGCTCTTGTAGGACCCTTTCTTTTGTGAAGGGAGTAGTGCTCACCTCCCTCCCCACTGTGTCCATGATGCTGAGCTGTGGGCCCTGCCCTACCTTCTCTTCAGTAAATACTGAGCAAAAGTATATATTTAGGATAGATGCCTTTACAGGGTCCTCCTCCTCACATGCTCCCTTTTCTCCATTAAGCTTAGCAATACCCCCTCTGGACTTTCTCCTTTCACTAATGTATCTATAGAAAGTCTTGTCACCTTTTTTTACTGTTCGTGCTAGTGTTTCCTCAGTTTGGGACTTTGCCTGCCTTCCCTGAGGGCAGTTTGGTATGCCTCCCTATCTTCATCCCGCTGTGTTCCCTTACATTTCCTGAAGGCCAGCCTTTTGGCTCTGACCTTTTCTGCTACTGTATTTGAGAACCAAAGTGGTTTCCTTCTTCTTTTGCACTTCTTTTTCTATGTAACACAATGGGATGTTGCTTCAAGTATTGCATCCTTAATGCTTGCCCACTTTGCCTGTACCCCCTCACCTGTGTTTCTTTTTGACAGGGCTAGCATAACTCTGTTGGCCATCTTATCAAAGTCAGCTCCTCTGAAGTCCCATATTTTGCCTTGGAATGGGATGATTTAGATGTAGTAGCCAAATTGAACCATAACATGTGATGGTCACTGGCCCCCAGGTGACCTTCTACCTGGAGATCTGTGATCCCTTCCTTGTTAGTCAGTACTAGATCTAGGATAACCCTGTCTCTTGCGGGTTGCTGTACCAGCTGTTTGAGGCCCTCCCTGCAGGAATCCACTATGTGTCTAGTTCTGGCAGATGTTCCTGCTGGTATTGACCAATCTGTATCCGCATGTTGAAGTCTCCATTATCAGAACTCTCCTTTAGCTGTCATGTTTTGTATATCTTCTAACAGTAATGTGTCTATGTCCTCCCCTGGTCTAGGGGCCTGTAGACAACCCCAGTTCTTATGGCTGTCCCATTTCCTGTTTCCAAGGTGACCCACAGTTCTTCTGGGTCCTTATGTGTATTCTGAATTTCTGTAGCTTTGATATTTTCATTGACATATAGGGCCACTCCCCCTTTTGCACCTCGGTCTCTTCTGAACAATACATAGCCAGGTACTGAAGTCTCCCAAGTGTGGTTACTGGTAAACCACGTCTCACTAATTGCTACTATGTCCAGTTTAGCCTCTAACATTATTGCCTGCAGGTCTGGGATCTTATTTCCCAGGCTGTGAGCATTTGTGTACATGATTTTCCACTGGCCAGATTTTGGTGTGTTTGTTGTTGGGTGAGGTTTGGCATTACCCTTGTGCGTCGTATGAGGAGACAAACCTTTTTTCTTACCTGGTGATGCAAATGAACTGCAAACATGCTGAATCTCTGTTTGACCACTAGCTGAGGGGAAGGGGTGTTCTTCCCATTCGACGTATGGGGTGCTGCACCCCTCTCCCCATTTGCTAGTTTAAATATTCTGCAAAGACATCAAACTTCTGCCCCAATGCACTGACTCCCTCCTTAGTCAGATGCAGTCCATCAAATTTAAAGAACTTTCACTCCCAGAACTGTTACCAGTTCCCTACAAATCTGTGTCCTTTTTCCTGGCACCAGCCCTTGAGCCACGTGTTTAGCTCCCCCTCTCCCCCTTCTCTGACCTTCCGTCCATCTGCTCCCCTCTCCCAGACTGGCAGGATCTCAGAGAAGGAGATGCCAAACGAAATAGATGATAGTTTGTCACCCAGCCTGGTCAGGTGTTCCTTGGTCTCCGCAACTGACTGGCTGGCGAGATCATTAGTCCCTATGTGTACTAGGATATCAATGTTTTCTCCTGCTTTGTGAACAATTTTAGCAATGCGGTCAGTGTCTCTCCATGCTGATGTACCTGGGAGACATCTGACCATTACCCCTGGCTGGAGATGGGTATCAACTCCCCAAATCATGGAGTCTCCTATGATCAGAAGTTTTTTGGATTTCCTTTTTGCTTTGGTTCCTGATTTGGGTTTTGTTGTGCTAGCTCCTGTGCTGCAGTGTCTTCTGCCTCTTTGTTTGATTTCAGAGATAGAGGCAGATACATGTTTGTAGTGTTTATATGGTTTTTGGAGGTAATATGTTGGAGAGCAGATAGTGATGGGGCACCCGATTTGCCCCTCCTAACCACCTGCCAACCTCCTGGACCAACTACCCTCTGCGGTCGAGGTTTTTCTGTTGGATGCTGGGGAAATGGCGGGTGGTTCTTATAATGTATTTCCTCTTGAATATGAAATTTGAGGCGTGCAATCTCTGCCCATGCTGCCCGGAGCTGAGCCCTAAGATCTCCAAAGGCCCAGCATGTAGGACAGTGTCCTAAATCCTGTAAGACTGTCCTTCTGAAAATTGTTCCACAGTACCTGCAGTTAATGATATCCATTCCAGATAAGTTGCTGGGTTTATAACCTAGTCAGAGTAATTAGAAGGAAAATAAAGGAAAAAAATGTAAGTAATGGTTTGATTGTGTTTTGTTTAACTTGTTATAACAAGTTAAATTACTAGTGCCCCTGTAAATGAGCTCACCTTGTAGAGGCCCCACTGATCCACCCCTTCCTGCTCTGTCACAGGAAATGTCACAACTGTGGTACCCTATAAAAGGAGTGTAGTGTGGGGTGGTTGGGGATGAGGGTGGGTGGCTGGGCCCTTCCCCTGCCGAAAAAGAAGAACCACGGATGAAAGAACAAGGAGGTAATAGCAGAAACAATCAGTCAACAACAAATGCAGTAACCCTGAAAGCTTATCCTAATGTTAGATAAAACTGTAAAACCTGTAAAGCACCACCTATAATAATTTCAGAGAAGACATACGCTGTAAGAAAAACTTTGCTACAGAGAAAAACGAAGCAATGAAATGTTAGCAACAAACAGTAGCAATCCCTGTGAGTAAAAATTAAAAACAACACCACACAGTAAATCTGCTTAGCCAAAATAAGTCTTAATCCTTTTCCCTTGCTATGGTAAGTTTCTCTACTCTGCCTTTCAAGCAGTCTTAGAAGGAAATAGCTCAGGTGAAGTTAGGTGCCTTGGCCAGCAAACCAAGTCTTCTACCTTCACGTGATTCACTGCACTGCTTTGGTTTCAAAATTCTCTGTCCATGCATAATGTATGGACACTTGAGCACTTAAAATCAGTGTAAAAGCTGACTATCAGAAAACTTTATGCTGCCACAGAGACTGAAATGGTAGGTATATGAAGTGCAAATTGTCCCCATTTAGCTAAATGAAGCATTAACTACAATGCTTGTTTTGAGTGATAGGGTAAGTTTTCCCCATATACATACTTTCATTCTGAATGGATTCTGATTCTAATGTGTACAAAGTTTGGATGTCCCTGCAGATTATAAACCTGAATGTATATCTGAGGAGATTGGTGACAGAGATTCCTTATTTAATCATCTGCCACAACTGCATGCACACATAGAAAGCCTACAAAAATAAATTCTGAAAAAATGCTGCAGGCCAAGTATATTTCAAGTTACTTTCAAATATATAAAACATCATTGCAACCAAAGTAAAATCACAACAAACTGAGTAAAGCAAAATTACAGTGCATTAAAAACTATTGTATGATGTAGTGAAAAGCTACTGGTATGACTTAATACTTTTATTATATGATTTCAAAATGTCTGTACAGTCCACGTCACTTTACATGGACACTGTTAACGTGGACAATCAGTTACCATGGACATTTTGTGTTAACCAAAACCATTTTAGGCATTCCCCATGTAATGTCTACCTTTTAATGTGGACCTTGCTTGTGGGCAACAGTGAACAGCAAAGAACTTAATTACATGGTCTTTTACAGCTTAATTGTTCACAAATCCTCTGATTCGCTTATGCTAAACCAGCTGCTAATGAGCTACTGAATGCAGTATTTAAGTCCTCGCTCTCTAATGCACTCACCATGTGCTGTTTTGTTGTTCACCAAAGAAGTTTGTGTGTTGTGCCTCTGTACATTATGTCTAAGTGCCCTGGTATCCCGCTGTCTCAAAAGACTGATCTGTTGAAGGAGGTAGATTCCCTTTCCAAAATGAGCTTCAGGGACACCTCAGCTTGATTATCAATCCCTAAATCAAAAGTTTCTGACCTCCTACAGAACAAGAAAAAACTCTGGACAGAATGGCATTTGAACCAGAACCCCTAATGAAAGCAACGGAGAGAAGGGAAAGACTCTGAAGTGGAGGATGCTCTTTTACTGTGTTTCACCACTGTCGGAGAGAGAGAGGCAATGGTGAGTGGTCCCTTGCTAGCTGCAAAAGCTAGGCAGATTGCAGTCGCTATGGGGAAAAGAAAATTATAACCCCACCAACGGCTGGTTACAGCGCTGGAAGGCAAGGCACATTTCTTTTAAGTGTGCCCATGGCAAAAAAACAAAGCACTAACTGCTAAAGTGGCACCAATTGGGTAAGGGATGTTTTACCAGACATCCTGTCAGGGCTGTCCCACAGAGAACAGATTTAATGCAGATGAGATGGGGCTACTTTTCCGGTGTGTTGGGGAGGGTACCTTGGCGATCGATCAGATCATCTACGCAGACACAAAAAAGCAAAAGAAAGGGTGTCCATGTTAGCATGCTGCAACATGCTGGGATCCTTAAAGCTTGGGCTGGTTGTTATCGGGAAGTCAGTGCTTCCGAAGGGTAGCTCATCTACCGGTCACCTACCGTAACAACCGCACTAGCTGGATGACTGGTGAAATCTTCATCAAGTGGGTGTAGGCTTGCGACCATAAACTCCATGGACAAAAATTTTCCCTGCTGTTGGACAATTTCACAGGTCACCCAAATGTCCAGAATCTACGTAACATTAAACTAGTTTTCCAGCCACCCAACACCACATCAATTATTCAGCCCCTTGACATGGGAATAATTTACTCCATGAAAAGGCATTATGAAAAAGAAATGAGATCCTGTGTGCTGGAGGAGATTGCTAGGGTTGGGGAATTGACAGCTACTAACTGCATCATGAAAATCAACCTTTTGGATGCAGTCAGAATATTAAAAAAGGCGTGGGATAGTGTTACACCAGAAACCATCATAAATTGCTCAGAAAGGCTGGGTTTAAACCAAAAGGGAGTATAGAGGAACCGTAGGCATTGACAAGTGTTGAAGAGCTGATCCCACTGCCTGGACTCACAGAACCTGACATTGCCTCGCTCTGTCACCTAGGTGATCATGAAGGTGAAACAGATCAAGGTGACATTATCTCGAGGGTGCTGGAGGGCATACATTTCTCAAGTAGTCAAGAATCAGGGAAGACTGAAGAAGATCTGGATGAGCTCAAGCAAGACCTCCCTCTGGTAACATCAGCAGACATACGTGCATCTCTAAACACTCTTAGAAGAGAGATGGAGCATAGAACTGACATCCTACCCATCTGGATCCTCATGGCAAGTGTTGAGAGAAGTGTTCACCCCTATGTGGTGAGCACCACACGGCAAACAGCACTGGACAGTTACTTTAAGAATACTGAAAAGTAAATTGAAACACTACACTACACCTGATCACAAGAACTGAAACCCCAAAACCCTCTCACCAGCACTGTTGAATAAAGTGAATAATAGTTTTTACCTCCTCACCTCACTCCCTCTATAACATGAAACAGCACAAAAAAAACACACACACACACACACAAATTTACTAATTCAGATCGGGCAGCATACATAAGCTACGATCTAAACTGAAAAAATATTTTGCCGCCCTCTGTCGGCAACTGCAGATATTGGCAAAGGCGGACATGCACTGCTTGTCCTGATGTGTCCACACAAACTGGCAGGCACTGTACATACAGTGCTGTTTAAGAACAGTACTTATTTTAACAAGATAAACAGTTTTTTACTATTACATTATTAGGCACCCCAGTTACCTGCTTGTTTATTTTTGCACCACAGCAAGTATTTGTAAAACAGGCTTCATTATTTAACATCTAGAAACTGGCAAAATAGTTTGTTCAGGAGTTATCCAATACAGCGTGTGAATTATTAAATACAATCTAGTTAGCACTGCATGAGATAGATGTTTTAAAATTTTAGAAGATATGCTGCATAATGATTCATTTGTAATTTACTTCAAACACACCTTTTTTCATACTGAAAGCCGAGACACGTGGCAATCACATTTATCTAACAATTTATGTGATCAATACATTAAACAGCAAGCAATAAAATATTTATTAGGGAGCACTGGGAATGTGTAATGAACCTCCACAAATTCCCCAGTATGTCTCCACATTTTTGGGTAAAATATTCCGCAGTTTTCCAGTGACCCTGGTTATGAGACTTTTCTGTGCAGTAAAATCCTTGCTACAGTATGGTCTCTTCCCCGTGTGAAGTCGCTGATGTGTTATGAGGCTACTCTGTTGTGTAAAACTCTTGTTACATTCGCCACATTTATATGGTTTCTCCCCAGTGTGACCCAGCATATGGCCTTTAAGGCTGTAGTGGTGCTTAAATGTCTTATTACAGTCAGCACATTTATATGGTTTCTCCCCTGTGTGAAGTCGCTGATGTGATACAAGGTTACTCAGCTGAGTAAAACTCCTGTTACATTCAGCACATTTATATGGTTTCTCCCCTGTATGAATCCGCTGATGCATTTTAAGGCTATGATGTTGCTTAAAACTCTTGTTACAATCAGCACATTTATATGGTTTCTCCTCTGTGTGAAGTTGCTGATGTGATATGAGGCTACTCTGTTGTCTAAAACTCTTGTTACAGTCAGCACATTTATATGGGTTCTCCTCTGTGTGAAGCTGCTGATGTGATATGACGTGACTCAGTTGTTTAAAACTCCTGTTACATTCAGGACATTGATAAGGTCTCTCCCTCGTGTGAATTCGCTGATGTGTTATGAGGCTACTTCGGTCTTTAAACATCTTGTTACATTCAGCACATTTATATGGTTTCTCCCCTGTGTGAACTCTGTGATGTCTTAAGAGGGCACTCTGTCGTGTAAAACTCTTGTTACATTGAGCACATTTATGTAGTCTCTCCCCCGTGTGAAGTCGCTGATGTTCTTTAAGGCTCTTCTGTTTCATAAAACTCTTGCTACAGTCAGCACATTTATATGGTCTCTCCACAGAGTGCGCGTGCTCTTTTAATAACAGCGATTGTTTTTGGCAAAGTGTCCTTTCTCCTTCATGAATCTGTTTTTGTACAGAAATGAGTGGAAGGTCATGGGAACTCTTCCCACACTGAAGATACTGATGCAGATTCTCTGTTGTGTGATGCATCTGGTATTTCCCAAGCAATGATGACTGGCTCCAACTCCCATTGCACTCAGTGATCCTGCTGACTAAAAATAGATATTTTATTAGTAGTTTCTCACAACAAGGAAACAAATGTGTTATTTTTCCCTCGACTTTTCTTTGAACCACAACAAATATGAATAGATTTAACTACAGGAATGTGTTTTATAAAACATTTTATTTTTTAAAATACTTTGGATTAAACAATTCTTTCAGTAATGTTTCAATTACTTGTTTTTATTAATAACATTTATAGAATGGGTCTGACCAATCCCGATGCCTCACTTGTCAGAACCTAGTCATTTGGGGGCAACAGGTACAGAAACATGACAGGGAAGTTATGCTTACAATGAGCAGTAACTAAACAAGGGAAAGTGTTTTTGTGGTTTAAGATTTTTATTATTGTTACTGAAGCACACTAACCGTATACACACACCCTAGGGTATATCACAACATTTGGTGTCTTTTGGGAAATAAAGATGCATATGGTGACTAAGGCATGTACAGTATCAACATTACACAAGATCAAGCACTGTTGGGGGGTCCACTGAGTTACAGATGAGGGATCTACATGATGGTATCATTGGTACAACCCTTTCAGCCATCTCCCACCTTCTAAACAATGCTCATTGCAAACCTGGGTCAGGTGTGCAAGGTGAGGGGACCCCAGTGATGGTACCACTGCCATTCTGTAGGAGCCTCAGTTACATGCAGGGTTGGTGCCCTTCAGCATGTACCAAATTATATATGAACATATGATGAAGACAGCAGAAGAAGACCATTTGGTCTATCAAGTCTGCTTGCACTGCAGGGTCCACAACTTCAGCTAATGTTTCTGCCTGCCCTCCCCACTTGTTCCATCCTCCCTACCCCGATCCTTACGTTCTGGCTATGCCCATCCTTTCTTAAATCTGCCTGTCTTCAATGAGATAACCTCTTCCAGCAGCGCATTCCAAGTGTCCACCACCCTCTCTGTGAAGAAGTGCTTCCTGACCTCTTTTCTAAATCTCCTACATCCCAACATAAGACTGTACCCCCTTGTGTTATGGTTGCCACTCAGCTGAAAGAGACTCTCTTTATTAACCTTATTTATCCCTTTGAAGTACTTGAACATCCCAATCATGTCCCTCCTCTCTCTCCGGGAGTACTTGTTCAGTGCCCCCAACCTCTGCTCGTATGCCTTATTCTGCTGACTGGCTATCATCTTTGTAACCCTCCTCTGGACCTTCTCCAGCAAGCTAGTGTACTTTTCGAGGTGTGGGCACCCGCAATGAACTCCATACTCTAGATGTGGCCTTACCAGTCACCTTTACAATGACAGTATAACCTCCTCTCTCCTACTACTGATCCTCCTAGATATGCATCCCAGCATCTTGTGTGCCTTTGCTGCTGCTTTCTTGCACTGTGTGGAGTGCTTCAGGTCACTAGTGATCATCACTCTCAGGTCCTTATCCTCCTCTGACGCAGATGCTTGGACTCCACCCAGGTAGTACTATGTCCTAGGATTCCTGGTTCCAATATGTAGAACTTTACATTTCTTGGCATTGAAGCCAAGCTGCCAGGTCCTGGACCACCTTCCTAGGTTTTCCAGATCTTCCTTTAGGTCCTGTATCTCTTCAACTGTGTCCACTCTCCCACAGAGCTTGGTGTCATCCATGAACAGGCACATATTGTACTTAATGCCATCCCCAATGTCATGGATGAAGACATTGAACAACACCGGCCCCAGCATTGAGCCCTGTGGGACACCACTGGTCACCTCTCTGGTGACAGATAACTCTCCCCCACAATCACCCTCTGGGTTCTGTCCCTCAGTTAGTTTTCCACCCATCCAGCCATCTTTTCCCCAACCCCAGGATCCACCAACTTCTTGATCAACCATTTATGGGGCACAGAGTCAAAGGCCTTGCTGAAATTAAGATAGAGGATGACTATTGCTTGGCCCATCTACTATCTTAGTGACAAAATCAAACAAGTCAATCAGATTTGTTTGACATAATCCCCCCCCATGAACCCATGCTGTCTCTCATCCTGGAGACCATTCTCCTCTAGATACTCCACCAACCTTTCCTTCAGTATGATCTCCATGAGCTTGCCCACAATAGAAGTTAGACTGACAGGTCTGTAATTTCCTGGGTCATCCTTGGGACCACTTTGTGGAGGGGCACTACATGTGCTGTTCTCCAGTCCTGTGGTACCATGCCTGACTCTAGTGAACTATTAAATAGGTCTGCCAGGGGCCTAGCCAGATCCACAGCTAGTTCCTTTAGTACCCTTGGATGTGTACTCTGTCTGGGCCTGGTAATTTGTCCACCTTCAATGCCAGCAGCCCCTCACTCACTCTATCTTCCACTATTGCTACATCTGTGTCCCCCCCCCCCACTCTTTTCCCTCCTGAAGGCACTGGTCCATCTTTCTCCCTGGTGAAGACAGAACAGAAGTATTCATTTAGTATCTCTGAATTTCCCCCATTATCCTCCACCCACTCTACCCCTTTCTTAAGCCTAACAATCCCTTCCTTCTTGTCCTTTTTCTCACTTATATAGTGGAAGAAGGCCTTCTCTCCTTCTTAATTCCTTCAAATATATGCAGCTCCTTCTGTGCCTCTGCTTGCCAGACTTCCCTACTTGCCTCACTAGACAACCTTAGGTAATTTTCCCTATCCACCTCTCTCTTGGTCTTCCTGAATTTTCTATATGCCAACCTCGTCTCTTACTGCCTGGGTAACCCCAGAACTGAACCAGCTGGGTGCTTTGGCCCTTGTGTTTTCCCCCCTGAGCCTAACTTATTCATCTGTGGCAAGCAGCATTCCTTCCTTAATGATGGACCACCTTTGGTCCACCCCCATATCTGCTCTTGTGCCTGCCAGATGACTCCTTATCACTTTGCTCATTTTCTTGAAGTCCGCCCTCCTGAAATCCAAGATTTTGTTCTTAGTCGGAATGCTTTCCCCTACGTATATCCAACTGGAACCAAACTGTGCAATGGTCACTGCCACCCAGTGGTTCCCCTGACCATTATTTCCTGTACACTTGTGAGCACCAGATCAAGAATTGCCTCAGTTCTTGTTGGTTCAGTGATGCCCTGAGTCAGGAACCCACTCTGCAGTTCTTCCAGGATCACCCAACTCCTAGCACATCTTGTGGATGGTATGCTCCAGTCCACCTTGGAATATCCTTGGGATAACACCATTTAACCAACCATAACGCGACTATATACAATAGGCAATTACACTGCATGATAAAGCTTTTTTTAGTACCTATCAGGGGTTGTATGGGGGGGTTCTGGGCCCCTGGAGGGACAAAGGCTGCCATCTTAGGCATTAACTGAGGTCCATAAGTTACTTATGGCAGTATGCCGAGTCCAGGAAGGGCTGCCAGCAGTTTGTATAGTCAGCCAGGTTGCTCGCTGTAAAGCTGGAGAGTTTCTCATATGTGGCTACCTGGACCACAGAGAAGAGAAGCTTGGAGAAGGTTGGGCTGTTTATGGTGCACTACCTCATAAGTATCCGTCTCTTGGCAGCCACCCAACCCCCATAATCCATCTTGCTTCAAGGTTGTTCTTAGGAAAGCCTGACCTTTCACACCCTAGCAGGAGCAGAGAAGGATCAGGGGGTACTTCAGGGTGGATCGCTCAGCACATGGTGCTTACCACTTTCCAGAAAGAGTGGAGCTAGGGGCAGTCCCACAGAACATGGTACAGGTGGGCTCCTTGCTGCCCGCAATACCAGCAATTGTCACTGACAGTAAGGCCTAGGTGTTTGAGCTTGGCTGGAGTGTAGTACAATCTCAGCATAGTCTTATTCATGATAAGGCAGTTATGCCCATCTCTACAGGCCTCATGGATTCTTACCCAACTGTGGTCCCATTGTTGTTCTGAGATAAGAGAGTGTAGTTCATATTTCCATTGGGACCTAGCAGACTGGGTTGGATCCAGGGGGACATCCCAGATTTTTGTCAACGCCATCCAGGTCCCCAAGGGGTGAGGGACAGGACAGCCCACTGGCAGGTGGGGCATTAGGTAAATGAGTGACAGCATCTCTTATTAAATGGCAGGCAGGGAGATGGATTCTAGTCCTATGGTTCTTGAAGGACTCCAGAGTATTGGATTCCAGAATCAGTAGGTCTAGGATTAGTGTGCTACCATTCTGTCTCTCACACTTGCCAATGGATGGACTCCCTTCCCACCATTAGGGCCAGGATCTTTCAAAGTGGCATATATTTCCAGGGGGTGGGAGTATGCTTAATTATGGTGTGAATCTTCACCTAGTATTTGGCTGAAATTGCCAAGTGGGAGGTAGCAATAGAGGGTTGTGCATTCTACTATATAGCAATGTTGCTGGGGATTGGGACACTGCTAGTGATGCTTCTAGAGGAAGCCAGATTGGAGGGGAATGACCCACTGGTACAAACCACCACTTGGTCTACAATGAAGGCCATATGGTACCCTTGAAACCAGGGGAGCCCCACCCCCCTCTGCTTCAGTGCTGTCTTAACTTTATCCTACTGAATCAGGGTGGGTAACCTTCCCAGAGAAATCTCCCTATCAGCATGTCTACCTTCTGGAACCATTTGGATGGGATCTGCACTGGCGGGTGTGCTAGTACTTAAGGTAACCAGGGGGCTGCCATCATCGTGACTGAGTCCATCTTTCCTGCCAACGGCAATTTTAGTGCCTTTCATCTGTCCATGTTATTCCTAGGGGATTTCAGCAGGCCCTGAAAGTTGGTTGAGATCATTTTGGACAGGTTGGGGTAAATTCTGATGCCCAGATATATGATACCATCTGGTAACCATTTGAATCTCAGTGTCATGAAGCGGTGGCCTGAACACATCAGGTTCAGTAGGAGTACCTCAGTCTTGGACTGATTTATCCATAGGCTGGAGAACTGGGAGAATTCTATCAAAGTGTCTAGGCCATTTGGACCACCTGAAGTGTAGGCCATGATTAATAACAGGTCATCGGTGTAAAGGAAGGTTTCAAGGGTGTGCCCACCCATTTAAATGCCTGGGATGCTCCCAGAGTCCCTTTTGGCTAAGACCAAAGGCTCTATAGCCAGGGCAAAGAGCAGGGGGGAAGGGGGCACCCCATCACATAACCTTCTGCAGGAAAAATGCAGGAGACATTGTCCTGATGGTTAAGACTGAGGCTGTGGGGGAGGCATACAGGAGTTTCACCCATGAGATGAGGCTTGGTCCTATGCCCATTTTGGACAGGGTTTATACCAGAAAAGATCACTTGACCGAATCAAAGACCTTTCTAAAATCGATTGCTATAGCCACTGAGGGGACTTTGGAAGACCTGGCATCATGCATAAGGGTTCTATGATGGTCTAACTCAAGCTTACCTTTGACAAAGCCTGCCTGCATTGATTGTATCAGGCCTGGTATGAGCTTTTCCTGTTGACCAGCCAAAACCTTTGCCAATACTTTGGCATCTACATTTATAAGGAAAATGGGGCAATAGCTCCTGAGAGATAGCGGATTCTTATATTTTTGGGGGAGCACTGTGATGTTCACTTCCCTCATCAAGGGCTGGAGTATCCCTTTGCCCAGGGAGTCTTCAAATGACCTTACTAGGTACTTGGCAAGTGGCATCTCTTGTAAAGCTCGACTAGTAGGCAGTCCCTACTGGGAGCCTTATGCAGGTTCATGGTGAAGATGGCATCCTCTACCTTTTCTGTTGTCAGAGGTGCTTCCAGCTACTGGGTTGTCTTTTCCTTGACCCTATGTATAGGAAGCTTAGCCAGATATGCTTCAGTGTCATGGGGTCGGGGAGGGGGAAGAGTAAAGCTTTTCATAGAACTGTGCCATAATTGTGTTAATCCCCTTCTGGGAGTGGCACTTGATGCCCTCTTTATCTGTCATGGCTTGAATGATTCTCGCCGCTTGCCTACTTTTAAGTCTGTAGACTAGCAGTTTACTGCCCTTTTCTCTCCTTCCCAAAAGGAGTGTCGCAACCATCTCTGGTTCAGTTTTGCCTCCCAAGTCAAGTGAGTGTTCAACTGGATTCTTGTGCTGGTGAGTTGTGCTAGTAGTGCCCTTGTGGGGGTCCTGGGGCTACACCTCTTGTACTGAACCTCAAGTGCGGCCAGTTGTTTTTCTAGAGCCCTATGTTCTGCCTCCCTCCTAGGTGAAGGCAATAATCCTACTACATATGGTGGCCTTGAAGGCCTCCCACAGGGTGGAGTTGGAAACCTCCCCATTATCATTTTGCCAGTACTCATCTATCTACAGGCCTACCAATATTGGAACTGTGTGTCATCTAGCAGCAGGGTGGCTAGCCTCCAACTGTTGGGCTTGGTCTGTTCTATCCCTCTACCAAGTTCCAGCTCGAAGAGAGCATGGTCCGATATGATTATGGGGTACAACTGTGTTTTGGAGATGTCCTCATAGGATGAGCTGGACACAAGCCAGAAATCAGTTCTGTTGGATGAACCATGTGTTGGCGAGAAACACATATAGTCTTTCACCCCTGGGGTTTTGTTCTCCAGGCATCCAACAGACTGTGTTCTTCCATACGACTGACAGCTTTTGCTGCCTGCCTATGCAGTTCAGGACTACTGCTGCTTCAATCTATATGGGAATCCAGGGTGAGGTTTAAATCTTCTCCCACTGACACTGGTGCCTTACTCGGGTTGAAGTCCATCAGACACTGGTTGAGATCATGGAAGAAGTGTGGGGCAGTGCTGGTTTGGTGTACCTATGTTGGCCAAGATCACTGGCCTGTCTGGAGTTGTCGCTTCTGCCATGAGCCACCTGCCCTCTTTGTCAATTTTTTGGGTGTGCTACCTTCCAACCAAGATTTCTGTGGAAGCGTATTGAAACCCCTCTTTTATGGGAAGGTACAGAACCATGGATCTCTGTGGCCACCCAATCCTGGTGCAGTTTCTTGGCTTTCCCAGTGGAGAGTTTAGTTTCTTGGAGGAATACTGTTAGGGGGCTCAGTCTCTTAAAATGCAGTAGGACTTTTTTTCCTTTTGATTGGAAAGTTTAGCCCATAACATTCCAGGATTTAAGTTTAGTCTCCATGGGGGAGGGGCTACTATGGACTGTGCTAGATGATGTTGGGCTCTCCAACATATTGCCCTCCAGAGTTGGTGGTTTGGTCTCCCATCCCATGCCCCTTTCCCACTCTCTCTACCCAGCTCCCTGCATAAACCGTATAGATTGCCCATAGAATCCAAAACTCCATACATATTAACACTTATCAACTGTAACCATCTAACAAATCCCACCAGGATAAATTAAAGGTGCCCTTTGTTCTAGTCTGGTCCCTGCCCACCCCTTTGCCGAATTGCTCCTTCTTTTATCAAACCCATATCCAGAAACCTTGAGCTCTAAAAGAGTTGGAACATCCAGCACGAAACAGAAATAACAGCGTCTGGGTCAAGAACACAATCCCCCTTCCCTGGTGCCCCTATTTTTGACTGGCATCCACTACCATTATTGGCTGACCATCATCCCAGATGTTTGCAGGGGTCACTGGGGGTGCACTTTCTGGTTGAAGCATAAAAGCTCCTGTCTTCTGACAAACTTCTTTAGAGGCTCCTACACTGAAGTGCCAATACCCATTCTGCAGCTCCTATGACCTGAGCCATGGTGCTGCTCATTTATTTTCCCCCTGGATAAACCACCAGTGGCCATCTTCTGAGTCCTTCCATACGAGGATCCCCTTCAGTTAAGGTGAATATATATGTGTGTGTGTGTGGTGGAATGGCCAGTCCCCCTCCATGTTCTACCTTGCAAAGATAGCTGATGTAGAAGATATAGCCATCTCTCCCCCACTGGGGCATACCTGTTTGGCCAGTGAAGCATAACCAGGCACAAACCACAGAGTAAACATTTTAATTATCTGTCCTTCTATTAGCCAAAACAGCAAATTATCTATGGTGGAAGATTAAGCCCCATCTGACTTAAATGTTAGTATGGGTCCTTATGCTGGAGAAACCAGGGTCTGCCCCCCACGGGAGGTCTGATCTACAACTTAGGCACTAGCCCAATAAGAGTTTCAAGCCAGCTCTGCAACATTAGCTTGGTATCAGGAATTATATTCATGGTAGGGGCCTACCTGGCTCCAGTCTGCATAGGGGGTGCAAACTGAACAGAGCTGCTCAGGAAATTATCACTGCTGACACCTTGGTCCATGTCCTACCTATGTGGCGATGCCTAACCAGGTGCACGTAGCATAGGTGACCTTAAACTGTTAGAACTGTATGTAGCCAAAACATGGCTGTTAAACTAAAAGGCATTAAGCCCCTTAAAGAGCAACATTGCAGAATCTAAATGAACATACCCCCAGTAAATCTCATAACATACTAAAATGCCAGCAGAATAGGCCTAACGGTCTTTCGTGTCTGCTCATTTGGTCAGCCTCCACCCTGGGAGCTGATCTTGTCGCCCCCCTCCTCCCTCTCTGGCTTCTGCCGTCCCAGTCCTGGATATTCTCGCTGCACTGGTTTTTGCTTCCAGAACCCTTCCCCTGTACCTGTCCCACCCCCTCTTGAACCCCTCCACTGTTTCTGCCTCCACCAGCCCCCTGGGCAGCATATTCCATGGTTTCACCACCCTCTCAGTGAAGTAGCACCTCCTCCTTTCTCCCCTGAATCTCCCCCTCCAGCTTCCACCCATGCCCTCTAGTTGCCCCCCTCCTTCCTTCGAAGCACCCTGACTGCTCCTCCCCTATTTATCCCCTTCATGTACCTGAAGACCTCTATCATGTTGCCCCGGTCCCTTCTCTCTTCCAGTGTGTACATATTTAGCTCTTCGAGCCTCTCCCCATAGGTCCTATCCCCCAAGCTCCAAATCATTTTGGTTGCCCTCCTCTGGACCCTCTCCAGGAGTTCAATGTCCCTCTTTAAATGTGGCCTCCAAACTGCACGCAGTACTCGAGTGCGGCCTCACCAAGCAGTTATACAGGTGAGTATCACTTCCCGCTTCTGGAGGTGAGCCCCCTAGCGATGCATCCAAGCATCCTGTTGGCCTTTGCCACTGCCCTCCTACAGGTCTCCGAGTTGTTCATCTTGACATCCACCACCACCCCCAGGTCCCTCTCAGCCATCAAGACTTGTAGCACCCCCGGTGTATACTTGGCCCGATTTCTGGCTCCCAGGTGCAGTACCTTGCATCTTCCTGCATTGAACCTCAGCTTCCACTTTCTAGACCACCTTTCCAGAGCCTCCAGGTCCCCCTCTAGGGCCACCCTCCCCTCCTCCCCATCCACCACTGCCCCCAGTTTTGAGTCATCCCCAGAGACTCATCTCACTCCTGATACCCTTCCTTATGTCAGAGACGAAGGCATTGAACAGGAGGGGCCCAAGGACCGATCTTTGAGGGACTCCACTAAAGACCTCCTTGGGGATGAGACTATCCCTCCAACCACGATCCTCTGGGTCCAGTTCTGGAGCCAATTTCCTATCCATCTGATCATCTGGTTCCCAACCCCCATACCAAAAACTAAATTTCTGTGTTACTTCATATAAATGTTATTAGACATTTTGTAACTCTGATTTCACTACCTGTTCAAAGCAGCCTGTTTCAGTGAAGAGCTGCTGCTGATGTCATCTAGGGGACTCACAGCCTAGTATTCCTTGTCAGCAAGCTTATAGAGCCTGTTTCTCCAAAGCATTAATGATCACGTGAAATAGTCATCTAAAGTAAAACAGGCTGCACTATGCACAAACATTACTATAAAAACAATATGGCGAGGATTCACAAAAGAGATGCACCCAGCACATCCGAGTTGCACCGGGACAACCCCAACATGTACCCAAAGGCGATTCTGGCACCTGGAGAGGCTGTGAAGGGGGCATGACCATGCATACTGGGTGCATTTCCATTCACAGCCCTATTCTGTGGCACATCCCCAGCGCAAGGCTGGGGATGCACCACAGAAAGATAAGTCTAGGAAAACCAGACTTAAGTGGGTGGCCACCCACAGGCAGGCTGCCGTACTGAAGGCAGCAGCACAGTACTCTGCCCACTCTGGCAGTTCAGTGTGTCCCCCCATCCCAAGCCATCATAATCAGCAGCCCTTGGTGGTGGTAGGAATGAACTGACCCCTCCAGGCACCTGAAACATGCCATTCTCTGCAGCGGTATTAGAGAAGGCAGAACACACCCCCCCCAAGCCCCCGAAACATGCCGCTCCCTGTGACGATATTAGAGAAGGCAGAACACACGCCAAAAACATGCCGCTCTCTGCGGTGGTATTAGAGAGGTCTGAAAACCCCTCTCCCCGCCCCAAGCCCCTGGTAAATGCCACTCCCTGTGGCAGTATTAGAGAGGTCTGAACACCCCCTTCCCCGCCCCAAGCCCACATTGATGGATGGGCTTTGGGTAGTACAGCAGCTGTCAGTCTCAGACAGCTGTGCCGGCGGGCTGCTGTGGCGGTATGTGGGTGGGTTGAGCTGCCCACTGATGGTGGGACCGTACTGGGGTGGGAGGAGAGGGGTGGGGTGGGTCTATCCTGATCACTCACCTGCCACAGAGGGTGGCTTACATGGGGGCTTGGGGCGGGGAGGGGGATGTTCAGACCTCTCTAATACCACCGCTGTTATGGGCGCTTGGGTGTGTGTGCTTTTGCGAAGGTACCACAGTGGTGAATGGCATTTCTCAGGGATGGGGTCAGGCCACGGAAGGGCGGGGGATGTCCACAGTTTGGTGCATCCACTGGGGCATCCCTCTGGGCACAATGCAATTGGGGCCATAATGGCATGCTAATGGCCCCATTGTGTCATGCATGCCTAATGGCCTCATTTGCACGCCCTGGGCTGTGAATAGCATTTTTGGGTGCAGCGCATCCTGGGATGCGCTGCTCCAAAGGGTTCACAGCCTGACATGGGGAAATGCGCTGGTGCAGCCTGGGATGCCCTGGTGCATCCTGGGTGGGGCACAACTGTGCTATTCACAGAGGGGATGCACTGGGGGCTTCTCCCTGTGCCTCCTCTGTGAACTGCCCAATTTGCACTCAGTGCATCTCCCCAGCGCCGGGGCAGCCAAGATGCACTGGATGCATCTTCTTTGTGAATCCTGCCCAATGTGTTTCGGGTTTAGTAACAAAGTTGATAAACCTGTATTGTTTAATGCCTTTTTGGAGTGGTCCATTTCTCCAGGGTTGCTGGATGCTGAATCAGTATGCCCCTAAGCTGCTGAAGCCATTTGGAGCACTACTCTACTGTGCTTGGTAGGAATTTGTGTTGCTGCTAGTATTATAATATTGGTAACTTGACTGTTCTTTGTCAGTGTGTGCTTTACAATATGTTTTAATAGGGGTATTTAATTTCTACTAGGATGGAAGTGTTAGCTCTGGTAAAATGACAGGGAGAAAAGAAATGCGCTGGCTAAATTAGAAACTGCTAGTGAGGTTTCAAAACAGCATTACTACTCCCGCCCCCATTTATAAGGAGATGAAATAATTGTTCCAAAATGCCATCCTTACAAATCGCCTCAATTGGATGATGGGTGTGAATGATCTCAGCCTTTCACCACATCAGACACTTATTCAGTCTGCAAAACTCACAACAGTGTGATATGACCCAACGTCCACCAGCTCTGGAAAAAAGGACAACAACAAAAAGGCACCCAAACAAAATATTGTTAGCTTTGTTACAAAACCTGAAGCACACAGTTTTTTTCAAGCAATGTTTACTGACTGGTGCTGCCCGTTTTACTTGTGAAAAACATTGCACATGATCTTTACAACTTTGGAGAAAAAGATCCTATAAGCCTACTGACAGGGAGTATTAGACTGTGAGTTCTCTAGATGACATCACCAGCAGTTCTTCACTGAAACAGGCTTTTATGAACAGGTAGTGAAATCAAGGTTATATAATAGCTTAAAACTTTAATATGAAGTAACACTGAAATCTAGTTTTCCGTGTAAGATTTACTGGGATATGCTTATTCTAATTCTGCAATGTACCACTTTTGGCCAGATGGTGTCAGCTGCTCTTTAACAACTTAAACTTTGTTGAGGGTTTTGTGCTGCTGAGGCAGGTATTGGACCTTCCCCCCAGGTGGGTCCACTTTCCTAGTCCAGGCACTGATCCATACAGTGAATCATAACATTTTGGTACATAAACTAAGGAAATTGGGAATTATGGGTGTTCAGTCTGATCGGTTTCTGAGTTATTTGTCTTTTCATATTCAAAGAGCAAAAACTAACTGCTAAATATCCCAATCCAGTGAGATAAAGGCAGGTGTTCCTTATGGGTCAGTGTTAGGCCCCCTTTTATTTCCAATTTCTAGAAATGATTTACCCCCTTCCTTTTACCA
Source organism: Neoceratodus forsteri (assembly GCA_016271365.2). NCBI lineage: Eukaryota > Metazoa > Chordata > Ceratodontiformes > Ceratodontidae > Neoceratodus > Neoceratodus forsteri. The sequence goes on along the minus strand of CM057457.1, from coordinate 445,441,211 downwards.
TTAATAATAGTTTATTGTAGGCAGATGGGATACTGTCATTTGGGCATCTGGATCAAGTAGTTATGAAATTCAGGATTCTCTTCAAAATAAATACAATCATTTTGCAAAGTGGATTCAGATAAATAAATTGGTGGTAAATGACATTAAAATGAATGTTATGTTGTTTGGTTCCTGACAAAGGCTCCAGAAACTTGATCCAGTTTGGATAGTGGGTCTTGTAGGTCGTTCTCTCCCTTTAGTTAACATTATTAAATAAAGTATTTATGCCTTCATCTAGATTCAAACCTTAGTGTGGTTCCTCATACAGAGAGATGAAGTGTTAAGATACATCAAAAACTCAGCTTTCTCTATAGAAATATCACATTTCTGACAGGTGAAGCTCGACATGCTATAACTAAACACCTTTTTTTTCCCCAACATTGGACTATAGAAGTATTACTTTTGCATACAGTAATCAGTTGTTCAAGTCAAAATTTAAAGTTTTGTATAAAGATATCTGTAGGTTTGCTCTTCTTGCCCCGTTCAGAACTCATCACTGCCAGCTTTATATTGACTTCGGAGTACTTTCCCTGGAAAACCATTTGAAAAGTACGTTAGCAAATTTTGTTTTCCAGATTAAAAGTTTAGGAGTTCCTTTGGTTCTATCAAAATCAATTGTAGCTAAAGACCATGGTCAGAGTACAAGACAAAACTGTTTGAATCAATACACCATTCCTCTTTTTAAATTGCAAATGAGTAGGAAAGAATTTTCCTGGTATGGACCTTCATTTTAAAATGAACATAGAGATTTGATTCAGACAGCACATTCTGTATCTCTTTTTAAACATTTAGGCTCAGATATTCAAACTGCGCCAGGCTGTGGTGCAAGCCTGGGCACAGCTCAACTTTGTTGCGCAGGGGTGTGGCCTGGGCGATATTCAAAGGAGCTGCGCTATGGCACAGTAGCTTTGAATATCGCACCCTGGCCACCTCCACTGTGCATGGCGCAGTGGCACTGCACCAGCGCAAGTGGCCAGAGTGGAGCATGGAGATGCGGTAGTGCAAGTGCCATTGCGCCATGCACAGCACCTGCGATATTCAAAAGGGGACATGCAAATGGGTCCATAATTTATGCAAGTCGCACAGGGGTCCATTTGCATCTCATTATGACCCCATTTGCATACCATTAGCATGCAGGTGCGCCGATCCCCGACAACTTGCGCCTGGCGCCTTGCCAGGCAGCAGTCGTCGGGGACCGACGCCCCCTGCAGCCCGATCTCGGGCATTTATGTAGAAGAATAAGCCCCCTGTCCAATATCCCTGGTGGTCCAGTGGACCTCTATGTGCCCAATCGCGGGCATTTGTGTAGAAGAATAAGCCCCCTGTCCAATATCCCTGGTGGTCCACTGGACCGATCACTGCCTGATCATGGGCATCTGTAACTCATAAAATACACCTACTACCCTGGTGGTCTAGTGTACCCCCTCCCCACCTGCCCACTAAGCCCCCCGCCTCCCCCTGTCAGCCGGTGGGCGACAGCCTCCACCGCCTGCCGCCCGACAGCTCAGTAGGGCTGCCCATTAGTTCTGGCGTGAGTCAATGGGCGTGCAGCCATACCATTCTACTCAGTCCAGATATGTGAACACATATCTGGACTGTGTTGACGGTATGGGCTGCACGCCCATTGGCTCATGCTGTGAACCAATGGTGTGCAGCCCTACCGAGCTGTCAGCCTGGCGGTGGTGGGGCGACAGGCGGGTGGGGTGCTGCCACCCGCCGACTGACGGGGGGGAGCGGGGCGACAGGGCTCAGAGGCGGGTGGGGAGGAGGGTACACTAGACCACCAGAGTAGTAGGGGTATTTTATAAGTTACAGATGCTCGCGATCGGGCAGCGATCGGTCCACTGGACCACCAGTGATATTGGACGGGGGGCTTATTCTTCTACACAAATGCCCACGATCAGACACATAGAGGTCCACTGGACCACCAGGGATGTTGGACGAGGGGATTTTGCTACACGGATGCCCGCAATGGGGCATGGGGGGGCGCCGCCAGGTGCAGCAGGAACTCGGGTGGCCACCCACAGGTGGCAGCTGCTGTGTTGCGCCCTGCAATGCGGCAGTTCACCTGTGGGTGGCCATCACTTGTTCCTTTTTTTGGCTTAACTTTGTGCAGGCGCAGGTAGGGGTTGCGCATGCATGACCCTGCACATCCCAGGCTGAATATCAGGCTGTGCAGGTTATGCATGGGCACGCCCCCCCTACCTGTGCCTGCATACATTACTGATGCGCTCTGGCGCATCGGGATTTGTGCGGCATACTTTTCCCTTTTGAATATCGCGCCGGGGCGCAACCCTTTTGAATATCCGGGCCTTAATGTTAAAAAAGTTATATTGTGACAACGTTTGTAAATGTGAATAATTGTTTATTATGTTGTGTCAATGTAAATTGTATTGTATTGTAATGTTTTGTGTCAGGCGTGGCTGAAAATGGTCCATGCCCAGTCCACTTCCTGGTGAAAAATAAAACAAACAAACAGGACAAAAAAAAACCTCTCCCCAACATGGCAACAGTAATATAAAAAACTCACAAATGTCATGAGCAGGAGGTTGGTGCCTGGGTTAAGCCCTGGGAAAACAAACCCAGAATCCTGTAACCAGTGATCAAAGTGAACAGGAACGCACAGGAGCTCAGTTCCTGTACTTTTGTTTGCAGCAGGAATGGAATTCCTGTACTTCTTCCCACTGACACTAGAACTGGAATTCTTAAACTTGCAACATAATGACAGTTTCTGGGTCTGTGATCTGAAATCAGGGTTTCCATAACAACAATTGACTTGTACAACAACGCTGTTTTCCTAGAAATACTTCAATATCTCTGAGTGAATCTACTTATGTCTAAACAGACAGACGCGTCTTCACACAGCTATCCTTCAGATTGAGGATCTTCATTCTGCATTTCATATAGTATTTGCCAGTATCTAAGTTGCTGTACTTCTTGTCTACCACTTGCACCAGAGCCTGTAACAATCATTAGATCCTCGCAGCATCAACCCTCCTGCTTAACTTCTTGTTTAGGTAGGGGGAAGGCCTCCAGTGGGATCAACAGCACCTCCTGGTTTTCAGCCTGGAGTAGGCTTTCTGGCACAGAAGCTTCAGTCTCATTGACTCAGGAATGCTCCTGTTCTGAGGACTGTCACTAGAACTACAGAGTATCTGGGTGGCAGAGGAGGGTGGTGCGCTGGACCATCAATAGGTAAATCCATAAGAGCTGCAAATTTATTGTTATCCACATGTGGGTTAGTAGAGCCCAAGGAGGCTTCTGAGTCAGGGCTATCACTGTGGCTTCTGGATCTTGTTATTGTTGTTCTCATCCTTTCCACTCCATCTTGTGTATCAACTCTGTTGCAGATCTTTGTGTTGTCTGCAAAGAGACATACTTTTCCTTCCAGTTCCTCTGCAATGTCACTTATAAAGACACTAAAAAGGATCAGACCCAGTACTGAACCCTGCGGTACCCCATTAATAACCCTCCTTTCTTCACTATGGACTCCATTTACTACTACCCTCTGTGTCCTGTTGTCCAGCCAATTTTTTATCCAGGCTACCACCTTGGGACCCACTCCAAGGCTGGTTAACTTGTATATTAATTTTTTGTGTGGGACTGTATCAAATGCCTTGCTAAAAGCTAGGTAGGCCATGTCCACAGCCCCTCCCTGGTCTACTACTTTGGTCACCCAGTCAAATAAATCTATTAGATTCATCTGACATGACCTTCCCACTGTGAATCCATGCTGCCTTGGGTAGTGTGCCCCACTGGCTTCTAGGTACTCAACAATTCTTTCCTTCAGAAGTGATTCCATCATTTTCCCTACCACTGAGGTCAAACTAACTGGTCTGTAGTTTCCTGCCTCTGCCCTGCTTCCACTTTTGTGACATTAGGTGTCAGCATGGCTCAGTGGGTAGCACATCCACCTCCGGACCAGAAGGTCATGGGTTCTCGTCCCACACCGGGATTGAACTTGCACCGAAAAACACTGGCATCTGAGTGCAGTATTAGGGGGGTGCTGTACTGCCGGGGTGTGCCATCCTTCAACATTAAATATTAAACTGATGAAACATTAAACTGAGGTCCCTTCTACCCATCCTGGTGGGTGTCCAGGTGGAAGTAAAAGAACCCAGGGCACTCTTTGCAGAGTTGGGGACATTCCCGGTGTCCTGGCCAACATTCCCCTTCCCATAAATTGGTTCATGCAATTATCCAGGCTGTGTGGGGGTGCTGATGTGCGATATGGCTGCCACTACACATTTATTCACTTCACTATCAGTCTAGCATTGCTTGTAAAGCGCTTTGGGATACACTGTGTATGAAAAGCACTACATAAATGCTGATTCTTCTTCTTCACTTGGTGAATACCCGAGGTGCCGAAGACAAACCAAAGGGGAGAGCCCGAAACTGGAGGTGCTCTCCATGAAATAGGAACTGCAGGAAATGGCGGTGGCTGGGGAAGATCGGGATGTGCAGATAAGCATCCTGCATGTCCAGAGCGCACAGCCAATGATTCTCCAAAAGAAGTGGAAGGAGGTTCTGGAACATCAGCATCCTGAACTTTTTGTATTCGACGAACAGATTGAGGCTGCTGAAGTAGAGAATGGGTCTCAAGACTCCTGTCTTTTTTGGAACCAGGAAAAATGGGAGTAAAACCCCCTTCCCCTTTGCCGGACAGGAACATGCTCTATTGCTTCCCTGAGCATGAGGCTTTGAATTTCCTCTCTAATGAGAAAAGCCTGACCCCTGGAGTAGGAAGACCTTTTTGACGGGGTTTCTGAAGGGATATCCAGAAACTCTACAGTGTGTCTGACAGACATTAGTTGCAGGACCCATTCATCGGAGGTTACATCCTGCCAGTCTTACGCATGGCAGGTGAACCTCCTCCCCACTGGCTCCTCGCCGTGAGGCTGAGGGGTTGTTGGGGGTAGGGAGTCGGGAGGTGGCAGGGCATTCAGGAGGAGGGCCTCCTGAGCATCTCTGGTTCTTGGAGGTGGGAGGAGTGGCACTGCCCATGGCCTTACGTTTGCCCTGGCATTGAGCCGGGGTCTGCTTCCTCTACCTCCAGGTCCTCTTCCGAAAGGGCTGCTGCTGTCGTTGAGTGCCCGATCAGTACATAGACTGCACTGATCTCAGGGTGAGGCCTCTGTCCTGAAGATCTGTGATGATATCTTTGGTATAACCAGCAAAAAGCACTGAGCCTTTTAAAAGGGGCATCATGGATCACAGACTGTACCTCATTGGCGAGGCCAGAAATGCAAAGCCAGGTATGCCTTCTAGGAGAGATGGCAGTCACAGAGGAGCAGGCTACAGAGTTGACAGAGTCATAGAAACATAGACTTTGATGGCAGATAAAGACCACTTGGCCCACCCAGTCTGCCCATTTCCCTACCTACTGGATAAGCTGCAGATTCTACTTAACCAACAGCCTACTTCCTGACACCCCCCACTACAATTGCCTTGTGTCTGTCCCATGCATGTTTGAATTCCCCCATTGTTTTAGCCCCAACAACCTCCCGAGGAAGGCAGTTCCATGCATCCACCACTCTCTCCGTGAAAAAAGATTTCCTCACACTACCCCTGAGCCGTCCCCCCTCGATCTTTAAATTGTGTCCCCTTGTTCTTACACATCTCTTTTTCTGAAAGATGCTACCCTCCTGGACTTTGTTGATTCCCTTGAGGTACTTGAACATTTCTATCATGTCCCCCTGTCCCTCCTTTCATCAAGGGTATGCATATTAAGCTCTCTCAGTCTTTCTTCATATGATTTCTGATGCAGTCCCTGCACCATTTTAGTTGCCCTACTCTGGACTGCTTCCATCCTGTCTATGTCCTTGCGTAGATGAGGTCTCCAAAACTGCACACAGTACTCCAGATGGGGTCTCACCAACTGTCTGTACAGAGGGATAACCACTTTCCTTTCTATACTTGTGATGCCCCTTCCTGTGCATCCCAGTATCCCTCTGGCTCTCCTCACTGACTTCTCACATTGCTTACCCACCTTTAGATCATCTGATATGACTACCCCAAGTCCCTTTCCATTTTTGTTGTTGTTAGTACCTCCCCTGCTATTGTGTACTCTTCTCCTGGGTTTTTGTTTCCCAGGTGCATTACTTTGCACTTCTTTGCATTGAATCTAAGTTGCCATATGTCTGACCATTCCTCCAACCTTGCCAAGTCCCTTCTCATCCTTTCTACCCCACCTTGTGTATCAACTCTGTTACAGATCTTTGTGTCATCTGCAAAGAGGCATACCTTTCCCTCCAGACCCTCTGCAATGTCACCTATAAAGATGTTAAAGAGGACTGGACCCAGTACTGAGCCCTGAGGTACTCCACTAGTGACCCCCCTTTCTTCGGAATGTGTTCCACTCACTATTACCTTCTGTGTCCTGTTCTTCAGCCAGTTTGCAACTCAGGCTACCACCCTGGGACCCACTCCCAGGCTGGCTAACTTGATTATTAATATTTTGTGTGGGACTGTGTCAAATGCCTTGCTAAAGTCTAGGTAGGCCATATCCACAGACCCTCCCTGGTCTACTACTTTGGTCACCCAGTTGTATGTAACCTGCAGAGCATGCCTACAGGAGACTCGTGAGAGGCAGAGATCCTTGGCGAGCTCCTCGAGGCTCTAAGGATCCATGGCCTGGACTCAAGCTTCTAGCCTGGTCAAGGTGACTTTTTGGTGTGACACCATATGAGCCACATAGTTCAGGAAGCGAAGTGCACATGTGGCCAAAGAGTAAACCTTCCTGCCGAACTGATCCATCTGCCTCAACTCCTTGTGTGGAGAAGAGGTGCTCATGTGCTTGCGTGCGTAGAAGCAATCATGAGCAGCTGAAAAAACTACTGAGTCAGACTTTGGATGTGCCTTAAGGAAAGGGAATTCCTTAGGTGCCTGGTATACTCTGCCTGCCCTGTTGAGGACAGCCGGGAGAGAATGAGGCATCTGACAGACCATAGTGGTAAGGTCTTGGTGAGGTCCTATCCAGGAAGGAACTTGGACCGGCAGCAGAGACTCTAAATCCAAGTGTTCGGCTAGTCTGTCACATAGGGTCTTGTTCCTCAGTCTCCCAATTGAAAAAAATCTTTCATGGATCTCAAGAGGTCAGAAAAGGCAGAGTCCTCTGGGGGGCACTTGGGGGAAGCCTTGCCTTTCTGACCTTTGGATTCTTCCAGATTCTCCGCCGCCGATTCATTGGTATAGTCGTCGTCATCATCATCATCATCATCATCATCATCATCATCATCATCATCATCAGTATCAGTGTCACCCACCCCCTCATCTGGAAGGCTGCGAAAGTCCAGGAGAACCACAGTACGATGGACCATCCCTGAGACGTGGACCATAGACAGTGGCAAGGTCCTCGGGGACGGAGATCTGGGAAAGTGTGGGAGTGGGAGCCTGCTTTCCAGATCAGACACCAGCTCCGAATGCATCCCCTGCCACCAAGACTGAATTAGCGTCTTAAAGTCTGGTGTAGCCAGAGCCGGGGAAGGGGGGAGGAGGAAGTTCAGGTTGAGGGGGGAGGAGGGTTTACCAGGGGAGGTGGGTAATGGTACCCCTGGTAGGGATTACAGCCAGGGTAATACTGACCCAAACAACTCCAGCCGGGCAGGGGACCAGCCGGGTAGTGGTCTCCAGGATACTCCGGGGGGAAATGAGGGATAGTCTGGGGTCTAGAATAAAGTCCCAATGTCAGCAGGTCTGATGGAGGGGGAACCCACGTTGGGCCTGCCATAGTAAAAATAGGTGGCGGATCTGGCATCAAGAGAGCTAATGTCAAGGGTACCAACATCGGGACCGGCACTGCCTGATCCAGCGCCGGAAAAGAGTCCGGCCTCGGAGGGGCTGGCATCGGGGCTGGATGAAGGGGATCTGATGTAGGGACCGTGTCTGGCACCAGAGCCAAGGGCTGGGGCAGATGACTGGGCCCAGGCTCGGAGACAGTCGTCAGAGGTTTCGGAGTCAGGTGAGTTTGGCCGGATTCTGACGGTGGGATCGGGACAAGGTGGGACAAATAGGGTCGCCAGATCGCCAAATGCGACCTGGCTAATCATTCTGGCCACCAGTTTGCTATACAAACTCGCCATTCTGGCGAGTACTTAGCCATGCTGTTGGCAGTTGCTCGGCATACTTAATTTGGAGCTGAGCTGCTGCTGCTGCCATCATTGCGCATGTGTGAATCGGAAAGTCTCCATCGCGTCCATGAGAGGGAGTTCGCATGCCTTCTCCATCTGCGCTATGAGTCCGGCTGCACCTAATAGTGATTCTGCGCTGGCGGAGGAGTGGAGGACACCAACAAGACCTAAGGCATCACGAGGTGAGCAAATGGGTGCTCACGTGGGTGGTGGGAGCTGCATCATTCTTGTTTCAGGCAGAGAGGGAGATGGGAGGCGAGCTTAACTTTGCTGTGTGTGTGGGGAGATAATAAATCGGTGATCAACGAACTCTTGCTGCATCAAAAGCCCTTTTAAGGGCTCAGTGTGTGAAACTAAAACTTAAGCCTACAGCTTGCTCAGTAGTTCTGATCTGGGCATTTATTTTTTGAACAGAATTTCAATTTGGTACAGACGACGATGTGCTGAAGGGGGAGGGGACAGTCAGAGAGTGGGCTTAGTGGTCCAACGAGGGTCAGGTCGGGAGCTCTGAACTGCTACGTGGAGAAAAACTTGGCAAAGGCACATTAATAAAAATAAAACATTGCATTTGCTCAGCCTCAGTTGCTAGCACTGTACTTAACAGCTTAACATGACGACGTCCTGTGTGACTGGGGAAGGGGAGGGACGGAGAGCCTGCATGGTAATCTGGGGGAAGCTCTGACTCTAGTCCTTCTGTGTAGAGGAAAATCATAGGAAAAAAATATTACTGTACTGATCATCCATTACTGCTTGTCTAAGATTGAGAGGCTTGGTTTAAATAAAATATTTGTGCACTGTTGATCAGGTCTCAGAATCCAGAGCCACGAATATGATAATTACAAAAATGGACATGATGGCACAGCAGCTGAGACTGCAGTTCTGCCAGTTTTGACATGAGTACTGTCTAATACAATCAGTCAGTCAGTGAAGCCTAGTAAACTTCATTTGTAGTTTGGCTTTGTATTAGATTAAAAACAAGTTTATAAAACATTTAATTGTTGAACTCAAGACATCTGGCTGAATGAAGTAGGGTAGACTGAAGGGGGGAGCTAAGCTTGTGCTTGCTGTATAAATCTTGTAGAATTAAACAATAAAACAGAGTGGATTGGACTTTTAAATAATTCACCAAGCTAACCATTTCAACCCTGCCTTAGTGTACACGGACTAGTCTAGTGGCCGTAAAAAAAAAAACTGGCCACCTTAAAAAATTTTTGGCCAGTAGATTTTGAGATATGGTGGCCAAACTGGCCAGCAGGTCAAAAAGTGATTTGTCTCACCCTGGATCGGGACCAGGATATTAGCCAGATCTGGGCGGATCCCACCTGAGCGGAGAGGAGGAACCTCCGCTGGAAGGCCAGACAGCTGAGGAGGGGCCTCCTTCCCCATGACCCCAGCAGGAGAATGCAGAATGGACCACGAGGAAGGGTTTTCTAAATCGAGGGGTTTCATACTGTCTTCGGCCGAAGTACCTGTCAGAGAAGAGGAGGGTACCGGTGGGTGAAAAGGGGGTGGAGGGGCAGCCTCCCCCTGGTTCTTACAGACCTTGGGTGAGGCACCGTTAGGCCCCAGTGGAAGAACCACTTCTCGGTGGCCGTCGGAGATGGACGTCTTACCAGACAGAGCCGGGCGGGTGGGGAAGGAGCCCCCGGCTGACTTATCAGCTGATACCTGGGTGGGTCCCCAAGGCCTAAGGAGCCAACTTACCAGCGGCCGTGTGGTCCCCGGAGGAGCCGGGGGCTGACTTGGAGCGGTGCGGCCATTAGAGGAGCCGACGGACAACTTACCCACAGAAGTTTTGTCCGACTTACTGTCCAACGTCTTCACCTTAGGCAGATGGGAAACTGCCTTGTTTGAGAGGACTCTGGCTGGGCCTCCCCGGAGCACTCCCACTCCTGAGATTTCTCCTTACGTGCTCTTTCTTTGAGGAAGAAGATTTCTCAGAAGAGGATTCGTGGATTTCTAAAGAAGCAAGATGGACTTTTAGAAGGTGGGCCTCCAAAGCCTGCTGTCTCCGCTTTCTGGTGGCCTGACTGAACAGTTGGCACTCCAGATAGGATGAGACAGGGTGGTCTGGGCCTAGACAGATCATGCCTTTAAGGTGAGCATCCTTATGAGGAATTTACATGCCGCAGGACGAGGACATACAAAAGGAAGTATGACAGAGAAAGAACTTAGCAATGGAAAATCTGACACAAGAACTAACATGACAATCACTAATGGAAGTCTGCAATGCGACTGACACAAGGTGACGGCGGGAAAGAATTGGAGGGCTGGTGTGGAACCGTCCACTATATCTGATCCATGACATCAGTCACCTGATGTCGGTGGGTGGTCCCCATTAGGTACTGCTAGAAAGTCTGCCGTACGGCCCAGATGCCAGATAGCACTAGTCCTATATGTAATGACTTACTGAAGGAACCCTCTCAAAGTAAGATCTGTATTTTCTGTCCCCTCCTTTGGAGGTCTTTACATTCTCTGGCTAATCTTGTTATCATTTCCCACTCCTGGAACCTGAGGAACTGGGCTAGTGTAGTGCATGGACAGCCCCCAGGTGCAGGCTATGGAGCTAGAGTTCTGTGTGCTCAGTCGATGTCGGGAGGGTCTCCACTGGGCCAACCAAGTAGTAATGTCAGCACTTTTTGGAGAAATAAAGCCATGTCCTTGCCCTTACAGCCCCATAAATCAGAGGTTATTCCAGTGACTGAGGTTTTCTAGGTTCTCAACCCTGGACCAAAGCAAATGAATGATGCGGTCCTGTTCTTTGAGCCTTGCATCGGCTCTATGATGACCATCTTCCACCTCAGCCAGCCTGTGTTCCATGACACAGGCTCTTTGTAAACGGTCCATAAGGTCTACCAAGTTCTGTTTAGTCACTCAATCCATTTTGTGCATCAGTCAGTGGTGGTGCCATGGAATCCATCTCAAGGAACCCCTCATGTAAGCAGGCCGCTGATTGGAGAGCATCAAGGACTCAATTAGAACTGCAGAAAACCAGCAGCATGGAGCTCGATAACAGAGTTTTTTGAAAGGTAAGCTCAGTCTCTACAGTTGCAGTCAGTATGACCTCTCTAGCTGCAAAATGGACAGAGAAATTACCGGATAGATGTCAGGGTACCGGGAGCTATTGTTTCAGATGTCCATTCACCTCAGTTGTTGGCTATGACCCCCCCATTATTTTGAAAATGAAACAGAACCACATGGAAAGGTCTACTCCCCACAAGAAGAATGTAAAGTCCCATACTGAAAATGCAGGCAGTAGCCAGAGTCCAACAAGTAAAATACAACTGCAGCTATCTCCTGTGCTGAGGGTAGTCCGTGATGTGTGCGACAGTGACTAAGCGACCCCCTAAAGGGCGACTCAATTGCGGCACGTCACAGGGGCTACCAGGCAGCTACAGCAACTGGATGGGGTGGGTTGTCGACTGTAGTGACAGGAAGTCACTACAGGTACGCATGGGGGGGTTGGGAGCAAGCAAGTCTGGCGAGGGGCAGGATGGGATTTGAGGGGTGGCACCGCGGTAGACTGCCAAGCTGGCCTCATGGTGTAGTGGGTCAGCTCACAGCTTTGGTGGTTACAGGGCTGGTTCATTTTTGTTGCGCCCCACCCAAATTTTTTTTTTTAAGTTTTGCCCCCCCCCCAACATGCACCCCGGAGTTGAGGAATTCTTAAGTAGGGAGTGCAGGGGCATAGCTCCCCCACATAAATGTAAAAATACAAGTCCCTGGTGCTGTTTTGTTTATGCGCTGGGAGTAAGAGCACCAAACTAACTGTTGGCATTCTGATTCGCCTGAATGGCGACTGCCCTTTGGCAGTCACCATTATCACATAGAACCATGCTCAGTCACCCCTTCACTGAGGAAAAAAAAGTTTGCATTTCACAATGCAGACAATAGGCAGACATAGAAAAAAATTCAACTGCAGCTGCACCCCCCCATGTTAACAATTTTAAAAACAGGTAGTAGCTTGGTAGAGTAAATTAAAATTGCAGTTACAACCTCAAGTAAAAAGCAAGTTTACATTTCTTAAAGTCATACATGTAGACTATGGACAGAGACAGAGTAAAACACAGGTCCTTAATGAAGTGCTTTAATCATGTAAAGACCTATGGTCTGGCTAGCACCTCAAGCTTACACTCGCCCTTGCTGTTTATGTTTAAATAAGATATATTTTTGCAGCATTAATTTATTATTTATTTATGTACAACATTGGTAACCGGTAGGGACACACTGAGCTGAGGCTCATTTCCAGCTGTGACCCGGGAAGACGGGGAAGTGGAGAAACAAAGTGCACTACAATAATATAGGAAAATAATGAAATATACATCTAAATGCAATTATATAATTTTACAAGGTGATATTTCCTTCTTTCTCACTCGAGTGCGAGTGCGAGTGCCTCTCCTCTGCAGTTTGTTTCTGTTGTACCTTCAACTACTAGAGAGGGAATCAGTGATATCGTGAGCATAGCTCCATGCTGTGTGTACCTGCACTGACAAATAATGGCAGCTATCTCCGTCACCCCATCGTCCCCCCAATTAAAAACCAGAGATGCATCTGGTGGCTGTACCATTTCTTGGAAACATTTGCTATTCATCAGTAACACTATATCTTCATAAGGTTCTCCCTAGAGCCATAATGCATTTGATTGTAAGCCACTGGCACCAGGACCATACAGAAAGTTTGTCAATGACGGGACCACCCACGCTGATGTGCCTGCATGAATATGTTCAGCACACACTGGTGCCTATACTGTATGGGCAGCCCCCAAACTGCTTCAGTTTTCCATCACCACTGAATGGAATTCTAAACATCTACCAATCATGCACAGAGAGCAGGAGAAATACAGTAAACACTGCCCAGCACACAGTGAGTGGCAGCATGGGATAATGGTGGTAGAATCACAATGCAGTGCCAGCACAGAGCATGTGGCAGCGTGGAATAATGGTGGTAGACTCACAATGTAATGCCAGCACACAGCAAGTGGCAGCATGGGATAATGGTGGTAGACTCACTACACAGTGCCAGCACACAGTAAGTGGCAGCATGGGATAATGGTGGTAGAATCACAATTCAGTGCCAGCGCACAGCAAGTGGTAGCATGGGATAATGGTGGTAGACTCATTATGCAGTGCCAGCACACAGCAAGTGGCAGCATGGGATAATGGTGGTAGCCTCACTATGCAGTGCCAGCACACAGCAAGTGGCTGCATGGGATAATGGTGGTAGCCTCACAATGCAGTGCCATGCTGAAAGGAAACGTGTACTATATTAGAGTGGCAGTAGTAAGGAAGCTTATGGCTCTATGGAAATTCTCACAAAGATCTATTGCAACTGGTACCTAATGATCCTATATTCTTTGGGAGGGTCTCCGTGCAGCCAAAATAAACGGAAAATTATTAACAAGTACCAACCCCAATGGGGCGGTATGTAAATCAGTGAACTGGGTCCATCTAGAGAGCCAATCTTGCAAGACAGAATGCTCCAAACCCGCCTTCTTACTGCAGAACAGATAAAAATTGTAATGCTTAGTAAAAGTGTAGCTCATGTGCCAGGAAGAGGGCTTGCCAATATCCGCAGTTAAAACTGACCAGAAGCAGACCACCAAGGCTGCCATGACCCAGATGGCATGTCCAGAAATGGTACTAGCCAGGTAGAGATGTGCAGAATGGGATAATTGTGAATTAGCAGAATTTGTATAACATTTTCATAAATGCTGTGAAATGTTATTGGAATTTTGTGGAATTTTTAACAACTCATTATTTTGGTCATAACTCAGTTATCTATTGAGCAAGAACTCTGCAATTTGGCATGCTTACTTTCTCAGAGGTGTTCTAATGATGTGCCAAACATCATGAAATTAAGATGGTCTGTCTCAAAATTAAAGGTGCTCAAAGTCTATCATTTTATTTTTCGTGTGGAATTTCATGAACATTTGTATCTGCATATACCTCAGCCATCTACTGGACCAGAGACCTTGGATTTGGCAGGATTATGTGATGATGTGTGTTCTAACAATGTGCCAAGTTACACAACATTAGTATGCATCATCTCAAAATTATATGTGCTCAAAGTCCATCATTTTATTTTTTGTGGGAACGTTAAGAAAAATTGCCTTCTGCAGCTAGAGCAAGATCAACTGCCAAACTAAACTGATCGACTTCTTCGACTGGGTCACTAGGGTGGATGACGAAGGCCATGCTGTGGATGTCTGGTATATGGACTTCAGCAAGGCTTTCGACTCTGTGCACGCAGAAGGTTAATGAGCAAGCTGAGAGCTATGGGCGGAGGGGAAAACCTGCTGGGGTGGGTTGAAAGCTAACTGCGGGACAGACAACAGAGGGTAGTTGTAAGTGGGGAGATATCCAAGCCACGGCCAGTAACAAGTGGAATACCACAGGGTTCAGTGCTGGGCCCTGTTTTGTTCAATGTCTTCACTGGAGAAATTGCAGAGGGGTCAAGAGTAAGATCTCCCTGTTTGCAGATGACACTAAGATTTGTGCAAACGTGGACAATGAGGAAGAGAGACAGGCACTCAGAGAGTATCTAGCTAAACTTGAACACTGGTCGAGGGAGTGGCAGTTGGGGTTTAATGTTAAGACGTGCAAGGTGATGCACCTTGGAGCCAGAAATTCCAAGAACAGCTACTGGCTGGGGGGAGTGCAGATAATGGATTCAGAGGAAGAAAGGGACCAGGGGGTAACAGTCACAGGGGACTTGAAGGTATCTGCACAGTGTAGGAGAGCTGCAGTAAGGGCAAAAAGGATGCTGGGGTGCATTGCCAGAGGGATCACCTCTTGAAAGGGGGAGGTTATCCTGCCATTGTACAGATCACTGGTGAGGCCACACTTGCAATACTGTGTACAGTACTGGTACCCATACCTCAAAAAGGATGTCAGATTACTGAAGGGGGGTGCAGCATAGGGTTATAAAAATGATCATAGGACTAGGGGAGTTTCCATATGAAGAAAGGCTAAAAGAGCTCAACATGTACTCAACTGGAAGATAGAAGGGTAAGAGGGGACATTAGAGAGACCTTTAAGTACTTGAAAGGCATAAACAAAGTCAGGGAGGGAGGGAGGATTGTTCCCCTTAAAGGGGAGAAGGGTCACTAGGGGGCACAGTCTGAAGTTGGAAGGGGAAGGTTTACAAGGGAGATGAGGCAGCACTACTTCACAGACAGAGTGGTGGCAGGTTGGAACACACTGCTAGAGGAGTTAATCACTCAAAGCACAGTGGATAGCTTTAAGCGGGGTTGAGATAGAGTCAAGGGCAGGGTTAGTACTGACAAAAACACAAAGGGGGGAAGGACCGGAAAAGAGGACGAAGAGAGGGGTTTGGGTGGGGCAGTTGTAGTGGTATGAAACTACGAGCTGCACAAGCAGGCAGACTTGACTGACCTGTGGGACTTTTTCTGCCAGCAATTTTGTATGTTCGTATGACCCCCATGGACATCCTCAGATAGAAAGACAAAGGGATGGACCTTGTAATCCACAAAACAGGGGTGTGGAATACCAGTCCAGCTTGCTCCAATTTCCCAATTGAGAGGTTGTATTTGGTCCAGTTTTCCTGGTGGAAGACTTTCCAGATCACAAAAGAAGTGTTGAATCTATGATGCAAGAGTGGCATATTATAAGTTTGTCATGGGGGCTGACAGCTGAAGGATTCTGAGACCTTACCAGACCCAAAAAAGTTAATTATGATTGGGTCTTCAAACAGCAAACATCTAAGGTTCAAATCTGTCCTAATTCACCAAGACATCTTGTGTGGTAAGCTATTTTACTTTGCTTAATGGGTGGGGGGATAGTTTTTTCTGTGTGTTACCTACTGTTCAATTTTTTTACATTTCTGTTGAATTATTGTCCCCCATAGTCTTAGTGTTGTATCCTGTATTTTATGTGTAAATATCTTAAATAATTAAACTATTTTAATGTGCTTCATGTTTCTCTGATGAACACTGTTTTCCACCTGTGAAAAGGAGGCTATAGTTACTATATTTTGTTTCTAAAGTGAGGTGTTCTCAGCAGTGACAGAGAGGGATGGGTCACTTGCCTTATTGGAGGAGCACTGTACTGTGTGAGCAGTGGCTCTGATGAGATTTAGACTTAGTAATATTCATTTATTTTAATTGTTTGGAAACAACCTTTGAGCAGAAACTCTTTTACAAAGGTTCCACGTCAGAGAATAAAAACAAGTAGTTGAAAATACATAATCTACAGCACATGATAATAGACAAAACAGTTCACTGAGGTGCAACAATAGCAGTTTACAAATGGAGATAGTTAAGGTGACCTTGGTCCTTGACAGCAAGGACAGTGGACAGGTTCAAGGGAGAACCAGGGGTAGGAGGGAGGAGAGGAGCAGAGGTGAACGGTAAGGTTAGCAGTCTGGTAGAAAACTTTGTCAAAAAGCAGAAAGTGGGGGGATGTGAAAACAGACGGGAAGGTTGGAGAGAGCATGATGGTAGGAGGCAACAGAAAGGGTTAGAGGGCCAGCGATGATGGGTGATAAGAAGTTGGGGAAGGGGAGAGAGAGGAAGAGTCAGGAAGGCATGAAGTGTGGTCTGCGAGGAGTAGAAGGGCAGAGGTGAGGGACAAGGTTAGCAGTCTGATAGAAAGACTTTGTCAGAACAGAAAGCTGGGGGAGGGATGTGCAAACAGTATGGAAAGGTTGGAGAAGGCAGGAGGTTAGGTGACAACAGGGGGTCACAAAAGTGAGAAGAAGTTAATAGGGGAGAGGAGAGGGGTCTGAAAGGTATGAGGTGGGTATGTGAGGACAGGTAAGGAGGTGGGGGGACTGAGGTTGTGTGCAGTGGATGAGGATTTAGGGGTGGGAGATATAGGATACCTTGAGTGAAAATTGTGGGGTGGACGACTTTGCAAGTGCAGAAGACATCTTAGAGGAGTGTTCATGGGGCAATAGCCATGTTAGGTGCCACTAGGACAGTCACAAGTGTTCCTGGACAGAAGGTGTTTTTTAAGTTCAGACTTAAAGGCTGGCAAGCTTGTAGTTTCTGGAGAGACTCCCAGGCACTCATTTAGCCATAGAGGGGGCTCTATACATGAAGGCCCACTGCCCTTGCTTCTTTGCAGAAGACACAAAGATCTGTAACAGAATTGATACATGGGGGGGTAGAAGGATGAGAAGGGACTTGGCAAGGTTGGAGGAATGGTCAGATGTATGGCAACTTAGATTCAATGCGAAGAAGTGCAAAGTAATGCACCTGGGAAACAAAAACCCAAGAGAAGAATACACAATGGCAGGGGAGGTACTAACAATAACAATAATGGAAAGGGACCTAGGGGGTCATATCAGATGACCGAAAGGTGGGAAAGCAATGTGAGAAGCCAGTAAGGAGAGCTGGGGAATACTGGGATGCATAGGGAGGGGCATCACAAGTAGAAAAAGGGAAGTGGTTATCCCTTTGTGCAGACAGTTGGTGAGACTCCATCTAGAATACTGTGTGCAGTTTTGAAGACCCCATCACCACAAGGATATAGACAGGATGGAGGCAGTCCAGAGAAGGGCAAATAAAGTGGTGCTGGGTCTGCATCAAGAACCATATGAAGAGAGACAGAGAGCTTAATATGTATACTCTTGACGAAAGGAGGGACAGGGGGACATGACAGAAACTTTCAAGTGCCCCAAGGGAATCAACAAAGTCCAGGAGGGTAGCATCTTTCAGAAAAAGAGATGTGCAAGAACAAGGGGGCACAATTAAAAGACAGAGGGGGGATGGCTCAGGGGCAATGTGAGGAATTTTTATTTTCACGAAGAGAGTGGTGGACACATGTAACTGCCTTCCTGGGGAGGTTATGGAGTCTAAACAGTGGGGCAATTCAAACATGCATGGGACAGATATAAGGCAATTATAGTGGGAGGTGGGAGGAAATAGGCTGTTGGTTAGCTAGAATTATTTATTTATTTATTTGGTTTTTGTTGACCGGGTAAGTGCACTAGACAAATCCTGCCTATTTTCAGGCACGACCCAGGGAAGGGGGATGCAGATGAATGCCAACTGACTTTGAACCAGATTAAGCTGTTGGTGGTATTTATAGTGAATGAGGGAAATTTGGCCAGGACACCGGGGAAATTTCCCTACTCTTTTCGATAAGTGCCATGGGATCTTTAACATCCACCTGAACTACCACCAATCCAGGCAGATGGGACCTCGGTTTAACATCTCATCCGAAAGACGGCACCTCAGAAGTGCAGCACCCCTCTCATGCTGCACTACAGTGTCAGTACTGCGATATTAACCCAAGTGCCAGATGTGGGAACTGAACCCACAGCCCTCTGATCTCCCGGCCTCAGAGGCGAGTGTGCTACCTACTGAGCCACTGACACTGCAGCTTATCCAATACATAGGGAAATGGGCAGACTGGGTGGGCCAAACGGTCCTCATCTGCCGTCAAAGTCTATGTTTCTATGTGTGGTTCTGCGGAAAGGGACAGCAAGCGTACCCTACGCCTTCCTCCTGGTTCTGTACTTGGGTCAGCTTGGTAAAGGAGGTCAGAGATGCGATGGAGGGGAAGGGGGCAAAGCCCAGAAGAGCCTTCTTGCCGAGTAGGCAGGTCTTAAATTTTAGTCTATGCTCCAGAGACAGCCAGTTTGCCTGTGAGTAGAGACCAGGTGTGGGTGAGTCGGTCTGCTCCAGTGGCAAGTCTACATGCCTTGTTTAGTGATGTTACCACCCGTTACAGAGCAGTATTCGTGGCTGATCCATAAGCCACCAGCCCATAGTCAATTATGGATAAGATCGAGCTGGTGACAGAGAGATGGAGGGCATTTGGAGTGAGTTTTTTTCAATGTCTATATAAGACTCCGAGTTTGGAGTTAACAGCTTTGACCATCATATCAATATGCTGTGAATAAGATAGGGTATCGTCTAAGGTGACCCCCAGGTACTTTAAATGAGTGAACCTGTTCGAGCGGTACATTGGCTTTGTTTTTGATGGCTAGGACAGGGAATCTTTTCTTTAGTTGTGTGCTGGACAGGAGCAGTGTTTTAGTTTTTTTTATAGTTGATGAGTAGTTTATGTGCATTGAACCAGTTCTCAATCTTAAGAATGAGGTCTGGAGTTCCTGTTCAAGATATTCAATGTGAGGGTTGCTACTAAGGAGAACAGCATCATCTGCATATAGAATGATTTTGTTGTTACAAGCCTTGGGGAGATCATTCAAAAATAAGCTAAACAGGAGGGGTCCCAGAATTGATCCTTGTGGAATACCCATGGACACCTCTTTGGATCCTGATATGGCTTTGCCAATTTAGATTTTTTGGGATCTGTGGGACAGGCATATCCTAAGAGAATGTCTATGCTAGACGGTGGCAACTACAGAGTATCCCTGCAGGTGTCCGGAGGGTTTAAGAAAGCTGATAACACAGTACAGGTGGAGTCTGGGAGAGACCAGTCTGCCCTAAACAGGAGGCAGTGGTTGGGATCTCAAATAGTTCTGTCAGTATAAATCTATCAGTCCAGTCACAGGACAGATATACAAGGAGGACTGTATGTTCTACCAGTTTTAGTTTGTTACAAGTAGGGTTAGCAGAATTCATTTTTTTATAATTTCAATGTAAAACATCGATTTGTATTTTTAAACCTCCCGCCAGTCATATTGATTACAATTTTCACAGTTGCACAAAATTATGGGGTTTGAAGTATTTATTTTGATTTGTGTCAATTTAGTTTTCACAGTTGCAGTTAATGACTGCAAATGCTGAGGGATTTACAAATGATCCTAAATCACATGTCAAAATAGCAATATAACTTACTTTTCCTTTCTGTAGATTTAGATTATCAATGGAAATATTTTTTGTTGGTTTGTGTGTGTGTGCCATGAAATCAACATTTACCGACATTTGCCATTTTAAATCTAATCCTGCCAAGCCTAGTTATAAACCAGAGTAGATAGATAGAAGACATTATACCTCGGCCATATAAGTGATGCAGACTGCTAAACCTGCTGCAGCTGTGTCGGAGAGAAATGGACTGTGAAGAAAGCTAAATACATGTGGAATTGATAGACATCCTCAAACAGGTGATCAAGGAAGCCACATAAATGCGGTCACGGCTAGTCAAAGACATGAGACAGAGGCTAGGGGATAATGCAAATGAGCTAGAGCCTTTGACTAGGCAAGCAGATAGAGTATAAATGTGGGAACTGGAGCTCACCCTGGTTAAGATGAAGGCAGAAAGTGAGAAAAAAGGCAGACAAATCTGCAAAGGAGAAAGCTGGATGTTAATGAGCAAGTCATTCAGTGGCAGCAAGAGAGAGAGAGGGACAAGAACGGCAATGCCAGCATGAGAGTCAAATGGAAAAGCTTGAGCATGTACGAGAAATGTCCTCAGGAGCCATGCATGCAGCTGCAAGGACTTCAGGTTTGGATTATCCAGGGTCTCCTGAACCTGCATCAGCAGGTCCTAGCAAAGTGGAAGGGAATTTTGAACAGGACTTCATCCACTGAGGACAATAGTTCCCACTCTTGTTTCTGCACTTGCAACCTGCTGAGATAGTCTGCCAAGATGTTTTGGTCTTCAAGAACATGGATGGCTGACTGGTCAAGACCGTGGTCCAGCACTCAGAATCAGAAATTCATCACCCTTCTTGTACAGAGGATATAAATAGGTGCCCTCCGTTTGTTGAGATAATACACCATGCTGAGATTTTCTAACTTCACCAGCAGATGACCCAGAGACATTCAATTCTGAAAGGCCTAGAGGGCATAGAGAACCACTCTCATCTCAAGTACATTTACATGGAGGCCCATATCCATTGAAGATCAGAACCTCTGGGTCTAAAAATGACCCAGATGCACTCCCCAGTCCGTTCAAAATGCATCTGTTGTCAGGACTTGGTCCTGAGATGGGATGAGCAATGAAATACCCTGTGAAAGGATGAGGGGAGTCTGCCACCACAGCAGTGTTCTGAGGACTGAGGCAGAGACCAGGACCAACTGGTACAGGTCATCATGGCCCAGAGGATCCACGGAGGCACCCTCATGTACAGCTGGACCCACAGAATGGCTGGTATGGCCACCACCATGAGGCCCAGGAGTTGTAGGTAATACCTGGCCAGAAGAACATATCATTCCTAAGCTACCTGAGAGGCACAGGCCATCAGGCAATCTGCCCGGTCCAAGAGCAGAAAAGCCTTGCCCTGGGAGGAGTCCAGAAATGTCCTGATGTACTAAAGGTCCTGGGAGGGAAAGAAAATGGATTTTTTGAAGGTTTACCATGATGCCTTGTGAGTAGAATAGCAGCGCGGTCCTCTGCAGAGTGACCAGTAAAAGCTCCCTAGATGGGGCCTTCAACAGCCAATCATCCAGATAAGGGAACACAGAGAACCTCCCTCCATAAAGCCACTGCCACCACAAGACATTTGGTAAAAATTTGCAGCACAGAGGATAAGCCAAACAACAAGACTGAACTGAAAATGCTTCCCCTGGAAAGAAAACCTGAGGTATTTCTGGTGGAGCAGGAACACCAGGATGTGCAGATATGCATCCTGCATGTCCACAGCGAAGTTGATCTCCCTGTTTGATCAGGGGCTGCAACCCCTGGAAGGGTTACCATGCAAAGGCAGTAAAGCGCAGTGGTTTAAGGCCCTGAGCTGCAAATCTGGACACCTGGGTTTGAATCCCACAGCCCCCACTTGCATACTGTGTGACCCCGAGCAAGTCACTTAACTTCCCTGTGCTCCTAGGTCACACCTGTAAAAAAGCTTTCAGCTTAGTGTGTCACTCCTGGTTAAACAATTAAAAAAAAAAAATTGCTTGTACTGGATAAACTGATTTAGCCCTTTCAGGTCCAGAATGGGATGAAGGACTGCCATTCCCTTGGGGTTCAGAAAGGATCTGGAGTAGAACCCTTGTTGCAGTGAACATGGGGAACAGACTCTATGGCCCACTTGCCAAGGAGAGACTGAATTTCCTCTCTTAATACCGGAATGTGATCTTGAGGGTATGAGGTGGGTCCTGGAGAAACAGTGGGAGGCTGTTCCAAAAGCTCCAGAGTGTTCCCCTTTTCTACAAGTTGCAGAATCCAAGCATACGAGAGGATGACCATCCACTGGTCCAAGTGGAGGGAGAAATTACCCACGACCACCTCCACCGTGTTTGGAACCAGAGGAAGGGGGTTGGGGAAGGAGTCGGGCAGAGTGCCTGTGGGAGCCTTGGGGGCACTGTAAACTGGCAAAGAGCTAGCTCAGCATTTTCCTGAGCATGGGGGGTGGGACTTTACAAAAGGAAGATCTCAAATGACCCTTGGGCTAGGTATCATAAAGGGAGTCCTTAATCATGTTGGACAAATAGTTAGAGATCCGGAACTCCAAGGTGGTGGAGGCAAAGGTACACTTGCCTCATAAATCCAGCCTCCTGGACTCCTTATCTGGAGGAAGGAAAGTAAGGTGCTTAGGTGCCTTAGAGTGGTCATGTGCTGCTTTAATGACCACTGAGTTCATCTCAGGATAGGCAGCATAAAACGGTTTGCCCAAGGAAGCCTGGTATAGGTGGTCTGCCTTCCTAGGCTTAGTAGGTATTGAATGGAGTCTGTGCCAAACTACCTGGGCAGCATCCTCCAAGGCTGGTAGCAAGGGAAGGATGACTTTGGGAGAAGAGTCAAGAATCTCTAGGAACTCCGCCATGTTCCACGGGTAGTATTTTCTTGTTCCACCTAAAACTCAAAGTCTGAGGAGCTGCTTCATTACATTAAAGAAGCTAGGATCCATGGGGGGGATGACTGGGGAGTAGGAGCACCAGAACCTCCACTCCTAGAGGAGATTGTGGAGTGATTTGAGTAGTAGGCCTCTTCCTTCACCTCCTCTGCCTCCACCTCTTTGCGAAGAAGAAGAAGATCTAGATGGTACTCCTCATCAAGGTGGACCTTGTCTGAGCCATGAGCTGACACCAGCAAAGCTAATGATGCCCTGAAGAATGTAGGCTGAGCCAGCCTAACAGGTGATGATACTGTAGACACTAGATAGGGCATCAATGGGCTGGAAAAGGCCAGAGTGAGCTACCTGACCAGGGGTGTGGTAATGGAGGCCAGCAGTGAATTTAAGTCAACAACAGGTTGTGGGAAAACCATCAAAAGTGGAGTCAACTGTGGAAGAAAGAAGAGGCCCATTGGTGACAGTCTCATAGGACCAGAATATGATGGTGCTGTAGAGGACCTCACTGTTGGATGACCCAGTGAGAGCAGGGTGCGACAGGCCTGGCAGAGGGCCTGCCATCAGTGATCCACTGTCCTGGACTATATCAGTGGAGTCTGAAGCCAGAATCATCAGTGGAGTGGCAGGGAGAGCCAGCACAGCGATGACAGAAGACCCAGATGTGAACAGCAAAGAGTTGGCCATACCTGGCTCTGAAACAGCCCTTGCCAGTACCAACCTGGAAGTTTCCAAAGCCAAGGCAGTGGAGGTAGTTGGCCTCATAGGGAATGACAAGGAAGCCCTGGAGAACTTTTGAGGAGCACCTGGTGATCAGGACTGGTGTGTAGAGGAATGTCCTTGTGATGGTCTTTTTCCCAGTGCTTCCCCGAGGACTTGTTGTGGGCCTTAGATGACCTGCGACCCTGTCGAAGGTGCTAGCAAAGAGGGGGAAAGAATTTCCTGAGCTCTCCTGCTCCACAGTGGCTAATTTCTGCTCCATAAGAAAAACTGATAGGGCCTTCTTACAATTCTGGAGAGTGGTAAGATTGAACCTCTGACAGTGGGAGCAGGCTTCAGGCTTGTGGGGAAACCCTTAACAGCACACACAGACACTGCGGTCATCATTTCAGAAGATGTTCTTTCCACAGTGGCAGCGATGGAAAAGATCAAACAATTCAATGGTCCTAGACATAAAATTATCTGAATAAATGAAAAATGTGAATTTAATGGTCAACTGAATGACCAGGCTTCAGCAGGAGACCATGGCAAGAAAGCAACAGTGGGAAAGAACTGATGAGGGAGCAGGGCCACCTACGCCTATATATGGTGGATGCTGTCGGTGGGTAACGTTGGTTTGTCCAGATCCTGATAGACTGCTCCAGAATAAGGCTTCCATAGCATTCTGCCTTCTGATGGTGATGTTCCATAGGTGTGACTTGATGAAAGAGACATCCCCAATGAAGATCTTATATTATGAGTGCTCACATTCTGTAGAGATTGCTGATGTAACTGGTAGTTTTACTACAATTTATTTTTCTTTTTTAAAGTAAAAAACAGACTGCTCCCCCAAGCTGGTGTTACCACATAAAAACATGTCTGTTTATATTCTTTTATCAACTTCCACTGCATCTTTCCTGGACCTGGGAACACTCCTGAAGCAATCTGGCCACTTGTGATGCTGTGGCTAGAGAGAGAACACTATTGAATAATGAATAGCTGCCCTGTTCTTGGGGGGGGTCCTAATATTCAAGATTATGCAATAACAGTAGATTAAGAATTTGAAGTAAAGCAAGGTTGGGTGTAATACTACCACTCCCATGCATTTCAGTTCTACTAAGAAAGGAAGCAGATTGAACAACCAACAACTTCAATGAGTTTTAGAGAAGGTAAGCAATCATAAAATGTTTGTTTTTATCTAGCAATAGTATGATGTACTGTAAAAAGGGTTGACAGTGTCCCTTTAAGGGCATTTGCTGACCAGCATGTGAGACAGTGGGACCTACCCTATCTCTTATTTGCATATAGAGAAGTCCCCGAGGAGTTCAGAAATTCTCACCCTTCAAGCTCCTTTTTGGCCGTATGTTAAGGGTTCCCCTTGATCTGCTAGGGGATGAACAAGTTCACGGCTTCGATTATTGATGCTACATCTAGCCACAAGGAATTTGAAAGCCTTACCTTAAAAATGATCCTATCCTCCAATGAATCCATATGTGTAATAGGCTGGAATAGACTGCCATCAGGAGGACTCCAGATATTAAATCACCTCTGCAACTTCCTGAACTCTGTCAACTCGGAAACTATTATCATGGGTGACCTTAACCTGGATTGGAATTCTATTTGTTCCAAACCCCTAAAAGACCACTGCAACTCCTACCGTCTGCATCAGCTTATTTCTAATATTACCCACCCCAATAATAAAAACCCTGCTCACAGTACACTCCTAGATATAATCCTTACTAACAGGCCTCATAAAATCTCATATGCAGGAGTACTACCTAACAACTTTAGTGACCACAGGGCAATAGGTTGTGTAAAGTACACACCCAAACATATCTCCACCTCAAGATTAATTTTTAAATGGAACTACAGTAAATTGAATAGTTCATGTTTCATTGCTGACCTCAACAGGTTAAGATGGCAGAATATTTACCTAGCATCTGCAGTCTCCGAAGCCTATAATACATTCCAGAGCCTTGTTCTAAAGGTGATTGACTATCATGCGCCAGTTGTAAAAAACTAAGATGAAGGAAAAAATCTTGTCCCTGGTTCAACGACACATTAAAAACTGCTTTGCACAATAGGGATGCTTTCTGGAAAAAGGCAAGAAAAACTAAGCTAGAAACTGACTGGGCTGCCTTTAGAACACAAGGAACTACTGTACTAAACTAATAAGATCTGAAAAGGCAAAATACTTCCAAAACAAACTGGAGTCCTCTAAGAATAGCAGTGTCAAATTCTGGCAGATTCTGAATGAAATAGAAGGTCACAGCCCTTCGTCCACTCTACCAACCAAAATAACCTCAGAGGACAGTACAGACACAAATAAACAAGAAATACTAGAGGCACTCAACAATCACTTTGCCACTTCTGGCCTTGCATTTGATACCTGTCCCGTAAGCAAACGATTCCAGCAGCAAAATAACAATGACTCACATTGCCCTCCAACCAATACCAACACCCATTTGGTTAAGTTTTAGCTCAGTCACACACAAACAGGTTGAAGACCTCCTAACCTCCCTAGACACTAAAAAAAGCATAGGAGCTGATCAACTTGATTCCTACTTTTTAAAAATAGGTTACTACCAACTGGCCCCACTCATCACCCATCTCTTAAATATGTCCCTTACCGGAGGGGCACATCTGCCACTATGGAAAACTGCCCACATTATCCCGCTACTCAACTCTGGTGACCCATGTGACCTAAACAACTACAGACTCATTTCACTGCTACCCGTTCTGTCAAAAACATCTAAAAAAAATGGTCGATATCCAAATGAGAGATTATTTGGAATCCCACAACCTGCTAAATCACTGCAGTCTAGCGTCAGACCTCAACACAGTACGGTCTCTGCACTAGCCAAGGTCAATAATGACTGGGAAGTTGCCCTTGACAATAAAAATCATGGAAGTGTACATTTTCTAGACCTTAGCAAGGCTTGTGATACTGGGGATCATGATTTATTACTGGCCATGTTGCAAAGACTTGGGTTAGATGATTCTGCCATAAAATGGTTTTCCTGTTACCTTATTGGTAGACAGCAACATATTAAGTTACAAGGTGATCTCTCGCCTCTTAATCACTGCTGAGAGGTGTCCCTCAAGGATCAATATTGGGCCCATTACTGTTCACCATCCACATAAACAACATAAACCGCAAAATTAATACTGCCAGCATCCACCTTTTTGCAGATGATACTGTGCTATATGTGGCACAGTCTACCATGGAGGCTGCATGTTTGGAACTACAACAGGGGTTTAGCCTTCTACAGCAAAATTTACTACACCTTAAACTGTAGAAAATCAATGCCAAAAAGACTAAAGTCATGCTTCTCCCCCCACTATCTAAAAAAATCATGTATAAGCACCCATAATGCTAATATTCATATTACAACAATCCTGGATGAAATGCTGGAACAAGTAGATACATTTAAATATTTAAGTGTCTGGCTCAATTCCAAACTATCCTTCACTTCCCAAATTGAAGAACTCACAAAAAAGTTAAAACAAAGGTTGGGACTATTTTTCCATATCAAACAAATGCTCACCTACGATGCAAAAGTAAGACTAGTCCAAACAACATTCCTACCACTTATTGACTATGCAGACTTCCATTATAGCCACTGCCCCAAAGCTGCCTTAGCTTAGCTGGATGTATTGTTTCATAGGGCTTTAAAATTTGTGACAAACTCGCCATTCAAAACACACCACTGCTCCCTCTACATCCAACTTGGCTAGACCTCACTTGCCACCAGAAGGTGGAGAAATGCTTCTATCTGGGCATTTAAAGCCATCACCAAAACACTTCCCCCATACAGTACGTTTCTAACCTCCTCAAGTTCACCTCATGTGCTTACTCCCTTAGAAAATATACATATATTTTGCTTGACACCCCTAGGACCAGATCCCACTTTGGCACCTTGTCACTTAGCCATGTTCTACCAACTTTATGGACTTACCTCCAAAGCACCCTAAACCTGACACAACTTGCTAGTTTATCCTCCTTCAAAGCACTCCTAAAACCTTTATTGAAGGAAAACTGCCAGTGCTACTCCTAATTGGCCCCCCAAAAATAGTACTTGTTCTTGCACTTATACCTGTACATGTCACTCAGACTCCTTTTGTTCCCCACCTATGTGTCGTCTTCAACTCTTGTACTACTTTTTTTTTTTTTTTTTTTAACTTGCTTTCCCCCCTTCCCCCACTCTTGAAGCCCCACTTCCTCGGGAGTCACCAACGGTGCCTACCTTGCTCCTCCTCCTCATGCTACCTGATCCAACGGGTGATCGCCCATGGAGCTATGGATATACCCCCCAGTCGGGTAAAAGGTGGGACCCAGCACCTAAGATCCTTCTTGTCTTGTCGGGCACCCAATGGCATGGGTATAGGCAGGCATACTCCAAGCACTCCATGGTGTGCAATTTTACTTAAGGGGGGTAGCAAATAGGCTCTGAACTGCTTCCTTTTTCCATAAAAACTAACAAAGAAAATACTGAACCTTTCTGTTAATTTTATTCATAGGAGTCGAAACTAGAAGGACTGATCACTAATACTGTCCTTGCATCCCAAGGACAATACAACTTTACAGACTCTGGGCTGGTATGTGGGTGTCTTAGGGAACAATGCATGGTATTTATATTTACCCATGCATGGCAACAACCATTGTCATGAGATACAGAAGTTGTATTTATTGTGCCAAATGAGGCAACCAACACGGCCCTGGAGTACATTTGTATTCTGTCTGGACACACCCCGGGGGGGGGGGGTTAGCAATGAGTCCACTTGGTGTGCGGATCTGAAATCCCTGGCTACACCCCTGGCCAATGGCAGGTCAGGCAGGTGGGAGTTGTGAGGTCACACCAACGCTCAGTCTCCCTGGCACTCTGAGAGTATTTTTTTCATTTTCTGTAAGCGTGACATGCACTCAGAAGTCAAGGTGCAAGCGCTGATGTCCATCGTGCCCCAACCCTTCTGAACTACTCAGGTGCTTGCTGTGCCTCCAGCCTCCGCCAGTGGGCAGCCAAGCACCAAGTCTCAAGCCCCCCCTCCCTCCTGAAAAAGTCAAGCAGTCCCTGGATGCTCAAGCCTCCACCCCCAACTGGTCCTCAATCTCCCGGGCTCATTCCCAAACACAGGTCGATGGTGTCATGAGCAGTAACGCTACCAATGCACCGGCAGGCCGCAATTCTTGTACTTCTTATCCCTCTCCCATTCCTTCACCAACCCTTGCACTCCCTTCCTTAATCCTCTACCTTTGCTTTTTTCTCCAGTCAGTCCAGCCCACTCCTTGTCCTACACTCTCTCTCCACACTCTATGCTCTCGCCTCTCCCCTGTTCTGTCCCTAGCACTGTAATTCAGTCTTACCTAAACTCTTCTTAGGCTATGACGAAGATACTTACTGTACAATTTGAACTGTCTAATTTTGTAATGTATAAGCTTTGTTGTTGTACAATTTGAACTATCACTGTAATGTATAAGCTCAGTTGTCATATCAGTAACTCTGTAACGTCAATCCTATATTACCTCATCTTAAGCTATGATGAAGATGCTTTTACTGTACAATTTGAACTGTTTATCTCTGTAATGTATAAGCTCCGTCATCATATGAGTAACCCTGTAACGTCCCTCCAGGATCACTTTGAAAATGAGGCTCTCAAAGGTGTATCTTGGTAAAATAAAAATTGAACTGAATGAGAGCGTGAGCTTGCTCCCTCAGCAGAATCTCATGGGGTTTGCCAGATATCATCTAACCATTGTATAACGAAGGAAGAAGCTGTGGTATGACCATAGGTCCAGAACCCAGCAGTACAAAGTTGAGCAGCAGGTGATCGTACTCATCCCCATTTGATAGAACCAACTGCATGTGGCTCGGTAGGAGCCTTACTCAGTGGTCAGGAGAGTGAATGATGTTAATTTCATGGTGAAGCTCCCAGACAAGGCAATAAAACAAACAGGCAGCTAAAAACAAGGACAGAGACAAATGCAGGGTGCTCTCATACAGCAAACAGCAGCATGGCTACATATCACCATAAGGCTTCCAAAAAAGAAGAATATTGCAGTCAGGCTATCAGCAAAATAATTTTTATTTGCACCTCAACGCCAGCACACAGTTGCAACGTGCCCCTCCCCGAGCAGCCTAATTCTCGCTCTTTCTCAATGCTGAGGTAGCTCTGGCACCACGTATCATTTAAACAGTGCAATTTAAAGTGATAGTGCAACATACAAAAATCAATTCAATTTCATATGTCACACCAAACTACTTAACAACAAGGCTTCCTAAGCAACACCAAAATGGTGTGCAATAGAAAAGCATGCTAAGAATATCATAGAAACATAGACTTTGACGGCAGATAAGGACCGCTTGGCCCATCTAGTCTGTCCATTTCCCTACCTACAGGATAGGCCGCAGATCCTAGTTAACCAACAGCCTATTTCTTCCTACCCCCCACAAGAATTGCCTTATGTCTGTCCCATGCATTCTTGAATTCTCCCACAGTTTTAGACCCCACAACCTCCTCAGGAAGGCTGTTCCATGCATCCACTACCCTCTCTGTGAAATAATATTTCCTCACATTGCCCCTGAACCGCCCCCCCCATCTTTAAATTGTGTTTTTTTCTTGGGACAATGCTAACTGTACAGAAAGTATTTATATAGGTTTTCTTGAAGTGTTATGTTTGCTAAACACAGTAAGGCAAGTGCTATGTATTTTCACAATGTTTTAGCACTTTTATGAGCAAGACGCTAATCAATTTTTGGAGTTAAATAAAACCCTGTGTCCCCTTGTTCTTGCACGTCTCTTTTTCTAAAAGATGCCACCCTCTTGGACTTTGATTCCACTTGAGGTACTTAAAAGTTTCTATCATGTCCCCCTCTCCCTTCTTTCCTCAAGGGTATACATATTAAGCTCCTTTAGTCTCTCCTCATACGGCTTCTCTTGTAGACCCTGCACCATTTTAGTTGCCCTCTTCTGGACTGCCTCTGTCCTGTCTATGTCCTTGCGGAGATGGGGTCTCCAGAACTGGACGCAGTACTCCAGATGGGGTCTCACCAACTGTCTGTACAAAGGGATAACAACTTCCTGTTTTCTGCTGCTGGCGCCTCTCCTATGCATCCCAGTATACCCCAGCCCTCCCTACTGCCTTCTCCATTGCTTGCTAACCTTAAGGTCATCTGATATGATTACCCCAGGTCCCTTTCCTTTTTGTTGTTGTTACTACCCCCATTGTGTATTCTTCCCTGGGTTTGTGTTTCCCAGGCGCATTATTTTGTACTCTTAGCACTGAATCCTAGCTGCCATACTTCTGACCATTCCTCCAACCTTGCCAAGTCCCTTCTCATCCTTTCCACACCTCCTTGTGCATCAACCCTGTTGTAGATCTTTGTGTCATCTGCAAAGAGGCATACTTTTCCTTCCAGTCCCTTTGCAATGTCACTTATGAAGACATTAAAAAGGACTGGACCCAATACTGAACCCTGCGGTACCCCACTAGTAACCCCTCTTTCTTCAGAGTGGACTCCATTTACAATTACCTTCTGTGTCCTGTTGTCCAGCCAATGTTTTACCCAGGCTACCACCCTGGGACCCACTCCCAGGCTGGTTAATCTGACGATTAATCTTTTGTGTGGGACTGTGTCAGATGCCTTGCTAAAGTCTAGGTAGGCCATGACCACAGCCCTTCCCTGGTCTACTACTTTGGTCACCCAATCAAAGAAATCTATTAGATTCGTCTGACATGACCTTCCCGCTGTGAACCCATGCTGCCTTTGGTCCTGTGCCCCACTGGCCTCTAGGTACTCAACTATTCTTTCCTTCAGAAGTGACTCCGTCACTTTCCCTACCACAGAGGTCAGACTGACAGGTCTGTAGTTTCCTGCCTCTGTCTGGGTTCCACTTTTGTGAAGGGGAATCACATCCGCCTTCCTCCAGTCCTCGGGTACCACACCATCCTCCCATGATTTATTAAAAAGAGTAGCCAGTAGTTTCACTAGTTCTCCCCTTAATTCTTTTAGAATTCTGGGGTGAATTCCATCAGGCCCCATTGCTTTGTCCACCTTCAGTTTTAGGAGTTCTTGCAGAACCCTTTCTTCTGTGAAAGGACTGGGATCGACCCCCCTATCAAGAGTGCTTCTGTTAATTGGATTAGGCACTTCCCCCTCCTCTTTTGTGAATACTGAGCAGAAATATTCATTCAGTATCCCTGCTTTTTCACTGTCCCCCTCTGCCCACCCACCGTTCATTCTATTCAGCCTCACTATCCCTCCCTTTGTCTTTCTACGCTCGCTGATGTACCTGTAAAAGGTTTTATCCCCCTTCTTAACCAAGTTGGCTATCTTTTCCACAGTTTGGGCCTTTGCTATTCTGACTTCCTTCCCTGCTTCCTTCTGCCTTAACTGGTACAGCTCTCTGTCCTGCTCTTTCTGTGTTTCCTTATACTTCCGGAATACTATCTTTTTCTTCCTGACTTTCATAGCCACCTCTTTTGAGAACCATAGTGGCTTTTTCTTTCATTTGATTTGTTTATTTGCTTCACACAAAGGCTTGTTGCCTCTGTGATGGCAGTTTGATGATTCCCATTGTTGCTCCACACCTCCTTCTAGCCTGTTTGCTAGTACTTTTCTGAGCACTCTCCATCTTGCCAAAGTCAGCCCTCCTAAAGTCCAGTACCCTCACTTTTGTATGGCTTGACTCTGTAGCTGAGTTTAACGTGAACCACACTGTTTGATGGTCACTTGTTCCCAGATGGCAACCCACTTCTAGATCTGAGATCCTCTTACTGCCCCGTTTGAGATACGAGGTCTAAGATTGCTCCATCAAGAGTGGGTTCGAAATAGCTGTCTGAGGCCTGCCACCTGTAGAGCATCAAGAATGGCCCTGCTCTTGGATGTGGCTGCAGCGAATGTGCTCCAGTTAACATCTGGCATATTCAGGTCTCCCATCAACAGTATCTCCCCTTTCTCTGCCATTCTAAGAATGCCTTCTATCATATCTTTGTCCATTCCTTCCCCCTGACATGGGGGTCTGTACACAACCCCTGTGCGGATTGTGGTGCCATTTCCAGTCTCTAAGGTGACTCACAGTGCCTCCTCTCCTCCCTGTTTACTCTTTTGCTCAGTTACTTTTATCCCTTCCTTTACATAGAGAGCTACTCCACCCCCCTCTTCTCCCCTGCCTGTCTCTCCTGTAGGTTATGTACCCTGGTATGTTAACATCCCAGTCATGGTTCTCTCTGTACCATGTTTCTGCAGGGATTCATTTAACTCTAAAAACTGATTAGCGTTTTGCTCATAAAAGTGCTAAATCTTTGTGAAAATGCATAGCTCTTGCCTCGCTGTGTTTAACAAACACAGCACTTCTAGAAAATCTATATAAATACTTTCTGCACAGTTAGTATAGTCCCAAGAAAAAAAACTGCTAATCAATTATTTAAAACTCTGTTTCTGTGACTGCGACAATATCCAGGCATCCTTCTTCCATCAAGGCCACCAGCTCAGGGAGCTTATTGCCCAGACTACGGGCATTGGTACTCATTACCCTTCATTTCCTGATGGCCTTACTCCTTTTTGCCCCATCCCTGTCCTCCTTGCCTTTGTCACTTTCTCCATTTACTCCCTATCGACACCTCTATGTTGGTGTTTACCAGACTTACTACCATGATATTTTTAGGGGGGGGCTAGGATTTCCCTGCTCCTTTCCACTGCCTCCTCACTTGGCTAGTTTAAATGCTGGCCAATGAAGCATTTAGGTTTAAAGGCTTCCTTGGCAAGCTTTTAAACTAGCCAAGGGGGGAGGCGCTGATAGGAAACAGGAAAGTTCAAGCCTCCCCCCACAAAACATGGCAGTTAGTAGGGTAAACACTGAGGTACAGAACTTGGCAGAGGGCAGGACAGGGGCAAATGGAAAAATGGACAAGGGCAATAAGAGCAGGGATGGGGTAAAAAAGGATAAAGCCAACATTAAATGGAGGCCAATGAATACCAATGCTTGTAGTCTGGAAAACAAGCTTCCAGAGCTAATAGCCCTGATGGAAGAGGAACACTTGGATATTGTGGCAGTCACAGAAACATGGTACATGGAAAACCATGACTGGGATGTCAACATACCAGGGTACACAATCTGCAGAAGGGACAGGGAGGGTAAAAGATGAGGTGGAGTAGCTCTCTACATAAGGGAAGGGATCAAAGCTACAGAACTAAAAAGTAAAGGGGGAGGGCAAGAGGAACTTTGGGTCACCTTGGAGACAGGGAATGGCATCACAATCCGCACAGAGGTTGTATACAGACCCCCCCCGTCTCAAGGGGAGGAAATGGACAAGAAAATGATAGAGGGCATTCTCAAAATGGCTGAAAAAGGGGAGATACTGTTGATAGGGGACCTGAATATGCCAGATGTTAACTGGGCGACATGGACTGCAGCCACATCCAAGAGCAGGGTCATTCTCGATGCCCTACAGGGAGCATGCCTTAGACAGCTAGTGGTGGAGCCCAGTCGGAAGAGAGCAATATTAGACCTGGTACTCTCAAATGGAGAGAGGATCACAAACTTAGAAGTCAGTAGACATCTGGGAACAAGCGACCACTGCACAGTGTGCTTCACAATAAACACAACCATGGAGACAAGCCATACAAAGACAAGGATGTTGGACTTTAGAAGGGCTGACTTTGGCATAATGGGTGAATACCTGAGGAATGCATTAACAAATGGCCAGAAAGGAGGGGTGGAAGAACAATGGAGAAAAATCAAAACTGCCATCATGGAGGCAACAAGCCTTTGTGTGAAACAAATAAAGAAAACAAAGCGGAATAAAAAAACACTACGGCTCTCAAAAGAGGTTTCAGGGAAGGTTAAGGAGAAAAAGGCAGCATTCAAAAAGCATAAGGAATCACAGACGGAGCATGACAGGGAACTGTATCAATTAAAGCAGAAAGAAGTGGGGAAGGCAGTCAGAAAAGCAAAGGCCCAAACCGAGGAAAAGATAGCCAACTCAGTTAAGAACGGGGATAAAACCTTTTATAGGTACATTAGGGAGCATAGAAAGGTTAAGGGAGGGATAGTGAAGATTAATAAAGGAGAAGGGAGATGGGCAGAGGGAGACAGTGGAAAGGCAGAGATACTGAATGAATACTTTTGCTCAGTATTCACAAAAGAAGAATGGGAGGAGTTACCTAAACCAAATAGTAGAAGCACTCTGGATAGTGGGGATGACACCAGTACATTTACAGAAGAAAGAGTACTGAAAGAACTCCTAAAACTCAAGGTGGACAAAGCAATGAGGCCTGATGGGATTCACCCTAGAATCCTAAAAGAGCTAAGGGAGGACCTAGTGATACCACTAACCACACTTTTTAACAAATCATGGGAAGATGGGGTGGTACCTGAGGACTGGAGGAGGGCAGATGTGATTCCCCTTCACAAAAGTGGGAGCAAGGCAGAAGCAGGAAACTACAGACCTGTTAGTCTGACCTCGGTGGTGGGGAAAATGATGGAATCACTTCTGAAAGAAAGAATTGTTGAGTACCTAGAGGCCAGCGGGGCACAGGACCCAAAGCAGCATGGATTCACAGCAGGAAGGTCATGTCAGATGAATCTAATCAATTTCTTTGACTGGGTGACCAAAGTAATAGACCAGGGAGGGGCTGTGGATATGGTCTACCTAGACTTTAGCAAGGCGTTTGACACAGTCCCACACAAAGATTAATAATCAAGTTAGCCAGCCTGGAAGTGGGTCCCAGGGTGGTAGCCTGTAGCAAACTGGCTGCACAACAGGACACAGAAGGTAATAGTGAATGGAACACATTCTGAAGAAAGGGTTACCAGTGGAGTACCTCAGGGCTCAGTACTGGGTCCAGTCCTTTAACATCTTTATAGGTGACATTGCGGAGGGTCTGGAAGGAAAGGTATGCCTCTTTGTGGATGACACAAAGATCTGTAACAGAGTTGATACACAAGGGGGGTAGAAAGGATGAGAAGGGACTTGGCAAGGTTGGAGGAATGGTCAGACATATGGCAACTTAGATTCAATGCAAAGAAGTGCAAAGTAATGCACCTGGGAAATAAAAATCCAGGAGAAGAGTACACAATAGCAGGGGAGATACTAACGACAACAATAATGGAAAGGGATCTGGCTGTAGTCATATCAGATGACCTAAAGGTGGGTAAGCAATGTGAGAAGTCAGTAAGGAGAGCCAAAGGGACACTAGGATGCATAGGGAGCGGCATCACAAGTAGAAAAAGGGCCGGCCCGCCGGCGCAGCGGTAGGATTTCCGCTTTCGACACCAGCGACCCAGGTTCGGGAACGAGCCCGGGAAGCTGGAGGCCGGCCGGGAGAGGGCTTGAGCGTCCCAGGGACTGCTCGTCCTCCCCGGGGGGGAGGGGAGATCCAGAGCCCGGCGCTTGACTGTCCCCAGGTGGAGACCTGAGGCGCAGCAAGGCCGATGGCAGGAAGAAGAGGGGGGGCGACGTGCCAGACGTCGGCGCTCAGCGCCTTGACGTCAGTGGACACGGCACGTCGCGAGTAAAAATAGAACACCGGAAAAGCACCTTGCGGTCCCCCGGTAGACGGAGCACTAGGCCCCGACCCTCAAAGCCCCAGCCTGCCCAGAGACAGCATCCCGACGAAACTTCAGTAAATCTAGGGGTGTAGGGCCCCCACCTCGTACCCCGCCTGGGGGGTAAACCAAGGCTCCGTGGGGGATGGACTGCTCTGGTCTCCAGGTAGGTGAGCGAGGGCTGAAAAGGCCGTAGGGTGTCTCCCGAAGAGAGGGGGACTGCAGGGGAGAGGAGTGGAAAAAAAAAAAAAAAACAAGTAGAAAAAGGGAAGTGGTTATCCCTCTGTACAGACAGTTGGTGAGACCCCATCTGGAGTACTGTGTGCAGTTTTGGAGACCTCATCTACGCAAGGACATAGACAGGATGGAAGCAGTCCAGAGGAGGGCAACTAAAATGGTACAGGGTCTACATCAGAAACCATATGAAGAGAGACTGGGAGAGCTTAATATGTATACCCTTGATGAAAGGAGGGACGGGGGGGGGGCATGATAGAAACTTTTAAGTACCTTAAGGGAATCAACAAAGTCCAGGAGGGTAGCATCTTTCAGAAAAAGAGATGTGTAAGAACAAGGGGCACAATTTAAAGTTAGAGGGAGGATGGCTCAGGGGTAATGTGAGGAAATTATTTTTCAGAGAGAGAGTGCTAGACGCATGGCACCGCCTTCCTGGGGAGGTTGTTGGGGCTAAAACAGTGGGGGAATTCAAACATGCATGGGACAGACATAAGGCAATTATAGTGGGGGGTTGCAGAAAGTAGGCTGTTGGTTAACTAGAATCTGCAGCTTATCCAATAGGTAGGGAAATGGGCAGACTGGGTGGGCCAAGTAGTCCTTATCTGCCGTCAAAGTCTATGTTTCTATGTTTCTATGGTTCCTGGTTCCCCTCCTGGACAGATGCAGCCCATCATGCCAGTATAGGCTTGCATCACTCCAGGTGGACTCCCAGTCCCCAATGAAGCCAAATCCCTGAGCTCCACACCAGTTTTTCAACCACTGATTGAATCCCATGGTGCGGAACACCCTAGCCTCTTCTACGCCATAGATGGGCAGCACCTCTGAGAAGGTTACCGTGTGTGCTACTTGTCTAAGGCCCCTCCCCAATTCCCCAAACTCTTCCTGCACTGCTCTAATCCCTTTCTTAGCCAGGTCATATGTCCCTAGGTGGACAATGACATCCAGCTCCCCCTCTGTGCAGCTGTTCTGGCAATCCTGAGGATTCGCTCCCTGTCCCTCCAAGCCATGGCACCAGGCAGGCACCTTACCTCCGTCTCCCCTTCCTCCCCCAGTTCTACCTTCCTAACAATGGAGTCCCCCACCAGGAGTTGTTTCCTTCCCTTGCGGGGTCCCCTGCCACCCTCCTGTGGGTCTCCTTTGTGGAGGTTCCCAGCATCCCTCTTGGTCTCCACTGTGGGTGCCTCCACAGAGGAACCATACTTTGCCAGAATGGCATAGGAATTGTGGAGAGGTACAACTGGAGGGATGCGCCTCTGTTCCACCACCCTCACCCTCCCTGAGCCCACTGTGGTTCAGCCGCTCCTCTTTCTTGGCAACCTCTGAGGCAACGGCAGTGGCACTGGTGGTCCCTGGATGGAGGAGGTCCCACAAATCCTGGCTAGCTCAGCCTGGAGATGAGCAACCTCCTCCCTCAGCCCAGAGAGATGTCTGCAGATGAGACAACACCGCATCCTCCAGAACGTCTCCCGGAAGACTGCTGCTGCACAGCCACTGCACTGCACCACTCCCATCATGTCTTATTTCTGGACCCTTAACTGCTTGCAATCCTTACTCTTTCCTGTTTTTTTTCTCTCTCTCTCCTTACTTTCTGCCTGTGTGCCCTTTAAGCTCCTGATTGTCCTGTTCTGAGACAAAAATTTCCTATATTTCTCAGTAGACCCTTTACTTGCTCAGAGGCAGACCTCCAGCAGCTACAGGAGGCCGGAGAGCTACTCTTGCGCTTCTAGGATGGTGGGTCTTTGGTGGCTCTGTGATCACTCACTTCCTGCTCCCAAACAGGAAGTTCCTGTTGTCAGTTAAATCCTGTGCCTATACAAGTA
This sequence comes from Neoceratodus forsteri, assembly GCA_016271365.2. Taxonomy (NCBI): domain Eukaryota; kingdom Metazoa; phylum Chordata; order Ceratodontiformes; family Ceratodontidae; genus Neoceratodus; species Neoceratodus forsteri. The sequence continues at coordinate 445,403,077 of CM057457.1, read as the reverse complement.
GAACTAGCTTTGGGTGGGAGTGTGGAGGGCAATATAGTCCCAGCAGAGAAGTCCGGTCACACAGTAGTCCTTTCTCCTGGTGTCTTCTACCAAGCTATTACTTATAAACTTATAAACATCATAACTAGACACATATGAAGTCTTTTATAAATATGGGGATAACTGGAAAAAATCATTTAGACCTGGTTCCATAAACAGCAAGTCTTCCATGCAAACATGATAAAGCCTTACCATGAATGGGATAAGATGGTCCTGGCTATGTGCAGCTGCAGGGGGGAGGAGGCAGAAGCAGACTCACTGCTGGATTGCCTGGGTATGGTTAAGAGAGAACTGGCAGTGGATGCCATCACTGTCTTGGGGCAGTTAGTACCTGCCCAAGCTGCCAAAATAGGTGGGGTACTGCATATATTTGGTGAAATGTTCATGGGAAAGCCAGGGTATGCCATGCTGGCAGTGCACCTCACGCATACAGGGTCCCAAGCTCCGCTGAGACAGACAGTCTATGGAGTCCCAGGAGTAAGGCAGGCCACAGAGGGGGAAACCAAGGAGATGCTGGCTCTCTGGGTGATCAGGAGTCCAGTAGCCCCTAAGCCTCCCTAGTGGTCATGACTCCCAAAAAGGATGGGACCATGAGGTTCTGTGCCAACTACCAACTGAACACCTGCACAGAGTCAGATGCATATCCCATGACCAGGACAGATGAGGTCCTAGAGAGCTTAGTGGGAGCCCTTTGCCTGTCCACCATTGACCTGATAAAGGGCTATTGGCAGGTACCCCTGGTTCCTAAAGCTTGAGAGGGGTCGACCTTTTTCACTGTGTTTGGATTATTCAAGTTCAAGGTAATGCCATTTAGGATGAAGAATGCACCAGCAACCTTTTAATGACTCATGGACTGCATTCTGAATGGGGCAGGGGACTTTGCTATGGCATACATGGATCATAGCATCATCTAAAGTGAGAGTTGGGAAGATCACAACATGCATGTGACCGAGGTTCTCTACTGACTGCAGGCTGCTGGACCGACAATCAAGGTGGATAAGCGCTAGACAGGAATGGCAGAAGTGATATAGCTTGGGCACAGGGTGGGGAGTTGGTACATCTGGCTCGAGCCAGTGAAAACAGAGACCATCCAGGCATGGGGCATGCCTAGGACCAAGAAAAAAGTACTGATCTTCCTTGGTATGACAGGGCACTATCTTAAGTCTGTGCCAAAGTTCAGCAGCATCATCAAACCCGTTTGATCTCAGCTGGAAGAAAATTGACGGCAAACTTTCAGTGGATATGAACCTGCAATACTGTGATCTACCAGTTGAAGAAGGCATTATTTCATGCACCGTGCTTGCCAACCCAGACTATTCTCTAAGGTTTATTGTGCACGTAGCTGCATCTGATTACAGACTAGGCATGGTTCGTAGGTGATACACCGAAGCTGCTGCTGAATGAGGAAGCCTGTGCCACAGTAGAGAAGGAGTTTCTAGGTATTTTCCTGGCTTTGCTAAAGCTGTAAACATATTTGCATAGCAGAGAATATATCCTAGTCACTGACTGCAACTACCTTACATGGCTGCATAGGTTGCTGTGTGGAGCCTGTTGCTGCAGTCCAATGATATGGACATTAGGAACTGCAGTTGGTAACAGCATGGCAGGGCTGTTCAGCAAATAGTTAGTGGCCTTTTGCTTTTTGGGTAGGAGAGGCACTATGAAAAACTAATGTGGGGCTTATAAAAAGAGTGGACTAAGAGTCACGTGATTCAGCCTACTGCCTAGCAGCTCTTTCCGTGAGCTCCAACCATTCTCCCTTCAAACACTGTTTTTATTGGGTACTCCTACCAGAATCTCAATGCTTTCTGACATTAAACGAAGGGTGAACAACATCAGAAGAAAGTGTTTATAGAAACTAGCAGGATGGAAGCCGAAATGAAGGCGGCTCCCCCCAAATATACCCCACCGCCCATGCTTGAGAAAGACAGCAAGAGATCCAAGGCCCAACCTGCCTCCAGTGGGCGTTCTATAACTTCTACTCCGGATCTGACTCCCTTGATGGTGGAGTGCTTTTTAACAGAGTTTTTGCCATTTCGAGAAGAACTACAATTATTCAACATGACCGTGACATTATTTCATCATGGGTAAATACATGGGGAATGAAACTGAATACATCTAAATCAGGGACCTGGGGGTGGTGGTGGATGTCAAGATGAACAACTCTGAGACTTGTAGGAGGGCAGCAGCCAAGGCCAACAGGATGCTGGGGGGATCACCTCCAGAAGGAGGGAAGTGATACTCCCTCTGTATAACTGCTTGGTGAGGCCGCACCTTGAGTACTGCGTGCAGTTTTGGAGGCCACACTTAAAGAGGGACATTAACCTCCTGGAGAGGGTCCAGAGGAGGGCAACCAAAATGATTTGGGGCTTGGGGACAATACCTATGAGGAGAGGCTCAAGAGCTAAATATGTACACATTGGAAGAGAGAGAAGGACCGGGGACATGATAGAGGTCTTCAGGTACATGAAGAGGGTAAATAGGGAGGAACAGTCAGGGTGCTTCAAGGAAGGAGGAGGGGCCACTAGAGGGCATGGGTGGAAGCTGGAGGGGAAGATTCAGGAGAAAGGAGGAGGTGCTACTTCACTGAGAGGGTGGTGGAGCCATGGAATGCTGCCTAGGGACTGGTGGAGGCAGAGACAGTGGAGGGGTTCAAGAGGGGGGGACAGGTGCAGGGAAGAGTTCTGGAAGCAAAATCCAATGCAGCAAGAATATCTGGAACTGAAAAGGGAGAAGCCAGAGAAGGCGAGGGTGGCAGCAAGGTCAGCACCCAGGGTGGGAGCTGACCAAACGAGCAGACACGAAAGACCGTTAGACCTATTCTGCTGGCATTTTAGTATGTTAGTAAATGTAAGGTAATGCATTTAAGACCCAGAAATTTAAACTATACATACAGACTGGCAGGCTCTATACTTACTGCAATAGCACTTCTAATGAGAAGGACCCGGGTATTACGGAAGCACCAAGTTAGGTTGACAGTAAAACTGCCATCCTCCTGCACAGGAATGGCACAATACCGACGCAGGTATTGTGCCACCCAATCCTCCAGTGTTTTCTGTGGGGGGCTGTGACCTCTACACCCCCATGCAGGGGGATCTGCTTCCGCACCCCCCAGACTTTGGGATTCTCAACTCCAGGTCGGAGATGGTCCGGGAAGGGGGCAGAACACGGGGAAAGCAAAACATGGAAACAGACCATTACAGCGACTATCGCTGTAGTGGTCTTTTTTCAGTAGCTCATTACCCGGGTGTCGGACAAAAGGGGGCCACCCCGTATTACAATTTCACATGATATGACCCACAATAAACACATACAGGGAGTCATCAATAAATCTGATAGGGTTGTCTGGTTTATTTTGAGAAATATCAGATCAAGGGATCCTGAGGTGTTGATGCCTCTATTCAGGTCATACGCTAGGCTGCACCTAGAATATGCCTCCCAGCTATGGTGCCACTACAAAAAATTAGATGGGAACTCACTTGAAAAAGTTCAAAGAACGTTTACAAAACATATTTCAGGGCTCAAAACTGAAACATATAAAAACAGACAAAATTTTAAATCTGATGTCACTCTCCATCCGCCGTCTTAGAGGAGAACTCATGTTTCTTTTTGACATTGTTCAGGACCCTTACCGTATGTCTGATTTAGGGCTTGACTTTAAAAATGATTCCCATGATATTAGAGATAATCCATTACAATTAATAAGCAAGCCATTTAATCTCACCAGTCGTAAATACGTTTTACCCTTAGAACCATGGGTCCCTGGAGCAAATTACCCCTGGAAGTATTTATTAGTGAAACTAAGAGTATCTTCAACTATCGACTTGATAAATTAATCAATGTAGGTTACAATCTTTCTTATTACTCACTGGCTTAGTATAAGAATGTCATGGGCTCCGGCTTTCTTCCTCTTTAACGCACCTTAGTATGAACTACGTTCACTTACCTAAGAGTTTAAATCGATGGCCGTGGCACTGAAAGACTTATCTAAGAGAGCAGGGGACAATAAAGCCAGAATTTTAATCGCTGGATAAGAAGGTAGGTCATCTGAACCCTGAGCTGGTGTTGACACAGCGAAGGCTGGCCTGTTTAGAAGCAAAGGTGGAAGATCTCAAGGGTTAGAGCCGCAGAAATAAAGTGGTCATAATTGGTCTCCCATAGAAGGAGGAACCCCATGACCCCATTTTCTTTGTTCAAAAACTGGTGCAAAAGCTGGCTGGACACTCACCCTATGTACTGACATACTCAATTGAAAGAGCACACCGGGCACTGCACCCTATGCCATCTATGGGTGTAGCACCACGTCCCTTCATCTTTCATTTCTTGAACTTTCTCGAGAAGCAACATTTCCTTAACAAAATAAAGGAGTTGCAAGAGGTGAACTGGGATAACAGCAAATTGTGAGTAGCCCAGGACTTACTGAGTTTGGTTAGACAAAGAAGAACAGTATTCCATCCTATCGTGACCAAACTGCTAGCGGTTGGGATCTAATTCAGGATGGGGTATCCCACCTGTATACAAGTGCTAATACACTTGGACACCTGGCACTGTTTCGAGGACCCAGAAAAAGCTAAAGGGGATTTAAAACAAGCCCTGCCTGAAATTTTTAAGGACCGATGATTTTGGATTCAGGAACTCAGTGGCTACATGGCTGGGTTAACTGTTTATATCTTTTAAGCTATGTCTCGAATAAGGCATTAACAAGGATAGTTGGTGGGCATGCCTTCTAATTTTGGGACAAGGTACCTGGGCGTAATGTTTTCCCTACCCCTCCTGTACCTAAGACTTTTGCTTCTATGCTGTTCAATGCAATTGTTGTGGCAGATGGAGCGCATTACAGACGTGAGGTGGAATTCTGGATCACAGTCTCCCTTGGAAATTTCCCTAAGTTTTTCATGATGGCTCTTTAGAAGTGGAGGAGGTAATTCATGGGGTCTGTACCAGTAAGATAATGTTTTAAAGTTTGGTTTAGGTTTAATGTGTGTAAAATGTATCATGTTACTATGATTTACTTGTGTAATACACCCTTGGTTGTTTTCTGGCTTACACTCATGTTACTTGTAACCTGAACTTTGTAGTATTATACATTTTGCTGATCTTTGGAGTACTCAATTTTCATGCCTTTCAATAAAGCATATTAAATTAAAAAAAAAAAAGTCTGGTTTTAGACTACTCCCATTGGTGGTAGCCCCAGGAATGAGGCGTGATTCTGGTAAAGCCTGGTCTTCTCTGATGGGATACTCATGTGTTACTCGAACTGCACAGTGCTGGATTCTAGCAAGTTGACAGGCTCCCTGTTTGAGACACAGAATTGTATACTATATGCAAGGGATTTGTTTGAATACTGGGGCAGGGGTGCCGGGTGATCAGCCTTTGGGACACTATTTCATTTCTAGTGGCAACTCGACAAGATATCAAGGCTCCAGTGGTGTTGGATCACAGAGCTAGCCTTGCCTGTCCAGAAGACTGGACTTGGTGTGGACTCTCTCATTATAAGGACATGTGTTTCATGCTAATTTCAAACAGTAATGTGTCCCCCCTATATTCCCCCCCCCCGGAGCAGGGGTGAGAGACATGCATGCCATCTGCGAGAATATCCAGGAGCAGGGGGGACAGTTATGGTATGTACAGTTACATTTTTAGTGATGTTCTAATAATGGGAAGGACCATCCTGCTGGTATTATCTAACTATGTTGTTATAAACGTTTATCTTATATTCAATAAGCCAACAGAAGGTCATAGTTCTGCATTTATATACTTACAGAAAGTATCATCAGTAGGATTTTGTTATTCTTATGTAAGAAATGGGGGGTGGAGATGGCCCCTTGCTAACTCTAATGGGAATGTTACTGCAGCTAACTGTACTGTTTGGGGCAGGGGGAACTTGGTTTTCTTCTCGCAGTGTATTTTGGGGGGTTGGCTGGAGGAGATTGGGCAACAGAGCAGAAAGATTGATTCATCATGGCCCAAAGGTTCTATAAGTTGGTGGGGAGATACTGGGTTACTCGCCCATGTGGTTACTTGCTAAGAAGGGTTAGGTATCTTGGTGTCCGTTCCTACTACCGTCTTTCTTTTCTGATCAGCCTAGGGCATTTGGGTGATCTGGGGATATTGGCTAAGTTTTTGGTGGGGGGAAGTAGGTAAGGGGTATCTTTGGGGAGGGGGCATCAGAATGGATACCCATTTTATGGGTAGACAGTCTAGTGCTTACAGTGCAGGACGATACTCCACTTCAGTTCTTAAGAGTATAGGGATGGCTAGTTATGTTAATGTTATTACCTGGAATGTTTGAAGGGCCTGTAATAAATCCAAAAGGTATCAAATCATTAAACACCTGCAGTATTTTAAAGGGGACATCAACTTCTTGCAGGAGACACACCTGCTGGAGGAGGAAGCCTCGTTTTTCTGTAGGCTAGTTATCTAACAGGTCTATATGGCTGGGGTTCCACACAGAGCAGGAGAGTGGCCATAATGCTTTCACAGAAGGTCTCTTAACTGCCTGCAGTGTATTAGGGACCTGCGAGGCAGATATCTACTTCTCAGGGGTCTTCTAGATAGGGTAGAGATATTACTCGGATGTGTGTATGGACCTAAAGTGGACACCCCCTCCTTTTTTACACAGCTGGTATCTATATTATCTCCCTTTATTTCCATTCTCATTTTGCTGGGGGGACACTGGAATCTCCCATTTGCTCCAGACCCGGACAGATCGGATGGGAAACAGAGTGGTCTATCACTGGCTCAGCGATCTCATCTGAGAGTTAATGGATTACCTAGGTCTCTGTGACACCTGGCAGACGTTACACCCTGACTTGAGGGAATATACATTTTGTTTCCCCGGTTCATGGAACCTCATCCTGACTGGATTATTTTCTTGTTAGCCAATCGCTATTGGTGGGTTTGCTGAGCTGTGGTATGACCACCGGGGTGATATCCAACCACTCTTCGGCCTGGTGCAAGATCTCAAGATCTCATTTGCCCCCTCTCAAAAAAAAGAGACTATCTGGGAGATTAATAATTAGTTATTAAAGGAGGAATGGGTGGTTAAACGTGTCTTAGATAGTACTGACATATTTACCTCAACTAATTTGAGGACAACGGGTAGCCCTGATGTGGAATGGGGTGCGCTGAAATGCTACTTGTGCACAGAATACATACATCTTGCTTCCACAAAGAAGCATAAGTGGGAAAGGTTAGCCTCAGAGCTTCTCTTCCGTATCAGGGATTTGGAATCTCATCTCTTCCTCAACACCACTGAGGAGATAAAACAAGAACTCATGAGGCTCCGGGAACAATACAGCAAGTTTCTTTGTGAAAGAGCAAAAATTCGTTCTTTTGAGAATTCAGGTGAATTATATTGACCAAGGAGAAAAGGCTGGGGGGCTACTCGCCTTAAGGATTAAAAAAATAGAGGCCTCAAGACTCATTAATGTCATCCGCTCCTCTGGGGATGGGTCCCTTAAGACCACCCGTAAGGAGATTGCGAGGGAGTCTGAACAATATTATAGTACCCGCTACAGTCTGATGTCTAATCTCTCCTCTCAGCAGTTGGTAGATGACTGTCTCTTCACCATACCTCTTCCTACCTTGTCTGATGACCAGAAGGAGTTACTGGTAGCCCCAATTACAGAGGAAGATATTTTGGGAGCCATTCAAGGGCTACCATTGGATAAGGTTCCAGGGCCAGATGGATTTTCACCAATTTTTACAAGGTTTTTGCTGAGAAACTGATGCCCTGACTACATAATTTGTTTCAAAACATCCTCTCCTTGGGCTGTAAAGATAGACTATTTGATGCCCTCACAGTAGTGCTTCACAAACCAGACTAAGAGGCTAATAAGGTCACCAACTATCGGCCAATATTACTCCTGAACTATGATATTAAGCTTTTACCCAAACTGCTAGCAAGCAGACTCGCTAAGGTGTTACCATCGCTAATAAGTCCAGACCAGGTTGGACTTGTAGCAGCGCATTCATCCTTGGACCACCTTCGAATGTTGGCACATATCCTTTCTGTGTCCAGGGATGCAAACTTCCTTGCGGTGCTGATATATCTGGATGCGGAAAAGGCTTTTGACCACATGGACTGGCAATTCCTGTTCCAGACGATGCATAGGTTCAGATTTCCTGCAGTATTTATGCAGTGGATCCGTTCACTATATTCCCACCCTAGTGCCTGGATATATTGTAACAGAGTTTTTTCAGCTTCATTTCCTTTGTATTCAGGCACTAGGCAAGGGTACCCTTTATCGCCCTTGTTGTTCAACCTCTATCAGGAACCCCTCCTGACTAAACTTATAAGACATCCCGCAATTCAAGGAATTCGGATAGGATCCCATGAGGTGGTACTCTCAGCTTATGCAGATGATATATTGCTGCATCTTTCTTACCTTGGACTTCCATGCCGGTTGTCCTAGAGAGAATCAGAGAATACAGCCTGTTCTCTAATTCTAAAATTAATCAGGACAAGACCTCAGTCTTTCCTTTGAACTCAAGGACACTTAAAAGTGACATAGTTGAGTTAAGTTTGTCCTGGTCTCCTAAGTGCCTCAAGTATTTGGGTATAAAACTGGCCAGCAGTGACCTGCCTTTACAACAACTTAATTTGGAGGCGTTGTTGTATTTAGTGCAGCAGGACCTTTTTTGATGGAAGTCACTTCCCCTGTTCCTCTGGGGCCAAATTAGTCTGGTAAAAATGAATATCCTTCCTTGCATTTTTTATCCACTTAATATGCTGAACCTGTGGCTGTTCCTCTCCTGGATTCGAAAAGTTCATGCTATCATATCTGATTTTATATGGCTGGGCAAGCCCCCAAGAAGAGCATATCACATATTGGCAGTTCCCAAAGTCCAGGGGGGCCTACAACTCCCGCACTTTGGGCTGTATTATTGGGCAAGTCAAGCTGGGAAATATCTCAGGTGGCTAACACCGGGAGAGAATTCAGACTTGCATTCCTATGTTCCCATATTGGCTTACGGCAGAACTAGAGCTAATTGAAGCTGCTGGGGTCTCCCACTAGGCCTTTTGCATGTGTCACCTATGTACCTCCCATTGGGTCTGAGGAACTCCCTGATACAGGTCTCAGTGAAAGTGCATTCCCAATTGTGTCCATTTTTAAAATATAAACATAAATGTGTCCTCTCTCAGCCCCTGTTCCGAAATCCAAATTTTTATATTGCGGGCAAACCTATTCCAGCCTCCTGGATTCTCCAGCTATCAGGAGTAAGAGAGGGAAACATTCTGCGAGAAGTAACTTGCTCACTTCCGGGGAAATACTGCAGGCATATGAAATAGAAAGGACCTCTATTTTTAAAGGTTTCCAAATCCAACATATGTTGATACAGAGTTTCATGGTTACCTTTGAAGATATAAATGCTGGAGAGTTCTTCCAGTGTCTATCTGAGTTAGCTAGCTCACCACACTCTGTGTCTGTGATATATGCCAGCCTTTATGATAGAGCTTTCCCTGAGGTGAATTGGGTATCTGGATATTGGTCATCTCAATTCCCACATATTAAGTTTGACTGGAGTAGGACATGGAGGGACAGCTAGATTTATATCATGCAAGATCGACTGCGAATCATGCAGTTTCAGTTTCTCAACAATTTCTATCATTATGCCAGTCAAGCTTTTCAAGATGGGTAGCGCTCCATCACCCCAATGTGTGAGATGCAGTCAAGCAGAGGGCTGTCTTCTCCACATTTTTGGGAATGTCCAAAAGTATCCTTCTTGTGGTCACTGATTAAGCAGAGGATAGACCCCTTGCTAGGGCTGGACAGTCATTTTTCTCCAGAAATTAGTTTAGTGGGGGATTACACTGGGGTAGCGGCCCATGAACGCAAACATCACTTGACTATAACTGCCTTATCCATTAAGAAATTGGTATTACGCCACTGGCTAGACTCAGAGACACTGTCCTATACCGAGTGGTTGCAAGAATTATTATTTAATCTTCGTACTGAGTGCTTGTTCCCCAGTATGCACAACCACCTTAAGGTACTGGATAACACCTGGTGGTAAGCTCTACTCCCTTTAAGTACTGCAGGATACACAAACTCACCCTGTTTAAGTAGGGAGGAAGCTACATCATTGAAGGTTACTATTCTGATGCCAGGGCTGGGGTGTGGGTAGAGGGTGACTGGGGGAGAGGGAAGTTCGTTCTTATTTGGGATTGATCATTGTTTATTTTATGGTTGCAAATGTTTGTATATTGTAAATCAATAAAGTTTATTGAATTTCAAAAAAAAAAAAAGTGGACTGAGGGTATAGCAGTGGGAGCCAGCTGGCTGACATGAAAAATAATCACCATTCAGAGCTGCTAAAGAATTTGCTTTAAATTTCTCAGTACCAGGTCAATATGTGGCTTCAAGACGCGCAAAAACCACATTGCAGAAATTGCAAAACTATGTACAGTGACAGGGGTATTACAGAGTTCGGGAATTATTGCTAATCTTGTTGCTGCATGCTCAGCTGGAAAAGGGCTGAAGTAGATGCGGGTGTGTTGCCTGATCAAGTCGTTTTTGTGGTGGAGTGGCAAAGGCACTAGCACCTGGAGCAGAGGAGACCTGGGGACCAGGATTTGGTTCCCTGCCTCCTGTTATTGGACCTTTTTTTTTTTTTAAAGAAATTTCCCCCCTCCCGAGTTTCTCCCCATCCCCCCACAGAGTTGATTCTAATAAGTCTGGGGTGTGTGGGAGGAGATGCCCCTGGGATTGTGGGGTGGAGCCCCTTAAAAAACAAAAACTGTATGATTTGTTCCCTTAGTTCCTATGGGATGTGTGCATTTAGTAACATTTGGGTCAGGATTCACAAAAGAGATGCGCCGGCTCAATGCAAAGATGCGCTGTAGGACGATTCACCAACAGGGTGAATGCGCCAGCGTAACCGAGATGCCCTGCACCAATCGAGATGCGCCATAGGCGCAACATAATGATAAGTGGTGCAAATACAGGGGTGTACCCATGCATACACAGCGCAACACGATTCACAGTGCAAAACCACAGTGCAACTATGGTGCATCTCCAGCGCAAAGGCAAGATGCGCCATAGAAAGGTTGTTGACTGAACAGCAACAGCAGCACACTGCCAGAGAAAGGGGAGAGTGTGTGTGTGTGTGTGTGTGTGTGTGAGAGAGATACAGAGATACTGAGAGACAGTGGGCCACTGAGCCAGACAGCCATACAGACTGAGAGCCAAGCAACACAACACCAACAGGATGGATCCAGCAGCAGTAGCCATCGTTGGTGTACTAATGAGGAGGAGGAGGCAGGGCGATGGTAGGCACCATAGGTGTCCGGCCCCACAGTGGTATCGTGCCAGGTTGTCCTTTGAGCAGCTCACATACTGTATGTGGAGACAGCGGGCCGATACTGCCTGAACAGGGCCATGCTGAAGCAGCCCTGTGAGCTGTGCCATGATGTGATGCAGGCACCCACTGCATGAGGTCATGCCATCTCGGTGGAGACCAAGGTGATAACAGTCATGTGCCTGCTCACCACAGGAACCTTCCAGAGGCCCACAGTGGACACCACTGGCATATTACAGGCCTCAACGTCCTGTCTCCTCATGCAGTTCCTCACCACACCGCTACTGCATGCTTCGAAAAACATCCATTTCCCCAGCACACAGGTGGAGTGGACAGAAGCCATGCAAGGGTTCTACAGGGTGGCATGCATGCCAGGTGTCATAGGGGCCATTGACTGCACCCACATGGCAATCCGCGCACCACCTGGTGATGACGCCATCGCCTACATAAACTGGAAGGGCTGCCATTCGATGAACTGCCAGGTGGTGTGCAATACCACAGGGCACATCACCAATGTCTGTGCCACACACCCTGGGAGCGCACATGACGCTTTCATATGGCATCAGTCGGCATTCTGCAGGATGTTCAAGACAGGGGACATACCAAGTGGCCATCTAGTAGATGTGTGTGACATGGACCCAACAGCACAAGAGGGCACCAAGGGCAGGACACACGTGGTGGGCCGTGAACAACCTGCACAGTGCGATGCAGCCGCATGGGCCCTGGGGCAGCAGTGGTGTGCAAGAGTACATAGGCAGACACAGTGTGGCACATGATCACTGTTCACCACACGGCACACAGGTGCAGCAGGTGTAGGGATGCAGGACTGCCTGAAAAGGAGATGCACGGGTGGTAGAGCAGGACAGGTGCACACACCACCAAGGCCAGGGTTGAGGACAGGGTGCATGCCACAGTGGTAACCAATGTACTAACGGACACACATCTTCCCCCACAGGAGATGCAGCATATCTGCTGAGGCCCTGGCTCCTCACACCCTTTCTGAAGACCCGGAACAGAGGCAGAGGAGAGGTACAATAAGGCACACATCGTGACACGCACCATCATAGAGTGTGTCTTCAGCATGCTGAAGATGATCTTCCGGTGTCTGTGTTAGTCAGGTGGTGCCCTACAGTATAGCCCTTAGAAGGCTTGTGGCATATTCCTGGCCTGTTGTATGCTACACAACATGCCCCTAGACCGTGGAATACCTGTCGAGGCCAGTGAGGGAGACAGTTCCAGGGAGGAGGAGGGGTGGGGAAGGGGGGACGGAGCACCGCCACAGGGCCAGGGCAGTGATGCCATGCAAAGACCACATCTGGAGTACTATGTACAGTTCTGGAGACCCCATCACCACAAAGACATAGACAGGGTGGAGGCTGTCCAAAGGAGGGCAACCAAAATGGTGCAGGGTCTGCACCAGAAGACATATGAAGAAAGACTAAAGGAGCTTAAGATGTATAGCCTCGAGGAAAGGAGGGAGGGGACGACATGACAGAAGCTTTCAGATACCTCAAGGGAATCAACAAAGTCCAAAAGGGTAGCATCTTTCAGAAAAAGAGATGTGCAAGAACAAAGGGGCACAATTTGAAGATAGAGGGGGGATGGCTCAGAGGTAATGTGAGGAAGTATTTCTTCACAGAGAGGGTTGTAGATGCATGGAACGGCCTTCCTGAGGAAGTCTAGAGTCAAAAACAGTGGGGGAATTCAAGAATACATGGGACAGACATAAGGCAATTCTAGTGGGTGTAGGAGGAGGTTGGCTGTTGGTTAACTAGGATCTGCAGCTTATCCATTAGGTAGGGAAATGGGCAGACTAGGTTGGCCAAGCAGTCTTTATCTGCCATCAGATTCTATGTTTCTATGTTTTAGGGCCGGAAGGGCCCTGAGACTGGTGGCCCAGGCGAGGGAACACCGCAGGCGTGTGGTGGAGGAAAACTTTTGGAATCACAGGTGAGTATGCAGGTATGTATGTATGCAGGGTGTGCACCAAGGTGTAGACATGGAATGTTGTGGACACTGGACACTACACAGTGGTGCACACAGGTACACACACACAGTGATAGACACGGAGACACACACACACACACACACACGCGCCGGGCATGCAACAACCTTGTACCACCCAGTCCATGGCACAGATGTCATGGGTCAGTGTGCACTGCAGCCTGTGCACGGGTACAGCAGACACTAGAACGCACTCATCATGCCCATGACACATGGCACAACAGTGGCACACACAGACACGCAGGTGGACCTGCACAGGTAGCACAGGGGGCTGCCAGGGCTGCAAAGGGGTGGGTGCCTGCCACACAGACTGCCCCAGGCACCACCAGCAGGGTATCCAGTACACACAGGTGTGACATGCCTCCACCACAGGACCAGGGACATGGGCATCACAGCGCAGCACCCCGGCCGCCACAGACACGGGGGCGGCCTCTGCCATGACAGGTGGTGGCGGGTCTGCCACCACTGGCCACATGGGAAATAGCCAGCGACCCAGCAGGGGTGCTGCACCAAGACTGTGAATGGGTTCTCAATGGTGTTGCAGACCACGGCCAACATCCAAGCCATGGACACTGGGCATGGAGGCCAGCGGCAACAGTGTCAGCAGTAGGGGTCCACCTGACACCACCGCTGGGGTGTGCGGGACATGCCCCATGGTGTCCAACTGGATGCTTGATGTCCACGGCACGACACGGAACAGGCACCTCCTCCGCAGCAGCTGTAATCCACTCCAGTGTTGCGATCATGCCCACACGCATGAGGCGTGCCTCTGCCAACATCTGTGCATGCCACGCAGCCACGGACTCGTGTTCCAGGACCATCACAGTCCTGTGGCTTGGAACTCTGCACAGAGAGCCTCCTGCCCCTCCATAGTCACCCGCAGGAGGGCGAGGTAGGCCTCCATGTCATTGGTGGATGATGCTTCACGGTGGCATTGCCAACAAGCAGGGGATGGAACAGCCTGTCCTGGTGCATCCACGGGTAGTGGTTGCACCCTGGCAGGCTACGACATGGGCAGGCCATGGCCATGCACTGCCACTGACTACCATGGCTGGTTTGCTCCCAGGCCAGTGGAGCAGGTGTGTGCACTATGGCACCATGCCCGGATGCCACCGATGTTGCCAACACTGCACATGGCACTGGTGCAGGGGGCACAGCACCCACAGCAGTGGGCAGCTGTGTCGCATCTGCATCCGCATCATGCACAGTGGGGATGCCAGTGCCAATTGGGGCCATGTGCACAGGCACCTGCGTGCTGTGTGAACCCCCGTCAGCTATGTCCGTGCTGGAGGTGGTGGCAGTGATAACCATGGTGGTGCCAAGCTCCTACCATACACCACTGTTGAGCACGAGGAGGGCATCTGCAATGTCCACCGCGTCATCAGGGTCATCGTCAGAGAACCCGGACAGGCACCCCAGCCACGAGATGTTCCCGCTGGCAGTCTTGTCAGCAGTGGCCGAGGTGTCCGCGGGCCACGCTTGTGCTGGGGCCATGATCGCTGTGCCACGGGCAGTGAATGTTCCAGGAGTGGACTCGTCCACAGTGGTGTCATCGGCCCTGTGTGACGGACCCACATCATCACCCGCAAGGGCGTCGCGTGCAGCCATGGCCACAGCTGCACCCGAGAGGCGTGATGGTGCTGTGGAAAGAAAAAGGGAGAACATGGTTAATGCACAGTACACATAAGTCACATCAGTGCTGCACACCAGTACATGGCCATCCACATGGCACAAGTGCTGCGCAAGCCTGTCAATAGCTGGGCCATGACATACCAATGCAACACTGGCCATGGTATTGGTGCACCTGTCAGTGTCCCACAATGCACACTGCGTGGCGTAGCTGGCACATGCCACACAGCTGCACAGCAGACACATGCCCCCTGGTGCAGTGGCATGGTTGCTGCAGCACCACTAGGCATGTTGCGTCTGGCCAGGGGTGACCGTCCACATGGTGCAGTGCCTGGGTACACAGTGACAGTGCACAGCACATAAGGACAGGCATGGCAGCCATGGCACACTTGGGCCCAGGCACACCAAGGGCACACAGCTACTCACAATGCTGCGACGGGCCACAACTGTCTGGAACCCACCACCTGGGACACCCTGCACAGCAGTCCTGGTGATGCTGGCGGCCAGTAGAGCCTCATTCGGGCTGAGCTGGACCTCTGTGCTCAGGCCACCCCCAGTCTGCTGCAGGGATGCTTGGATGCTGGCCACCTTCTCCTTGGCCCTCCTGTGCCCATCGTTCCAATGTTTCCTGCACTCCTGCACTATGCGGTTGTAGGGGGCTACAGCGTTTACCTGCAGGGCCACCTCCTCCTATCCTTCTGCACACACAGTCTGGCTGCCACCCCTGCTGGTGAGGATGTTCAGGTGCAGGTTGCACGCCTCTATCACCACCCTCTCCTTATCCTTTGAAAAGACTGGTTGCCGCCTCATGGCGGCATTTGTGCCTTCCAACATGTTGGCTTCTGTGAGGGGGAAACATCCAGCCATTAGTCATGCCTGTAGGGTATACATGTTCCTGCGACCACCTGGCTCTGTGTGTTGTCTGCGACCAGGATCCCAGCAGCTAGTGTGCTGAGTGGGGGCCTGCAGGTGCATGGCCTGGCACAGGGGGCGGTGCCCCATGGGACATGGTCCATTGGGGACAGTGCACTTGCCACGTATGGCCACCAGTCCATGGCTGGGGCAACATTGCTGCAGCTCCAGGGGGGCAAGCGGTGCAGTCTGCCATGGACGTGCACTACTACCTTAGCAGCGTGTGTGTTCTCGCCTTGGTACCCTGTCCATTCTGGGTGCTGCCCTTGGTATGCCTGTGTGGCTGTGGGGGGGCAGGCACAGGACACGCGGCTACAGACCATGGTGCAGCTGACCACAGTGTGTGGCATAGCAACACTGTCATTGTGCCTGCACAGGTGCTGTTGTGTGCCTCGGACCCATCGCGCTTCACGCACTGTGTGCAGTGTACTGCACATGACTCATATCATCCCATGTGGCACATCTCCCAGCCTACATCGCGCATTACCGCATTGCTCAGTTGTACTGTGATCATCTGTGTCAGAATGCCTAGGGCTAGGAGACAGACACCTAGGGCCATGAACTGGTCCCAGGTGGAGCTGCTGTACCTGGTGGCACTGTCTATGGAGGGGCAGCTCTTTGGGCAGGAGGACCTCCATGTGCCCAGGGCTGAGGTGTGGGCTTCCATTGCCCATAGGCTTGTGTAGCATACAGGGATGCCACGCACAGTGGAGCAGTGTAGGCATTGCTATAGTGACCTCCAGAGGTGGGACCCTGAGAGACTGCAGCGGCTGCGTCATCATGCACGCAGGGGTGCGCTGCCATGGCCAGGTAGGTCTTGCTCATCTGGCTGCTTTTGTCTCACATACTGGGTGTGTGTGTCTCTCTGCCCTCATGGGGCACCCACATGGGTCACAGTCATCCTGCACACATAGCTGTGGCTGCACATGCCCAGTGTAGCCATATCATGTGTGCCACTGGAGGGCAGCAATAGGCAATGCGGTGTATGCGTGCAGGCCACTGGGGATTGCATGGCTGAATACCACTGTGTGGTGCATGCACACTGGCTGGCGTCTGGGGGTGGGCACTGTGGTTGTGTGTCAAGCACAGTGGCAGTGTCTGGCTGTCCCTACACCACTTGTGCATACGGGTGTTGTGCTGTGTTTCTGGCTCTGCTATGATGACTCATGATGCTCCCTGTCTGTTGTGTTTTGCAGGGCCGCAGACCAGGTGGTGGGCCGCTGAGGAGGGGATTCACAGGTGCCAGGCATGGTGTCCATGTGCGGGCAGGTAAGTGGTGCATTCTGCTGTTGCTGCATTACTGTTGCTCTGGGTTACTGCTAAGTGGGGGTGTTGTCTATGTTCTGGCCCTCAGTGTGTGTTTTTTCTGTCATTACTGTAGGTCTCCAGGATCGCCATGCTGTGGTCGGGGAAGGGGGGTGCTGCTGTATGTGACCTGGACCAGAGAATCCATGGGGCCATTCACACAGCTCTGAGGCTACTGTACCGGATGGTGCAACACCTGACAGCTGCCCTGTGGGGATCCTGTGGCTCCTGCCTGTCCGTGGCCGTAATGAGGTGCACACAGCCAGTGGTAGCCACTGCCTTTTGTAGGGGCCACCCTTTGTATATAACCCCCTGTTCCTGTACCCTTCCTGCCTTCCTTCTGATCCCTGGCATTCCCACCCTGCCCCTTTTTTATTGTTGTTGTTGTTGTGCGGCTACTTTTATCTGCTTTTATACTTCTATAAAATTGTTGACCTCAGCACCTGTGTCTGTGTGGTTTCAGTGTTCCAGCTTCCTTGTTGCTCCCTATTGCCCTGCTGGCTTGCTCCACTTGCTCTGAGTTGCTCCCCTGTTTGGCTCAGGGCATCCGGGATGCGCTGGCACATCTCCAGTTGCGCTGTACTGTTTCTGAGCAATTCACAGAGGGGCTGCGCTCAGAGCATGCCATTGCGCATGCCTCTGTGAATCGCTCTGTCTGTGCTTGGCGCACCTTTTTTTGCGCCGGCGCATCTGAGATGCTCTCAGCGCATCTCTTTTTTGAATCCTGCCCTATGTGTTTTTATCAACCTTATCTGGCAGGCCAGCATTTTGCTTGCAGCATTGTCTGCCACACTGTTTGTATTTGCAGGGTTTTGACCCCATGCCAAATTTATCGGGGGTGTAACAACTTTTGTGGACTTTGTTACGATTCTGTATTTTATTTTTATTATCAGCTGATTGCTAGTAAGTAGTTCAGCTATGAAAATAAAACTGTCTGATAAATCTCATTTCAAGTCACCAGAGCCCACACCTGAGGCAGACAGTAAAGGGGTCATTTGGATGACCAGTACAGTTCCTGTTAGTTAAAGGGTACTAACACTTCAAAGTGTTGAATTGCTTTAATAATCATAGGCTCTGTGCCAAGTGTAAACAGAGTCAAATCAAAGGAGACAGACCCCTGTGGACTTTCTCAGATAGGAAGACAAAGGGATGGACCCTGTAATCCATCAAACTAGGGTCTCAAATACCAATACAGATGGTCCTGTTTTCCAGATGGGAGGTTTTCCAGAGTCAAAGGGGATGGGTCTCCAAGATAGTGATGGGTATGCAGCCACACTGAAGAGCTCTGTGGACGCTTTTTGTAAAATCTTATTTTCCATCGGAGTATGAAGAAAATAAATCCTGGCAATATATCCAAGAAAACGAGGAGATTTCTGGCAATGGAACAGCAGAAAAGGAAGAAGGCTTCTTCCTCTTCAGATATAGAAATGCCCATACGAAAAGAGCAGATGGAACGCTTTGTTACCGGCTTACCTCTCCCTGGGGAGAAGCAGATAGTGTCCAGGGGTGGGAGTTCACCCCAGGCCTCAGAAGGATCTGCAGTTTTCAACTCAGAGTTGAAAGAATTAAACGGGTTACCTAAATCCATGGACCCCATTTTGCAAGCTTCAGTAGATTCATAATGTGGAGGAGATTTACTCTGTGTAATGGACTTACCTCTATGGGAAGCTAATATGCAGCAATGGCAAGTTTCTAACAATTCAGGTCGGTCAAAAGTTTTTCCTCAGAAACAAGCGGAGAGTGATTTAAGGGAGGGGTCACCACTAACGACCTTACCTGTAAACTTGAATTTAAATCCCTAAAGGAAGCATCAGCATCAATGTCTCATTTATTTTCATTTCTGACCTCATTTGATAAAAAGTTGAACCTTTTGATAGATAGATCTGACACCTTGGAGCAAGAAGTGAAATCCACTAAATTTGATATAGAGAAAGTTTTTTTTTCCCCCAATTGTTTAACCAGGTGAGACACACTAGCTGAAAGCTTGTTTACAGGTGCAACCTGGGAGCACAGGGAAGTTAAGTGACTTGCTCAGGTTCATACAGTATGCAAGTGGGGGCTGTGGGATTCAAACCCAGGCCTCCAGATTTGCAGCTCAGAGCCTTAAACCACTGCACTATACTGCCTCCCTAGTTCAAAAGGCACAAAATCAAACTCAAAATGAAGTCGCAGCTGTTCAACAAAAAGTATTGACTAATGAAGCCCTATTATAAATTTAAAAGCCATACTTGCTCTACAGAGGAAAAATGAATTGATGCAGAATATGATATGCTATAAAAATTTAAGATTAATAGTTCCTGACTCCTATGATAAAGGTTATAATTCTATTCAAGAACTCTTACAAGACTCATCAGTTTCAGTGTTGAATCTACTCTCAACGAATTTGCCATTTGTGACCAAGACCTTCTGGGTCCCTACCAGAAATCGCTCAGCTGCTTCTCAAGGGCAGGCAATGAATCAGGATGTGCGTTTTGGCCTTCTTTCACATGACTTAGCTGCTGTTTTTAATCAATCACAGGCATTAGCGAAAGTTTTTCAGTCCACCGCAGGTCGAAGGAGTATAATTATTTCTCCCTAGCATTTGACACAGACTATGATCCGATTTTAAATACTGCTTGGAAAAAAGAGGGTTTACACTTTAAAGAAATCATTTGTCACATTTTCCCTGATAAGCCCCAGAGACTCTAAAATGTAGGAAACAGTTTCTGCAATATGAGGAAGAACTGAGCGAAATTGTAGCTACCTCTAAAGTACTATACCCTGCAAAATGTTTTCTTTCATGTGGAGAAGATAAACGTTTATTTTTTTTTTTTACTCTTAGCAACTAAAAACGTACATTATTGAGAAAAAAAATCAAAATTCTAAAGAAAGAACTAAATTGACTCAGAAGATGAGATGCCTTCCTTGGAGGGTGAAATTAATGAATGACTTTGGTTAATATTATGGGTTGATCTCCCCCTATAGTTCATAGTTTATAAATATTTTGTGATTAATTTACATTGAGCTTTGCACCAAGGGGAATGGATATTAATTATTTGGGGATAGCAACGGTAAGCTTGTGGCTATCATAACTTGAAACATTCCGAAATGACATAGCTCGTTATTGTCTTTACTTAATTGTTGAGTATGGAGTCCCTCCTATTGGTGGACTTTATCCTAAATATTTGTGTCACAGCTGCATAATCCTAACAGAGTTTTGTCTAACTGTGTCCCCTGGTAGGGACTATCTTCATTATCTGTTTTTTTCTTACTTTGAAGGCTGTGGCATATCACAAGACCAATATCTTTTCTGTGATGTTGTAGATATCAAATCTATCATTAAAAAAAAGATGGGAGTTTTTCCATGACACAAAGGAAGTGTTGGACCCATGATGTCTGAGTGGCATACTGGATGACATATCAAGCAGGATGATAGCTAAAGGGTTTTGAGCACTTGCCAGACTCTGAAAAAGGTAGTTAGGAGTAGGACTCTGAACAGTGAACACCTAATGTCCTAGTCTGCCCTAATTCACCAAGGTGGCTTGTAAGCTATTCTACTTTGCTTAACAGAGAGCGAGAGAAGAAGAGTGAGGTAGTTTGTTTTCTATGCATTACCTGCTTTTTTTCTGTGTGTAACCTACTTTTCAAAACATTTTTTATTTCAGTAGAATTACTGGTGTAGTATCCTGTAGTATGTGTAAATATCTTGACATATTAAATATTTTTTTTATATACTTCATGTTTCTGTGATGGAGTCATTGGAGGTACTGCTAACTGATTTATAACTGACAAAAGCAGAGTTTCCTTTTCTGAGGGGAAGGCTACAATTCTCATCTTTTATTTCTAAAGTGAGGTAGTTTCAGCTCTGACAGAGAGTGGTGGGTCACTTACCCTTCTGGTGGAGTCCTGTACTTTGTGCACAATGACTCTGGTGGGATTCAGTGCTAGAGATACCCCAGGAGGGTTTCTGTGCTGAATGGTGGTATCTACTAAGTACCCCTGAAGATATATGAAGAGTTTGAGAAAGTTAGTGACAGAGTACAGGCTGCGTCTGTGAGAGATCAGTCTGCCACAAGCCCTTAGATCTTATTTTGCCTATTGAGGGTCATATCAATGCACTTTGGAAGTTAACTTATCACCTTTGAAACAGGGCATAAAGCTCAGACAAAAGAACACATTGCAAAATCAGGGACAAAACCTTTTTCAGGTACATAAGTGAAAAAAGAAAGGCAAAGGAAGGGATAGTGAGACTGAAAGGGGAGGATGGGGGCCACGTGGAGGATGACAGCAGTAAAGCTGACATACTGAACAGGTATTTCTGCTTAGTCTTTACTAAGGAAGAGGAGGGTAATGGGTCTGAAGGGAGTACAAGGGGTGAGAATGGTGCAGAAATGGACACAAGTCCCTTTACACGAGAAAGGGTCCTGAAGGAACTGTAAGTAATAAGAGTTGATAAAGCAATGGGACCAGATGGGTGCACCCAGGGTCCTTAAAGAACTAAGAGAGGTGGTGGCTGAACCTCTGGCTATCCTTAGGCTGATCACTGGAAACAGGGAGGTACCCAAAGACTGGAGGACAGCAGATGTAGTCCCCTTATACAAAAGTGGGAACAAAGAGGAGGCGGGAACTACAGACCAGTCAGCCTCACCTCGGTAGTGGGGAAGATCATGGAAGCACTACTGAAGGAGAGATTAGTGGAACATCTGGTTGTCAATGGACTACAGGACCCAAGGCAGCATGGTTTCACCAGGGGAGGTCATGTCAGACCAACCTCGATGGAATTTTTGACTGGGTGACTAGGGAGGTGGATCAGGGAGGGCAGTGGACATGGCCTATCTGGACTTCAGCAAGGCCTTGACACTGTGCCACATAGAAGACTATTACACAAACTGGGGAATATGGGTGTGGTATGACAGTAGTGTGGTGGGTAGGTAATTGGCTGGGTGGCAGGACACAGAGGGTGGTGGTAAATGTCTGTCACTCCACAGAGGGAAGAGTGACCAGTGGGGTACCACAGGGATCAGTGCTGGGACCGGTCCTATTCAACATCTTCATCAGTGACATTGTGCAGTACCTAGAAGGCAGAATTTCACTGTTCGCTGATGACACAAAGCTCTGTAACAGAGTAGACACACCAGAGGGTGTACACAGAATGAGAAGGGACCTGCAGAAACTTGAAGAATGGTCAGGGGTTTGGCAGTTGAAATTCAATGCAAAGAAGTGCAAGATAATGCATATGGTGCACAGAAACCCTGGCACAATATATCAGTTGAGGGGTGAGGATATAGCATGCACCAAGCAGGAAAGTGATCTTGGGGTTATCATCTCTGATGACCTCAAGGTAGGGAAACAGTGTGACAAGGCAGCAGGTAAAGAATAGGATGCTGGGATGCATAGGCAGGGCATCACCAGCAGGAAAAGGAGGTCATAATTCCACTGTACAAGACACTAGTGAGGTCCCACCTGGAGTACAGTGTACAGTTCTGAGACCTTACCTACGATGACATAGACAGGGTAGAGAAGGTTCAGAGGAGGGCAACAAAGATGGTACATGGATTGCATCACAAGTCCTATGAGGACAGGTTGAAGGAACTGAATATGAACTCCCTGGAGGAGAAGAGGGAGAGAGGGAATATGATAGAGACATACAAGTATCTCACAGGGATGAACAGGGTGCAGGAATACACTATTTTTAAGCGAAAAAGATGTTCCAGGACTAGAGGGCATGGGATGAAGTTGGAAGGAGGGCGATTCAGAGAAACGTGAGGAAGAATTTCTTCACAGAACGGGTGGTGGACAAGTGGAACACCCTGCCAGAGGAAGTGGTGGGGGCTGAAACAATCACGGGATTTAAGAATGCATGGGATAGACATAAAGGAATTCTGGAGGTCAGGGGTAAGGGGCAACAGACTTCTAGAAAAACAAACTGAACTTACAAGCTCAAATGGGCAGACTGGGTGGGCCATAGGCCCTTATCTGCCAACACTGTCTATGTATCTATGTAAGTAAATTATCTGACTTTGGATGTAGACAAAACGCCGATGCACTCTCCTTCATGTTCAGAAGACTGAACTACTATATAGCAGTGCCAGTTTATCTGGTCTTATTAACAACTCTTTCAATAAGTTACCCCTGCTCATGAATTTGGCTACTCACACTGTAACCACAATGTTTGACCTCATCTGCCCTATTTTAGCACAACTTGACAAGCTCCTTGTAGTTGTCTGTAGTGTGGTTCTACCCTTCCTTGTCCATCCCACTGCTCTCTTCCTTCATGTTACCAACCTGAGTAGCCATCAAACTCTACTCTATCCCAGTCACGCTTGAAACCATTTTACAGTCTTGGCACCCACCACAACATCTAGCAGACTGTTCCATGGCCAATCACCACCATTTCCATAAAACAGAACTTCCTCAAATGCCTCTTAAACCTTCCCATGCCAGTTTCCACCTGTGACCTAAAGTTCTTGAATCTTTATCTTGCTACGAAGTTCCCTACAGTTCACTTTATTCTATTCAGGAATGTAAAGGTCTCTGCTACATCCCCCTCTTTCATCTGGTTTTCAGTGAGTACATGTTCAGAGCCCTGGGATGATCATCATTAGGTCTCCCCTGCTGGCCTTGAATGGTCTTTGACAGCCCACGTTACACCATCACCTGCCAATCCCCGTCTTTCCCTAGACTGGGACTCCACAGCTAAGCACCACATTTCAGTTGTAACCTCACCAGTGATCTATACAGAACTGCAAAATAGGTGATTTAATACCTTTTATTGGACCAACAAAATTGATAGAAAAAGACTTAAATTTTCGAACTACACATTGTCCTCCCTCAGTAAATAAAAAATGCAGGCTTCCCAACAGCTCTGTTTTAAACTCACAGCTAAAACATTTTACACATGAATGTGGTAGATTAATGATACAACTGGATAAGAAACACAACCAGAGATGAGAAAACAACCTTAAAAACTCTAGTTCTGTGTATGTCAAATGTCACAGAAGGAATGTTATACATAAGGAGTTCCATAAATTATCTGATCAGTTTTTGAGAAGGGATGTGCTAGAACGAGGGGGGCATGGGCTAAGGGTGGAGGGAGGAAAGTTTAATGGTAACGTGAGGGGGCGTTACTTCATGGAAAGGGTGGTAGAACCCTGGAACAGACTGCCAGAGGAGGTGGTGGGGGGCTGATATGGTGGAGGGACTCAAGAAGGCATGGGACAGACACAAGGGGGTCATCCAGTGGGTGGAGGGGGGCCAAGTAGAAGGAGGAGGAGAAGGGCAGACTAGATGGGCCAAGAGGATCCTTGTCTGCAGTCACATTTCTATGATTCTATGATTAGCTGGGATGCACAACTATAAGACAAGGCAAAAACTCAACAGAAATGAAGTAGTTTGAAGCTCAAATGCCAGAAAATGAGAGTAATGCAGATATAATGTAGTTCAAGGTTTCGGATCATTTGTGTAAGGCTCTTTGCAAATCAGAGCCAGAAGCTCAGAAACCAGAGCAGAAGGATAGGCAACTAACAATAATGCTTTCCACGACAGAAAGCATAGCTCACAGCCAGTTCGACAATCTGACCAAGAGAGGAGGTACTGCAAGATGGAGTTTACCAGACATGTGAAGGGATCAAGGTTATGGGCAAAGCCTCACAGGCAAAACTGTTTCTACTTCATGGTGTAAGTGGCCCTTTTAGAAGACTTCCTCACAACCACTAATACATCAGTCACCCTGGGAGAAACCCCCAAATGAACCCAAGCTAGGTCTGCAGGAGCCACGCATGCAGATGCAGTGACCTGAGGTCCAGGTGCACCAAGTTGCCTTGCTCCTGGGAGACCAAGTGCAATGTCAGGGGCAGAGGAATTGGAGGCTCCACTGCCAGTTGCTGAAGGAGAGGGAATCAAATCTGTTGGGGCCAGACGGGAGCTATCAGGATCACTTCCGATCCCTCCGACTACCGCCAGCTGCAACATGAGCAGAACACTCTGCAACAGTGGAAAGTGGGGAAAGGCACACATCAACTTCCTGTCCAACAGAGGGACAATGCGTCTCACCAGAAAACACCAGGCCCTGGATCTAGTCAGCAGAAACTGGACAGTTTGGCATTGAGCTGGGATGCAAAGAGGTCCAGCTTGGGACACCCCCACCTTTTGAAAAGATCCTCTGCCATGGACTGAAGAAGTTTCCATTCATGAGTCTTGAACTGAGACCTGCTTAGAGTATCGGCCTAGGTATTTTGGATGCCTGGAACATGGTAGTGGTATAGACCCCCTGCCCTGGCGGAGGAGCTGGAGGACAGTCTGGTGGCAGAAGTTAGGAGACACTGCAGACTGGGCAGAGGAACGGTGGTGGTGTTGGGGGACTTAAACATGCCAGGAACAGACTGGGAGACTATGACATCCTCTGTGACTAGGGAACAGAGGTTGTTGGATGTCTTTCAAGGCGCGTTCCTAACTCAGCAGGTGAGGAACCGACCAGGAGAGCCTGGTACTGGATGTGGTCCTGGCAGACAGTGACCAGATTGGGGGCCTGGAGGTAAAGGACCCATTGGCGGGAGTGACCATGCCACGGTCTGGTTCTGCCTGGACCTAGGAGGGTAGAAGGCTGCACAAAGACGGAAGTAACCCGACTTGAGGGGGATTTTAAAGGAAATGGGAAGGATCATGAGGGAGCATTTGGATGGGATTGGGTCAGACATGGACGCTGATAGTAGGTGGGAAATCATCAGGAGAGGGTGCAGGATGCTACCAGCACCTGTGCAAGAGTAAGGCGAAATGCGGTAGGGCCCAAAAACCTGTTGGTGGACCAGGGAGGTCCAGGAGGTGGTGCGGGGAAAAAGCAGCCTATAAGCAATTCAAGTGCTCAAGGGTGAAAGGATCGAGGGAGCAGAGCTGATGGCTAGAAGGGCCACTAGAGTGGTGAGGGCAGCTAAGGCAAGGAAGGAGCAGAACCTGGCCAGGGAAATTAGGAGAGGGAACAAGGGGTTCTTTAGATACATTGGGGAAAAACGAAGGGTGAAGGGGCAGATTAGCAGGATTAAATCAGGGGAGAGATGGGCACAAGACCCGGGGGAGCAGGCTGAGGTACTAAATGAGTACTTCACCTCAGTTTTCACCAGGAAAATGGGGGTGCTGCACCATACATGGGAGGAGACAGAGATACTGAGGAGGGGGGGACTCTTACCGATCGGCAGGTCTGGGGAGAGGGGGAGGCATCACTGGCAAGTGGGGAGGGCTAAGCAGGGAGAAGGGGTACCGGAAGTGGAAATCACAGCAGAGAGAGTGAGGGAAGCCCTCAGCTCCCTTAAGATGGAGAAAGCACCGGGGCCGGATAAATTACATCCCAGAGTACTGAAGGAACTTGCAGATGTCCTGGCAAAACCCCTGGCAGAGCTTTTCACCATCTCTCTGAGGACAGGGTGGGTGCCCCAAGACTGGAAGGTGGCGCATATAGTGCCTATCCACAAGGGGGGATCAAGGGAGGTGCCAGGGAACTACAGGCCTGTCAGCCTGACCTCGGTGGTGGGCAAGGTGATGGAGGGCATTGTCAAGGAGAGGCTAGGGGGGACCTGGATAAGTCAGGGTGCCTGGACGATAGACAGCATGGATTCATCCCGGGGAAATCGTGTCAGACAAACCTGGTGGAGTTCTATGACTGGGTGACAAGTGCCTTGGACCTGGGTAGACCAGTGGATGTCCTCTTTCTAGACTTCAGCAAGGCATTTGACTCTGTTCCTCACGTGGGCCTGTTGGATAAGCTGGGAGAAATGGGGTGGGGAACCAGATGATCAGATGGATAGGCAATTGGCTCTCAGGACCGACCCAGAGGGTCGAGTTGGGGGATAGTCTCATCCCCAAGGAGGGTCATTAGTGGGGTCCCACAGGGATCAGTCCTGGGCCCTTCTGTTCAAAGCCCACGTATCGGACATAAGGACAGGAATCAGGAGTGAGATGAGTCTCTTTGCAGATGACTCGAAACTGGGGGCGGTGGTGGATGGGGAGGAGGGGAGGGTGGCCCTACAGGGGGACCTGGAGGCTCTGGAAAGATGGTCTAGAAAGTGGAAGCTGAGGTTCAATGCAGGGAAATGCAAGGTACTCCACCTGGGGGCCAGAAACCCAGGTCAAGTGTACACCCTGGGGAAATGCTACAAGTCTCGATGGCTGAGAGGGACCTGGGGGTGGTAGTGGATGTCAAGATGAACAACTCTGAGACTTGTAGGAGGCAGCAGCCAAGGCCAACATGATGCTGGGATGCATCGCTAGGGGATCACCTCCAGAAGGAGGGCGGATACTCCTCTGTATAACTGCTTGGTGAGCGCGCACCTGAGTACTGCATGCAGTTTGGAGGCCACACTTAAAGCGGGACATTAACCTCCTGGAGAGGGTTCAGAGGAGGGCAACCAAAATGATTTGGGGCTTGGGGGACAGGACCTATGAGGAGAGGCTCGAAGAGCTAAATATGTACACATTGGAAGAGAGAAGGGACCGGGGGGACATGATAGAGGTCTTTAGGTACATGAAGAGGGTAAATAGGGGAGGAACAGTCAGGGTGCTTCGAAGGAAGGAGGAAGGGGCCACTAGAGAGCATGGCTGGAAGCTGGAGGGGGGAAGATTCAGGGGAGAAAGGAGGAGGTGCTACTTCACTGAGAGGGTGGTGGAGCCATGGAATGCACTGCCTAGGGGGCTGGTGGAGGCAGAGACAGTGGAGGGGTTCAAGAGGGGGTGGGACAGGTAAAGGGGAAGGGTTCTGGAAGCAAAATCCAATGCAGCAAGAATATCCGGAACTGGGAAGGGAGAAGCCAGAGAAGGCGAGGGGGACAGCAATGTCAGCACCCAGGTTGGGGACTGACCAAATGAGCAGACACGAAAGACCGTTAGGCCTATTCTGCTGGCATTTTAGTATGTTAGTAACATGTACTGCAGTACATTCCAGACTGTGTGCTATGGCCCAGTATCAGACCCTTATGGCCTCTCTGCAGAGGGGGTATGAATGAGCCCCCCCCCTTTGCTCGTTGAGGTAGAAGACTTCCAACATATTGTTCATTTGGATCATCAGAGGACCTGGGAGAAGATCCTGCTGAAATGCCTGCAGTGCAGAGGATTGCTCTCATTTCCAACAAGTAGATGTGGAGATTCTGCTCCAAAGGAGACCAAGTCCCTTGTGTTTAGTGGTCTCTGTGAAGTGAGCCCCCAACCCTGACCCAAAGCATCCATTGTCAGGATCTGCTGAGGGGTATTCCTGTGGAAGGGAGCTCCTTTTGCCAGATTGAAGGAGTCCAGCAACCACTCCAGGGTCTGACACACCACCCTGAAGACTGCCACTGACTGCTCCAGGTCATCTGTGCGTCGGTCCCAATGAACTGTTAGGATCCACTGGAGCACCCTTGTGTGAAGGCATGCCGCAAGAATGGTCATGATGGTGGTTGCCATGTGACTGAGTAGCCTGAGAAAGGTTCTGGCTGGAACTTGGTGAAATGAGGAAACCTCCAGAACTAGATCTTGGAGGTGATCTGTCTGTCTGAGGGAAGGATGGCTTTTCCCTGAATAATGTTCAAGACCAACCCTATGTACCGTAGCCTTTGGCTGGGCCACAGGGAAGATTCTGGGGTGGTTTAGGGTGATCTCCCAGGTCTCAGAACAACGTAAAGGTGTCTTCCATGGTAGACAGCAGATGGGCCCTTGTAGGAGCTGTCAGCAGCCAGTCATCTAGGTAAGGAAAGATATAATGGCCTTTCCTTCAGAGGGCCACCGCTACTACTGCCAGGTACTCGGTAAAGACATGGGGAGCTGAGGACAGGCTGTAGAGCACAGCTTGGAACGGATTGTGATGCCCTTCGAAGGTGAAGCATAAAAACTTTCTGTGGGATTGCAGGACCAGTATGTAGAGATATGCATCTTTCATGTCTAGAGTGCAAAGCCAATCCCCTTGATGGAGCAGGGGAAGCATCCTGAACCTTTTGTACTTTGCGTACGTGTTCAGGTGGCTGATTCCAAAATGGGGTAAAGGTCTCCCATTTTCTGGGAAACCTAGAACAAATGGGCATAAAAGTCATTCCCTCTTTGACTCTGAGGCACAGGCTCTATGGACTGTTTGGACAGAAGTGCCTGCCTCTCTTCCTAGATCTCTATGGACTGTTTGGACAGAAGTGCCTGCCTCTCTTCCTAGATGAAAACAATATGTGATGAGGGTAATGGGAGGGAACAGGAGGGTTGTCCAGAGGAAGTACCAAGAACTCCAGAGCATGTCCTCTCTCAATCAGTTGACGGACCCACTGGTCTGACATGGTTTTGGCCCAAATCTCAAGGAAGAGGGAGAAGTGATCCACCACAGCCTCCCGCAGGAACTCCGTCAGAGGAGGGAGGTCAGGCAAGGAGTCTGGCAGATGTACTGGGATTGGGCAAGGAGACCTGGGAAGCATTGGTGGTTCTAGGGTCTGAGGCTCCTAAGGGCCATCAGGATTCCTTATGTTTGAAGGCCCCTCTGGACTGTTTTTTTTTTTTTTTTTTAAGTTCAATCTTTCTTTACGCCCCCTTTCTCGCTGCAAAACTCCCTTTCTTCTGGGGAAAATCCTATGGCCTTGTGTGTCCCCGCTCATCTGTCTAAGCACTGGTGCAGTCCATCCCACCATGGAGCCACGGTTATACCCCCCCAGGCGGGTACAGGGTGGGGCCCCCTTTCTGCCTTGACATATCTGTGTTTCATCAGGGATGCTGTCATCTGCACTGGCAGGGGGGATTGGGAATGAGGCCTGGAGCTCCATGTACAGGGAGCACTGTGGGGTTTTTCCTTCATTTCTGGTCCCTCCTTCAGGACATCGGCACACTTGAGGAGCCTAGGAGTGCAGCACATCAGGACGTGTGAATGCTCCAGCTCCCATCCAATGTCCCCCCCTCCCTTCTTTCTGCTGTCCCACTGCACCTCCACCCATGGTCACCCAGGTGGCAGCAGTGCAGCGGGACAAGAACCCCCCCCCCGGAGGAGGAGGAGGAGAGCAGCCTCTGGGCGCTCAATTTTCCTCCCCCTTGGCTGACCCTCCAGCTGCCCGAGTCCGTTGCCGAAGTCAGGTTGCTGGTGCTGCAAGCGGTAACCCTACCGCTGTGCTGGCATGCCGGCCCCTCTGGAGTGTTAATACTTGGACTGCTGGCTCACCAGACGATGAAAGGGACAGTGTCTGATGGGAGTCGATTCTGATTTGTAGATCTTATGGACTGACTGTACAGCCTTTCCATAATCCTTGAGGTCAATAATGATCTTTTCAGTGTCTTCACTGAAAAGAACAGAGCCCTAGAAAGGAGCACCTAAGATGCCCTCTTGAAGGTACTGGCAAAAGCCCGAGACCCTGAGCCTGGAGTACCCGTGGAGACAAATGCCAGTGGCAGCCACCCTGGTGGCAGTGACTGCTGAATCAAGATTTATGAAGGATGTGTTTACCCATGTCCATGATGGATATCTAACAACTCAGATTTCTGAGAGGAATATGGTTATGCTTTGACCAACTCCAATTACTTTTTCAACAACGAGTTCTGGTATTGGACCATATGTGCCAAAAAGTTAAGAGAGTGGATGATACAAGTGGCCATAGAATAAACCTTGTGGCTAAACTGGTCAATTCTCTTAGACTCCTTGTCTGGAGGCTGACAGCCAAGTTGTCTGCTGCTTGGTCCCACCATGAACCGCAGTCAATACAATAGAACCTGGTAAGACAAGGAAATCTCCCAAGCTTAAGCTTGAAGACAATCTGCCCTGTCGAGAGGAATGAAGGCTTTCCCCTCAACAGTATCCAAGACTGCTCCTACTGTATGTACTGCAGTTTTTGGCTGGGACATGGGGTGGATTTGGGGAGTTTCAGAGTGACGTTATAACAATGTAAGACTAAAGGAACAAAAGATGTATAGCCTCGAGGAAAGGGGGAGGGAACATGATAGAAACTTTCAAATACCTCAAGGGAATCAACAAAGTCAAAGAGGGTAGCATCTTTCAGAAAAAGAGATCTGCAAGAACAAGGGGGCACAATTTGAATATAGAGGAGGGATGGCTCAGAGGTAATGTGAGGAAGTATTTCTTCACAGAGAGGGTTTTGGATGCATGGAACAGCCTTCCTGGGGAGGTCATAGAGTCAAAAACAGTGGGTGAATTCAAGAAGGCATGGGACAGACATAAGGCAATTCTAGTGGGGGGTAGGAGGAAGTAGGCTGTTGGTTAACTAGGATCTGCAGCTTATCCGTTAGGTAGGGAAATGGGCAGACTAGGTGGGCCAAGCGGTCCTTATCTGCCGTCAAATTCTATGTTTCTATGTTTCTAGGCTCCTGAAGACAGAGAGGAGACCTTATGCTTGAAGGGCCCTCTGGGCTATTGACCCTTGGACTGCTGGCCCACGGGGTGATGAAAGGGCTGTCATCTGGAGGAGTCATTTCTGATTTGTACATCCTATGGACTGATTGAACGGCCTTCCTGGAATCCTGAAGGCTGGTGATCATCTTTTCTGTGTCCTCACAGAAAAGGACAGGGCCCTGGAAGAGAGAATCTAAGATGTCCTCCTGAAGGTCCTAGAAAACACTCGCGAAACTGAGCAATGAGTACCCATAAAGACACACATCAGTGGCAGCTGCTCTGGCAACCGTGTCTGCCAAGCCATATGAGGAGCGGAGAATGTGCTTACCCATGTCCACCCCAATTAAAGTATGTCCAGCAGTTCAGACTTCTGAGAGGAATCTGGCACAGCTTAGGCAAATTCCAGTGCCTTCTTCCACAAGGAGCTCTGGTATTGGCCCATTAGGTCAAGAAGGTTAAGAAAACTAATGGTACAGGTGGCCGAAGAACATACTTTGCAGCCAAACTGATCAGTCTTGTTAGACTCTTGTCTGGGGATTGAGAGCTATGGAGATGAGGCTGCTTGATCCTTCTGTGGGCCGCAGTTAAGACCATAGAGTTGGCTATGGGCTGCTCCACCAACAAGGGCTCATTCCTGGAAGTTTTGTAGAGCCTGTCAGTCTTCTTGGGAACCGCTGAGGCTATAGAGGGGCGTCTCCTGGCTAGCTTATTGACATCCTGGAAGGGGGCCACCAGACAGGGCAGTATCAAAGGTTTCAGGTCCAGCATGCCAAGAAACTTGGTTAGGCGGTGCCTCTCTGGATCCAGGTCTTCTGTGTCCCAACAATTAAGGGACTATATGTGATGCATCACATCCATAAGAGAGGGATCATTTGGGGGAGACCTCGGAGTATCCTTATGAGTGTCAAGATGAGGAGGAGGATGATGAGCTTCATGTTCTGGTTTGTGGGGTTGGACCCTGATGATCCTACTACACAGATTTAGCTTTTCATTAGGGAAAGACTAGGCTGACTTGGTATTAGTGGAGAGAATTCTCCAATTATAAAGGCTTGTTGTAATGGCTATCTACCTACCTTATACTTTAAACATCTGAACGGTGTGGTAAGGGCATAAAGGGCCTTAGGAGTCCAGTCCTTAAGTCTTGCTCTAACTATTCAACTCTGAATCAGTTTACTCACTAGACAGACTGGTTTTGGGGTAAGAAGGGCAGGGTTGGGGGGGTTCTTGTCAGCATCCTCACTGGTGATTGTATTTGTCTGGTTGCCGGAATGAGGGGTGGAGGGAGGAAGGAATTAGTCCTGGGAAATTTGACAAGGGTTTAACAAATCTGGTACCTTCAGTTTACCTTTTGTCATTTCGTGTGCAAATAAAAGGAAGGGGAGGAGGATTTCTTGCGGAGGGTGGGTAAAAGATGGAGAATGTTATCTCTTATTATATATTCTGCATTCTGTTGGATTTTCATGTTTACTCACTTATTCCTGGTTCATAGTATGCATTCTGTTGGGTGGTCTAGGGGTAAGGAGTTTGGGGAGGAGGGTGCGGAGTGCGTTTACTGCTTAATGTGGTACAGTTTGCTACATACCTGTCACATAAATGGCAAATAACTTAGTCAAGTTCCTGATCTGGAATGTAAGAGGTGCTAGAGATCAGTGTAAAAAGATATCAGGTTTTTAAATACATTTCCCTTCTCCATGCTCATGTTACATTTACCCAAGAAACCCACCTTCTTCCCCATGAAGCCAACACTCTCCGTAGGCAAGTGATTGGCTACGTTTTTGCCTCTGGGAACTCCACCTCTAGTAGAGGTGCAGCTATTCTTGTTAATCGTAAAGTTCACTGGCAAGCTCACCAAATATTTGCTGACCCACAGGGATGATACATTATTGCAAAAGGCCTTCTGGACTGGAAGGAAGTAATCCTTGGCAGTATATATGGTCTGGTGGGAGGGGATTTGGCCTTTCTTGTGGAACTAGCCGATAAGTTATCCCCAATCTTCTCCCTCCCACTGATTGGGGGGGGGGTGGAACCTTCCTCCCACCCAAGATTTGGATTGATCCAATCCACCCCTTAAGCCCCTATGAGCTGCACAAAGGGCACTGCAAGAATTTATGGACACATTCGGACTGTGTGACCCCTGCAGAATTCTAAACCCACTGTCCCACACTTTCTCCTTTTATTCCATGGTCCATCAGACCTCTTCTCGAATTGACTATTTCCTTATCAGTCATTCTCTTCTCCCTGATCTCTGCAATGCAGGTATAGAACCCATAGTTCTTTCTGACTATGCTGTTACATGGACTGTGCTCGCCCGTGACTCCAACTCACAGTGAGACACAATTTGGAAATTGAATACTCAGCTTCTTAAAGATTCCTATATTCTGTCTAAAATCTCTTGTCTCATTCAATCCTTCACTCAATTAAATCAAAATTCTGTATCAAGAGTAGACCATGAATGGTGTGTGTTAAAATGCTTCCTCCGAGGATAATTTATTCGATTGGCCTCTATTTGAAAATGTCGTAGAGAATCAGAAGCCCTTTCTCTCCTTTCACAGATTTGTATTCTAGAATAATCTCTCTCCCCCACATCCTCTCCAGACTCTTTACAATCCTTGATGACCCTCAGAGATAAGTGCTCCATCTTACTACAGGAAAAGGCGGAGTATGCAATTCTAAAACTCAATCCAAATATACAGAACAAGGTGAAAAGCGGGGGCCTTGCTCTCCGTTGCAGAAACAAGAAACCTCCAGACTTATATCCTCCATCTCGGCCGAAGATGGTTCCATTTAAACACTTCCTCAGGAGATAGCACTAGCTCTTGAGCAATTTTACTCCACCTTATATAGCCAACGCCCATCACTGCCTAGTCTACAGGAGATCTCTACATACGTACACTCTATATCCCTACCCTATCTTTCAGAACAATACCAGGCTTCCCTTTCAGATCCCATTTCTCTTGTGGAAATAGAATCTGCTATAAACAATCTGACCCTTGACAAAGCACCTGGCCCAGATGGTCTTCCCTCGAAATTTTCGAACTTTTTCTTAAGGACTTAGCCCCTTTCTTGCTCTGTCTATATTAATTCATGTTGTCCTCAGAATCTTCAGACTCCACCTTGCTGAATGCCACTATAGTCCTGCTTCTCAAACCAGATAAACCACCTACTCAACCTGCAAGTTACTGCCCCATTTCCTTAATGAACTATGATAAAGATTTTGGCTAAGATATTAGCTAAAAGAATCGAGAAAGTGTGGTACATGCCTCCTTAGTCCAGAGCAGGTGTGCTTTGTATCTGTGAGATCCTCAGTGGATCATCTTTGCAAGATATCTCAATTCTTCTTCTTCCGCCATGGCTCTGATCTTTCTTGATGCCAAAAAGGCCTTTGACAAAGTCGACTGTACCTTCCTGTAGTCAACTCTACAGAAAATGGGCTTCCCTTCTTCCTTTATACAATAGGTTGAAGTGATTTATTCTTCCCCTACAGCCAAAATCCATTGTAACAATTTTCTCCACTTCTTTTCCTCTATATACTGGTACTCGCCAAGGCTGCCCTTTCTCTCCAATCTATATTTGGAACCACTCATCAGACTTCTCAAATCAGACCCTATTATTCAAGGCATTCCTGTTGGTAATCTTAGTTTGTCTCACTTTGTTTATGTTGATGATATCTTGCTTCATCTTTTGAACCCAGTATCTTCTCTTAATGCAGCATTAGGGATAATTAAACAATGTGGCCGATATTCCAAATACAAACTAAATCTCAATTAAACATAATTATACCCCCTCAATCATTATGTATTTAGTCGAGATTTTCTCTCTTTTGGTATGAAATCATCTCCCCGTAGTATCATATCAAATATCTTGGCATTCATTTAATGAATGACCCATCCTGGCTAGGAAATTGAACTCAGAAGACACCATAAACATAATACAACAAGACCTAACATACTAGAGGAGCCTCCCAATATCCCTATGGAGCAGAATAAGTATCATCAAAATGAATGTTCTCCCTAGGCTTTTCTACCCCTTAAATATGCTTAACCTCTGACTTCATATATCTTTTTTTAGACGTGTCCACTCCTATATCACTTCATTCACCTGGCTGGATCAATCTCCCAGGTACACATACTCTAAACTGAGTTTACTCAAGGAATCATGTGGCCTTCGGCTCCCTAACTTCTTGTTGTACTACTGGGCAAGTCACCTTAATGAATGTGGAAAATGGTTTTCTGTCTCCCAAGACTCGGGTGACACAGCATATTCCTATTTGGTTGCAAATAGAATCTCAGTTAATCTCTACTCACAATCTAACTCCTTTGTCCATCATTTTTTCTCCATGGAAATCCCTCCCAGATGCGCTGGGGTCTTCTCCAATTAATATAGCAGTTAGTGTTCTCACAACGTTGTTACCATCTCAAAATCTCCCCTTCCAGGGATTTTTCCCAACCCATCTTTTCCAATTTAAATGTTAAGGTTAGTGATCGCCTAATATCTCCTAACTGGCTTTCCATTCCTCCTGACCTTAAGAGTCTCTCACTTTTGCACATCGACCTCCATATTTACCTCTCCAGAGTTACTAGCTAAATTTAAATTGAGTTCAAATAACATCTTTAAGATCTACCAACTGAGACACCTTCTAGCACAACAATTTGGCCTCGTCTCACAGCCATCGATCCTGGGGGGAACTCCTTGAACAGATTTAAGATATAGCATGCAGACCTCATGGGGTTTCAGCCTTATATAAATATTTGTTAAACTTCTGTTGCCCCCCCTCCATCTTAAGCAGTTCCAAGGTCTGGGAATCCTTAATGCCGGATTCTGTCTTTGACTAGGTACGCTTATGGAAGGATCTGTACAACTATCTAACCCAGGATCGGTTGTGTTTTACCCAATACCAGATCTTAAATAATATGTATTATACCCCCGTTAAGTTAGCTAAGATGGGCCGTCTCCCCTCTCTCTGTTGTACTATATGTGTCAAGGTGGACAGCTTTTGGTCCTGTGAAAAGGTATCTTTCCTGTGGGCGAGCACTGAAGAACTTCTGGGCCCTATCTTGGGCTTACGCAGTCTCTTCTCTCCCGCAGTATGTATTATTGGAGATTACTCACAGATTCAGGTCAAAGAGAGAATATACCATATGGCTCTTATCTCTTATGCAGTTAAAAAATTAGTACTGAAACACTGGCTCGACCAGGCCTCCATAGCTTACACCGAACGGCTGCATGAGCTCTCTTTCTCTCTACGAACAGAACACATGATTGCCAATATACGTAATCATAAACCCTTATTTAATAGGAAATGGTACAATTTTTTTTCCCTTTACCTAAGTTAACTACCCTTACCTTTTCTCTGGTACCTCCCACAAGAATTTGTTGTACTTAAACGGGACTCTGCTTACTACTCACTGTGTTAATAACTGAAGAGACATTTGGCATACTCCACAAGGGGAGGGTTAAGGATAGGGGCAGGAGGGGAGTTTGTGTTTTGTATTTTCCCTAATGTTTAATCCTGTTGCACTATATCTGTACTGTTGGTTGCATTATTATGAAAATAATAAAGCTTTTTCAATTTCAAGATGAGGAGGAGGAGAAACATCCTCAACCGAAGACCAGAGACAGAGGAAGATCTCCCACTGGAATCCCCAGAAGATGAGGAGTGGGTATAAGAATGACAGTGACAATGTCTGCGAGAGCAGTGACGGCACCAAGAGGAAGATCTGGAAGAAGATTAGCATGCACCCCTGGCTGTGTCGCCTTGGAGACCCCATGTCTGAAGGATCAGCAGTAGGGGTAACCTTTCTCAATATTGGCAAGAGCTTGCTTGGGGGAGGGGGATAGGCAGCTTAGGTGGACCCTGAAGACGAACCCCAAAGTGGTGAGCAATGGGGTCAGGGAAACAGGGGTCCCTCTAGGCAAAAGGTCCCCTATAATAGAGTTCCACCAGGAACTGAAAGGGACCCCCCACATCTACAAGGGAGACCAGGGGGCACTAGGAGGCCTGATGCCCAAGGGGAATTTTAGAAGGCTCTGGTGCCAGACCTGCAGGAGCAGGTGACCTTGTCATCAGGTCCGGGGATGCAGGGGTAGTAGGCTGTGAATCTGCAGGAGATGAGTTACTGGGTGTCAGGCTGACAGTCCTTGTGTTGCCTGGTGCCAGGTCAGGAGATGCCACATCAGCTTGTGTCAGGTCCTTGTTCATCAGCTCAGGGGAGACCAGAATGGCTGGTGACATCCAAGGATCAGGCAATGACGGAGGAGGAATCACCTGGTTCGACGCCTGATATGCCGGGGTCAAAGGAGTGGGAGTACCCGGATGGCAGTCCAGGATACCAATCATCTTCTGCTGAGAAGCAAACTCCAACCTGGAGCTACTGCTTCAGGTGCCAACTAGTGTTGCTGGACCCTGAGGCCCAATCCAATGATGTTTGAACCCTGCTGGGTGGACAACGGGTGCTGACCCACTGCTCAAAGAGGAACCAGCTGATCTTCCTGGCTTAGGCCCAGAGGTCTGACTGTAGGACCTAAGACTCAGGGGATTGAGGGATGAAAAATGCCCATGCTCCAAAGACCCCCTGCCAGACATCAGAACCAAAGTGGGAGGCTTCACCAACGGGAGCCCGGAAGGAGTGAGGGCTGCCGGGAAGGGGGCAGAGTCCAATCTCCCATGGGCAGAAGAATCGGAGGTGGTCACCGACTTATTCATGGACTATTAGCAGGAGTCTGGCCTGGGGCCTATGCTTGTCCTTGTCCCAGTGCTTGTCTTTCCCATCAGATTTCTTCTCCTTGTGGACGGAAAAAGATGGAGAGGTCCCCATAGCCGAAGAAGAAAAGCTTTTCCCTAAAGAGGTTTTCTACATGTCGGCCAATTGTTTTCCCTACAAGAAGCTCTTGAGGGTCTTCCGGTGGTGGATTCTAGTCCTACGGTTGAAGCGCAAACAGTGCTGGCAGGCCTCAGAATAGTGGTCAGGGCCTAGACAGATAAGGCAGGCCGAATGACCATCTTTCAAGGAAATCTGCTTGCCACAGGCACACTTAGATTTCCACCACTTGGATGATCAGGTTGGAGAAGAAGACATGCAGAGAAGAAGCCAATTTCAAGAAAAATAATAAAGTGCAAGATAAATGCGACAATGGCGGTTGACTGAGAGCAGAAGGGAGTCTGTGGAGTCGATGTGTGTGGGTCGACGTTGGGAAAAGAACTGAAGTGGGCAGGGAAATACACCTTTTATACCACTGGAGGATGTCAGGGGTGGGCCGACGTCAGAGGGCAGTCCCCCGCTGTAGACTGCTAGCTAGAAGTTTTCCGTGGAGTCCTGGCGCCTCAGTCCTAATTGTACAGCCTGCTACAAGAGCTCACTCTCGAAGTAAGATCTTAGATTGAAAATGAACTCCAGTTTCCCACCCTGCTCTCTTATACCACTAATACAGACATAACCCCTTGCACTGCCACCTGGGAGTCCCAGGTTTGAGAACAGTCTTAGGTCTCCTAGGCTGGTTTTATACCAATAATGCACACATTACCACTGCACTGTCACCAGGGAGCCTCAAGACTGAGAGAGCAGACAGATCTCTCACCCAGGTATTATACCAATGATGCACAATTTACCCTTGTACTGCCACCAGGGAGTCCCAGGACTGAGAGCCATAACCTCATGTGCTGCCACCTGGGAGTTCTGGGTTTAGGACTGGACTCAGATTTCTCACCCTGTATTATATTAATGATAGTAATAGTAATAAACATTATTTATATAGTGCCCAATCTCTGGAGCTCTGAGCACTGAATAAAAATCCCAACATTATAAAAATAGAACATTTCAGAATATTTAACCACTATAAGTAAAATTAAGCAATAAACCACAAGGGGGTGTGGGTTATGGGCGCAGGATTTACCACGACTGGCATGGTTTGGCCATGAGGCTGCAGGCCAAGTGGTTAAATCCTCATCAGCTGTGGTAAATCCCCCCCATAACCCACACCCGAGTGGTTTATTGCAATTATACCATGGCGCATTTTGTTTTTTAGAAAAAATAAAATAAAACATGTTGTTTTTTTATTTTATTTTATATTTATTGCATCTGTTAGTCCACCACAAAAAAACTATTATTGGTTGTTAGGGTTTCCTTTTTGTTGTCAGGGATGCTGCAATGGCTGTGGATTTGGCATAACAGAGGGGTTTGAGATATGCCATTGTTGGAGTGTGGAGAGAGAGAAAGGTCTATCTGAACAACACACAAGACACGCCCGCTACGTTTTTTTTTTTTTTTTTTACTGTGGAGAGTGAGAGAGAACGCTTGTAGAACAGCAACGTGGAGCACTTTTGTAAATGGTTTAAATTTACAGTTGTTACTGTGTTGTTTGGTATGGAGACAGAGTGTGAACACATCTGAAGGGGGAGACCGTTGACGTTGTGGTGCGGCAGTTCAGTGTGTGGTTCTGGCGTCAGAGTGGCTTATCTTTCGGGGGAAGCGGTGGTTAGAGTTCCGTGATTTTTTTTTTTTTGTCTCTGGGTCTGAAATTCCATTAAAATGATGCAGCGTATTGTTAGGTGAATTAAAGAA
This sequence comes from Neoceratodus forsteri, assembly GCA_016271365.2. NCBI lineage: Eukaryota > Metazoa > Chordata > Ceratodontiformes > Ceratodontidae > Neoceratodus > Neoceratodus forsteri. The sequence goes on along the minus strand of CM057457.1, from coordinate 445,363,018 downwards.
TGGCTGCCTGATGGCTTTGGTTACCTTTTGGAGTTGGGAGGATTGTAGTGTGGGCGGGTGATTCGTACAGGGAATTCAAATATACTGTCCATGAAGGAGCTTAGCAACAAACAAAATGGCGGTATTTTGATCACGGAGAGGGGGTCGGATTCATTTATGCTCGGGTGGGCATGAGACTGGCTGGTTGGCACCTCTTGCGGTGGTTATCATAGGATTTACCACGGCAGAAAGGTGCCAGCCAGCCAATTACAATACAGGATTTTGATTTGGTTTTGATGTCCGTGGTATAATTATAAATAGTATATGTAAAAGCTAATAATGCAATACTGGTAAGTAGGTGAATTTCTGGCTTGAAGATTAAAGAGTGTTAAAAGCCACCAAAAAAGGAAGGATTTCAAGGCCCTCTTGAAAGCTTGTAGAGAGAGGGCCTCTCTCAAAGCCCTGGGAAGAAAATTCCAAAGGGCAGGACTTGCAGAAGAAAAGGCCCTATTACTAGAGGATTTTAGCTTCAATCTTGGAATAGCTAGGAGGCCCACCTCAGAGGAGTGGAGGGGGAGAGAGAGGTCTGATAAGGAGTCAGTAGGTCACACAGGTAACAGGACACAGTCCATACAGGGCCTTATTGGTCAGCATGCCAACCATGAAGGTGATATGCCATTTCACCGGTACCCAGTGCAGTTCACACAAGACTGGGGTTGTATGACATGAGCCTATCAACAGCTGGGCTGCTGTATTTTGTACCAGCTGCAGACATTACAGGACACTTCCTCTCACAACTAGGTGTAAAACACTGCAAGAATCAAGTCTAGAAGTGACAAATACATGTACGAATGAGGGCACATCTCCTGGAGGGGGGTGTCAAGGTTTTAATCCAGGTGATGTTCCTAAGACGATAAAAGCCATTCCAGGCAACCTCCGTTGTCGACCTGTTGTCCAGAATAACCCCCCACATTCTTAACCTTTGCAGAGGTCACACCCAGAGGAACCCAGCAGTTGTCTTATTTAAACATTTGTACGGTGCTTTGGTTTTGGAAATTGCGCCTTATAAATAAAGGTTATTATTATTAAAAGCTAGTCCCTCTATCAGTTACCCCAACATCCTCCTTCTGACTAAGCTCAATCAGCAGCACCCGCAACTTGTCCGGAATGAGTTACAACCAGCTTGATGACATCCAGTCCTGGATCTCAGCCGGGCACAACTTTATTACCTTGAAGGCATCGGGGTGTCCTGGCTGCAAACAACAGATACAGCTGGTTATCATCAGCATAGCAAAGAAAACCCAGACCATATTATTTAATGATACAGTACCTCCCAGAGACAACATATACACCACAAACAACATGGTAGAGAGATTGCCCTATGGGGCACTCCACAGAGCAGGGCATCAAGAGTGAGATGAAACTCCCTCTCACCACCCTCTGCATCCCTGTCTCTGAGGAAGGACTCAGACCAGAGGATGACAATGCCAGTGAGTCCACAGTACTCTCTCTCTGATGATCCAGCAACAACCCATGGTCCTCAGTGTCAAACAGATCAAAAAACATGAGAAGTGACCGCTGTCCTCAGTCTCTAGCCCCAAAAAGATCATTCTGCATCCTGACCAGTGCCATGGTACTGTGTCTCAATCTAAATTCAGAGTGGTAAGATTCATGGATGTCAAAGGCCAAGAGGTGTCCCTCAAGCAGCACAGCCACCACCTTCTCTATAACCTTACCCATAAACGGAAGGTTAGAGACTGGTCTATAACTTGCCTAGTAATCCAGGTCCAGAGATGTTTTTTCATACAAGGACTCACCAAAGTCACTTTGACTGCCACAGGAAAACCTAAACTGTAAGGGAACACCAGATTAAATTAATGGACACCAGACACAGAAACCCCCAGACACCCAGTTATTAGGCAATTGGGGCCTGGGTACAGTTCTCAATACGAGGGTTCACAGCTCTGATACCACCCCTCAAATCATTTCCATCAAAACTAATCTAAACTCAATCCAGACCAGTGGATCACACCCCCTCCTACCAACATGGTTCTGCTGGATTGAGATGATCGAGTGAAGAGATCCCTGATTGAAGATTATCCTGGGTATGCGACTGACTACTATAGTTTGGACCCTGGTCCAACTCACTTCTTATTGGGTGGGTGGGGGGTCATCAGACCAGTACTAGTTGAGATAGTCTGGTGCTCGTTGGAAACAGGGCTGTTCCCTGATCCCTTGAAAAAGGCAGTGTTGACACCGCTATTGAAGAAATCTTCCCTCAACCCTGACTGCCTCGCTAACTACAGACCTATCTGTAACCTGTCTTTTGGGGGCAGGGTTACTGAGAAGGTAGTCGCGCTGCAACTAGAGTATCATCTTACCACTCCTAATGTCTATGATCCTCTCCAGTCTGGATTCAAGAAGAGGCATAGTACCAAGGCAGCACTTTTTTGGGCACTTAATGATCTTCTGATAGCGAGAGATTGGTTCTTCTTGATCTCTAAGCAATGTATGACACTTTGGACCATGAAGTGTTACAGGAGTGCCTGCAGCTGATCTGTGGACTGTCTGGTACAGTCCACAGGTGGTTCCATGCTTTCTCATGGGCAGGATTCACAGAGTAGTGTCGTGAATATTTTTCCTCGGCCCCTCTCCCTCTGTCCTGTGGGGTACCACAGGGCTCTGTTTTATCATTCATGTTGTTCGTGGTGTATATGCTGTCATTGGGAGACATTATAAGGTGGTATGGGCTGAGCTTTCACTGCTATTCAGATGATACTTAGCTATACATGTCCTTTGTGCCTGAACATGGTGAAGCTGTCTTGGTCTGTAACAGCTGCAGCGCCGAGATCCAAGACTGTATGAGTACTAACTGGTTGAGGTTGAACCCGGACAAGACTAAGGCATTGGTTGTGGACCCAGGTCATCAGGCAGAGGGACTGTCTACTAGTCAGCCATTAGGGCTTTTGCTGGAAGGCAGCCAGCTGATGACCTCATATCAGGTGTGGAATCTGGGTGTTATGCTTGATGGCAGGCTGCCACTTGAATTTCAGGTGGCGGATGTTGTAAGACTCATTTTATCATCTGAGGAATATCACACAGATAAAACACCTTGTTCTGCCTGAAGACCTTCCAACATTGTATCATGCCTTTGTGACCTCCCACCTTGATTACTGCAACGCTCTGTATCTAGGGCCACCAGGAGTGGATATCTACCACCTGCAGCCATGCAGAATGTGGCGGCCAGGTTGTTGACTGGTTTATCTGCATCTTGTCATATCACACCAGTGCTCTGTGGACTGCACTTGCTGCCAATGTGGTGGAGAATCACATTCATGGTTGGTTTGCTGACCTATAAGACTACATGTACAGGGGCAGCGTTATTTGCAAGATCTCCTCTGCCCATACTGCCCCCTCTGTCCACTCTGCTCCACCGATGAGGGACTGCTAGAGATTCCCAGGGTCAATCTGAAGATCTTGGGGGACAGATCATTTGTTTTTGTGGCTCCAACCTTGTGGAACTATCTACCTCATCGGGTTAGACAGTGCCTGACCATTGACTCTTTTAAATCTGCACTGAAGACATGTTTATTTAGTTTAGTGTTTCCTAAAGATTGCTAGAGTTTGCTGCCCTGTTATTATTAATGTCATTATTAATTTTAATTATTTGAAAAATTAATACTTATTTTATTATTTGTGTACAAGTGCTTTGTTTTTTGTGAAAAGCACTTTTTACAAATAAATAAGACTTGACTGACTCAAGGACACCCAATTATTAGGAGAGTTGGGCTTGGGTCAAGCTCACAACAGGTGAGCCACAGCTCCAAGACCAACCCTCAAACCACTTCCATCAAAACTGATCTAAACTTAGCCAGATCAGTGGCATAGATGACTGAGGCCCTATGCACCTTTATTCTCATGCAGTGGTGACCCAAGTTCAGGAATGAGCTCATCGTACCAGGGGCTGGCCGTGGAGGGAAAAGATTCAGTGTCTGACAGATTGCTTTCCTCTTACATGCTGGTGACCCAAGTTTGGGAATGAGCTCAGGGTGCAGGGGCAACTGGCAGGAGAGGAAGAGGATCAAGTGTCTAACATATTGCTCTCATTTCCCAAGAGGGAAGGATGACATCTCACTCCTTGGCTAGCATCTGGTGCAGGCTGGCAGGTAGAGCTGGAGTTTGAGTGCTTTAGAAGGCATAGAGCAACAGACTCTTAGCATGTGCACTACTCCATGCATGTACACATACGTGATGCTGCGGCCAGGGGGATGGAAGGAGAAAATGGAAAATGGGAGGGCGCTGCCACTGTGAAGCCCTGCCTCCATTCTCATCTTGCTGTCTGATTGTCACACTCATTTTCAGATGTCAGGTTGGGGGGAGCATGGCCTTCTCCGTCCCAGCCCCATCACAGGGGGCAATTTGTGGGGGAATTCTCAGGGGTGGTGGGTTAGGAGTGGATGCCAGACTGAGGTGGCAGGGTCAAGGCTAATAGTCTCCCAGACTCATTCCATGAGGAGAAAAAGCTATATGGAACAAAACTGATCTATCTAAACTCACTACAAACCAGCAAATCGCATCACCCCTCCACACCCGTCCCATAAGGAGAAAAACCTATATGGAAAACTAAACAAAACTGATCTAAACTCACTCCAGAGCAGATCACATTCCCCCTCCTCACCTGTCCCATGAGAAGAAAAACATATATGGATATAAAAACAGCTCTAAACTCACTCCCATCCCCTCTCCTCACCCATCACATGAGGAGAAAAAGCTGTATCGAAAAACTAAACAACACAGACCTAAACTCACTGCAGACCAGCAAGTCCCATCCCCCTCCTCAATCATCCCATGAGGAGAAAAAGCTACATGGAAAAACAAACAAAACTGCTCTAAACTCACTGCAGACCAGTAGATCCCATCCCCTCTCCTCACCATTCCATGAGGAAAAAAGCTATTTGGAAAAACTAAACAAAACTACTCTAAACTCACTGCAGACCAGCAGTTCCCATCCCCTGTCCTCACCATTCCATGAGAAAAAAAAGCTAAATGGAAAAATGAAATAAAACTGATCTAAACTCACTACAGACCAGCAGATCCCACCGCCTTCTCCTCACCCATCCCATGAGGAGAAAACGCTATATGGAAAAACTGATCTAAACTCACTTGAGACCAGCAGATCCCATCACCCCTCCTCACCTGTGCCATGAAGAGAAAACGATACATGGAAATAAAACTGAACTAAACTCACTCCAGACCAGCAGATTGCATCACCCCTCCTCACTTATCCAAAGAGAAGAAAACGTTATATGGAAAAACTAACCAGAACTGATATAAACTCACTGTAGACCATCAGATTCCATCAGACATCCTCACCCATCCCATGAGGAGAAAAAACTGTATGGAAAAAACAAAACAGATCTAAACTCACTCCAGACCAGCAGATCCCATCAACCCTACTCACTCGACCCATGAGGGGGAAAATGCTTTATGGAAAAACTAAACAAAACTGATTAAACTCACTCCAGACCAGCTGGTCCCATCCGCCCTCCTCATCCATCCCACAGACAGAAAAAGCTATATGGAAACAACACTGACCTAAACTCACTCCAGACCAGCAGATCCCATTTCCCTCCTCACCTGTCCCATGAGGAGAAAAAGTTATATGGAGAAACTAAACAAAAATGACCTAAACTTTCTCCAGGCCAGCAGATCACATCCACCCCCCTCCTCGCTTGTCCTATGAGGAGAAAAAGCTATTTGGAAAAACTAAACAAATCAAATCTAAGTTCAATCCAGATCAGCAGATCCCATCCCCCCACCTGACCCATCCCATGAGGAGAAAAAGCTATATGGAAAAAGTAAACAAAACTGATCTAAACTCACTCCAGACCAGCAGTTCCCATTACCCCTCCTTACCAGTCCCATGAGGTGAAAACACAATATGGAAAAAGTAAACAAAATTGATCCAATCTCACTTCAGATCAGCAAATCCCATCACCCCTCCTCACCTGTCCCATGGGGAGAAAACCTAAACAAAATCAATCTAAACTCACTGCAGACCAGCATATCCCATCCCCACAATCACACATCTCATGAGGAGAAAAAGCTGTATGAAAAAACTAAACAAAACTGATCTAAACTCATTCTAGACCAGCGGATTCCATCCTCTTCTTCACCAATTCCATGAAGAGAAAAGGCTACATGGAAAAAACAGGACTGATCTAAACTCACTCCAGACCAGCAGATCCCATCTACCTACTCACCCGTTCAATGAGGAGAAAAAGGTATATGGAAAAACTAAACAAAACAGATCTAAAGTCACTGCAGACCACCATATCCCATCCCTCTCCTCACCCATCCCATGTAGAGAAAAAGCTATATGGAAAAACTAAACAAAACTGATCTAAAGTCACTCCAGACAAGCAGATCCCATCACTCCTCCTCATCTGTCCCATGAGGAGAAAAAGCTATATGGAAAAACTGATTTAAACTCACTTGAGACCAGCAGATCCCATCACCCCTCCTCACCTGTCCCATAAGAAGAAAAAGATACATGGAAACAAAACTGAACAAAACTCACTCCAGACCAGCAGATCGCATCCCCCCTCCTCATGTATCCAAGGAGGAGAAAATGTTATATGGAAAAACTAACCAAAATGTATCTAAACTCACTCCAGACCATCAGATCCCATCAGCCCTCCTCACCCATCCCATGAGGAAAAAAAGCTGTATGGAAAAACAAAACAAAATCAGATCTAAACTCACTTCAGACCAGCAGATCCCATTCCCCATCCTCGCCTGTACTATGAGGAGAAAAGGCTATATGGAAAAAAAAAGACTAATCTAAATTCACTCCAGACCAGCAGGACCCATCAACCCTACTCACCCGACCCACGAGGGGAAAAAGCTACATGGAAAAACTAAACTGAGTAAACTTACTCCAGACCAGCTAGTCCCATCCGCCCTCCTCACCCATCCCACGAAGAGAAAAAGCTATATGGAAACAAAACTGACCTAAACTCACTCCAGACCTGCAGATCCTATTCCCCTTCTCACCTATCCCATGAGGAGAAAAAGTTATATGGAAAAACTAAACAAAACTGATCTAAACTTTCTCCAGACCAGCAGATCGCATCTGCCCTCCTCACTTGTCCAATGAGGAGAAAGTTATATGGAAAAAGTAAACAAAACTGATCTAAACTCAATCCAGACAAGCAGATCCCATCCCCCTCCTCAAGCGTCCTATGAGGAGAAAAAGCTATATGGAAAAACTAAACAAAACTGATCTAAGCTCAATACAGACCAACAGATCCCATCCCCCTTCCTGACCCATCCCATGAGGAGAAAAAGCTATATGGAAAAAGTAAACAAAACTGACCTAAACTCACTCGAGACCAGCAGATCCATCACCCCTCCTTACCAGTCCCATGAGAAGAAAAAGCTATATGGAAAAAGTAAACAAAACTGATCTAAACTCACTTCAGACTAGCAGATTCCATCACCCCTCCTCACCTGTCCCATGAGGAGAAAAGCTATATGGGAAACCTAAACAAAACTGATCTAAACTCACTGCAGACCACCGTATCCCATCCCCTTCCCCAACTGTAAAATGAGAAGAAAAAGCTAAATGGAAACAAAACTGATCTAAACTCACTGCAGATCAGCAAATCCCATCACCATTCCACACCCATGCCATAAGGAGAAAAAGCTGTATGAAAAAAACAAAACTGTTCTAAACTCCCTCCAGACCAGCAGATCACATTCCTCTCTTCACCCATGTCATGAAGAGAAAAGGCTATATGGAAAAAACAAAACTGATGTAATCTCACTGCAGACCAGCAGATCCCATCCTGCTCCTCCTCACCAATCCCATGAGAAGAAAAACTATATGGAAAAACTAAACAAAACTGATTAAACTCAATACTGACCAGCTGGTCCCATCCCCCCTCCATACCCATCCAACGAGGAGAAAAAGCTATATGTAAACAAAACTGATTTAAACTCACTCCAGAGCAGCAGATCCCATTCTCCCCCTCACCGGTCCCACGAGGAGAAAAAGTTATATGGAATAAGTAAACAAAACTGATCTAAACTCAGTCCAGACCAGCATATCCCATCCTCTCTCCTCACCATTCCATGAGGAGAAAAAGCTATATGGAAAAAGTAAACACAACTGATCTAAACTCACTCCAGACCAACAGATCCCTTCCCCCTCCTCCCCTGTCCCAAGAGAAGAAAAAGCTGTATGGAAAAAAACAAAAACTGATCTAAACTCACTCCAGAGCAGAAGATCGCATCACCCCTCCTCACCCGTCCCATGAGGAGAAACAGCTCTATGGAAATACTTGACAAAACTGATCTAAACTCACTCCAGACCAGCAGATCCCATCCCCTCTCCTCACCCAGCCCAAGAAGAGAAAAAGCAATATGGAAAAACTAAACAAAACATATCTAAACTCACTCCAGACCAGCAGATCCCATCCCCTCTCCTCAGCCGTCCCATGAGGAGAAAAAACTGTATGGAAAAACTAAACAAAACTGATCTAAACTCACTCCACACCAGCAGATCCTATTAATCCTCCTCACCTGGCCCATGAGAAGAAACAGCTGTATGGAAAAACTAAACAAAACTGATCTAAACTCACTCCACACCAGCAGATCCCTTTCCCCTCCTCACCCCTCCCATGAGAAGAGAAAGCTATAGGGAAAAACTAAACAAAACTGATCTAAACTCTATCCAGACCAGCAGATCCCATCTCCCGCCTCACCTGTCCCATGAGAAGAAAAAGCTATAGGGAAAAACTAAACAAAACTGATCTAAACTCACTCCAGACCAGCAGATCCCATCTCCCTCCTCACTTGTCCCATGAGTAGAAAAAGCTCTAGGGAAAAACTAAACAAAACTGATCTAAACTCACTCCAGACCAACAGATCATATTTCCCTACTTACCAGTCCCATGAGGTGAAACAGCTTTATGGAAAAAATAAATAAAACTGATCTAAACTCACTCCAGACCAGCAGATCCCATCAATCCTCCTCATCCGACCCATGAGCAGAAACAGCTATGTGGAAAAACTAAACAAAACTGATCTAAACTCAGTTCAGATCAGCAGATCCCATCCCCCCATCTCACCTATCCCATGGGGAGAAAAAGCTGTATGAAAAAATAAACTGGTCTAAACTAACTCCAGACCAGCAGATCCCATCCCCCTTCCTCACCTGTCCCATGAGAAGAAAAAGCTACATGGAACAACTAAACAAAACTGATCTAAACTCACTGCAGTCCAGCAGATCCCATCCCCCCTCCTCACCCATCCCATGGGGAGAAAAAGCTATATGGAAAAATAAACTGGTCTAAACTCACTCCAGACCAGCAGATTCCAGTCCCCTTCTCACCCATCCCATGAGGAGAAAAAGCTGTATGGAAAAATTAAACAAAATTCATCTTAACTTACTCTAGACCAGCAGATCCCATACCACTCCTCTCCCGTCCCATGAGGAGAAAAAGCTATATGGAAAAACTATACAAAACTGATCTAAACTCAGTCCAGACTAGGAGATCCTATCCCCCCCTCACCTATTCCATGAGGAGAAAAAGCTATATGTAAAACCTAAACAAAACTGATCTAAACTCTCTCCAGACCAGCAGATCCCATCCCCCTTCCTCACCCATCCCATGAGGAGAAAAAGCTATACAGAAAAACTAAACAAAACTGCTCTAAACTCTCTCCAGAGGAACAGATCATACCCCCACTCACCCGTCACATGAGGAGAAAAAGCAATACGGAAAAACTAAGCAAAACTGATCTAAACTCACTGCAGAGCAGTGGATCACACTCCCCTTAGTCTGTGGGGGGAATTCTCACGGGTGGTGGCTCAGGAGGGTGGATGTCGGACAGAGGTGGCAGGGACAAGGCCTATAGTCTGCCAGACCTGTCCCATGAGGAGAAACAGCTATACAGAAAAACTAAACAAAACTGAAGTAAACTCACTGCAGGCCAGCAGATCCCTTCCCCCATCCTCACCCGTCCCATGAGGAGAAAAAGCTGTATATAAAAAAAACCAAAAAAAACACTGATCTAAACTCACTCCAGAGCAGCAGATCCCAGCCCCCATCAACTCAGTACTGCTGGATCGAGGCAGTCCAGGTAGAAAATTCCTGACTAATCGAGGACACCTGTCAGAAAAACAAGCAAACTCTTCACATTGAGCGGATGAATTAGCTCTTACAGGTTGCAGACAGACTGATTTTTGATTTTATTTTTATATTCTATACTTGTAAGCAAGATGAGCATTACTGCCCGTTTTCACAAGCAACACATTTTAACTATGTGTATAATTCATACATAGGACAATAAAAGCACAATGTATATATTAGACAGTATAAACAACACAGAGAACAGGACATTTATGCATTTAAATCACAGGAACAATCATTTACAGTAACCAGACTGGATTTAAAAGTCTGCCCACCACCTGGAGGAGCTGAACTAGTCAGGTTTTCCTTTCAGCAATCTTCCTGAGCAGTAATACTGCCTTCTAATAGGAAACTGCCCTTTGATACTCACCATAGTAAGTCCTCAGAGCCAGCTTGTCCTATTAGACCTGGATCTTCTCAAACAGTGCTCCAACCTCTGCTCCCTGAGCTCCCCATCAAACCATGAGGATTTTGTGCACCGAGTCAGGGGTCACATTCAGACCACTGCAACTGCACTGAAAGCCGAGGCAATGGCCTGATTATAGGCCATCACCACCTCCTCCAATCCATCTGGACAAGCTGCCAGCATGCTCGAAGTACCCACTACCACATGGAGTCTTCCTGGGGCCAACCTATTTAAAGGGCGATACTGAACCATCTCCATAAGGGATGGACTGTCGGAGGTCCCTGAGTGAAAGACTCACCATGTAGTGATTCCACCAACCAGATCAATCCTGAAGCCCAGCAAGAACACCAAGTCCAATGCATGACCGTGTTGAGCAGTCACAGAGGTAACCATCTGTGCAAGGCCCAGTGAATCTATTAACTAGAAGACGTCTTGACCAAACTGTGAGAATTCATTATCGATCCAGGCATTGAAGTAAGTAGAATCAACCATATGGGCTACTCCAACACCTTCTATGTGATGAAGTCTATGATTTCCTGCAGGAAAACACTATCCAAGTGGAAGCTGGTGAACATGATTTTTTTTCTTTCAACACAAGAAGGGTCCTGCACTCTGCACCTGGACCCACAGCACAGCCTCGTATAATGAAATAGTTCCAACTGGGTGTATGGTGAAATTCAGCTCAGATCTAAGACAGATAGCCAGTCTCCACCTGCAATCCCTCCACGAGCATTGCACCACAGAAAAAACAGATGGGACAACCACCTCCGAAAACAGGATCGGCATCACATAATCCCCTGCACTGCCACGTGGGAGTCCTGGAATGGAAAACAGACTCAGGTTTCCCCTCCTTGGTACTATACCAGTTATGCACACATAACCCCCACCCTGGTATTATAGAAGTGATACACACATCATATACTGCACTGCTACCTGGGAGTCCCAGTTCTGAGAAAAGTCTCAGGCTTCCCACTCTGGGCTCATCAGGGTTTCTCAGTATCTATCCTACAGATAACATTTACCAGGCTATCTACTTACTATTGATAGTGCTTTCTGTAGGAGACTGTTGGTGTACGGTCTCATTCCTGTTCCCTAACTCCAGTACTGAGGGTTCTTCATCTTTCACAGGCACTGTCACGTAGTTTTCTGGGACTTGAAAGTCTGCTTCTGAAATTAAAAAGTAATCAGAGGTAAGGGCATAACCACTGGTATTAGTCCTGTGATATAGATATAGCCCCTTGCACTGTAACAAGGGAGATCAGAGTCTGAGAAGAGTCTCAGGTTTCTCACCCAGGTATTATAGGAGTAATACAGATATAAACCCCAGCACTACCACATGGGGGCCCTGGGGTTGAAAACAGACTCAGGTTTCCCACACTGGTACTATGCCAATTATGCACACACAAATGCCTACACTGCCACCTGGGAGTCCCAGTTCTGAGAAAAGACTTAGGTTTCCACTCTGAGACTATCAGGGCTTCTCAATATCTATAATATATGTAACATTTACCAGGCTATCTACTTACTGTTGATGGTGATTTCCATAGGCGAATGCTGGTGTATGGTCTCATTCCTGTTCTCTGACTCTGATACTGAAGGCTCTTCGTCTTTCACAATCACTGTCACATAGTTTTCTGGGACTAGATATTCTGTTTCTGAAATGAAAGGTTAACCAGAGGTAAGGAAACAACCACTGGCATTAGCCCTGTGATACAGACATAACCCCCTGCATTGCAACTAGGGGGATCAGAGCTTGATAATAAACTCAGGTTTCCAACCCAAGTATTGTACGAGTGATACAGACAGCCCCCTGCACTGCCACCTCAGAGTCCTGGGTTTGAGAACAGATGACCTCCGACCAAAAACTGTGCCATGACAATGGACCCTCTTGGTCCTGCCTCCAGAGTGCTTATCCTTGGCCTCTGTCTGACCTAGGCCTCTAACTAGCTGTCACTCACTGGACTGTGCTGCATGCACTTTCATGTCATAAACGTATCTACAACAACTGCTGTATTGTATGATCTCCTCTGTAGTTATTGTACAATGTATTTTGCCTTTGTACTGCATTTGTCTCTGTTGTAAATAATCTGCACTACATTTGCCTGTTTGTTCTATACTCTGTATCAGTTGTAAGGTGTGATACTTCCCACACCACTGTCTGCACTGTAATGTCAGACACTGTAGCTCTGTATTGTTTTCTATGAAGTGGAGCCACTGTAAAGGAGTCTCGGACTCAAAGGTATTAATTCTGATTTGTTTCAATAAATAAACACAATAAACAAGATGCAGGTTTCCCACCCTGCAGTTATACCAATGATACAGACAAAAGCCTGTGCACTGTCACCTGGGAGTCTTGGGTTTCAGAATGGATTCAGGTTTTCCCATCAAGGTATTATATCAATGATACAGACATAACCCCCTGCACTGCCACATGGGAGTCCTGGTTTTGACAACGAACTTTAGTTTCCCACCCTGGTATTAAACCAATAATACTGACATAACCCCCTACACCTGCAGATGTAGAGTGGCATTGTTGACTTACAGTGTAAGAACACGAAAGATAACATCTGAAGACACTGAAAATGAAACAGGTACTTCCACAGAAAAATGTTAATTTAATGCCAAAAAAAAATAGGCGTTTCTGCAGCATCTGCTACCTTTTTGATTAACCTGGGTTTCCCTTCTGCCAAGAGGCAAATAACAGTGTCTGACAAACCAAGGCAAAGCAGTAACATCATTTGGTGAACTTTACATGGTTCACGGACAGAGTCTGTAAAGTCAACCTTTTGGGAGGTTTGCAAAGTCCTAGACATGAGTCCCTGCACTGCTACATTGGAGATTTGAGACTGAGAACAGACTCGGGTTCCACACTCTTGAGATCATCAGGGATTCTCAGCATCTACGCTATGTGCTACATTTACCAGGCCACTACTTACTGTTGATGGTGATTTCTTTATAAGACTGCTGGTGTACAGTCTCATTCCTGTTCCCTGACTGCAAAACTGAGGGATCTTCATTTTTCACAGTCAATGTGACATAGTTTTCTGGGATGGGCAATTCTATTACATTTTAGAGAAGAAAGGTAAATTGGAGATAAGGGCACAACCACTGGAATTAGTCCAGTGAAACAGACGTAACCCCCAAACTGCAACCAGTGAGATAAGAGCTTAAGAATAGACTCAGGTTTCACACAATGGTATAAACATAACCCCCTGCACTGCCATCTGGGATTGTCAGGTTTGAGAATGGATTCAGGTTTCTCAAACTGATTATACCAGTGATACACATGTAACTCCATGCATGGACAACTGAGTCCCCCAGGATTGAGATAAGATTCACGTTTTCCACCCTGGTGTTATACCAATGATACTGACATAACCCCTGCACTGTCACTTAGGAAACCTGGGGTTTGAGAACAGACTTAGGTTTCTCTTCCTGGCATTATGTCAGTCACATGCACGCGCGCCACACACACACACACACACTACTCTGCACTACCACCTAAGAGTCCTAGGTTTGAGAACTGATTCAGACTTCCCATCTTGCTCTTATACTAATAATACAGAAAAGACCTCCTGCACTGCCACATGAGAGTCCCGGGTTTGAACAGATTCAGATTTCCAACCCTGCTATTTTACCAATAATGTAGATATAATTTCCCTCAATGATAGCTAGGATTCTTGGGTTTGAGAATGGATTCAGGTTTACCACCCTGTATTATAACAATCATACACACAAAATCCCATGCACTGCCAGCGGGGAGTCCCAGGCCAGAGAACAGACTCGTTTCCCACCCTGGTATTATACAAATGACACAGTCACAGTCCTCTGAACTGCCACCTGGTAGTACCAGGTTTGTGAATGGACTGCATTATACTGTACCAATGATGCACACATAACCCTCTGAACTGACACCAGGGAGTTATGTGTTTGAAAATGGACTCAGGTTTCCACCCTGGCATTGTACCAATGATACAAACATAAGATCAGGGGGAAGCAGTGGATGTGGCCTACCTGGATTTCAGTAAGGCCTTTAATACCATTCCACACAGAAGTTTTGTGAACAAGCTGGGCAGCCTGGGAGTGGGTCACAAGGTGGTAAACTGGGTAAAGAACTGTTTGAGTGATAGAAGACAGGGGATTGTGGTAAATGGTGCTCAATCTGAGAAAAGGAGGGTGACCAGTGGGGTGCCACAGGTATCAGTCATGGGCCCAGTCCTGTTTAATGTCTTCATAAGTGACATAGCGGAGGGGCTGGAGGGCAAAATGTATGGACGACACCAAGATCTGCAACAGGGTGGACACTCCAGGAGGGGTGGAAAAAATGAGGAGGGATCTAGGTAAAGTGGAGGAATGGTCTAGAGTGCGGCAGCTGAGATTTAATGTGGAAAAGTACAAAATCATGCATTTGGGGCACAAGAACCCAGGGGAGGATTACATGATGGGAGGGGAAAAATTGATGGTCACCAAACAAGACACTACTGAAATCTGGGAGTCTTGGGTTTGAGAATATAGTCTGGGGTCTCACCCTGCTAGACTACCAATGATACAGTCCCATATCAGAAATGTTGACTCTTACACTGCAGGGCAGTACTGGGAAAGAAGGTTACTGCACTACTGGAGGTTGTGTTTAAGCCCCACAGTGTAACATTGGGCTCATCCATCACAGATACTGCAAGGCAGAAATGGGGGAGAGGTTATTGCACTACTGGAGGTTACGTTTAAGCCCCACAGTAAACTTTGGGCTACTCCATCACAGATACTGCAGGGCAGTACTGGGGGGGTTGTGACTGCACTATCAGAGGTTGTGTTTAAGCCCCACAGTGGAACCTTGGGCTCATCCATCACAGACACTGCAGGGCAGTGCAGGGGGAGGAGATACTGCACTAACAGAGGTTGTGCTTAAGCCCCACAGTGTAACCTTGGGCTCATCCATCACACACACTGCAATGCAGTACTGGGGGAGGGGTTACTGCACTACTGGAGGTTGTGTTTAACCCCACAGTGGAACCCTGGGCTCATCCATCACACACACTGCAGGGCAATACTGGGGGAGGGGTTACTGCACTATTGATGGTTGTTTTTAAGCCCCACAGTATAACCTAGGGCTCACCCATCGTAGACACTGCAGGACAATACTGGGGGAGAGGTTACTGCACTATTGGAGGTTGTGTTTAATCCCCACAGTGGAACCCTGGGCTCATCCATCACATACACTGCAGGGCAATACTGGGGGAGGGGTTACTGCACTATTGATGGTTGTTTTTAAGCCCCACAGTGTAACCTAGGGCTCACCCATCGTAGACCCTGAAGGACAATACTGGGGGAGAGGTTACTGCACTATTGGAGGTTGTGTTTAATCCCCACAGTGTAACCATGGGCTCATCCATCACATACACTGCAGGACAATACTGGGGAAGGGGTTACTGCACTATTGATGGTTGTTTTTAAGCCCCACAGTATAACCTAGGGCTCACCCATCGTAGACCCTGCAGGACAATACTGGGGGAGAGGTTACTGCACTATTGGAGGTTGTGTTTAATCCCCACAGTGTAACCATGGGCTCATCCATCACATACACTGCAGGACAATACTGGGGAAGGGGTTACTGCACTATTGATGGTTGTTTTTAAGCCCCACAGTATAACCTAGGGCTCACCCATCGTAGACCCTGCAGGACAATACTGGGGGAGAGGTTACTGCACTATTAGAGGTTGTGTTTAATCCCCACAGTGTAACCATGGGCTTAAGCATCACAGACACTACAGAAAAGTACTTGGGGAAGGGTTACTGCACCACTGGAGGTTGTGTTTAAGCCCCAGAGTATATCCTTGAACTCATCCTTCACAGACACTGCAGGGCAAAACTGGAAGAGGGGTTACTGCATCACTGGAGGTTGAGTTTAAGCCCCACAGTGTAACCTTGGGCTAATCCATAAAAAGTTACTTCTCAACACAAAAACAAAAGCGATGCTCTTCTCCCCATTAATCCACGCAGCAAACCCGGTGTCCAGTGGGTCCGTTCCCCAAATTATCACAATTCTAGGAGAAAAATTAGAATTTGTTACAAAATTTAAGTATCTGGGAGTATGGATAGACCACAGACTCTCCTTCATCGAACACAATGAGGACTTGCTAAAAAAACTCAGACAGAGGTTAGGACTCTTCTTTAGAATTAACCGATTTCTCACCAGAGATGCCAAGCTATGGTTGGTCCAATTCACTTTTCTATCGCTGGTTGATTATGCGGATTTCCTTTACAGCAAGTGTCCCAGCTCCTACTTGGCAAAACTGGACACGCTTTACCATAGAGCCTTGAGGATTATCATGGGACTTCCTTTTGCCACGCATCACTATGCACTATATACGGCTGTGGGGTGGACCTCCCTCAAGTTTAGGCATCACAGAAATGCCACACTTTGGACCTTTAGAGCAATCTCTAAAAAACTGCCTCACTATATCTCTTGCTGTCTACCCTTAAGTGAAATAGGGAATTATGCACTAAGAAGCTACTCATTTATCACACTTAAAGTGCCTAAGGCAAAATCTCACTTTGGCAGAGCAGCCATAAGCTTTGTGCTGCCTACCTTATGGAACAATCTGCAAAAAACTTTCAAATTGAGCACTCTTGTCTGTCTGACTGCATTCAAGACATTATATTCCCGCTCAATCAAAGAAGTGTGTAACTGCTTCACGCATCTAGGATCTGTACCAAGTATTCATTCAGTATCACTGCTTTTTCACTATCACCCTCTGCCCACATTCCCTTCCCTTTATTAAGCCTCAGTATCCTTCCCATTGTCTTTCTTTGCTCCCTAATGTACCTATAAAAGGTTTTATCCCCCTTCCTTACAGAGCTGACTATATTTTCCTCAGTTTGGGCCTTTGCTATTCTGACTGCCTTCCCTGCCTAGTTCTGCTTTAACTGATATAGTTCTTTGTACTGCTCCTTCTGTGTTTCCTTATATTCCTTGAATGCTATCTTGCCATCTCTTTTGAGAAACATAGTGACTTTTTTCTTCATTTTGTTTTGTTGATTTGCTTTTCACAAAGGCTTGTTGCCTCAGTGATGGCAGTTTTGATTTTTTCTCATTGTTCTTCCAGCCCTCCTCCTTGCCTGTTTGCTAGTGCTTTTCTGAGGCACTGTCCCATTTTGTCAAAGTCAGCCCTCCTAAAGTCCAACACCTTTGCTTCTGTATGGCTTGAATCTAGCTATTTTTGTGTTATTTGCATGTTTACTTATCCAGCGTGTTAATAGTCTGTCCATGTCTGATGTGAAAACCTGAAACAATAACTGTCCCAGAACAGAGCCCTGCTGCACCCCAGTTGTTACACAGACCAGATCAGTGAGGTACCCCTTTATAGTAACTCTCTGGCTTCTTCCACTGAGACCATTTCTAATCCATGCCATAATTTTATGATTAACACCTATTTCAGTTAGTTGTTGTATTATGGCTTTGTGTGGTACTTTATCAAAGGCTTTTGCAAAATCCAGAAAAAAGCAATCCACTGATGACCCCCCCCACCGCAGTGCGACTGGCATTTTTTCATAAAAACAAAGTAAGCTGATTATGCAGGACCTTCCTGCAGAAATTCCATGCTGCTGCCTACCTCTGCTGTTACTCTTTTCTACATACTGATTTATCATATCTACATGAATCGATTCCATAATCTTTCCTGGCACTGAATCAGACTTCTAGGCCAGTAATTTTCATGATTTGTTTTGCTTCCTTTGTTGTGGATTGGTACTACGACGGCTGATAGTCACCTGGGATTTCGTTGTTTCTTAGTGCTTGCTCATATAATGGTTTTAGTGGAGTAGCTATTTGTGGGGATGATAGTTTCAGCATTTTAGAAAATATAATACCTGGTCCTGATGAATATGAACATTTTAGGGCATCAGTTTCGTTATTTATAATGTCTAGTATAATCTGCTCATTTATAAAGTTAGTGGGAGGGGGAGGGAACAATTAGCCCAGTCAAGGTTAAATGTATTTTGGGCCTGTTTGTGAACAAGGCCAAATTCCTGCTATACTCAATGGCGATGGAATGCGGGGGCTCCCTGGACTTGCTGGTGCACCTGGGAACAAACGACTTAAATAGGAATAGTGAACTGGAGATGCAGGCAAGATTTCGGGAGCTGGCCAGGGTTTGCCACTCTATAGGATGCTACGTCTCCTTCTCTGAAATACTGCTAATGCCAAGGGTGAGTGTGAAGAACAAGCAAAAACTTAGAGTGGGGAACCAATGGCTCAGTGAGTGGCGCTAGGACAGGGGATACGGGTAGGTGAGGGACTGGGGTGCAACCTGGGAGGATAAGGGGTTATAAGCCAGGGATAGGCTCCACCTCAACTTGGAGGGAAGGGAGATCCTTAAACTGAAACTGGCTTTCTGCATCTGCAAGAGGTGGGGTTTAAACTTGTAAAGGGGGGAGTGCTGGAAAATCGCTCTAGGGGAGCCACTTAAAAGGTTAGGCCACGGATCAACAAAGAGGACAGAGGGCAGTGGTGTAAGGCCAAGGGGCACTATGCAGGGGAGTGGGGCAGGAGACTGCACAGGGCCACAGAGAATAGGGATGGGGAGGGGGGACAGGACGGGGTGGAGGATGGTTCTGATCAATGCCAGGAGCATAGGGAATAAAATGCCTGAGCTCCAAGCAATGCTGGCTCAGGGGGCAGTGGATGTGGCAACAATTACTGAGACATGGGCCACCCAGGAGCATGATTGGAATGTAAACCTGGAGGGTTAAAAACATTCAGGAAGGATAGAGGAGAAGGGGGGGGTGGCACTGATAGTCAGAAATGACACTGGTGTTGGTGGAGTGGAGGTGGCTGCGGGGGAGGTGGAGTCCATTTGGGTAACCCAGCAAATGAAGGAGGGTTAGGAGAATAAAAATAGGGGTTGTCTACAGACCCCCTGCAATGGTGGAGGACCTGGAGGACAATCTGGTGAAGACTATTAGGGGCCATTGTGGATTAGGAAAAGGAAGGGTGGTGGTCATGGGAGACCTAAACATGCCAGGGGCAGACCGGGGTACTATGATATCCCACTGGCCAGGGAGCAGAGACTGATGGCTGTCTTTCAGGATGCATTCCTAGTCCAGCAGGTGGAGGAGCCGACCAGGGAGAGCTGGATATTGGATGAGGTCCTAGCAGACAGTGACTAGATTGGGGCCTGGACATGAGCAGCCCATTGGCAGACAGTGACCATGCCACCCGGGGGGGGGGGGAGAAAATCGCATGAATACGGTGGTAATAGACTTTAGGGGACTGGACTACGAGGGCATGGGGACGATTCTCCAGGAGTACTTGGATGAGTTAAGGCTGGATATGGATGCTGGGACGATGTGGGAGACCATTAAGAAGGGGGTTCAGGAGGCTACCATGACCTGTGGGAAGGTGAGGTGCAAGCACTGTAGGGCCAGAAAGCCATGTTGGTGGACCCGGGAAGTTCAGGAGGTGGTGAGGGAGGAAAAAGGCTGCCTACTCATGCTTAAAGCACTCAAGGGGAGAAAAAGGGAGGCAGTATAGCATAGTGGTTTAAGGCACTGAGCTGCAAATCTGGAGACCTGGGTTTGAATCCCACAGCCCCCACTTGCATAATGTGTGACCCTGAGCAAGTCACTTAACTTTCCTGTGCTCCCAGGTTGCACCTGTAAACAAGCTTTTCGCTTAGTGTGTCTCATCTGGTTAAACAATTGGAAAACAAAAGAGTGGGGAAAGTACAACCTGATGTCCAGGAGGGTCACCAGGGTGGAAAGATCAGCCAAGGCGAGGATGGAGCAAAACCTGGCCAGGGATATCTGGAAGGGGGAAAAGGGTTCTTTAGATACATAGGGGAGAAAAGGAAAGTGAGGGCACAGATCAGCAGGATTAGGACTTGGCTCAAACGGGGGAGCAAGCTGAGGTATTAAATGAGTACTTTGCTTCAGTCTTTATCGGGGGGGGGTTCATACTTCCCAATGGGAGGGATAGTGAGCCCACAAAAATGTCAGGTCACTTGGAATCTGGTGGACCAGCAGAGGCTAGGTGGGTGATGTGCCTGAACTGTGGGGGAGGGGGGGACGGACAGGTAGATGAGGGTGAGGGCTAGCAGGGTGAAATCACAGTGGATAGGGCGAGGGTGGCCTTCTGGTCGTTAAAGACTGAGAAGGCACCGGGGCCAGATGAGCTTCATCTGAGGGTGCTGAGGGAGTTGGCAGATGTGCTGGCAGCTCCACTAGCTGCACTCTTCAACATCTCTCTGCAGACAGGGTGGGTGCCTCATGACTGGAGGGTGTCCCATGTTGTGCCTATCCACAAAGGTGGTTCTAGAGAGGGGATGGGTAACTACAGGCCTGTCAGCCTGACATCTGTGGTAAGCAAGGTGATGGAGGGTATTATCAAGGAGAGGCTTGGAGGGGCAGCTGGTATGGATGGGGCACCTGGATGATAGGCAGTATGGCTTTATTCCAGGGAGATCGTGCCAGACCAACCTTGTGGAGTTCCACGAGTGGGTGATGAGTGCCCTGGACTGAAACAGGCTGGTTGACATCCGCTATCTGGACTTCAGCAAGGTGTTTTGATTCGTTCCCCCACAATGGCCTGCTGGCAAAGCTGGGGGGAGTTGCTCAGGTGGCTAGAAAATTGGGTCTCGGGGTGAGTACAGAGAGTAGTGGTTGGTAGGATAGTTTCCTCCCCCAGAAGGGTCATTAGTGTGGTCCCCCAGGGTTTGGTCCTGCGGCCACTTCTGTTCAATGCCTATGTCTCGGACACAGGGAGGGGTATTAGGAGTAAACTGAGCCTCTTTGCAGATGACTCAAAACTGGGAGCATTGGAGGATTGGGAGGAGGGTAGAATGGCCCTTCAAGAGGACCTGGATGCCCTGGAGAGGTGGTCGAGGAGGTGGGGACTGAAGTTTACTGCAGGGAAGTGCAGGGTGCTGCACCTGGGGGTCAGAAATGTAGGGCATGCATACACCCTCGGGGAGATACACTGCAGACCTTGTTGGGAGAAAGGAACTTGGGAGTGGTGGTGGACGTCAAAACGAATAATTCTGAGACTTGTCGAAGAGCAGCAGCAAAGGCGAATAGGAGCTGTATAATGACCTGGTCAGACCGCAACTAGAGTACTGTGTGCAGTTCTGGAGACCACACCTAAAGAGGGACATTGCACTGCTGGAGAGGATCCAGAGGAAGGCGACCAGGATGATCTGGGGCATGGGGAGCAGATGCCATGAGGAGGGACTGGAGGAGCTCAACTTGTACACACTGGAGGAGAGGAGAGATGGGGGGGGCATGATAGAGGTCTTTAAATATGTAGAGAGGATCAACAAGGGGGAGCTGAGGAGGTGTTCAGGTTTAAGAAAGGGGGACCAGAGAGCATGAGTGGAAGCTGGGAGGAGTTACAGCAGGGAGGGAATGAGGCACTACTTCAATGAAAGAGTGGTGGATCCACGGAATGCACTGCCCAGGAGCCTGGTGGAGGGATTCAAGAGGGAGTTGGACAGGTACAAGGGGAAACTGAGGCCGTGGAAGTCCATCCCCGGGGAGGGGAGCTGGATGGTTTTTGGGGGAGCCCATGGGAGAGGGGACAGCAAATCGAGCACTCAGTAGGGGTGCTGGCTACTGAGCAGACATGACAGACCATAGGGCCTATTCTGCTGGCTTTCAATATGTTAGTATACTAGTCTGTTCTGGTACATCTCCTACATGTGACTCCCTTTGGGTGAATATAGATCCAAAGTATGTATTAAAAATCTCAGCTATTTCTTTATGGTCTTCTATTTTCTGATTATTAGAAATTATAGAACACACATCATTCGTAGAGTTTTGTTGTGAATTTATGAGTCTGTAGAGCTTCATATTATCCCTTGCTGCATTAGTTGCTAGATTTATTCTGTTTTTTCTTAATTTTATTAAGCCATTGTGACTTTACACCTCTGTTGTTATATTTTCTAATTTTTTTATGCTTGTCACATACTGCAAAAATCTGCCTCTTGATAATTTCCCACATTTCCCCTGCTGTTTTTATTATTTTTGTATAAATCTTCCTGTATTTTTTGATGGTTAATTGTGTTAACATTGTAAATCTCCCTACATTCATTTTTTGTTGTGGCATATTCCTCTATTTGAAAAGATACAGTATTGTGGTCATTATTTCCCAGTGGTGTATTGATCTCACAATTTGTAATATATATCTCATCTTTCGTGAGTACTATGTGATGCCTGGATCTCACAGTTTGTAATATTTACCCAATATTCGGCTTGCACTATGTCTGTGCCTGTATCTCACAATTTGTAATATTTATCTCATCTTTGGCTAGCACTATGTGGTGCCTGGATCTCACAATTTGTAATATTGTGCAGGGTCTGCAGGGTGCAGGGTCTGCAAGAGAAGCCATATGAGGAGAGAGACTAAAGGAGCTTAATATGTATACCCTTGAGGAAAGGAGGAGAGGGGGACATGATAGAAACCTTTAAGTACCTCAGTGGAATCAACAAAATCCAAGAGAGTAGCATCTTTCAGAAAAGAGATGTGCAAGAACAAGGGGACACAATTTAAAGATGGGGGTGGTTCAGGCAATGTGAGGAAGTATTTTTCACAGAGAGGTGGTGGATGCATGGAACAGCCTTCCTGAGGAGGTTGTGGGGTCTAAAACTGTGGGAGAATTCAAGAATACATGGGACAGACATAAGGCAATTCTTCTGGGGGGTAGGAAGAAATAGGCTGTTGGTTAACTAGGATCTGCGGCTTATCCTATAGGTAGGGAAATGGGCAGACTAGGTGGGCCAAGCGGTCCTTATCTGCCGTCAAAGTCTATGTTTCTATATATATTTCCAAGATGGCCGCCAGGTTGGGTGCGTTGTTTCTGCTTCTCTGAAGAAGTTTTGATTTTACTTTTTATTCGTTTTAAGTCAGGGTTTGAGTTTTATATTTTGTTTTGTTTTGTCTGGTCCTGGTTTTGGCGCTTATGCACTAAGTGTTATTATTTGATCATTGCTGGACACTGAGTTTACCGGTTTGCCGAACCGTGAGAGATGCCAGCTGGCTTTCTTCCTTTCACAGACTTCAGTGGTCCTGTTTTGGTTCCTTTTGACTACGCCGTGAGGCGAAAACGATAACTTGAGGAAAGAGCATATTTGTGGTATTGCAAGTTTTACGTGATGCTGTGTGTGGGAATAGCGTCCTGGGGAGAAATTAGGAGACTGGATGGACATTTATAGTTTATTAGTATTTTTCTGTGTTTGAATCCGTTTCACCTCCTTGTTTCGGGCATAGGAGGGGTCTCGGAAATTTCAAGACTTACTATCCGTTTTGAGTTTCTGGAGAGAGTCACTAGCATTCTCCCCCACAGACTGAGGCGGGGACTTTGTGACTTTGTTTCCTGGTTCTTTGTGGAAAAGCGTTTTCGGTTATGGGGAAAGTGAGGAGTTAGCCCTGAAGTGTTTGGAGGAGCTCTGGATGTAGTGAACGCTGATAAGAGGAGACGGAGGATCTTTGGACCGGGGCTCTGTTGGAGACAGTGAGCCCTCTGAGTTTTGAAATCTGCAGGTGGATACCGCTGCCTTTTGTCTGCTCTGGTCGGTGCTCTCCTGGGTTTTGCTACTCCACAGGGATTGGGGTATTTTCCAGTCGGGAAACTGAGTGGGGTACCTGGCCCCCTTGGACCATGGAAGGGGCTGCAGTAGTGGCTCTTCTCATGGTCCTTTAGTGTGAGTGGCACTAATTGCCTGGGGGGGGGCACTTGGCTGGGAGTAAATGGGATTGGAGTATGTTTGATCCTCCGTGGACATAGACTTGCTTGGATCTTTGAACTTGCTGAACCTCCTCTTTGGACTAATTCTCCTTTGGGTTTATGCGGCTGCCTTTTCCCTGGACTTGGATCATTTTTTGAACCTATGTCTATTTGAGAAGCTGCTGATTCCTGTCTTCTTTTGACTCTGTTTTGGACACTCAGGTGGTGAGAGGACCCTGGGTCCAAAATTTTTTGTTTAATTATTTGTTTTATTTGTTTGATAGTGTGTGTTTTTCTCCTGGTAGGGAGAAAGATTCATTTTATTTCTCCCCTGTTGTGAGAGAACGGGGGGGGAGTTTAAAAAATTTGTATGTTTTTATATTGATGTGGCAGCGAGAGTGCCTCTGTACCCTTGTTCCCCGGTGGTGAGAGGACTGGGGGGGAGGGGTTTATATAAACTTATTTTTTGTGTATTTTATTATAATTTGTAGATTTAATTTTGTTTATTAGTTAGTATGGATTGTTAGTTTAGGATAGTTTGAATATTTTGGGAGGTGGGTTTGTTTTGTTATTATTTAATTTGTTAAGCAGCGTCATGTGCTGGCCTCTTTTCCCAACGGTGGTGCATTATTCTTCCTCCTCTCTTCGCGCCCTCCACCCCTTTTGTACTCCTCCCTTACAGTTTGAGGTTTATCAGCATTGTAGAGCATTGGGGATTGCTAGTGGGAGAGTGAGAGGGGCCGGGGGTGCAAGAACAGGGTAGGATGAACGAGCGGGGCCATCGTGTTGGGGTTATTAAGTCCAGAAGGCGCCCTGGGGCGAAATGGAATCCAGATCAGGGTCCGCCTTATCTGGTCTCCACACCCATGGGCACTATTGATTTCAGTAGGCAGATAGGCCTGACAACCTCCGAGGTTTGTCCAACTCGGGCGGTGTTATGCAATGCCAGGTCTGTTAGGAATAAAACTGCTATTATTGCCAACCTTATTGGTTCGGTCGACCTGGCTTGCATCACCGAGACCTGGCTGGATGAAAATTCTGGCTCTATAGTGGAGGCCATGATTCTGGCAGTCTACTCGGTGATACACCACCTGAGATTGGACCGCAGGGGTATGGGGGTTGCAGTCTGTTTTAAGACTGAATTGGGCCTCTTGAATGTGGTAGTGGGTGAGGCTGAGTCCTTTGAGTGCACAGTTGCAGGCGTTCGAATCGTTCTCATCTACCGTCCACCCGGAGATGGGAAACGCTTCTTACAGGAAGTGGCAAACTTCCTTGTCGACATGTCGTTTGAGTCACCCAGATTGATGGTGCTGGGTGACTTCAACGCCTGGGTTGACGATGAACTCTCACAATTTGGTAAACACTTCCTCCAATTAATGTCTTCCTTGGGCCTTACACAGGTAGTTTCCACTGCTACACATAAATCTGGACACTCTCTCGACTTAGTCTTCCTTCTTGGGATTGATGCATCCGACATGGGGGTGGAACCAGTCATTTGGTCTGACCACCACATCGTGAGGTTCAATTTTGCACCCCGAGAAAGGCATCCCTGTGTAGATGGTCACAATCACGCCCATTACGGAATGTTACTTCACAAGGCCTAGTGGCGTCCTGACCTATCATCCTCAGTGTTGGTGGGCAGTAGCCCAGAGGCACTGGTGTTGGCCTATAATGAGGCCATCACGGTTGCCCTAGATTCTATTGCTCCTGCTAAGCGCCTCTTTCCCGGTCACCCAGGGCCCCTTGGTTTGATGGGACTCTGAGGAGATATGGAGACAAGGGCGAGGTTAGAGCGTTGCTGGCTGAGTCCGCCTTGATGCCGACCGCCTTAGATTGATTGAACATTATACCAGCTATCAATCTGCAATCACTCATAAGAAGGCAGAATTCTGTCCAGGGAGATTGCAGTTGCTCAGAATTGACTGCTCAGCTGTTCCGAACTGTAGATAGACTGTGCAACCCAGCCTGTCTGCAAGTTCGGAAAGCCTTTTCGCAAATAGAGTGTGACGAGCTCGCTCTATACTTTGCAACTAAGGTGGCTGACATCAGGGTGGACTTGTGTCCGGCAACCTCTAAGGGTGACGTGGTAGGAGTGTGTGAGAGCACAGGGCCTCGATTCTCCTGGAGTTGCTTTTGTCGCCCCGAGTTTGTAGATATTATGAGGATCATCTATAGTGTGCACCCTACAAGCTGCGGCTTGGATCCTGGAACGACTACCCTAATTTTGGATTGTGTAGATATCATTGGTCCAGTTTTGGCGCAATTAGTCTGGTGCTCCTTGGAGTCAGGTGAGTTTCCTAGCTCTCTCTGAAAGAGGCGGTGGTGACACCTCTCTTGAAGAAAGCTTCCTTGGACCCAGACTGTTTTTCTAACTACAGACCCATCTCTAACCTTCCCTTTATTGGGAACGTTATTGAGAAGGTTATGGCAGCCCAATTGGATGACCATTTAACCATCCATAGTATCTACGAATCCTTCCAGTCTGGTTTCCATAAAAGACAGCACCGAGACTGCACTGGTTCGGGTGCAAAATGATCTTCTGAGGGCGAGGGATCAAAGGAGATGTTCCATCCTGGTTCTCCTTGATCTCTCTTCAGCTTTTGACACTGTGGATCACATGGTGTTGCTAGCACGCCTGCGGCAAATCTGTGGAATGTCAGGAACCGTTTTACAATGGTTCACTTCATTCCTCTCTGGGAGATCACAAAGAGTTGTGTCGGGAATTTTTTCCTCTGGCCCAGTCTCTTTGTTGTGCGGAGTGTCTCAGGGTTCTGTGCTGTCGCTCATGTTATTTGCAGTGTTCATGCTGCCCCTCGGAAACATTATAAGATGGTATGGGCTGAGGTTTCACTGCTATGCAGATGATACCCAGCTATACCTGTCTTTTGCACCCGACCAGGATGGAGCTCTCTCGCTGTTTAATAACTGTCTGGGGAAATCCAAGACTGGATGGATTCTAGTTAGTTAAAGTTGAACTTGGAGAAAACTGAGGTTTTGTTTGTGGACCGGGTGGCCAGATTGAAGATGGTGTACTGGTCGCCTTCTGGAATTCTTCTTGGCGCGTGTCACTACCGCCTCTGAACGGGTGCGAACCTTGGGGTGATCCTTGACGATAGGCTGACTTTTCAATCTCAGCTGTCGGCCGTCGTCAGGACTTCCTTTTACCATCTTAGAAATATTGCCAGGGTTAAGCACCTTGTTCCGTCTGACTCCTTGTCAACGTTGGTCCATGCCTTTGTGTCCTCGCGCCTAGACTACTGCAACACCCTTTACTTTGGGCTTTCTGGGGTTGAAATCTGCCACCTACAGCTTGTGC
The DNA here is from genome assembly GCA_016271365.2 of Neoceratodus forsteri. NCBI lineage: Eukaryota > Metazoa > Chordata > Ceratodontiformes > Ceratodontidae > Neoceratodus > Neoceratodus forsteri. The sequence continues at coordinate 445,335,403 of CM057457.1, read as the reverse complement.
AGAACGCGGCAGCCCAGGTTTTGACTGGGACAAGTAGGCCCTGTCATACTACCCCGGTGCTACGCGAACTGCACTGGCTTCCAGTACGGTGGCAGATCACCTTTAAAGTCATTTTATTGACTTTTAAAGCCCTTCACGATCAGGGTCCGTCCTATCTGAAAGACCTAATGGTTCCTTACTGCCCCAGCCGATCACTCCGCTCTGACGACATGGGGTTAGAGATTCCAAGAGTGAGTTTAAAATCTTCTGGCAGCAGAGCATTTTTCATGCTGCACTCACTTTGGAATTCTCTACCATGCCGGTTACGGGAATGCACTCGCGGAGCTATTTAAGAAAGAACTGAAAACATATTTATGGAGAATGGCCTTCTTAGATAGTTAATGTGAACTGTAATATGTTTGGAATTTTATTGTAATTAATTATGTTTTTATGATGTATTTTTATAATGTTTGTAGTGTTTGATGGTTTTGTATTGAAATTTGAAGTTTTGATTAATTTGTTCAGCGCCTTGATATATTGAAATGCGCTATATAAATAAAATTATTATTATTATGTTTCTAATGTCTGCCCTGGTACCCTACCCCACATGGACCCGCCAGTAAGGCACCAACACTTTGCTTTGTCTCTCCCAAGACATAGCTGTCCTACCTCCCAGATCCCCTGCCTTATTAACTTTAAATCCCAACCTCTCTCCCAGTCTCCCTTCTTTGGGTGGGAGCTTTCTTCATCCTCTGGTTGAGACAACCTTCCAGCCCTTTCCCTTCTCTACCCTATGTCCCCAGTGTTTCTACTTCATTCTCTCCCTCTCCCCCAACACTCCCTCCTTCCCCTAACCTGTCCTATACTTGCCACCCTCCTAGTCCTTCCCCTCCTTCCCTTCTCTTCGACCTACTCTGCTTCCCTAGTGTATTCCTTTCCACTATATTAGTTAACCCTGTTCTCCTTGCTGCCTGTAGTTACTTTGTGTACGTACATGCCTTCTACACCTTGTATCTTGCCCGTACTATTCCAAGCTCATATGAACATATGTGTTGTCTTATCTCATCTATGCCCTGTGTTATATCTGTACCCATTTTTCACCTGAATGTAAATACTTGTGTTGCCTTGTATAAAGATGTGATTATGTTCCACCCAGGTCCATCTTGCAAATGAACAGTGCTCAACGATGACCGCCTGGATAAATAAACATTCTGATTGATTGATCCATCACAGACACTGCAGGACAGTACTGGGGAAGGGGTTACTGCACTACTGGAGGTTGTGTTAAAGCCCCACAATGTAACGATGGGTTCATCCATCGCAGACACTGCAGGGCAGTACTGGAGGAGGTGATACTGCACCAGTGGAAGTTGTCTTTAAGCCCCATAGGTTACCTTGGGCTCATCCATCACAGGTATAGCAGGGCAGTAATGGGGAGGGGTTACTGCACTACTGGCAGCTGTGTTTAAGTCCCACAGTAAACCTTGGGCTCATCCATCACAGATACTGCAGGGAAGTACAGGGGAGGGGTTACTGCAGTATTGGAGGTTGTGTTTAAGCCCCAGAGTGTAACCTTTAGTTTATCCATCATAGACACTGCAAGGCAGAAGTGGGGGAGGGGTTACTGCAGTATTGGAGGTTGTGTTTAAGCCCCAGAGTGTAACCTTTACTTTATCCATCATAGACACTGCAAGGCAGAAGTAGGGAAGGGGTTACTGCAGTATTGGAGATTGTGTTTAAGCCCTGCAGTGTAACCTTGGGCTCATCCATCACAGACATGGCAGGACAGTACTGGGGGAGGGTTTACGGCACTACTGGAGGTTGCATTTAAGCAGCACAGTGTAGCCTTGGACTCATCCGTCACAGACACTACAGGGCAGTATAGGGGGAGGGGATATTGCAGTACTGGAGGTTATGTTTAACCCCACAGTGGAACCCTCGGCTCATCCATCACAGACACTGCAGGGCAGTACTAGGGGAGGGGTTACTGCACTGTTGGAGTTTGTGTTTAACCCCACAGTGTAACCCTCGGCTCATCCATCACAGACACTGCAGGGCAGTACTGGGGAAGGGGTTACTGTACTATTGGAGTTTGTGTTTAACCCCACGGTATAACCCTCAGCTCATCCATCACAGACACTACAGGGCAGTACTGGGGGAGGGGTTACTGCAGTACTGGAGGTTGCGTTTAACCCCACAGTGGAACCCTCGGCTCATCAATCACAGACACTGCAGGGCAGTACTGGAGGATGTGTTACTGCACTGTTGGAGTTTGTGTTTAACCCCACAGTGTAACCCTCGGCTCATCCATCACAGACACTGCAGGGCAGTACCGGGGGAGGGGTTAGTACTGAGGGATGGGTTACTGCACTATTGGCGAGGCAAGGCAATTTTATTTCAAAGGCGCCAATACAGAAATAACTGGCCCAGCAGTGATCATCAGCACACAGATTCAGCACACAATCTTGCTGGTACCTAGAATTGGGAGCAGAAAACCAAAAAAAGCAACAGATGACATTGTGATCATTAGTTCCTGCACCGTGAAATTAACATTTCAAATGCTTGCAGTGGACTAGCGATCAGCACTCTGAAAAAAGAATCTTGATTAGTGTTTGCGTTCCATCTTGTAAACTCATCGCTATGACATACTTAGGAGAGGTTTATCACTGATGCCATAGCGATGAGATTAAAAGAAAATAATCTGCTGTTTTCCATACATAACAAGCATTTCCCATTCATTTCAAACTCATTATCCAGCTGTTCACTTACTGTTGTTAATGTCGTCAAGATGCTCCTTCTGCAGTGTAGCTTTATTCCCCTCCACATCACCACATGGGCACTCTTCATCCTGCACAAACAGCAACAGCAGTTCTTTCTCTGAGATGTTGTATCCTGAGCATTACAAGGAGCAGAAACTGGTTAATATAAATATAATTTATAACCAGAGCAAGATAAAGATAAAAAAGTACAATTCAGGGTATGTCTGAATTGCATCTGTAGTTGCGCATACTCAAAAACTGACAGGTGATGGTCCATAACTGCATCAGTATTCCATCAAAAGTTACAGATGAAGATTGGCCAACACTGAAGTCAAATTATTACTGTTCATTCTTTCATATTCCTGGACCTCATGTTCTCTCCTTACTTACATATTCCAACGCACCCTTTAGTTTCTTTACTTACATATTCCTGCAACCCTGTTCAATTACACGTTTACACATTCCTGAACTACACATTGTGTTCATACCTACATATTTCCACACTCACTGCTCACTCACACATTTACATAATCCTGTATTACATATTTCTACATACACTGTTCTTTCTATTATTATATATTCCTACACACCCTGCTCTCTCCATGCTTACAGCTTAGCCTAGAGGTTAGAATAATGAGCTCTGAATGAACTTGGTATATCAAGAAGACCTGGGTTCAATTCTCACAACCTCCACTTGCATACTGTGCGACTGAGTAAGTCACATAACCAGTCCAAAGCTCCTGGGTAGCCCCTGAAAACAAGCACTTGTCCCTAGTGGACCTTAATCGGTTAACAAAAAATAAAATAAAAAAAATATTGCACCCCCTGCTCTCGCCAATCTTACTGTATGTACTTACTGCCAACAAAATGCTGGGTTGTATTGCAAGGGGTATATCCTCGAGGAGGGAGGAGGTGATTCTGCCACTGTATAGGTCATTAGTTAGACCACACCTGGAGTACTGCGTGCAGTACTGGCATCCGTATCTGAAGAGGGACATTGAGTTACTGGAGGGGGTGCATGGCAGGGCGACAAAGATGATCAAGGGGCTGGGAGACTTATCATACGAGAGGAGGTTGAAGGAGTTGAACATGTACTCACTGGAGGAGAGGAGTGACAGGGGTGACATGATTGAAACCTTTAAATACATGAAAGGAATAAACAAGACAGGTACAGAGGGGCTGTTCAAAGTAAGGGAGGGGAGGGCCACCAGGGGCCATGATATGAGACTGGAGCGAGGAAGATTCAGGAGGGAGATGAGGAGACACTTTTTTACAGAGAGGGTGGTGGCTGGGTGGAATGCGTTACCTGCAGAAGTGGTATGCAGTAGAACAGTGGACTGCTTCAAACGAGGATGGGACAGGACAAGGGGAAGGGTTAATGAAGGGGAAGGGTGGAAGGAAGGGGCAGCTGCAGAATAAGGGGTGCTAGCTGCACATTCGAGCAGACTTGATAGACCTCTAGGCCTTTATCTGCTGGCAAATTTCGTATGTTCGTATGTATATATCCTTATACTTGATGTTTATACTTGGGAGTCTAGAATACAGAAGGAGAGGTAAACATCCATTTGTTTCTACCTCAGAATTAAAGTAATCATTTGAAAAGCCCCTGTTCATGAATGCATCGAGTCTATCTTTAAAGAGTTAAATGTTACTTATGGTGATTGCTTCCTCTGGTAATAAATTCCATATATTATGATTGTGTGAAAAATATATTTCTATTATTTTTTCAAGTTAGTACTTTTTCCTTATTTCACATCACTTCTTGCATGCTATCCCTCTGAGTGAAATGTTATGTTAAAGTCTGTTACTAAATTGTTATCCATATGCAAGTTATGGCCATCACTGCATCGGTCCTCTCTCTTGTGGACTACAGGCTAACCATCTACTCAGCCGCCGATCATATGGCGTTGAAGAAAATTCATCTGGCCATAAATAAAGAGTGCAGACTCCTGTCAGGGGCAGATAAGCGTACCCACACCTGCATCCTGTATTCCCTTACAAACCTCCTAGACCTGGATGAGAGAATACGTTACCAAACCTGTCTCCTTACAAAGAAAATTCACCTGGGGCTCTCCCCACTGGGGCTATCTGCTGCACTCCAATGCTCCCACACCACAGTAAATACTCGCACCACCAGCAAAGAAGTACGGTCGATCCCGAAGGTCAGGACCTCACCAGCACGAAGGTCCTTCTCCTTCAGAGCACCAACTTGGTACAATGAACTCCCCTCTGAAATTTCCTCCATCTCCACCCTAGGTTACCTTCAAAGTAGCCCTCAAAGAACACATACTCGCCTCTCGGCGGTGCCTATGTACCCTCTAGTTAGGCTCTACCTTACGGCTACCTCACTGTCAATCCTCTGGACAACGCCTTTGTTGGGCTGCTTGCATTAGTTAGCTGCGCTAGTCTTCCGCTCCACTAAAGTACAGTCAGAGCAGCCTGTGCCTCACATATGATGATAACAGTTTGATATCTGTTAAGACAGCTACCGAACTCTGCCTAACTATTCAAACTGCTTCTATGAAACACGGCTGTATGTAACTGTAATCATGTACTACTGCAGTTACTATAATTTTGTGCGTGTAACCCTAGTGTAATTCCACCTTGCTATTACTATGTATTCTGTAAGTCCTGTTTTCTTGTACTCTGACGCAGAGCCTTTGTAAATGAGTCCCCGACTCAAAGGTTGTAATCCTAAAGTTTGTTAAATAAAATTAAAAAAAAAATAAACTGAAAAAGATCCCCCGATTCTTCTCCTGTGTAGAAAACACAGTCATAGACTTTCTAATCTCGTATCATAGGACACGCCTTCCCCTCCTCCCATCATTTTTGATGTCTTGGTTTTACCCACAGAAACACAAAATTTGACAGCAGATAAGGACCGCTTGGCCCACCCAGTCTGCCCATTTCCCTACCTATTGGATAAGTTGCAGATCCTAGCTAACCAACAGCCTACTTCCTCCAACCCTCCCACTAGAATTGTCTTATGTCTGTCCCATGCATTCTTGAAGTCCCCCACTATTTTTGACTCCACTACCTCCTCAGGAAGGCCGTTTCATGTATCCACAGCCCTCTCCATGAAAAATACTTCCTCACATTACCTCTGAGCTGTTCCCCTTCTATCTTCAAAATCTAGATCCGACACTAGGATTTATTGAGCCCTGGTGCAAGGCTGTGAAGTGGGCCTCCCCTCTCCCCCCTAAATACTGTTTCATTTTCTGAAATCAAATTTATATTATTCCAGTGCAGCCAGACACAGCATTGTGTCTAAAGTCTTGAATCCTATCAGGCTATTACATTTAGTTCACACACCAGCACACACACTCACACTGTCTCTCTAAATGACAGATCTCAAATCCACTGTGCGTTTTTTTAACCACCCCACACTGCACCTCACCACAACACCACCCTCGCAGCCAGGCCGAGGCTGGGCTCTCCCCCTTCCCTCCCTCCCAGGCCCCTTCAGGAGGCTTTCCCGCTGACTTGTCACCCGCCACAGATCAACTCAGTACTGTCACTGTGTGTTGCGTGCTTTGACTCTGGTGATGCCACAACTAGAAAAAGAATGAAGTACAAAAAAGAACTGCAACTATTTAGTTAGTATAGCCCAGCAGAGCAACAGCATAGCATGTCCAGCTTCTTGCAGTCACATTACAGACTACAACTGAACTGCTTATTGTGAGCCTTTCCCTCAAGGCTTATCCCAACCCTCTGATCAACTAAGCAACTGGTCAGGTGACCATCAGTCAAGCATGCGTGCAGTGTGCAAGATCATCTGGATGGACAGATCCATGGGACTTGGAAGAGATTAGACAGGAACAAGCACAGCTTCAGCTTTTAGCCTGGAGGAGGAGAAGCCTGCAAAAGCAACCCAGCAGCAGGTATGAGTGCACACCATGTGCCCCCCCCAACCAGGCATGCCATTAAGTAAGCCAGTTGGAACTGAGACTGACAGCAGACAGTCAGTGCACATTTAAATAGCAGGAGGGGGTGCCACAGCAGCACATCAAGAGATGCAGCCAGGCACAGAACAGAGATTTTATATTGGGCAAAATAGGACTCGGGGGGTTACTTGCACTCAGGGTCCAGGTGCAGCTGCATCTCTTGAACCCTGCCACCCACTCCCGATGCCAGCCCTGGTCTTACTAGGGATCAATAGAGAGATATAAGCATGCTCTACTGTATTACTAACGAATCCTTAACCAATGCATTCTGCTGTCCTTAGCTTATCTCTTATCAGGGATCTGTAGCGAGATATGACCATGCTCCACTGTATTACTAACGAATCCCCAACCAATGCATTTTGCTTTCTTTATCTTATCTCTTACCAGGGATCTGTAGCGAGATATGATCATGCACCACTGTATTACTAACGAATCCCCAATCAATATGTTCTGCTGTCCTTAGCTTATCTCTTACCAGGGATCTTTAAAGAGATATGATCACGTTCCTCTGTACTAATGAATCCATAACCAATGTATTCTGCTGTCCATAGTATATATCTTACCAGGGATCTGTAGTGAGATATAATTATGCTCCACCCTACTACTAATGAATCCCCAATATTATATTCTGCTGTCCTTAGCTTATCTCTTACCAGGGATCTGTAGCGAGATATGATCATGCTCCACTGTATTACTAACAAATCCCCAACCAATGCATTCTGCTGTCCTTAGCTTATCTCTTACCAGGGATCTGTAGAGAGATACGCTCATGCTCCACTGTATTACTAACGAATCCCCAACCAATGTATTCCACTTTCCTTAACTTATCTCTTACCGGGGATCTGTAGAGAGATGTGATCATGTTCCACCACACTACTAATGAATCCCCAACAAATGTGTTCTGCTGTCCTTAGCTTATCTCTTACCAAGGATCTATAGCGAGATATGATCATGCGCTACTATATTCTAACGAATCCCCAACCAATGTATTCTGCTGTCCTTAGCATATCTCTTACCACGGATCTGTAGAGAGATATGACCCAGCTCCACTGTATCACCCACTAGATTTAACCAGTCAGGCAGCTCCAGCACCCTCCTAGATGTAATTCTGTCGAACCGCCCCCATAAATCAGGGATATTAATGTACTACCAGACTCTCTTAGTGATCACTCTCCTGTCCTCTGTCACTGGTCATCCCCTACACCAAAACCAGTGTCCCAGGTCACTTTGCGCTGGAGCTTTCGCCCCGGGGGTCTCAGAAAGCTAAAAACGCACCTAGCCCAGCTTGACTGGTCCCCATTCCTACTCACAACAGATACTGACTCTGCCCTAGCCTATTTCTCCAGTGCTTTCAGCAAGGCCTGCAACCTTTTCGCCCCCGTGACCGGAATCTGTACCAAGAAACACAATGCCCCATGGATCTCTCCATCCCTCATCCAAACACTGAAACAAAGATATAGTCTCTGGCATATTGCTGTCGACACAGGCAAACTGGCCGACAGACAAGGCTATAATGCAGCACGTAACAAGTGCACCTGGGCTATAAGGCAGGCTAAGGCGGAATATTATCAAGCCACCCTTGAATCCACTTGGGGCTCATCCCATGCCTTCTGGAACAATATGAAAGAGCTCAATGGAAAGAGCCGCTCCACTCCACCTTAACTACGCTCCATGAATGGTACCGTCACTACTAATCCTCCTCGCAAAGCTGAGTGCCTTAATATGGCTTTCTCCGATCTTAGCTCTATCCTCCCCAACTACTTTTTCGACCCTATCCCCAAGCCCACCCCCCAATCCGATCGCCTCTCTTCTTCCTGCATACCATATCACCCCTTGAAGCCAGGCCTCATCTGCAAAAAGTCTTAGTTAGCAACAACCCAGCTGTGATCACCTGGACTCCAGGATTCTCCGATTAGTCCTAGATACCATACTAGCCCCTCTTATCAATCTTTTAAACTGGTCACTATGTCTTGGTCAATTTCCCAGTGCCTGGAAAATTGAAGAAATCACCCCTATCCATAAGAGTGGAGATAGAACCTCCCATAACAATTTCAGGGCCATCTCCATTCTCCCCCTCTCTCCAAAGCACTAGAAAAAATAGTGGCCATTCAGCTCTCTGAGTATCTGGCCAAATACGACCTGCTGTGTCCAGAACAAGATGGATTCTGCCCTGGACGCAGCACCACTACAGCCCTCCTGGAGTTCTCCCAGCACCTCCACTCTGCTCTCGACTCTGGTCATGTTGCGGGTGCAGTGGTCGTTGACCTCTCCAAGGCCTTTGACACTGTCTGTCACCTCCTCCTACTTGACTCCCTCCATCAACTTGACTTCTCCCCTGGCCCACTGGCTTGGTTCACCAGCTACTTCTCTACCAGATCACAGCACGTGAAGGTAAACGGCACTCTGTCCAATACCCTGCCCATTCGCTCGGGGTTCCCCCAGGGTTCCATCCTGGGCCCTGTTCTGTTCAGCCTATTTCTCAACACCCTACCCAGCTCCTGCTCAGGCAATATGCTACTCTATGCTGATGATGCAGTTCTCCTTTTCTCCCACCCTGACCCGGCATCTCTACAGGAATCCTTGCAGCACACATTCAACCAAGCCGAAAAGTGGTTCCTTGACCACTGGCTGGTCATTAAACCTCAAACAAAAAAAAACCTATGCTTTTTTCGCATCACCAGAATAAGGCCAAAAATGCCCCCCTCTGCATTCTCCCCTGTAATGCTCACCCTCTCGAGCAGTTGTTGTCCTACAAGTACCTGAGCATCACCTTTGACTTGGCTCTTACATTGCACACCCACATCAATACCATGTCTTCAGCCATAAACTCTTGGACTGGCCTTCTCTATTGCCACAGAGATTGCCTCCCCCAAACCGCCCTCCAACTGGACATCAACTCCTCCGTCCTGTTCCTAGTGGACTACGGCCTACCTATCTAGGCTGCGGCCGACAATACCGCCCTCACCAGAAGTCAGACCTCGATAAACAAGGCCTGCAGGCTTCTGACTGGCACATCCCTCCACACCCATACTTGCCTGTTCTATTCCACCACCAACCTGCTCACCTTGGAGGCGCGCCTGCGCTACCAAACCTGCTTACTTGCCAAAAAATCCCTACTAGGACTCTCCCCCCCAGGGGTCACCACGTCCCTGCGGCTTGCATCCCCATCTGTTGCCACCTGTAGCTCAGTTAAGCCATCTTTCTGGTGCCCCATACCAAGATCTCCCTAGCCCAAAGGTCCTTCCACTACCGTTCCCCCACATGGTTCAACTCCCTCCCGACCTCTGTCACTAAGTCTACCAAAATTGGTCCCTTTAAAGTCACTCTGGTACCACCTCTTTAGCACAGCTACAGTTGCCCTTAATCAACCTAACGTTGGGGTCCCTCCCCATTTCTGGCCTGTAGCCTTGACAATGTCCGTTGGACTGCTTCCCCCCCTTTTTTTTTTCTCACCTGTTCCCCTACCCTTCCACATAGGTATTTCCCCAGTATGACCAGGGTTGTGACTTCTACTATTGTTATACTTTATATGACTGCTATTTACTGCATGTAACTTTATTCAGTCAACCACTGTTATACTGTGTTCTTTTGTTATCTGTATTGCACCTGTATGTTACCACTGTTGTATCTCACACTGTAACCATGTCTACCCTCCCTGTGACAAGGTACCTTTGTAAATGAATCCCTGACTCAAAGGTTGTAAATCCGACTTTCAAACAAAATAAATAAATAAATATTACTAACGAATAACCAACCAATGTGTTCTGCTGTCCTTAGCATACCTCTTACCAGAGATCTGTAGTGAGATATGATCATGCTCTACTGTATTATTAACAAATCCCCAGCCAATGTATTCCGCTGTCCTTCGCTTATCTCTTACCAGAGATCTGTAGTGAGATATGATCATGCTCCACTTTATTATTAATGAATCCTCAACCAATGGTATTCTGCTGTCCTTAGCTTATTTCTTACCAGGGATCTGTAGAGAGATATGATCATGCTCCACCATACTACTAATGAATCCCCAACTAATGTGTTCTGCTGTTCTAAGCTTCTCTTACAAGGGATCTGTAGAGAGAAATGATCATGCTCCACCGAATTAGTAACAAATCCCCAGCCAATGTATTCTGCTGTCCTTAGCTTATCTCTTACTAGGAATCAGTAGAGACATATGATTATGCTCCACTGTATTACTAACGAATCTCCAACCAATGTGTTCTACTATCCTTAGTATATCTGTTACCAGGGATCTGTAGAGAGATATGATCATACTCCTTTGTATTACTAATGAATCTCCAGCCAATGTATCTTGCTGTCCTTAGCATATCTCTTACCAGGGATCTGTAAAGAGATATGATTATGCTCCACTGTATTACTAATGGATCCCCAACCAATGCATTCTGCTGTCCTTAGCTTATCTCTTACCAGGAATCTGTAGACAGATATGATCATGCTCCACCCGTACTACTAACATATCTGAAACCAATGTATTCTGCCATCCTTAGCTAGTCTCTTACCAGGGATCTTTAGAGAGAGATGATTATAGGACAGCTTGGTGGTGCTGAGGGTTGAGGCACTGGATGCCACACATTGCACTATGCCGGCGACCTGAGTTCAAGAATGACTTTGGGGAGCCGGCTTGGGGGGAGGGCTGGAGTGGGATTTCCCCTCCAGGGGTGGACGTCGCTCCTCCGTAGTCCTGCACCCATTGTGTGGAGGTCCAATGGGTGCGTAGGCAACAGCAGCGGCAACGCCAAGTCTGAGGTGGGGTTGAAGGGGTTACTGGATCCTAGCGTGTGCCTCCATGTGCATGCACGTATGTGTATGCCATGACCCCAGGAATGGGAGAAAAAATAGAAAAATTTACATATATATAAAAAGTGATATGATTATGTTCCACTGTACTACTAACGAATTTGCAACCAATGTATTCTGCTATCCTTAGCTAATCTCTTACCAGGGATCCGTAGAGAGATATGATCATGCTCCACTGTATTACTAATGAATCCCCAACCAATACGTTCTGCGGGCCTTAGCATATCCTTCTTACTCAAATGTGTTGAGGTTATCTGGTGATGATTACATGAAGGTCCCTTTCCTACACTGATACCTCCTATGCAATACTATATTTTGGGGTTCTTTTTGCCAATATACATAACCTTGCATTTCAGCATTGAATTTGAGCTGCCAGACCTTGGGCACATTTTTCAAGTCCATGCAGTACTCTTTTCATAGCCCTTATCCCCCTCCTGTATGCCCACCCTGCTAAATACTGTATGTTTACTTCATTTGAAGATAAGTTCATCTCTACCTGTATGTCCTCTCTTACGTTGCAGGTGAATATACTGAAAAGTACCTGATCAAGTACAGAAACCCGCAAAACCCTACTCATTACCTTCCTGAACCCTGAATTAGTTCCATTCACAAAAACCCTTTTGATAAGCAAGTGTTTTATAGCAAACTCATCAGAACAGCTAATATTTTTCGAGTCAAACTACCTCTTGCTGGGAGCTGCAATACTGAACATAGGATTTGCAAGAAAGCGAGTTGTGCTCACAACAGAGGGAGGTGAACCTTACAATTGTCTTTGGTTTGTAGCAGATAATTCTGCAGGTGGAGGCTACTTCTAACTGAAAGGTGAAATAAGGAACTTAGAATTATCAGGAAAAGACAGTCTTGTTACAATTCTTAAGATTTTCAGTGCAGGAAGAGTTTAAACCCTGGGCTAAACATTTGTCACAAATCCTGAAATAAGTGCAGGTACAGGTTGTGTATTTGACCCAGACAGGAAACTGTTTTTTGTGTTTATCTTTGTGTGCCTTAAAAGGAAATTCCAGACTTTCTCAGGAAGTGATTACATCATAGCTACTTATCAGCCAATAGCTTTGGTAACAGACCTGAGAACAATAGTATTATAAGCAAGTGTTTTATAGCAAACTCATCAGAACAGCTAATATTTTTCAAGTCAAACTACCTCTTGCTGGGAGCTGCAATACTGAACAAAGGATTTGCAAGAAAGCAAGTTGTGCTCACAACAGAGGGAGGTGAACCTTACAATTGTCTTTGGTTTGTAGCAGATATTCTGCAGGTGGAGGCTACTTCTAACTGAAAGGTGAAATAAGGAACTTAGAATTATCAGGAAAATACAGTCTTGTTACAATTCTTAAGATTTTCAGTGCAGGAAGAGTTTAAAGCACAGCTGACTTATTTTGGGGCTGACTGCTTTCAGAGCACAAACCACCAGGCTGTTTTGGGGCTGGGGAGGTTTACCTGTGTCTGACTTGGATGTCTAGATTTTTCTCTGTTTGATTAGCAGGGATTTTCTCTGTGCAATTATTTGTGTATGGTATCTTGCTGACAGGAAGGCACTCATCGTAGCGGTGGGTCAGAGCTCTTAGCTGATTGTTTTGTGAGGGCACAGTTTAGGCCAAACCCCTTCCCACCCCACCCCTCACCCACCCCTGGAAATAGTTCCCTTATACCTGGGGTTCTGACAAAATTTCCTCAACAGTGCAAGGTGCATATCAATGTCATATCCTCTCTAGCACACAGCACTGAAAATATAAGCATACACACTGTATTATATATATTTCTATATAACAAACCAATCACACACACAAACACACACACACACACAAAAAAAAGTACATAATCATGTGGGGAGTAGTGCAATGTAATGGCTGTGGGGCAGCAGTCTTCCGGGAGTCTTTCTGGAGGCTGAGATGCTGCCCTATTTTCAGACAACTCTCTGCCCTGAGGGAGGAATTTGCCCGTCTTCAGGCCACACTGGACAGCAGTAAGGGAATCTTCCCCCAGGCCAGAATGGATGGTAGGAAGGGAACCTCCCCCCCATCCAGGGAGCACCAGAGCCACCACCACTACCTCAGAGGTTGCAAAGAAAGTATAGCAGTTGGACCACAGTGGGCTCAGGGAGGGTGAGGATCATGGAACAGAGGCACACCTAGTCAGTTGTTCCACTCCACAATCCATACATCATTCTGGGGAAGCACAGCTCCCCTATGGATGCACCCACAGAGGAGATTAAGGAGGCTGAGGACACCTGTCACAAGGGAGGCCAACAGGAAGGAGACAGAGGACACCACAAGGAAAGGAAGCAGCTCCTGGTGGGGGACTCAATTATTAGGGGGATAGAACTGGGGGGAGCAGGGAAAACTGAAGCAAGGTGCCTGCCTGGTGCCATGGCTTGGAGGGACAGTAATCGCATCCTCAGGATCATGAGAACAGCTGCACGGGAGTCTGAGCTGGATATCATTGTCCACCTAGGGACAAATGACTTGGCTTAACATTAGATTAGAGCAGTGCAGAAGGACTTTGTAGAACTAGGGAGGGGCCTAAGACAAGTAGCACACACAGTATCCTTCTCAGAGGTGCTGCCTGTCAATGGCATGAGTGAGGCAAGGGTACTTTGCACCATGCAGTTTAATGAATGGTTGAAAAAATGGTGTGGAGCACAGGGGTTTTGCTTCATTGGGGACTGGGGTTCCACCTGGAGGGACACCAGCCTATACTGGCAGGATGGTCTGCATCTGTCCAGGAAGGGAACAAGTCTTTGAGCAATCAGTTTAAATGCTTCATTGGCAAGCTTTTAAACTAGTCAAGGGGAGGCACTGATAAGCAGCAGGAAAATCCCAGCCTCTCCTACAAAACAGGATACTAAATGAGAAAAGACCGAGGTAGAAAGGTCAGTGGGGATGCTGCAACAGAAGGTAAAGCCATCAAAAATGGAAAGCAATGAGTACCAATGCCCGTAGTCTGAGTAACAAGCTTCCTGAATTAGTGGCCTTGATGGAGGAGGAACATCTGGATATCATGGCAGTCACAGAAACATGGTTCGCACAAAACCATAACTAGGATGTAAACATACCAGGATACACTACCTACAGGAGGGACAGAGAGGGTAAAAGAGGAGGAGGAGTAGCTCTTTACAAAAGGGAAGGAATCAAAGCAACAGAACAAAAGGGAAAATAGGGAGGAGAAGAAGCACTGTGGGTAAATTTGGAGACCGGCAATGGTACCACAATCCGCACAGAGGTTGTATACAGACTCTCTCTCAGGGGAGGAAATGGACAAGGAAATGACAGAAAGTATACTTAGTATGGCAGAAAAAGGGAGATATTGCTGATGGGTGATCTGAATATGCAGATGTTAACTGGAGTGCAGTTGCAGCTACTTCAAGAGTGGGTTATTCTAGATGCCCCTACAGGGGCATGCCTTAGACAACTAGTATTGAGCCCACTTGAGAGGGAGCAATCTTAGACCTGGTTATCTCAAATGGAGATGAAGAGAGGATCACAGATGCAGAAGTGGGTAGCCATCTGGGAACTAGCGACCATCGAACAGTATGGTTCACAATAAACACAGCAATAGAGTCAAGCCATACAAAGGCAAAGGTACTGGACTTTAGGAGGGCTGACTTTGCCAAAATGGGTGAGTGCCTAAGGAATGTACTAGCAAATGGGCAGGAAGGAGGGGTGGAAGAACAATGGAGAATAATAAAAACTGCCATCACAGAGGTAACAAGCCTTTGTGTGAAGCAAATAAACAAAACTAAATGATGTAAGGAACCACTATGGTTCTCAAAGGAAGTGGCAGTGAAGGTTCAAGAGAAAAAGAAAGTTTTCAGGAAGTACAAGGAATCACAGAAGGAGCAGGGCAGAGAACTGTATCAGTTAAAGCAAAAGGAAGCTGGGAAGGCAGTCAGAACAGCAAAGGCCCAAACTGAGGAAAAGATAGCCAACTCAGTTAAGAAGGGGGATAAAACCTTTTATAGGTACATCACGGAGCGAAGGAAGACCAAGGGAGGGATAGTGAGGCTTAATAGGGGGGTGCAGAGGTAACTGTGAAAAGGCAGAGATACTAAACAAATATTTTTGCTCAGTATTTACAAAGGAATAGGGGGAGGTACCTAAAACAAACAGTAGAAACACTCTGGATACAGAAGTTGATACCAGCCCATTTACAGAAGAAAGAGTTCTGAAAGCACTCTTAAAACTGAAGGTGGACAAAGCAATGGGGCCTGATGGGATTCATCCCAGAATTCTAAAAGAACTTAGGGTAGAATTAGTGACACCACTGACTACACTGTTTAACAAATCATTGGAGGATGGGGTGGTACCCGAGGACTGGAGGAGGGCAGATGTGATTCCCCTTCACAAAAGTGGGAGCAAGGCAGAAGCAGGAAACTACAGACCTGTTAGTTTAACTTCAGTGGTAGGGAAAATGATGGAATCTCTTCTGAAGGAAAGACTTGTCGAGTATCTAGAGGCCAGACGGGCACAGGACTCAAGGCAGCATGGATTCACAGCAGGAAGGTCATGCTAGACAAATCTGATAGATTTCTTTGACTGGGTGACCAAAGTTGTAGATCAGGGAGGGGCTGTGGACATGGCCTACCTAGACTTTAGCAAGGCATTTGACACAGTCCCACACAAAATATTAATATACAAGTTAGCTAGCCAGGGAGTGGGTCCCAAGATGACAGCCTGGGTAAAAAATTGGCTGGAGAATAGGAACACAGAGTGTAATAGTAAATGGAGTCACTCTGAAGAAAGGGAGTTACTAGTGAAGGTACATGAGAGTTCAGTATTAGGACTGGTCCTCTTCAATGTCTTTATAAGCGACATTGCAGAGAGACTGGAAGGAAAAGTATATCTCTTTGCAGATGACACAAAGATCTGCAACAGAGTTGATGCACAAGGTGGGGTGGAAAGGATAAAAAGGGACTTGACAAGGTTATAGGAATGGTCAAATGTATGGCAGCTTAGATTTAATGCTAAGAATTGCAAGGTAATGCACCTGGGAAAGAAAATCCAGGGGAAGAGTACACAATGGTGGGTGAGATACTAACAACAACAAAAATGGAAACGGACCTGGGGGTAGTCATATCATATGACCTAAAGGTGGGCAAGCAATGTGAGAGGGCAGCAAGGAGGGCTGG
The DNA here is from genome assembly GCA_016271365.2 of Neoceratodus forsteri. Classification (NCBI taxonomy): domain Eukaryota; kingdom Metazoa; phylum Chordata; order Ceratodontiformes; family Ceratodontidae; genus Neoceratodus; species Neoceratodus forsteri. The sequence goes on along the minus strand of CM057457.1, from coordinate 445,318,763 downwards.
GGGGATACTGGGATACATAGGGAAAGGCATAACCAGTAGAAAACAGGAAGTTATTATCCCTCTGTACAGACAGCTGGTCAGACCCCATCTGGAGTACTGCGTGCAGTTCTGGAGACCCAGTCTTCGCAAAGACACAGACAGGATGAAAGCTGTCCAGAAGAGGGCATCTAAAATGGTGCAGGGTCTGCACCGGAAGACATATGAAGAGAGACTTAAGGAGCTTAGTGTGTATAGCTTTGAGGAAGGGGGACATGATAGAAACTTTCAAGTACCTCAAGGAATCAACAAAGTCCAAGAGGTAGCATCTTTCAAAAAGAGGTGTGCAAGAACAAGGGGACAATTTGAAGATGAAGCGGCTCAGAGGTAATTTAAGGAAGTATTTTTCACAGAGAGGTTGTGGATGCATGGAGCAGCCTTCGGAGGAAGTTGTGGAGTCAAAAACAGCGGTGGAATTCAAGCATGCATGGGACAGTCATAAGGCAATTCTAGGGTGTGGGGATAGGAAGAAGTAGGCTGCTGGTTAACTAGGATCTGCAACTTATTCAGTAGGCAGGGAAATGGGCAGACTGGGTGGGCCAAGCAGTCCTTATCTGCCGTCAAATTCTATGTTTCTGTGTTATCTCCCCCAGCCCATTGCTCATCCATTCATATAAGCTCTCACCCAATCCCAGTCCCCTCAGCTACTTCTCAAGTCACCTGTGCAGCACCAAATCAAAGACATTGCACAATGGATAAATCATACAGGATTTAAAAACCTCTTGCCTTTCACCACCTTTTCATGCAACATCTGGAAACATCCGATACTGCAATACTATATTCATAGTGCCTTCCCATTTTGCTTCCTCCCCATCTAGTTTTCCTACCCCCTTGAACATAACCTGCAAAAATCTCTTCATCCTCCCAAAACCCACTCTCCTGACATCTGGCACTAGTATCTTGGTCCTGGGACAGTTGGCCATATGGTTTATGTTTATCCACATAATACTGTGATCACATGACCTCAGGGGGTTAACCTTTACTTCCTCAATAAAATCATGATTTGAGGTACCATGTCAAGGGTGGCCCCATCTTTACTATGTTCCCTGACATACAATGAAGCAGTCCTAAAAGTTCTCCATTACTGCCTTTTGCCATGCACTTCTTGGCCCAAGTATATCCCAGTGTATGTCAGGCAGGTTCAGGTCTCTCATCAGAACAATGTAACCTATTTCATGCCTGGTGCCGTGTACTCCTTGGTACCAAGTGTATCCCAGTGCATGTCAGGCAGGCCTAGGTCTCCCATCAGAACAATGTTCCCTATTTCATGCCTGTTGCCATGCACTCCTTGGTACCAAGTGTATCCCAGTGCATGTCAGGCAGGCCTAGGTCTCCCATCAGAACAATGTTCCCTATTTCAGCAGCCTTCCTAATTTCTTCTTTCAACAACCTTTCTTTGACATCAAGTCTGGTTTGTGGGGCCTGTAAGAACCCCCCCAACCTCATGTTCTTCCCTCTCCACCACCAGCTATACCCACAGTGATTCAACACATCTTTGACCCAGATGGATTCTCTTTTGCTCCCCATTATGTATCCCCTTACTTTCTCAATCTTTCCAGAAGAATGTGTAGCATAGGACTGAGAGCTCCCATTCATGATAAGGAGTAACCCACACTTCAGATACTGCTATGAACTTGGCCCTCGGCAGCCAATGTCTATAGGTCCCCATTTTGTTCCTTGGGCTCATGGCATGCCTGTTAGTTATCATCCATGCATCACTTCCTTTGTCTCTGCCCTGAGCTCTTCACTTCCCATCTCTCTCATGTTCATTAGCTTCTCCTGACCCTTTGTTTCCTACCTACAATTATTCCACACTCTGCTTCACTCTGTTAGTTGGTGGAGTACTAACTGGGTCTCCTACACTTGCCACCATGCCCTGGTACTTTAAACTTCAGTCTTGCCTGCTCCTAATCTATCAATGAAAGCAGCAAACATCTGATCCAGAGGATTTGTTCCTCTCTTCAGTGGGATGAAGGTCATACTCTATAAAGATTCTTGTATCCCAGAAGTGTTCTCATCCCCCTACATATCTGAACCCCTCCTCACTGCACCACTCCCTCAGCCATGATGAGTTTAACTTGTATATCTTCAGAAGCCTTTCAATCCCCATATGCCTCACCAGCAGGTTCTCCAAAAAGGCCACCAACATGGCTACAACCCTCAGCGTGCCTCCCAACATCCAGAAATTAGCCATGAAGTCCACTGCCTCACTGCTGGTCAGGTCATTGGTCCCCATTAGGAAAATCACATCTGGCAGTTTCACCACATACCTAAGCACCCCCACTGCTCTACTGGTATGCCTCCTTGCTGTGGATAGATACCATTGAGGAACTATATGCAAACATGCAAAGTAGCCAAAATATACCAGTGAGTTATATACCAATAGTAAACGTGTCTCAAAAGTTCTGATAGCCCATGAAAAAAATCATTCAAATGACAAATGGGGCTTACTTGTAGGTGTCAGTAGTTATACATTACTAGGGCCTCTGAAGGTGGTTTTGTATGGTATAAAACACTCTGAGCCTGAGGCTTGGTCAGGAAAACCATGAAGCAAATCTGTGATTTTGTCTGTTCAAACCCCATGAGAGAAGCTATATACCATGAGAGATACCCTGCAGAGACCAGTGGCTGAAGGGAATTGTTATCTGTGCAATTAACTAAGTGTAGAAAGAGCTGGGAAGTAGGGGGAGTGGCTTAGCTAGAAGGAAGCCAGGTTAAAGCCAGATTTAAAACTTGCCCTAGATAGCTTCTGCCAAAGAACAGGCAGAGAACACCAAGAAGAAGGAGCTGCTGTTATAGCTATACTTCTCTACTGGGACTATATTGCCCTTCTTCCCTTCCCTCCACCCTAAGCCAGTTCTACTTTTATAGGCACAGGATTGGACTGACAACAGGAACTTCCTGTTTGGGAGCAGGAAATGAGTGATCACAGAGCCACAAAAGACTCATTATCCTAGAAGGAAAAGAGTAGCTCTCTGCCCCCAGCTGCTGGAGATGTGACTCTGAGCAACTAAAGAGACTACTGAGAAATATAGGAACTTCTTGTCTCAGAACAGGAAGATCAGTAGGTTAAAGGGCACAGAGGCAGTAAGTAAGTAGGGAGAAAAAAACTAAAAAATAAAACAGACAGAGGAAAGAGTAAGTATTCCAAACAACAGTTAAGGGGCCAGAAATAAGACAAGATGGGAGTAGTGCAGTGCAGTAGCTGTGGAGCAGCAGTCTTCCAGGAGACGTTCCGGAGGATGCAGTGTTGTCCCAACTGCAGGCACCTCTCTGGGCTGAGAGAGGAGGTTGCTCATCTCCAGGCTGAGTTGGCCAGGATTTAGGGGACCTCCTCTCCCACTCAAAGACCACCAGGGCCACTGCCGTTGCCTCACTGGTTGCCAAGAAAGAGGGACAGTTGGACAACAGTGCACTCAGGGAGGGTGAGGGTTGCATCCCTCCAGCAGCAACTCTCCACAATTCATATGCCGTTCTGGCAAAGTGTGGTTCCTCTACGGAGGCACCCGCAGAGAAGACCAAGGAGGATGCTGGGAACCTCCACAAAGGAGACTCACAGGAGGGTGGCATGGGACCCCACAGGGGAAGGAAACAACTCTTGGTGGGGGACTCCATTGTTAGCGGGGTAGAACTGGGGGAGGAAGGGGGGAGGGAGGTAAGGTGCCTGCCTGGCACCATGGCTTGAAGGGACAGGGAGCAAATCCTCAGGATCGATGGAGCAGCTGCACGGGGGAGGGACCTGGATGTCATTGTCCACCTAGGGACAAATGACCTGGCTGAGAAAGGGACCACAGCAGTTCAGGAAGAGTTTGTGGAGTTGGGGAGGGTCCTTAGACAAGTAGCATGCACGGTAACCTTCTCAGAGGTGTTGCCCGTCTATGGCATGGATGAAAGTAGGGTGCCCCACACCATGGGATTCAATCAGTGGCTGAAAAACTGGTGCAGAGCTCAGGGATTTGGCTTCACTGGGGACTGGGAGTCTACCTGAAGTGATGCAGGCTTATACTGGTGTGATGGTCTGCATCTGTCCAGGAGGGTAACCAGGATCCTAGTCGACACGTTTAAATGCTTCATTGCAAGCAATTAAACTAGCCAAGGGGGGAGGCACTGGAAAGGAGCAGGGAAATCCTAGCCCTCCCAAAAAAAATCAGGTTAGTAAGTGAAGTAAACACTAAGACAGAGATGTCACATAGGGAGAAGGGCATGGGTAAATGGAGAAAATGACAAAGGCAATAAGGACAAGGATGGGGCAAAAAGGGGTAAGGCCATCAAGAAATGGAGGGTAATAAGTACCAATGACTGTAGTCTGGGCAACAAGCTCCCTGAACTTGTGGCCTTGATGGAAGAAGGATGCCTGGATATCGTAACAGTCACAGAAACTTGGTACACAGAGAACCATGACTGGGATGTTAACATACCAGGGTACACAACTTACAGGAGAGACAGGGAAGGTAGAAGAGGGGGAGGAGTAGCTCTCTATGTAGGGGAAGGGATAAAAGCAATGGAATAAAAGAGTAAACAGGGAGGAGAGGAGGCACTATGGGTCACCTCAGAGACTGGAAATGGCACCACAATCAGCACGGGGTTGTATACAGACCCCCATGTCAGGGAGAGGGAATGAACAAGGATATGATAGAAGGCATCCTTAGGATGGCAGAGAAAGGGGAGATACTGTTGATGGGAGACCTGAATATGCAAGATGTTAACTGGAGCACCTTTGTTGCAGCCACATCCAAGAGCAGGGCCATTCTCGATGCCCTACAGGTGGCATGCCTCAGACAGCTAGTTTTAGAACCCACTCATGAGGCAGCAATCTTAGACCTCATACTCTCAAATGGGGACAGTAAGAGGATCTCAGATCTAGAAGTGGGTAGCCATCTGGGGAACAAATGACCACCAAACAGTGTGGTTCATGATATACTCAGCTACAGAGTCAAGCCATACAAAAGTGAGGGTACTGGATTTCAGGAGGGCTGACTTTGACAAGCTAGAAGAATGCCTTAGAAAAGCACTAGCAAACAGGCTAGAAGGAGGGGTGGGGCAACAATGGGGAAACGTCAAAACTGCCATCACAAAGGCAACAAACCTTTGTGTGAAGCAAATAAACAAATCAAAACAAAAGAAAAAGCCACTGTGGTTCTCAAAAGAGGTGGTGGGGAAGGTTAGGGAGAAAAATATAGCATTTAGGAAGTATGAGGAAACATAGAAGAAGCAGGACAGAGAACTGTACCAGTTAAGGCAGAAGGAAGCAGGGAGGGAAGTCAGAATAGCAAAAGCCCAAACTGAAGAAAAGAAAGCCAACTCAGTTAAGAAGGGGGATAACATCTTTTATAGGTACATCAGGGAGCAATAGTGAGGCTGAATAGAAAGGACAGTGGGTGGACAGAGGGGGACAGTGAAAAAGTAGGGATACTGAACAAATACTTCTGCTCAGTATTCACAAAAAAAGAGGAGGGGGAGGTGCCTAATCCAATTAACAGATGCACTCTGGATACGGGGGTCAATCCCAGTCCTTTCACAGAAGAAAGGGTTCTGAAAGAACTCCTAAAACTGAAGGTGGACAAAGCAATGGGGCCTGATGGAGTTCATCCCAGAATTCTAAAAGAATTAAGGGGAGAACTAGTGACACCACTGACTACCCTTTGTAACAAATCATGGGAGGATGGTGTGGTACCTGAGGACTGGAGGAAGGTGGATGTGCTTCCCCTTCAGAAAAGTGGGAGCAAGAAAGTGGCAGGAAACTACAGACCTGTCAGTTTGACCTCTGTGGTAGGGAAAGTGATGGAATCACTTCTGAAGGAAAGAACTGTTGAGTACCTAGAGGCCAGTGGGGCACAGGACCCAAGGCAGCATGGGTTCACAGTGGGAAGGTCATGCCAGACAAATCTAATTGATTTCTTTGACTGGGTGACCAAAGTAGTAGACCAGGGAAGGGCTATCGACATGGTCTACCTAGACTTTAGCAAAGGCATTTGACACAGTCCCACACAAAAGATTAATAATCAAATTAACCAGCCTGGGAGTGGGTCCCAGGGTGGAAGCTTGGGTAAAACATTGGCTGGACAACAGGACACAGAAGGTAATTGTAAATGGAGTCCACTCTGAAGAAAGAGGGTTTATTAATGGGGTACCGCAGGGTTCAGTACTGGGTCCAGTCCTTTTTAATGTCTTTATAAGTGACTTTGCAGAGGCACTGGAAGGAAAAGTATGCCTCTTTGCAGATGATACAAAGATCTGCAACAGGGTTGATACACAAGGAGGCGTGGAAAGGATGAGAAGGGACTTGGCAAGGTTGGAGGAATGGTCAGAAGTATGGCAGCTTGCATTCAGTGCAAAGAAGTGCAAAATAATGCACCTGGAAAACAACAACCCAGGGGAAGATTACACAATGGGGGGAGGTAGTAACAACAACAAAAATGGAAAGGGATCTGGGAGTTATGATATCAGATGACCTTAAAGTTAGCAAACAATGTGAGAAGGCAGTAGGGAGGGCTGGGGGGATACTGGGATGTAGAGGGAGAGGCATCACCAACAGAAAACAGGAAGTTGTTATCCCTCTGTACAGACAGTTGGTGAGACCCCATCTGGAGTATTGCGTCCAGTTCTGGAGACCCCATCTCTGCAAGGATATAGACAGGATGGAAGCAGTCTGGAGAAGGGCAACTAAAATGGTGCTGGGTCTGCAAGAGAAGCCATACGAGGAGAGACTAAAGGAGCTTAAAATGTATATCCTTGAGGAAAGGAGGGAGAGGGAGGACATGCTAGAAACTTTTAAGTACCTCAGTGGAATCAACAAAGTCCAAGAGGGTAGGATCTTTCAGGAAAAAGAGATGTACAAAAACAAGGGGACACAATTTGAAGATAGAGGGGGGACGGCTCAGGGGCAATGTGAGAAAGTATTTTTTCACAGACAGGGTGGTGGACGTATGGAACAGCCTTCCTGAGGAGGTTGTGGTGTCAAAAACTGTGGGAGAATTCAAGAATGGATGGGACAGACATAAGGCAATTCTTGTGGGGGGATAGAAAGAAATAGGCTGTTGGTTAACTAGGATCTGCAGCTTATCCAGTAGGTAGGGAAATGGGCAGACTAGGTGGGCCAAGCGGTCTTTATCTGCCATCAAAGTCTATGTTTCTATGTTCTCATTATAAATAACTGGAGTTTAGAGTGAGTGTAGATATTTTAAGGCCACAGCCATTTCATGGAATCCTGAGTAAGAAGCTGAGGTCAAGGACAGGATGGGCAAACTATAGTTTGCTTTGCAAATCTGCCCCTCGGTTGCACCTGTTTTTATCAGAAGATTCCATGAAATGGCTGCAGCCTGGATTTCATTTATGGATACTTCACATTTTGATATCTGTGGATTTTTGACACCAAAACTTAAGTTTAGTTATTACCTTTTATTTATGATCTTTTCATTGGCTTCAGGATGTAAATGACCCAGCACACTTACCTTCTGTTCAACAACATTAATCACCACATCTGTACAGTTTAATAAACAGAAATCTGCTTTAACATCTCCCATCTCCTTTGAAGTCTTACCATTCTTCAAAGACACAGAATGTCACAAAATGGAAGTGGAGGGGTAAGTTTGCTGTACTTTGCATACTGCTTCAGTTTACAAAAAAAGTGCAATAATATTATAGTGGAACCCCTTAGCCAGTTCATTCATCGATTCCTCATGACACAGCATCAGACTTTCAAGTTGCAGAAGTACTGGAAGGGAAGGCATGCCTTCCTGCAGATGACATCAACATCTGTACTAGGGGGACACTCAGGAGGGGATGGAGAGAATGCACAGGGATCTTGGGAACTGTGAGGAGTAGTAAAGACATGGCAGTTGGAGATCAATGCCAAAAAGTGCAAAATCATGCATCTTGGGAAGAGAGCTGTGTGGAATATAAATTCTGCATGCAGATAACACCAACATCTTTTCTAGGGTGGGCAGTCAGGAGGGGATGGAGAGAATGCACAGGGATCTTGGAATCTGTGAGGAAGCAATCACACACCTTGGGTAGAGAGCTGTGTGGAATATAAATTCTGCATGCAGATAACATCAACACCTGTACTAGGGTGGACACTCAGGAGGAGAGGGAGAGAATGCACAGGGATCTTGGGAACTGTGAGGAGTGGTAAACAGCATGGCAGTGGGAGATCAATGCCAAAAAGTGCAAAATTATGCACCTTGGCTAGAGAGCTGTGTGGAATATTTTTTTTTTTTATTTTATTTATTTCTAGGAAGTACCTTTGAGCCAAAGGCTCTTTTACAGTGGTTCCACATCGTAGTAATACATGGGCATTACATCATTTACAATGGTTACAAGTACATAAGCAGATACAAGGTGGTTCCATGCCTAGAAAGACATGAGTACATCAGGTTACAGACATTACACAATTACAATAACAGGGAGTACATAAGTAAAAATATACAGACACATAATTTAAAGCAGGCTAGGCTGACAGGTTGTTAAGTGAACAACTTGAGATTCTACAGGATATAGAGTGAATCAGGTAGGGAGCAGAGGATGATATAGTCTGTAAAATAATTAACCAATATTATACGCAAGGAGGCGAGAACTTGATGGGCAGCAGTTCTTTTGTCACAAGTGCTAAGGAGTGTAGTCATAAAGGAGGGCCAGACTTACTGGGGGGAAGCTGAGGGGACCTGAGTCTACTATGGAGAAGAAGAAGCAAGAGAGAGGAGAGGCAAGGTGCAGGTTAGAATGAGGGTAGCAGGAAAGAGATGGGGAGAGTGTGGGGAGTTCGGGTCTCCACAGTCACAGTCTCTGTTTGTGGCGAGGCCACTCAGAGTTTATATTTAAAGGGCCTGTTTTGTCCTCTTTTGTGATGCCTAGGTCAAGCGCATTAAGCCAAAGTGGTGCCCGGTATTCGTAGGACTGTTGGCCTTGTGTGGTTCTATGGAAAGGGATGCAGTGAGCTGAGTTGTTTGTACCCCTAGTGCATCTGATGGAATTAGGTTGGCTAAGGAGGCTTTGCAGGCCTGGGGTGGTAAGTCCTAGCATAGACTTCTTGGCGAGCATGCATACTTGATACTGGAGGTGACTGTCAAGGTTGAGCCATTTCGTTTGAGTGTACGACTCGCAGGTGTGAGTGAGATGTGGTACACCTAGGACTAAATGACACGCTTTATTTAGTGTTGTTTTGATATGTTTCAAAGCAGTTTGGGAGGCAGTCCCATATACTGCTAGACCACAGTCTATCACTGAGAGGACTGAGCTATTTATAGCAGTTTTGAGTGCCTCCGAAGTCAGGCCTTTTCGGTGTCTGTACAGTAATCATAGTTTTGCATTTGACGACTTTGCGACTGTGCCTATGTACTGGTTAAACGAGAGAGTGCAGTCCAGTGTCAATCCTAGGTATTTAAATGTTTGAACCACCTCCAGGGAAGTATTCTGATTGTTCCGAATGCAAAGTTGGTGAGTGCAGTGTTTGTTATGTGATGATGCGAATAACATAGTTTTAGTTTTTTTTATAATTGAGGAGCAACTTTGATTGAAGGAACCAGTGCTCAGCTGCGGTGAAATTAGCCTGCATTTGATTTTCCAGTTTGTAGAGGTCAGAATTACATGAATATAGGATCGCATCGTCTGCATACAGTAGTAGCAGGTTGTTTACCGAATGAGGGAGGTTGTTTAAGAACAGGCTGAACAGTAGCCAGCCAAGGATAGAGCCTTGAGGAACACCTGTGTTAACACTAAGGATGCCGGATAATACTACCATCTGTACTAGGGTGAACACTCAGGAGGGGAGGGAGGGAATGCACAGGGATTTTGGTAACTGTGAGGAGGGGTAAAGGGCATGGCAGTTAGAGATCAATGCCAAAAAGTGCAAAACCTGTATCTTGGGTAGAGAGCTGTTTGGAATATAAATTCTGCATGCAGATAACACCAACATCTGTACTGGGGTGGGCACTCAGGAGGGAAGGGAAAGAATGCACAGGGATCTTGGGAACTGTGAGGAGTGGTAAAGAGCATGGAGTTGGAGATCAATCCCAAAAAGTGCAAAATCATGCACCTTGGGTAGAGAGCATACCTCTCAACTGTACCACATTACGAGGAACGTTCCTCATTTTACTTTACAAAAGCTCCCTGTTCCACATTGTGAGGACTTGTTCCACATTCAAAGTCAACATTTTAAAGCAAAAATCCATAGTAAATGATGCAAAAATATATTATTCAATTAATAACAGGCTTTCTTAACATAAATGCAACATTTTAATGGTGTTTTGAGCTTCTTAGGTAAAGATTTGATTAAGTGTTCCACAGTTTGCCTGCTTGTTCCACATTTTGATAGGCAACGTTCCACATTTGAGGCACAAAAGGTTGAGCGGTAGGTAGAGAGCTGTGTGGAATATAAATTCTGCATGCAGATAATAGCAACATCTGTACTAGGGTGGGCACTCAGTAGGGGATGGAGAGAATGCACAGGGATCTTGGGAACTGTGAGGAGTGGTAAATAGCATGGCAGTTGGAGATCAATGCCAAAAAGTGTCAAAGTCATGCACCTTGGGTGGAGAGCTGTGTGGAATATAAATTCTGCATGCAGATAACACCAACATCTGTACTGGGGTGGGCACTCAGTAGGGGATGGAGAGAATACACAGGGATCTTGGGAACTGTGAGGAGTGGTAAAGAGCATGGCAGTTGGAGATCAATGCCAAAAAGTGTCAAAGTCATGCACCTTGGGTGGAGAGCTGTGTGGAATATAAATTCTGCATGCAGATAACACCAACATCTGTACTGGGGTGGACACTCAGGAGGGAAGGGAGAGAATGCACAGGGATCTTGGGAACTGTGAGGAGGGGTAAAGACATGGCAGTGGGAGATCAATGCCAAAAAGTGCAAAATCATGCACCTTGGGTAGAGAGCTGTGTGGAATATAAATTCTGCATGCAGAACACCTGCAGAATTACCATTCTGGTGTTGTGGAATTTCATGTAATTTGCATGAAAGTTCCACAGAGTTCCTCTTAATTTTAAATTTCAGCTAATCTGCTCTAATGTTCAAAGCTTGCATCTAAAATAGACATCAAATTTGGTATGTGGACAGTTGGGGATGGTTTACATAAGTGTACACATTTTTAGAGTCATAAGTTGAAAAGGAGTGAAGCTAAGGGTGGCCAAACATTTACAGTTCAGTTCCAGCATTTTGATATCATTTTAAAATTTCTTATCCAAATTTCTCCACAATTTCAGGATTTAATGAAATGTACAATATGGGTATGTGAACTGGGTAGTAAGTCTCAAGCTTCAAAGGGGTCGAGTTATATAGCTAAACATTTTGCCAACATTTAGATTTATGTTATTTTGGTATACTTTTGATAGTATTCATTGAAATATTATAACATTTTACAGATATGCAGGTTATCACTATATTTATATGTGTACATAGTTTCAGATTATAGTTTCAGCTGCGTGGAATGCATTGCCTGCAGAAGTGGTATCCAGTAGAACAGTGGACTGCTTCAAAAGGGGATGGGACAGGACAAGGGGGAGGATTAATGAAGGGGAAGGGTGGAAGGGAGGGGCAGCTGCAGAATAAGGGGTGCTAGCTGCACATTCGAGCAGACTTGATAGACCTCTAGGCCTTTATCTGCTGGCAAATTTCGTATGTTCGTATGTACATAGTTTGAGATTAGAGCTTCAGAGTTCTAGCTTCACATGGGACTGAGTTATAGCCTGTCAAATGTTATGAAGCTTTACAGGTACGAAGGTTATCACTACATTTACATAAGTACACAGTTTCACGTTAGAGCTTCAGATTTCTAGCTTCACATGGGACTGAGTTATAGCCTGCCAAATGTTATAAAGCTTTACAGGTACGCAGGTTATCACTACATTTATACATGTACACAGTTTCACGTTAGAGCTTCAGATTTCTAGCTTCACATGGGACTGAGTTATAGCCTGCCAAATGTTATAAAGCTTTACAGGTACACAGGTTATCACTACATTTATACATGTACACAGTTTCAGATTAGAGCTTCAGATTTCTAGCTTCACATGGGACTGAGTTATAGCCTGCCAAATGTTATAAAGCTTTACAGGTACACAGGTTGTCACTACATTTATACATGTACACAGTTTCACATTATAGCTTCAGATTTCTAGCTTCACATGGGACTGAGTTATAGCCTGCCAAATGTTATAAAGCTTTACAGCTACGCAGGTTATCACTATATTTATACAAGTACACAGTTTCAGATTAGAGCTTCAGATTTCTAGCTTCAATTGAGACTGAGTTAGTGCCTGCCAAACATGCTGCCATAATTTAAATTTCAGTTATTCCCCTCTAGCTTTAAAACACCATTTACAAATTTAACCAGATTTGCATGTCAAATGTTAAGTTTATGACTGCAAGAGCAGAGAAGTTACAAACATACACATTTTTGAGAGTGTTCACAAAATTTTGCAAATATTTACAAAGTAAAAGTTTGAACCCCGTAACATAAAAATCTCAAATCCAATTCTCTCCATATTGAGATGAGTCCATGACCATTACAAAATGGTTAGTCATGCTAATTTACACATGCCTAGCTCAAAAGTGCTCGAGTTATATGTAGATAACATTTTTTTATGAAATGTTCCCACAAATAATAAAATGACACACTTTGCACACATATAGTTTTGAGGCAATGCATCCTAATTTCATTAAATCTGGCACGTTTTTAGAAACCTATCATTAAGTAATCATGTAAAATTTAAGATCTCTGGCCCAATAGGTAGTTGAGGGATATGCAGATAAAACGTTTCACGACCTTTCCCACAAAAAACTAAAATGATATACTTTGAGCACTTATAATTTTGAGACACTCCAATCTAATCTCATGACATTCAGGAAGTTATTAGACCTCCTCCCAGAAAGTAAGTGTGCCAAACTGCAGAGATCTCGCTCAATAGATAGTCATTAGACCTCCTCCCAGAAAGTAAGTACACCAAACTGCAGAGCTCTAGCTCAATAGATGGTCATTAGACCTCCTCCCAGAAAGTAAGTGTGCCAAGCTGCAGAGCTCTAGCTCAATAGACAGGCATTAGACCTCCTCCCAGAAAGTAAGTGTGGCAAACTGCAGAGCTCTAGCTCAATAGATAGTCATTAGACCACCTCCCAGAAAGTAAGCATGGCAAACTGCAGAGCTCCAGCTCAACAGACAGTCATTAGACCTCCTCCCAGAAAGGAAGCATGGCAAACTGCAGAGCTCTAGCTCAATAGACAGTCATTAGACCTCCTCCCAGAAAGTAAGCATGCCAAACTGCAGAGCTCTAGCTCAATAGACAGTCATTAGACCTCCTCCCAGAAAGTAAGTACACCAAACTGCAGAGCTCTAGCTCAATAGATAGTCATTAGACCTCCTCCCAGAAAGTAAGCATGGCAAACTGCAGAGCTCCAGCTCAATAGACAGTCATTAGACCTCCTCCCAGAAAGTAAGCATGCCAAGCTGCAAAGCTCTAGCTCAACAGTCATTAGACCTCCTCCCAGAAAGTAAGTGTGCCAAACTGCAGAGCACTAGGTCAATAGATAGTCATTAGACCTCCTAACAGAAAGTAAGTGTGCCAAACTGCAGAGGTCTCGCTCAACAGAAAGTCATTAGACCTCCTCCCAGAAAGTAAGCATGCCAAACTGCAGAGCTCTAGCTCAATAGATAGCGGAGTTATGACCATATCAATAAATATTTTAAATTAATTGAAAAAAAAAATCTATGAAATTTTGTGGAATTCCACAAATTCAGAATTTTCTCATTCTGCACAGCTCAAACCTTGTGCAGAGAAACCCAGGAACTGAGCATAGGACAGGGGAAGGGTACTGACAGTAACTAGAGAGGAAAGGGACATTTGGGATACATAGCTGGAGACCTCAAAGTGGTAGCACACGGTGACTAAGTAGTGGGATAGGACCAGTGGGATGCTGGGATACATAGGGAGTGATAGCTCCAGCAGGAGGAAAGAGAGAAAGGTTTCGCAATGTGACAAAGCAGGGGGTAGGACCAGTGGCATGCTGGAAAACATAGGAAGCGATATCTCCAGCAGGAGGAGAGAGGCAGTGCAATGTGACAAAGCAGTGGGTAGGGCCCATGGCATGCTGGGATACATAGGGAGCAGAATCTCCAGCAGGAGGTGAGAGGTAGCACAATGTGACAATGCAGGGGGTAGGGACAAAGGCATGCTGGGATACATAGGGAGCAGTATCTCCAGCCGGTGGTGAGAGGCAGCACAGTGTGACAAAGCAGTGTGTAGGGCAAATGGCATGCTGGGATACATAGGGTGCAGTATATCAAGCAGTAACTCCAGCAGGAGGAGAGAGGCAGTGCAATGTGACAAAGCAGTGGGATAGGATCAGTGGCATGCTGGAATACATAGGGAGTTGTATCTCCAGCAGGAGTTGAGAGGCAGCACAGTGTGACAAAGCAGTGAGTAGGGCAAAAGGCATGTTGGAATACATAGGGAGCAGTAGGTGAGAGGCAGCACAGTATGACAAAACAGCTGGTAGTACCAGTGGCATGCTGAGATACATAGGGAGCAGTATCTCTAGCAGGAGGAGAGAGGCAACACAATGTGACAAAGGAGTGGGTAGGGCCCGTGGCATGCTGGGATACACAGGGAGTGGTATTTCCAGCAGAAGGAGAGAGGCAGTGCAATGTGACAAAGCAGTGGGTAGGACCAGTGGCATGCTGGGATACATAGGGAGCAGCAGCTCCAGCAGGAGGAAAAAGGCAGCGCAATGTGAGAAAGCAGTGGGCAGTACCAGTGACATGTTGGGATACAGAGGCAGCAGTATCTCCAGCAGGAGTACAGTGGCCGCACAATATGACAAAGCACTGGGTAAGACCAGTGGCTTGCTGGGATGTATAACGAGGGGTTTCTCCAACAGGAGGAGAGAGGCAGCGCAATGTGACAAAGCAGAGATTAAGGCCAGTGGCATGCTGGGATACATAGGGAGCAGTATCTCCAGCAGTTGGTGAGAGGCAGCGCAGTGTGACAAAGCAGTGGGTAGTACCAGTGGCATGCTGGGACATATAGGGAACAGTATATCCAGCAGTAGGTGAGAGGCAGCGCAATGTGACAAACCAGTGGAGTAGGACCAGTGGCATGCTGGGATATATAGGGAGCAGTATCTCCAGCAGTTGGTGAGAGGCAGCGCAGTATGACAAAGCAGGGGGTAGGGCCTGTGGCATGCTGGGATACACGGAGCAGTATCTCCAGCAGAAGGTGAGTGGCAGCACAGTGTGACAATGCAGGGGGTAGGGCAAATGGCATGCTGGGATACATAGGGAGCAGTGTCTCCAGCAGAAGAAGAGAGGCAGTGCAGTATGACAAAGCAGAGGGTAGTATCAGTGGCATGCTGGGATACATAAGAAGTAGTATCTCCAGCGGGAAGAGAGAGGCAGTACTATGTGACAAAGCAGAGGGATAGGATCAGTGACATTCTGGGATACACAGGATAGGATCAGTGCATTCTGGTACAGAAGGCATCTGGCAGGAGGAGGAGGAAGGCATTGTAATGTGACAAAGCAGTGGGTAGCACCAGTGGCATGTGGGAATACATAGGAAGTTGTATCTCCAGCAGGAGGAGAGAAGCGCAAATGTGACAAAGCAGTGGGTAGGGTCAGTGGCATGTTGGGATACATAGGGAGCAGTATCTCCAGCAGGAGGAGAGAGGCAGCGCCATGTGACTAAGCAGTAGGTAGGGTCAGTGGCATGCTGGAATACATAGGGAGCAGTATCTCTAGCAGGACATGAAAGGCAGCGCAATTTGACAAAGCAGTGGGTAGGGTCAGTGGCATGCTGGAATACATAGGGAATGGTATCTCCAGCAGAAGGTGAGAGGCAGCGCAGTGTAACAAAACAGTGGGTAGTACCAGTGGCATGCTGGGATACATAGGGAGCAGTATCTTCAGCAGGAGGTGAGAGGCAGCACAATGTGACAAAGCAGTGGGTAGGACTAGTGGCATGCTGGGATACAGTATATAGGGAGCAGTGTCTCCAGCAGGAGGTGAGAGGCAGTGAAGTGTGACAAAACAGTGTGTAGGGCAAATGGCATGCTGGGATACATAAGGAGCAGCATCTCCAGCAGGAGGAGAGAGGCACTACAATGTGACAAAGCAGTGGGTAGGACCAGTGGCATGCTGGGATACATAGGGAGCAACTTCTCCAGCAGGAGAGAGGCATTGCAATGTGACAAAGCAGGGGGTAGGGCCCATGGCATGCTGGGATACATAGGGAGCAGTATCTCCAGCAGAAGGTGAATGGCAGCACAATGTGACAATGCAGGGGGTAGGGTAAATGGCATGCTGGGATACATAAGGAGCAGTGTCTCCAGCGGGAGGAGAGAGGCAGTGCAATATGACAAAGCAGGGGGTAGGACCTGTGGCATGCTGGGATACATAGGGAGTTGTATCTCCAGCAGGAGGTGAGAGGCAGCACAGTGTGACAAAGCAGTGAGTAGGGCAAATGGCATGCTGGGACACATAGGGAGGCAGTGTCTCCAGCAGGAGGTGAGAGGCAGTGTAATGTGACAAAGCAGTGGGTAGAACCAGTGACATGCTGGAATACAAAGAGAGCAGTATCTCCAGCAGGACGTGAAAGGCAGCGCAATGTGACAAAGCAGTGGGTAGGACTAGTGGCATGCTGGGATACATAGGGAGCAGTGTCTCCAGCAGGAGGTGAGAGGCAACGAAGTGTGACAAAGCAGTGTGTAGAGCAAATGGCATGCTGGGATACATAAGGAGCAGCATCTCCAGCAGGAGGAGAGAGTCAGTGTAATGTGACAAAGTAGTGAGTAGGACTAGTGGCATGCTGGAATACATAGGGAGTTGTATCTCCAGCAGGAGGTGAGAGGCAGCACAGCGTGACAAAGCAGTGAGTAGGGCAAATGGCATGCTGGGATACATAGGGAGCAGTAGGTGAGAGGCAGCGCAGTGTGACAAAACAGTGGATAGTACCAATGGCATGCTGGAATACATAAGGAGCAGTATCTCCAGCAGGAGGAGAGAGGCAGCACAATGTGACAAAGCACAGTGAAGAGGACCAGTGGCATGCTGGGATGCATAGGGAAAAGTATCTCCAGCAGGAGGTGACAAACAGCACAGTGTGACAAAGCAGTGTGTAGGGCAAATGGCATGCTGGGATACATAGGGAGCAGTATCTCCAACAGGAGGAGAGAGGCAGCGCAATGTGACAAAGCAGTTGGTAGGGCCAGTGGCATGCTGGGATACATAGGGAGCAGTATCTCCAGCAGGAGAAGAAGGGCAGTGTTGCCTCTGTATGGCTCACATGTGAGACCCCACCTCGAGTATTACGTCCAGTTCTGGGAGCTGCACCTCGGAATTGACCTGGACAGGGTGAAAGGAGTCCAGAGGAAAGCATCTAAAACAATGCAGGGGCAGCATCAAAAGCCCTATGAAGAGAGCCTGAGAGATCTCACCTTGTACACCCTGGGAGACAGGAGACTGAGAGGAGACATGATAGAGACATACATGTACCTCACAGTGGGGGAACAGACTGCAGGAGGGCAAGCCTTTCTTATAAGAAAGGGTACAAGGATCAAAGGACACTCAATGAAGGTGGAGATGGTGAAATTTAAGAGGGATATGAGGAAGTACTACTTCACTGAAAGAGTGGTGGATGTCTGGCGCAGCCTGCCTGCAGAAATAGTGGAGGTGAAAACAGTAGGGGGCTTCACGCATGTGTGAGATACCAATAGGGGAATATTAGTAAATAGGCAGAGAGAAGAGGGATCACTAGAGACCACTCAAGCTCTGCAGAGACAGACTATGCAGGAACCATCTGGGCAGACTGGGTGGGCCAAGCGGTCCTTTTTGGGCCAAGCGGTCCTTTTCTGCTGACAAATGTTTTTTTTTTCAAAATTTCTAGGCTTGGCATATTAAAATAAGCTCATCCCTCTCAAAATAAAGATCCCATTTCCTAGACTCTGACTATACTTACCTACTGAAACCATGGTTTCATAATTCTGCACCATAACTTTCCTGTGAAGCTCCTTCTCTTCTTTGCTTAATATCTTCCACTCTTCTTCTGAGAAAGTGACAGCAACATCTTCAAAGGTTTCTGGTGCCTGAAAGGACAAGAAACATGTTAATTGATCTTTGTTTCACTGCACACATTGAGAAATCTGAAACTTTCCAATGAGAAGGAAACAGACAAGTTTAATATTTGCAGCCTGAAGTACAAGAATGAATCGGTCACCAACAACCCATTCACCAAGGTTGAATCCCTTTCACCCTAGTGGATGATGGATTGATGGCAGTTCAATGATTTGAGGGGTCATCGAGCAGGCAAAACTAAAGCTCTTGATGTTTTGTAGCACCAATATAAATCGGAACAGTGGCTCGGTAGTACAGGACTGTTTAGCTTTTATTTATGTACGTAGTACCAGCAGCAGTAATGATATGAGGGGAGAAACAGTAGGCAAGACTAAAGCTCTTGATGTTTTGTAGCACCAATATAAATGGAACAAAGGCATGGTAGTACAGGATTTGTTAGCTTTTCTTTTTTTATAATTACTGGTGAGCAATGTTTTCAATGGGCTCACCAAGTTGATACTTGCTGTAATAACCAGCTGGTTATCACGGCATTCACATGCTCAGTCTGTCAAAAGGGAGCTCTCCCTCATTGGCTCCATTTTGTATGTGGATGGGCTAAGCAGTTCCCAAAAACATGGCTGCTCTGTATCCTAGTTAGCAAGGAGCCACCACGGTTACACCCTCACCTTCCCATAATCATTTTTTTAATTTATCTTTTTGATCCTACCTTAAATATTGCCAATCTTTTTTTTAAGTGTCTGGTTGATCCTGCGGTTTGCTAGCTTTGGGCAACACAGATCCCACTTAACCAACGGCCTACTTCCTCCTACCCCCCCCCAGCTAGAATTGCCTTATGTCTGCCCCATGTACTCTTGAATTCCCCCACTGTTTTTGACTCCACTACCTCCTCAGAAAAGCTGTTTCATGTATCTACAACCATCTTCATGAAAAAATATTTCCTCACATTACCTATGAGCCGTCCCCCTTCTATCTTCAAAATCTAGGTCCGACTCTAGGATTTACTATCGGCAGAAATGAGTCTGCCTGACTGCCTGGCACAGGTAAGCATGATCGTAATCACGATTTCAGCAATAAGTTAAAAAAAAATTTATGAAACTGGGAGCAGTGTGAGCTGGAGGGTGCTGGAGGACACGAGAGAGGAACTGGGGATAGGGAATTTAGAGCGGGAGGTGGGGGAACAGGAAGCTGCTGCGGCATTTGGTGCCCCAGAGAACTAGAGTAAAGGAGCCACAGAGGGATTTATTGAGAAGGGCAGGAAGAGTATATGTGTGTGAGTGTGTGTGTGTGTAGATTGTATATGAGAGAGAGAGAGACTGTGTGTGTGTGTGGGGGGGTGGTCAGAGCACTCAAACTGGAAAAAAACTGCTCACCAGTAATTATATAAAATAAAAGATGGGAAAGTGTAAATATGAGAATTTAATGTACAGCCTCAGAGTGGAATGCTTTGATAAACTCCTTGGGTTTATGTAGCATCCCACACCTTGGGTGTTCATTAAATTCTTTTGTAACACAGCTAACCAGAGAGCAGGCAAATGCAGGAGCGGGATTGGCCGAGGTGGCATAGGTGACAGAAACTGAGCAGGTATTAACCCACAGTTAACGACCACTCGGTTAGTACCACCTGTTGCCACAGACAGCAGCACTCATTAGAGCCCGCTGGGTTAGTCACCAGAATGTCCATCAGCGAGAGGGTGCAGCACTGAGACGAGAAGCAAGAGCCCACAGATGTAATCCTAGCGTAGGACATGCCTGGCATTGGGATCACGCAGGAGGAGAATTGAAAAAGTGTAAATCTTGTGTCGATTCTGACATTGGTAGATGTAAGGGACCCTCCTACCTTCTTTTACAGCTGGTTTTACCGTTGCTCAAATCGAAACCAATATGTAAAACTTTTGTCCCCCACTTAAATCCTTACTTGTGTGCGTGTGGCACCACGCCTAACATTCCGAGAGCATTTAGTAGGCTTTTGCAGCATTGAAATCTGTAGTAGTGGTCTATAAAATACGGCGTAAATGGTCGGAAAATATAGCATCATGTGTTAGTTGGAGAACAGTGAGAATAGAAGTCAGTAGTGGGAACCAGATGTGTAGTGTTAAAGAAAGTATAAAGTGCCATTGTTCACTGGTCATTATGTGTAACACTAATTGATCTTTGTGTAGTGAAGGAGAAAGGGATACATTGATTAATACTATGTAAATGAATCTGTATCACGAAGCGTCACCATGCACGTTCTATGATCATCTCGCTCTGCTGTTACTAGGCAAGCCGTGGATCATTTAGGATCGACAAATACTGCTGTGATGTGAGTGCTCTCTGCTTTGTAGTGAAATAGTGGTCACACAGTATCCCAGTCGCACTTGCCAAGTTACAAGCGCATTAATCACCTCCTGAGTCGGGCTCTACCGGTGATTAATGCCCGCTGGGTGGTTGGAACCCTCGCACTTCACCCTCGTGCACCAACCCCCCCCCCCCAGCGGGCATTAATCCACCAGTAGAGCCCTCCTCTGTCTGTGATTAATGCTTACGTATCACACACTTCCACATTCTTTATTCTATATCTGTAGTACTAGTAGTAGTAGTAGCAATAATGAATTTTATTCAGCAACATGAATGAGGAAATATTCATTCACAAGGGATTCCCATTCGGCTTATTTCTGGTTACAGAGACATGAAAAACAATAGAAACAATCATATAACGTTTAAATTTAACTCTTTATAAATTGTGCACATAATAAGATGTATAATTATTATTATATAACCTTCTAAAAAGAGGTAGCAGACATATAGTAAGTTGGGTAGCATATAAGGTTAACCAATTTCAATGAGCAGATAGCAAACGTGTGGTAATATGGCTTTACAAACCAGGTTTTTTATTTCTTTCTAAGATAACATTTTATTATTTACCCTCAGATTTTTAGGAATCATGTTCAAAGTTTGCAGATCCATGTAATAAAAAGGACAAGCGTCCTATAACAGATTTTCTTTGGGGTACTTCAACTTCAACACAATTTGTTGATCTCAGCCCAGACTTTGAAATACTTATGGAAACAATATTGGATATATAACCAGGGACTTCCTTTCTGAGGTATCTGAACATCAGTCCAATAATATAACAACAGTGTCCAGCTCCACCTCAATGCCAATAAAACGGTCTCCATGACCTTCAGCACAAGGCGGGGACCAGCTCAGCTGACCTGCCCTCTGCTTTTCCACACCCTGGATGGGAGTCCTCTGGAAGCCTGCCTTCCCTTCAGATACCTTGGGGTCTGGCTTGAGCAGCACCTTGATTTTCCGGTAAACATTGATGAGATCCAAAGAAAGAAGAAAAACTCCACCCTAGATTGGGTGCCTTCTACCGCAATCATGGCTGCATCCCTTTGCTGGCTTGCAGAGTCAACGTACATAAAATGATCATGCCAATTCTTGACTATGGTGATGTGATCTACAGTGCTGCACCCAAGTCCTCCCTGACCAGAATGGACCCCAATTTTTTACTCCTTTTGTTGCTTCACTCTTGACTGTCCCTACTCACTGGCTACCCATTTATGAAGCAACAGATGTTAACCTGGCTCTTGATCACTTGCATCTCAATTTTCAACAAAGCCTGCAACCTCTTTGCCCTTGCTGAAAGGTGCAAAACAAAATCTCTCTCTAACCCATGGGTCACCACGGCTCTTCTCTCACAGCTGAAACTAAGGGATCACCTCTGGGCAGTTGCCAGGGCCACGGGCAAACAACTAGACATCCAAAATTACAAACAAGCACGAAATGCCTGCACAAAAGCCATATGGCTAATGAAATACACCTATTACAAAGATGCTTTCACCAATACATGGGGAAATGGTTGTGCTTTCTGGGACAATATCAAGGATATCACAGGGAAGCAGCCAAAAACCTCTCCGGCCAGGTTAATGGTTGATGGATCTTCAACCCTTGACCCCAAGGTGATCGCAAACATCTTTAACACGGCTTTTTCGGACCTTAGTGCTGTTCTACCCCAAGACTTTTTCGAAAACAGGGCCTACTCCCCAAATACCTCAGCCCCTCAGTCTAACCATCCCCTCTTCTACTTCAGCAAGGTAAGGCTGAATGAAGCTCGCCGCTATATTATAGCAGCTATCTCTAAATCCAGATCTAGTAGTGACACCCTGGACCTTAAGCTTTTATTGCTCACCCTCGATGAGGTAATTCATCCATTAACAAAAATCCTAAACCTCTCTCTCAGCTGTGGAAAATTCCCGGACCTATGGAAAACAGCCACTGTGACACCATCCATAAAAGTGGGGACAAGATGAATCACTCAAATTATCGCCCTATCTCCATACTGCCCCCACTCTCTAAGGCACTCGAGCGCATCGTGGCTGATCAACTTACCGACCACTTGGATAAATACAATATACCTTGTCCACAACAACACGGCTTCCGGAAAGGTCACAGCACCACCACAGCCCATCTTGAGTTCGCTGCAGCTTTGCACAAATCCCTTGACAACGGCCTTCTCACAGGGGCCGTTTTCGTCGACCTCTCCAAGGCCTTCGATACAGTACACCATGGACTACTAATATACCAACTACTGAATGCTGGGCTATCACCTGCCTCTTCTCTCTGGTTAAAAAGCTACTTAGAAAACCGGTCACAGAGAGTAAAAATTGCGGACGCTCTTTCCAACACCCTGCCTGTTCACTCGGGTGTCCCACAGGGATCCATACTGGGCCCCCCTTCTTTTTAGCCTTTTCTTAAACTCCCTCCCTTACCACTGCTCTCTTAGCAGATCATACTATATGCCGATGATGCTGTTGTATTCTCCACTCACAAAGATCCTGCAACTGTTCAACACAACCTTCAACTTGGTTTTAGTTCTGTAGAGACATGGTTTCTGAATCATAAACTGGTCCTCAATGACAAGAAAACCAAATCTATGCTCTTCTACAGTTCTCATAACCTACACAAGCTACATCACTTGGCTATCTCCTCCACCCAGGGGAACACTCTAGATCAGGTGGGGTCCTTCAAATACTTAGGGATACAGCTTGACCCTAATCTCTCCTATGGACTTCATGTAGATAATGTAGCTAGAGCTGTTAATACACGGCTTGGTTTCCTCTACAAACACAGACCACATCTCAAGCCAGAAGCTTTGAAGGTTGCAGTCCTGAGCTCTGTGATCTCTGTAATAGACTACGGTCTCATCATTTATGGCTTGGCCACAACCACAACCCTTAGACGCCGCTCAACTGCCTTAAATAAAGCATGTCGGCTCATCACTGGTGCTCACCGTCTCACCCACACATGTGACCTGTACACTCAGACCAGCTGGCTCCAACTATCAAACCGCATAAAATTTCTTACCTGCTCCATGTTGAAAAAAATCTACCTTGGCATTGCACCTTCTGGGGTCTCAACTCTGTTACAACACCGAATTAACAACTGGTGCCTTAAGAGATCCACGCTACAGTTACTGAAAGTCCCCCACTGTCACACATCACAGGGACAATGCTCTTTTGCTTAGCGAGCGCCACTCTGGTTCAATGGCCTCAGCCCAACCATCTCCTCTGCCCCAACAATTGGTATGTTTAAAACTAGACTCCGGGACTATCTCACTACCAACAGCTCCTGTGACTGCCCAACTTAACCTTGTTTCCCCACTTCCCCTTCTGCTCTGGTTGTCCCCCTCTCCCCTCCTCACTGGATTCTATCTTCACATCTTGGTATACCCAATGCTGCACTTTTCACCCTCTCCCCACCCTTCCAACATTCGTTCTCCCCTGCTCCCCTCTCCCTATGACTCTGGCACTTCTTATCTGTTGTCTGTTTTCTCTGACAAATGCCGCTGGCTGCCTTGTTACAATGCTACCCTTGAATTGTATTAATCTGTACTCTGTTTGCAATGTCCACATTGTTGTAATGTCTGTCTTGATGTTCCCCATAATTTGTATTTCTCTGATGTGGAACCTTTGTAAAAGAGCCAAGACTCAAAGGTATTTGTAATCCTAGGCTTGATAAATAAATCAATAAATACTTCACCCACCGCTGTACCCTCTACCAAACATTAGGCCTGCCCTCCCTTCAGGACCGTAGATCCTCACACTGTGCTTGCTTCACTGCCAAGTACTGGACCAATGCCTTGTCCCCCCACCTCTTCTTGTCAATGACCACTTACCCCCCACCCCACCCCCCATACGAACTCAGGAGAATAGATTCTAGACTCCTTTATATTCTTCAAATATCTTCCTTGTCAGGTCAGGCAGCTTTCAGGTACCACATGCCCAAGATTTGGAACTCCCTTCCTCCACACATTCGGCACTCCTCACCCTCACTGCACCTAAATGATCTCCTGTCGACACACTTCGTCACCTCCTGCTCATGTTCCTAACAACATTCTCAGCGCTACAACAGCTAACTCTGCTCATGTTCCTAACTACATTCCCAGCAGTATGACCACTAACCCCCACCCAAAAAGAAAATCACTCTGAACAACCTGTGAACCTCCCTTTACTCAGTTTTTATTCTCTTTGCCTCCTTCCCTGCCTGGAATCTCAGTCATGGCTGGACTGGTCTGCACTTCCTCACCCTATATAATTTTTACTGCAGTGCTAGGACAGCTACTCCCCCCCCCGAATCACTCTGAACAACTTCTGAACCTCCCTTCCCTCAGTTGTAACAACCACCACCATCACCCCAGTTTACTTTGACAACTTCTGAAGCACCCTTTACCCAGTGTTATGATCCCTAGGGAACACCAGTCATGGCTGCACTGGTCTGCCCTACCGCACCCAGCACCTTACTTTACCTGTATCTGCACTACAGCTGGCATAACTAATGCACTTCTGTTCCTGTACCTTGTAACGCCATGTCTTAGGTTGTAACCTTGCTGTTATTTTCACTGTACTGACTCTATTTGTTATATTGTATGCTTCACTTTATGTTGTATTGTCCCCAGGACACATCTGGAATTGAGCGGTTCCCTGCTCAGTATGCCTTCCTGGTTAAACTCTTAAATAAATAAATAAAATAAAATAAAATATGACATTTTCTTCTCAAGTCTAAATACAGCCAGTTCAACTTCCTGTACAAGAGGCAGTGGTGAGTATGTCATCAGACACGGAGCATAAACCTGATAAAGCAGTTATGTATGTCGCCTACCTTATTTGTGTAACAAACCTCTCATAACAGTAGGGGGAGGAGGTTGTTACCACATGTGGCCAGCAGGGGAATGTTACCCTGACATCATCCTCTGTGGGTAAAGCTGATGTGGGAGGAGCTGAAAGGAGTATATACATAGGGTGCCCTCAAGGTGGCAGCATTCTTGAGGTTCTGTGTTCTTGGGGCTAGCAGTTGGTGCTCTTCTGGGGTGAAGAAGCAGCTAGGTGCCAGACTGCTGGTAAAGAGCGGACACTCCAAGTGTCCTCTGTGGGTATCCACCCTGGAGAGTAGGCGAGGGATCAGCTGGGACACTCAAGGTATGGGTGCCAACTGAAAGGGGTAACCAGGCATTGCCATCAAGGTGCTGGGGAGTCAGGGATACTCCTGTGTGCCAGGCTGAGATAGGCACACACCATGCCCACCAAGAGGAGGTCTGATAGCCTTTGGCATGAGGCTCAGGAAACCCTCAATGTCTATTCTAATCTGGAAGTCTGATCCTGAGAGTGTTAGAAACATAGAATTTGTCGGCAGATAAGGACCACTTGGCCCACCTAGTCTGTCCATTTCCCTACCTAATGGATAAGCTGCAGATCCTAGTTAACCAACAGCCTACTTCCTCCTACCCCCCACTAGAATTGCCTTTTGTCTGTCCCATGCATTCTTGAATTCCCCCACTGTTTTTGATTCTACGATCTCCTCAGGAAGGCTGTTCCATGCATCCACAACCCTCTCTGTGAAGAAATACTTACTCACATTACCTCTGAGCTGTCCCTCTATATTCAAATTGTGCCCCCTTGTTCTTGAACATCTCTTTATCTGAAAGATGCTACCCTCTTGGACTTTGTTGATTCCCTTAAGGTATCTGAAAGTTGCAATCATGTCCCCCCTTCCTCCTTTCCTCTAAGCTATGCATCTTAAGCTCTTTTAGTCTTTCTTCATATGTCTTCTGGTGCTGACCCTGCACCATTTTGGTTGCCATCCTCTAGACAGCCTCCACCTTGTCTATGTCTTTGCGGAGATGGGGTCTCCAGAACAGTACACAGTACTCCAGTTGTGGTCTTACCAACTGTCTGTACAGAGGGCCAACAACTTCCTGTTTTCTACTGGTGATGCCTCTCCCTATGCATCCCAGTATCCCCCAGCCCTCCTTACTGCCTTCTCACATTGCTGGCCCATCTCTAGGTCATCTGATATGACTACCCCCTGGTCCCTTTCCATTTTTGTTGTTGTCAGTATCTCTCCCCCCATTGTGTACTCCTCCTGTTTTTTTTTTCCCCAGGTGCATTATTTTGCACTTCTTTGCATCGAATCTAAGCTGCCATACATCTGACCATTCCCTCAACCTTGCCAAGTCCCTTTTCATCCTTTCCACCCCACCTGGCGTATCAACCCTGTTGCAGATCTTTGTGTCATCTGCAAAGAGACATACTTTCCCTTCCAATCCCTCTTCAATGTCACTTATAAAGACATTAAAAAGGATTAACCTCAGTCCTGAACCCAGTGGTACCCCACTAATATCCCCCCTTTCTTCACTGTGGACTCCATTTACTATCACCTGCTGTATCCTGTTGTCCAGACAGTGTTTTACCCAGGCTACCACCCTGGGACCCACTCCCAGGCTGGTTAATTTGTTTATTAATCTTTTGTGTGGGACTGTGTCAAATGCCTCGTTAAAGTCTAGGTAGGCCATGTCCACAGCCCCTCCCTGGTCTACTACTTTGGTCACCCAGTCAAAGAAATCAATTAGATTTGTCTGACATGACCTTCCCACTGTGAATCCATGCTGTTAGGAGGTCCTGGACATATTACCGGGGTAATGGCATTTGTGTAACTTTGAGTGGGACCCTGGAGGCTGACAGGGAGGGACCTCAGGTACCTGGGATGTGTCCCATATCGCTGGGACTGGTGGTTGAGGATCTGAAGTTTGCCACAGTTTGGGAGTTTAGAGGGGCCACAGGGAGGGTACAGAAATCCCAAGGACTGTGTCTTCAAGAGACATCTTCTGAGGGTTTCAGGCTTGATACTGTCGGTTCTGCTGGAGTTCATTGTGGCCATCCTAATGGATGGCAGAACCTCAAGTCATGTGCCTTGATACAATCGTGCACACTAGAAGAAGGTGAAGTAGGTACTGCATACAGGCTGCAACAGCTTGGTAAAAGACTCCTCTCCATAACTTATGTGGGGAGGACAAACTCCCCAAACAATGGTAGGGGATCCTAAGATCTGTGTCACCAGAACGCCAACCTTGCAGACTGGGCATAGTGTTACCTTTGTATGTAACACAAGAGGGATGTGTGTAATGCCCAGGAGGTCTAGAGCTCTGGTGAGAGAAGTGCCAAAGGATTCCTTAGGCTGAGAGTCCATCCTGATATTACTGGGTGTCTTGGCAGCATGCCACATTCATAACATGCAATGTGTCATGTGTGCAGGTAGCACAAATAGAAGAAAGAGCAGAGAAGCCAGGTTTTAGCACTGAAGGGGAGATGGGGAATCCCTAGGCACCCTCTTTCTCAAGAAGTATAGAGAGACTGCACAAAGGCCCCTTGCATATGAACCAAAAAGAATGGAGAGTGTCAGAGACCATGCCCTGCGGGAGAACTGCTGGGGGCTAGGAACAGATAGATCGCACCACAGCAGGCAGCTGCTATGTAGCTAGCATGCCATATAGTCAGACAATGGCCGAAATGGCTACCCAGGAAAACTGAACTGTAATGAACTGTGCAGGAGCTGAAGACCTTGGCCCATTTCCCCATGGCTACTTATTGTGCAAATGAAGTTTGGCCTGTAGGCCCTCCAGTAAAGCTAAGTTCTTGAAATCTAATGGTCCAGAGTATTTTGCTCCACTATCTAAGGTGTAAGAGTTACAACATGGAGATTCAAGTCCTGAGTAATTCCAAAACTTCTGTTCACTCCATCCTTCACCACAAACGTATCAAAATTTCATTGCTGGCTTCTGACACTGGGGAGTCAGCTGGTCCAGGGAGAGCGGAATACTTTTCATAATAAGCAAACCTTTTTTTTTTTTTAAACTCAGCTTTATTGCAAGTTCAGAATGCAAATATGATGGAACATAAAAATACTTCACATCTGTCAATTAATACAATTCTTAAGAAGGTGTCTCAATCACTTTATACCTAGTCAATTTCTAGAATTTCTGTCTCTAATTTGTATAGATATCGCTGTAATTTAATAATTAAATAAAGAAA
Source organism: Neoceratodus forsteri (assembly GCA_016271365.2). Classification (NCBI taxonomy): domain Eukaryota; kingdom Metazoa; phylum Chordata; order Ceratodontiformes; family Ceratodontidae; genus Neoceratodus; species Neoceratodus forsteri. The sequence goes on along the minus strand of CM057457.1, from coordinate 445,290,305 downwards.
AGTAAAAGGTTAAATGTTACATCTTTGCAGCCACTTTCTCTAAGTAAAATCTTATTCACCAATTGACCCTGGAAGGTTTACTATGCAAAGATTTCCCCTCTTTTATACTGAGTTCATTCTAATCAAAACATACTGTAATTGGAGTTTTTATAACAAAGGCTGAGGGCCTACCTAGCTTGGTCCATTCACCTGGGCCTTACCAACATGGCCCTTGGTCGTGCTGTGCCCTGCCCCTCCCAAAAAAAAAGTACCCTCCAGTTCACCCTTATGGCTTCTGTCTTCCCTCATATATTTATATAACATCAATTTCCCTCTCCCTGTTCACTGATCAGCCACTCCTCCCAACCTCTCCATCTGTCGACATGTTTCTTCCAATTCAATTTAAGTTTTTCTGTGATTGATTCCATCAGGACTATCTCCTTCATCCTGCGGACCCAATCATCTATCCGGGGGGTGGGTCCGGTGACAGCCATTTTCTGGTAATACATTTAAGTGCTACCACTAACATTGTTAGTAAAACTTTTCTTAGTTCTGCTGGTTGATGAGTTAAGGAGGGCAAGCCCAGCACCCACTCCTCCCCGGACAGAGGGATAAGCACCTGTGTGATGTTGTGTACCACTTTTTGTATCCCCTGCCAATAGGAAGATAACCCCGGACAAGTCCTAGAAATATGCCAATGAGAGCCCTTTCCCACTGTACATCTTCAGCACCTATCATCTCTGGACGTCTTAAAATATATAGTTATCGTCTGGGTGTGAAAGAAGCATATCAAAATCTTCCAAGAAAATTCCCTCCACACTGGAGCTGACGTGGCCTTCCACCCCCATTTCAATCTATGATTCCAATCTGACTCCGAGATATTGATATGTGCTTCTTTTTCCCAATTTCTTTCTAATTTTTCCCAATGGATCTGTCCCCTGTTCTATCAACATCTGGTAAACTCTGGAGATGCACCTGGTGTGTCCCAAAATTGTAACTTCTCTATAAAGAAAGTTTTCCCAACTGGAATATGAATATGCCAGTCTTTGGATATTGTCCCCTGAATTTATATAGTGTCTCACCTGCATGCAACGTAGAAATTCCGAATTTGGCCAATGAAATTTCCCTCTAGCTCACTGAAAGGAGATACATTTGTCTCCCTCAATGAACTGGGAAAACCTGGTGATTCCCCTCGCAGCCCACCTAGCGTAACCCAAGTCTAAAGAAGGTGGAGAAAAATTAGGTTCAAAGCGAATCAGTGATAGAAGGCCCAGTCCATTCGGGTTATTAAGCCTTTTTCTAATTTGTTGTAATATATTTAGTCCCTGTGCTAACCATTTGTTTCTAACTTGTTTCCTATATCTGAGGGAGACCTCAGTCAAAAGCAAGGAGAAAATGGGTCTGTCCTTCAGGGCTGCATCCTCTGTAACATACCATTGAGATGTGTTCCGTTGTTTAGCCCAGGTCATTAGCCTAGCAGTTTGGGCCGACAGATAATATGAAAAAAGACTGGGGAGTCTCAACCCACTATGCTCCTTAGGATGTTGGAGGATGGCTCTGGCTATCCTTGTTTTTTTTTAGGTTCCAGATAAATTTGGATATATCTTTGTTCACCCTTATCTAAAATCATTTAAGCACTTGAAGGGGAAGAGACTGAAACAGGAAAAGCATGTGTGGCAGTATATTCATTTGACTACCTCTACCTTACCTATTAGTGAGAGCAGCAGGAGTCTCCAGTGTGATAAATCTTGTTCCACCCTCTACAATTAAGCCTAATTTTCTACGAATAATTTAGACAAATCTGTCATTATTTGAATACCCAGGTATTTGATCCAATTATCTGGCACCCATGCAAACTGGAATCATTTCTTAAATTTCTGAGGCATGGTGTCACTTAGGACCATTGCCTCCGACTTAAGAGTATTAATTTTATAATCGGAGATGTCTCCGAATAATCCCAGTGTATCTACTAGGTGGGGTAGTGAGCCCTCTGGGTCGGACAGGAAAAAAATGGAATCATCCACGTAAAGCGACAGTTTATATTCCTGTCCCCCAACTAAAACTCCCCTTATCCTCTGCATCTGTCTGACCTTGGTGGCCAAAGGCTTCAGACTCAATCCAAGCAGCAGGGGTGATAGTGGGCACCCCTGTCTCGTGCCCCTGGAAATGAAAAAAGGTTTTGAGCTGACACAGTTTACCCTAACCTAGGCCTCCGGGTCAGTATACAAGTTCGAAATTACTTTTAAAAATATAGGGACGAAATTCATTCTTTCCATGGACTGTTTTAGAAAATGCCAACTGACCCTATCAAATGCTTTCTCCAAGTCCATGGAAATTGCCAAGTGGAAATCACGGTGGGTTTGCTGAGACGAAATAATGTTTAGAAGCTTCCAGAGTTTATTTGATAAGTACCTGCCTGAGAAGAAACTGGTTTGATCTTCATGAATCACCTGGGCCACCACAGCTTGTAGTCTTTTAGCCAACAGGCCAGTAAAGATTTTAAGATCTACATTTAAAAGCAATATCGGTCGGTAAGACCCGCATTCCTCTGGGTCCTTTTCTTCTTTATGCAATACTATAATTTGTGCCATTTGCAAGGAAATTGGAGGAGCCCCACCTTCCATCACCTCCTTATATAGTCTTTAATTTGTTGTTTTACTTCTAAATTTAGAGAAATTTATGTTGAAACTCGAGATCAGCAATTTTGTCTTCTAGTTGTAATTTCCCTGTCCCTTTTTCTTTTTTCCCTTGCTGCATAATTGATAATAACCCCTCTCAGAACAGCTTTGAGCGCATCCCATCTAATTGCTGCAGTGGAACTTCCCTCCAGTTTGTTAATCAAGTAGCCATCAATGGTGTCCTCAATAAGGGATTTAAAGTCTCCGCTATTCAGGATTCCTACATTAAACCTCCAGTGGGAGTTTCAGACAGAAGGAAGCAAATTAAGTGTTAATCGAACAGGTGCATGATCTGAGATGGAGCGACAGCAAATAGAACACTCCTCAACAGCATATACCCACTCCTCGGACATTAAAATCATGTCTATTTTAGTATAGCAATTATGACTGTCCGAGTAGTGGGAATAATCTTATCTCATACTGTTCTGCCATCTCCAAGTGTCCACTAGCCCCAGTTCTGCAGGGATCTATTTAAAGCCAGACTAGCTTTCTTCGAGTGGGGGGGGGGTGAACCTCCCGTCCTGTCAAGAGTGGCTGATAATATAGTATTAAAGTCGCCCCCTAAAATTGTTAGATTACCTTCAACCCCCATCCATTCCAACAAATGTTTTTGAAAGAAAATAGCTGCCTTTTTATCTTCATTGGGGGTGTATATGTTTGTAATTGAGCAAAGGGTCTCCCCAAGTGTAACCCCCCTGCAAATGGGGGTTCCCAAAAGACTTCCAGGAGCTTGCTTGAATGCTCCAAGCCTGAATGGTGTTTGGCATTTAAGCCATTTATCAGTGAGTGTTTTTAGAGCCTCTGGTACTGTCTCTTTAAGAGCTGTCTGCTTGCAGACATAATTAGTTTGTATGGGGGACTGTGTGTTTCTTTGATTGAGTACCATCAAGCTGCTAATTCACTTCATTTTTGCAGTCACTAGGAGTGCAAAGGGAACCTATCTGAAAGATGTAACTGTTTGCCAGAAATTATTTAGAGTAATAATGAAATTACAGTTTGTCTAACCTGCTTTCTTTGCAGTCAGAACTGTGTCTGCTAGTTCCCATTCTAGTTTTGAACTGCTGAACTGGACCAATCAGTGTGGGGTAAGCTAGCTCTAAAATGGTGCCTTTGAACGAATCAGAACTTGGACTCATAATCTGAGCCAGCCACAAGAGGATTGTATGGGCAGTGACTCTGGAGATGTAGTTTAGACTTCAATGCCTTTTGGACCAACAGCAGCAGTCTATTGTGGTGACAGCCAATCCAGTCAAGAACTGAGAGGAACTCAAAGGAAGTGCGGTTTTGTCGGTTGGAGTTTCAGTTGAGCTTTGGCAGTGAAGAAGGAAGGAGCCCTGTGCTTTTTCAGTGTGCAGTTTAGTCAAAAACGTGTATAAGGCCCAGAGTTCGGTCTGCAGCTTGTGTAACAGCTTGTTAGGACTGAATCCGTCCTGTGAAAAGAATCAAAGGATCTCTGAAGAGTAGAAACCAGGCTCACCCTGTAGAAGACTGGAGGAATTGCTGAAAATTGCACTCGGTCTGTCAGGAACTGAATCTGCTGTGTGTTCTCCCGGGTATTGTGCAGTAATTGGATCGGGATACAGATGCAGCCTGCCTGGTATAGTGCTTTCTTTTATATGGATGTGTGAAGAGGTTTGTGTACCTCAAGTGAGCCCTGCTGACATTGAAGGACCCTATCTTATTTGGAGGTCGTGAGTACTAATTCAGAGGTCGCTCCTGTTGAATTGCCACATTAAATCCAAATGGAATTACTGTACTGCTGACTGTTTAATTCTCCTTTTCTCTGTGTGAAAGGGCCCCTACCAGCTGCCACGGTTTGGACTAGCCACTAGGGCTTGGGTACCCAGGGACAGTAACTGATAGGGATAGGCCTGTGCACAGAGCCATAGGTAGATTATTAGAGTGATAAGCTAATTAACCTGATTTCCCCTGTCCTTGTTATATCCTCCTAAATAAATCAGAGCTGCTTGTTTCAGCAAAGTTATACTGCCTGAGGTATTTGTCTATGTTAAAGTACTGTACTGTGATTGTTGCACTGTATCTCATTTCACAGGAGGTCCCAGTGCGGAACCAGACCTGGGGTAAGTGTATACTGTGAAGGTAATTCTGATATATTGTGTGGGCCACTAGTGGGAAGAAAGGGGTTGCAGTGTCCCAGAGGGCTGTGACCAAGTTAGTTTAACTATTGCAACCCTGACCTCTGGGTGGAGGCACCGCCATTGGATCCAGGCCCCTCAACCTGTTAGTGCAAATCAGGCGGGGTAGTAGCCCTGGGATAGCGCCATCTAGGGGTTACATATTGGAGGCTCACCGCTGGGATTGTGTGTCCTCTGTGGCCATATTCAGAACCACTGTTAAGAAAAAATGGGTACCCGACAGAAGTGGCTGTGCACCGGCTGGTGGAGTGGTGTACTGGGAGGAGATCGACCCCAAAATGCTATGCTTATCCTGGACATCCCCCTGGGTATCAATACGGACACTGTGCAGGAGTACTTCCAAGGTGGAAGGTTTACAAAACCCTGTGGTGGGTCGGCATGCTAATCTGCTCACTCACACTTTCCTGGCCCTAGTAGAGTTTAAGGATCCCATAGATAGCTCCAAAGTGCCACAGACCATTACCCCAGAGGAGCCCTCACTGCTTGAGAGTGATAACTAAGGACAGTAAAGACCGGGGGAATCAGCCCCACCACTATCTGAAACTTTTGAGGAGAAATTTGCTGAATGGTTGCTGGGAGAGGGAAAACTGTGGAGGACTTGAAGAAACTATTCTTGCCACCTGGGGTGTTCCTCCCCAACACCCTCTCCTGCTCCAGTGCCCGTAATGGTGGCTGAACCAATGCAGACTCGTGTTCTGCACCTGCCATTAGTCACGACTCTTACCGAAGGTTGAGGATCTTCTCTGGCACCCTCCCCACCCCAAGGGGAGGATGACTGGGAGACCTGGATAGACTATGTTGCCCCAAGTGCTAGAATGGCATACTCGGGAGGCGGCGAAAGAGGGTTAGTGAGCCTCCGAGGTCCTGCCCTGGCTACGCAGAACGCCAGTAACCCTGAAGCGACTGCAAGGCCTATCTTGAGGCCTTGGAGAATGTATGGGAGCCCAGATTCTGATGAGGACCTATGGTGGAGGTAAGAAATGCACAACAGTACCAAGGAGTTGTTGTCTGTGTATGTCTCTGGCTGGAAAAATTGTTGCAAGAATGCCTCAGAAAGGGTAGTTTGCCAGCGATTGAACTGGACCGAACCAGACTGGACAGAATCCTTAAGTCTGCCCCTTCTCAGAACTGCTGTTGCTTCAGTTCGCCTGGCAAATCGACTGGAATCCCCACCCTCTATGATGAGTTAATGAGAGAATTCGGAGTTGAGAAAAGAGCGACCTCGGGGTACCTGCACCAACAGCTGTGGCTACGACCCGAGTGACTGAGGGTGACCCATCAAGTGAAGTTCAGGGCAGAGGTTGACAGTCAATGAGTGCTCTGACAAGGAAAAGATATGCCACAATGGGGTGAACTGTTGAGAGAGATCCGAATTCAAAACAGTCCCTTTATGAAGGCCACGCCTGCAAGTACGGGCCCTGATCTATATCCGACTGCATCTGCTATGGGGTGGGGTACCCACCCATGTATCTCCTACTGATAACAGCTCCAAACTCAATTCCTTGACCATGGAAGTGGAGAAACTGACGAGATGTCTCCAAATGCTTATCACGCGCAGACAGAGATGGCACCCAGGTTTCCAGTTAGTAATACCCCGCCCTAGCTCCCAGTGTGGCGCCTCGGCCAGCTCAAACTCCAGAAAGTATGTTTTGCTATAATTGTGGGAAAGATGGGCACATGAAAGGGAATGCCAGTCCCCAAAGACACTGACAAAGTTGCATATAGGCTACAAGGAGAGCTTGGAGAAGAAATCAGTGGTTAAGGGTGCGACATGATCCCAGTGAGGGCACAAAAATGCTAATTCACGTCCTTTTGTGGCAAGGTCAGTTGCCCAGGCCCCCACTACCGCCTCTCCAGACTGGTCCAGAATAGTGGTCCTCCATGGAGACCACTGTAAAGGTGAATGGAGTGTCTACAAGAGCTGTATTAGACAGTGGCTCCCAAGTGACAATTATGTTCCAGGATTGGTATCAGAAGCATTTGTCAGACGCACTTACAACCATTAGAAGGACTGCATGTATGGGGTTAAGTGAGAGGCCTACCCCTATTCGGGTATATCCGAATTTGGCTGTCTTTCCCCACCTCCGTGGCTGGAGTGGCCGAACAAGTAGAGACCCTAGCCTTAGTGTGTCCCCCACTGGACTGTATGATGGTGTCCCTTTGTTGACTGGAACAAATGCTCATATGTTCGGAAGGCTGGCACAGTTGTGTTATGAAAACAGGGGTCAAAGACTAGTAGAGCTTTAAGAGTTCGGCTTTAATTAAGAAGGCCTATGAGGCACAGAGAGATGCTGAAAAACAGAACCAGAGGAACGGTCGGAATTGTATGGAAGAAGGATCCTGAGTCTCTGATCCTGGCGCCAAATGCCCAGTGTACCTTACAGGGAGAGGTCCATATCAGAAAGGATGTTAAGAATAAAATATTAATGTTGGATGCACCAGGCGATGGAAAATTGCCAGAGGGACTGCTGGTCAAGCCTAGTATTTTGCCCGCTAGAGCCCATGCTTATGCCAGAAGGGTAATGGTCCAAGTTCATAATGTGTCTGAAAGAGACATTCGAGTAAACAGAGGTTGCATCCTGGCTAATGTGCATTGTGCAGACACTGCAGTGCTACCCAGCAGCAAGAGTTCAAGGAAGAATGACAGAGTAACGCCTGACTTGTTTGATTTCGTGACTCCGCTGCCAGCTGAATGGAAAGTGAGGATCAGTGAGAAGCTTGCCCAGAGACAGGTGTTTTCTTTAAAGGAATGGGATGTAGGATGCGTGCAAGGAGCTGAGCACAATATCCGGCTGCATGACGAAAGACCATTTCGTGAGAGGTCTCGATGCCTGGCACCTGCTGACATAGATGATGTGGAGACGGCATCTGCAAGAGATGTTAGCTGCTGGTGTAATACAAGAATCCAGAAGCCCTTATGCTTCCCCATTGTGGTAGTGAGGAAAAGAATGGAACAGTAAGGATGTGTGTGGATTATCACCTTAAACGCGGACTATCCTGATCAGTACACAATGCCCGCATTCAGGATGCTTTGGACTGCCTAAGCGGGAGCAAGTGGTTCTCTGTGCTGGATCTCCGCATGGGTACTACCAGATCCATGGCCCCAGAGGACCGTGAGAAAGGCGGCCTTTATCTGTCCGGCTTCTATGAATTCATGAGGATGCCTCAAGGATTTCAGGTGCCCCAGCCACTTTCAACGATTGATGGAGGCGTGCAGTGGGGACATGAACTTACTAGAGTGCCTGGTATACCTAGATGATGTTATTGTGTTTGGCAGCTCACTGGAGGAACATGAGAGCAGATTATTTAAGGTATTGGACCGACTGGAGGACTTTGGCCTTAAACTGTCCATTGATAAGTGTCAATTCTTTCAAACATCAGTAAAGTATGTGGGACACATAGTATCCACCGAGGAATAGAGACCGACCCAAGTAAAGTTGAGGCCTTGACCACCTGGCCACTAGCCAAAAATCTAAAAGAACTGCAAAGATTCCTGGGATTCTGTGGTTATTATCGGAGCCTATCAAGGACTATTCAAGAGTGATCCGCCCTTTACTTAACCTTACTCAAGGGTATCCCCAACCCACAAAAATACCAAAGTCAGCGTCCTCAAGACTGAAAGATGTATTTTCATCAGTGAAGTATTTGGGGCCCGCTGGACTCCTGATTGTGAGACTGCTTTTCATGAGATCATATATCAACTTACCCATGCTCCAGTGCTGGCCTATGCCGATCCAAAACCTTACGTCCTGCACACTGATGCTAGCTTGCAAGGGTTGGGGGCTGTGTTGTACCAAGAGCACGAGAATGGCCTGAGACCAGTGGCCTTTGCCAGTAGAAGCCTGACCCCATCCGAAAAGAACTATCCTGTACATAAGTTAGAGTTCCTAGCTTTGAAGTGGGCTATTGTTGACCAATTCCATGAGTACTTGTATGGGGCTAAAATACTAGTAAAAACTGACAATAATCCTTTGACCTACGTGCAGACCTCAGCTAAGTTGGATGCCACTGGCCATAGGTGGCTTTCTGCATTATCTACATATGACTATGCTCTCGAATACCGAGCAGGTCTGAACCACATAGATGCTGATGCTCTCTCCGGAGGCCTGTTCCCAGAATGATTGGGTCCGATTGGCAGAACCTGACATTCGGGCACTCTGCCGGAAGTTTGACAGGGAGGAACAAATGTCCACGGACGCAGTGGACTGCATGGTGGATTGCTTGGGAGCCTCTGAGAATTGCATACCTGCTGCTTATTGCCACTTTTCTGCAATAGACATTGGTGCACTGCCTCAGCTGGACAATGACAGTCGCGTGGCTCAATCCCGCGATCCCACGATCAAAGCAGCTTTAGAAGCCCTCTATGCAGGAAAAGATGTGTCCAAATTATGCTCCACTGATTTGAGAACTGCACTGTTATACAAAGAAGGTCCTAAGTTGAAACTGATCAATAAACTGTTATACAGAGAAACAGTAGACAGAGGGGACAAGTAGACAAACAACAACTAGTGCTGCCCACTGCCTTTCGAGACTCAGTACTGAGGTCCTTGCACAACCACATGGGGCACCTTGGTATAGACAGAACACTTGACTTGGTGAGATCCAGATTCTATTGGCCTAAGATGGGGGCTGATGTGGAGCAACACATTCGAACTTGTGTCGCTGCTTACAGAGGAAAGTTTGCCCCAGAGGGCTGCCCCTTGTTAACATCACCACCAGTGCACCCATGGAGCTGGTCTGCATTGATTTTCTGAGTTTGGAGTCAGATCAAAGAAATATCAGTAATGTGCTGGTGGTCACTGACCATTTCACGAGATATGCCCAAGCTTTCCCACCAAAGACCAGAAAGCATCCACTGTGGCCAAAGTACTTGTGAAAACTTTTTGTTCACTATGGGGCTCACAAAGAATCCATTCTGATCAAGGGAGAGACTTTGAGAGTCGTCTGATCAAAGAGATGCTTTCTCTGTGGGGAGTGCAAAGTCAGAACCACTCCTTACCACCCCCAGGGGGACCCACAGCCTGAACGTTTCAACCGCACTTTGCTAGATATGCTAGGCACCCTGCACCCAAAGGATAAGCCTAGATGGAGCCAACAAATTAGCACCCTGGTACATGCTTATAACTGCACCAAAAGTGATGCCACTGGATTCTCCCCCTACCGCCTGATGTTTGGAAGAGAAGCTCGACTACCAGTAGATGTGTGTTTTGGGGTCTCTCCTGATGGGGTTCAAGCTGACAACTATTTACAGTATGTGCAAAAGTTAAAAGCCCAGCTAACTCATGCGTACCAACTGGCTCAAACCATGGCTGCCAAAAGAAATCTGGCCAACAAAGAAAGGTATGATAAAAGGTGAAAGCACAGGAACTCCAGGAGGGAGATCGGGTATTGCTAAGAAATCTGGGACTGCATGGCAAGCACAAGATTGCTGACAGATGGCACCATCTCCCTCACATTGTAGTGGGCAAACTAGATGATCTGCCAGTGTACAAAGTAAGGCCTGAGAATAATTCAAAAGATGTAAAACAATGCATAGAAATCATTTACTGCCCATTGGACAAATCTTAATTGAGTCTGAGCCCTAGAAGATGCCCCTCTGGACCAGTGATTAGAGCTGCTGCTAAGAAAGATCAAGAAAGTCTGCACCTACAGAAGCAAAGTTAAAGTGTTCCCTCCACAAGTCCCAGTTGAGCATGACTGTCAGTCCATATCGGAAGAAAGTGAGAGTGACTTTGAATACTATCCTTCTTATGAACTGAGTCAATTGTTTGGGGCAATCCCCTAGTCAATACTGGAGATGAAGCTGGGCCTTCTGGACTGTCTAAGCCCCAGCTTCATCCCTGGAGCCAATGCTCCCAGAAAGTGAAGTGCAAAGCATCAGATCAGATGAAATGGAATCATTGTGCATGGTTGAACTGTTTGAGCTTTCAGGGAGGAAAATGATAGATTGGGGCAGACTGGTGATACACCGAACAAGAAGAGTATTTTGAGTGCCCTGACAGTCCACTGCCAGTGTCCGAAAGCTCTCCATGCGAGCCAAATGTTGTGGACTCAGAAACTGTAACTCCTGGAGCTGAAAGTGCCCCAAGTTCTAGCCTCTCTACCCCATGGAGACTCCCTGACAAGTGAGGACAATGCTGAAAATGAAGCTCAGAGTGCAGAGACTATAACAGTTCCCCTAGAAAGACTGGTCGAGCTGTAAAGCCTGTGGTGCACCTCAGTTATGATTCACTTGGGAGGCCTGTGGACTTGCCTCTCAATGTTGTCCATAAAGAGTGTATGTCCCCGAGCTCATTGCCCAAACTGAGCATCAGTCTAACTCAAGTTACTGTTGCCCTCTAAGTATGGTGCCCTTGCCCCATCCAGCCCCAAGGTAACTGATAGGGAAGGCCCCTCTCTTCAGGTTTCATGTACAAGAGGTAATAACTTGAGTTATGGTACAATGTGTATGTAATACTGTGTAAAGAGTGACGTACTGCAATGTTTCAGAAATGTGTTCTTGGTAAAATGATATATTGACTGATGATTACATGCTGAGCCTAATGCAAATGTTATGGTTGCAGTTGAAACTTATGGGGTACTTGCTAGCGGACGTCAAGCTTTCCCAAACCAGGAAGATGTAACCCCCTGCAAATGGGGGTTCCAAAGACTTCCAGGAGCTTGCTTTGAATGCTCCAAGCCTGAATGGTGTTTGGCATTTAAGCCATTTATCAGTGAGTGTTTTAGAGCCTCTGGTACTGTCTCTTTAAGAGCTGTCTGCTTGCAGACATAATTAGTTTGATGGGGGACTGTGTGTTTCTTTGATTGAGTACCACTCAAGCTGCTGCAATTCACTTCATTTTGCAGTCACTAGAGTGCAAAGGAACCTATCTGAAAGATGTAACTGTTTGCCAGAAATTATTTAGAGTAATAATGAAATTACAGTTTGTCTAACCTGCTTTCTTTGCAGTCAGAACTGTGTCTGCTAGTTCCCATTCTAGTTTTGAACTGCTGAACTGGACCAATCAGTGTGGGTAAGCTAGCTCTAAAATGGTGCCTTGGACGAATCAGAACTTGGACTCATAATCTGAGCCAGCCACAAGAGGATTGTATGGGCAGTGACTCTGGGAGATGTAGTTTAGACTTCAATGCCTTTTTGGACCAACAGCAGCAGTCTATTGTGAGTGACAGCCAATCCAGTCAAGAACTGAGAGGAACTCAAAGGAAGTGCGGGTTTTGTCGGTTGGAGTTTCAGTTGAGCTTTGGCAGTGAAGAAGGAAGGAGCCCTGTGCTTTTCAGTGTGCAGTTTTAGTCAAAACGTGTGTAAGGCCCAGAGTTCGGTCTGCAGCTTGTGTAACAGCTTGTTAGGACTGAATCCGTCCTGTGAAAAGAATCAAAGGATCTCTGAAGAGTAGAAACCAGGCTCACCCTGTAGAAGACTGGAGGAATTGCTGAAAATTGCACTCTGTCTGTCAGGAACTGAATCTGCTGTGTGTTCTCCGGGTATTGTGCAGTAATTGCGATCGGGATACAGATGCAGCCTGCCTGGTATAGTGCTTTCTTCTATATGGATGTGTAAGAGGTTTGTGAACCTCAAGTGAGCCCTGCTGACATTGAAGGACCCTATCTTATTTGGAGGTCGTGAGTACTAATTCAGGGTAGCTCCTGTTGAATTGCCACATTAAATCCAAATGGAATTACTGTACTGCTGACTGTTTAATTCTCCTTTTCTCTGTGTGAAAGGGCCCCTACCAGCTGCCACAGTTTGGACTAGCCACTAGGGCTTGGGTACCCAGGGACAGTAACTGATAGGGATAGGCCTGTGCACAGAGCCATAAGTAGATTATTAGAGTGATAAGCTAATTAACCTGATTTCCCCTGTCCTTGTTATATCCTCCTAAATAAATCAGAGCTGCTTGTTTCAGCAAAGTTATACTGCCTGAGGTATTTGTCTATGTTAAAGTACTGTACTGTGATTGTTGCACTGTATCTCATTTCACAGGAGGTCCCAGTCCGGAACCAGACCTGGGGTAAGTGTATACTGTGAAGGTAATTCTGATATATTGTGGGCCACTAGTGGGAAGAGGGGTTGCAGTGTCCCAGAGGCTGTGACCAAGTTAGTTTAACTATTGCAAACCCTGACCTCTGGGTGGAGGCACCCGCCATTGGATCCAGGCCCCTCAACCTGTTAGTGGCAAATCAGGCAGGGGTAGTAGCCCCTGGGATAGCGCCATCTAGGGGTTACACAAGTTTACCCAACACTTTAATATGTCTGCCTTCTGGGTCCGTAACCACACTCTGCACCTGCAGGGGACAAGATTTATACACTAGCATTGCAGTGCCTCTTCTATGTGGATAGGCCCCATAAGAGGAAGAGTAAACTGCCCCCATCCATCTACGACACAGTTTTTTGTGTTCTGCCTCTGTCAAATGTGTCTCCTGCAAGAGCACAATTTGAGTTTTCAGTTTTCCCAGCTCCTGCAGGATACGGGCCCGCTTAATTGGGTGGTTTATACCCCTAATGCTGTACTTTACAATACTGAGCTCCCCATTGCAACAGCGTGGACAGGCCCTTTACATCTGCCAGGAAGGCACGGTACAGGGGTACAAGCACAGCAACAAAAATAAAAAGTAAAATAAACCATGATGCTTCAGCCTTTTCTACATCAGCCGAGATTAACCTATGTAAAAACACTTCCCCAATAGGGGAAAAAAAAAACAATGCTTTCTGAATCTCTGTGTTTCCTTCCAAGGTGCCATGTGTTGCCCGCCGTTCACCGTTAGGAGAAAAAACAGTGAGAAGTATTGGGAAATTCCCATCACCTCGCTGCGAGTGCAGATGTACATCCAGCATTAGCTGCATTCGTGTGGATCACCTGACCAATGTAGACTTACCCCTCCCCCCCAACCCAGCATATCAATGTTTGGAGGGCAGAGACCTGAGTTCGGCAACCAAACTTCCACCTGGGTCCCTCCCCCTCCATCTGCTTTCCCCTGCAAAGCCTTAAACTGAAAACAATTACAAAATAAACTTACGTCATGTGCTCCTTTGGTTCCTGAATCTTGGCCCATAGAGCTCCCTACCAACCTGGAGTGAAGCAAGTCCCAATGACCCTTCCACAGATAGCCATCAGATTTCAACTTCCCAATGATTCATCCACCTTGTGTTCTTAATATTGCATGCCCCTGTGAGGGCCCCTAATCCATCAATCCAGTTGCTCAAAACATCTCTAAAAGATTTTTAGGCAGAAATGTGTCTCTTTTCCCTTTCAACCTGGCAATGTCTGGGCCCTCTCCTCTAGACAGTTACACACTACAAAGCTGCCTAGTTTAATCATGGGGTTGGATCTACGAGTTCCTCCTATTCCACCACTCGTCATTTGCCACTGCCTCTTCTCAATATCTTTAATCACCCTTGGGGGGGACCAGCTCATCTGCCAATATTTCCAGAGAGGAAAGGTATTTCTTTGCTTCTTCCATGCTGTCAAATATTTTAGTGCCAGCATCAGATGTCACCCTGAGTCGGGCTGGAAAGTCCACTCTGGCTCTCAAGCCTTTCCCTCTGAGGGCTTTTACTATGGGGAACCACATCTTTCTTTGTGCCATTGTCGTGCAGGTGAAATCTGGCTCAAAAAATAGCTTGGTATCTCCACAGGGAATCTCCTTCTTGGCCCACACCTTTCTCAAGGCCAATTCTTTAATTCTAAAGTCAAAAAACGTCACAATGATCAAACGCGCTTGCGCTTTGTGATCTTTAGGGGGGAGCTGACAAGATCAGATGTGCTCAGATGATATTCAGGGAGACATCCTGGCCAATGTCCAACAGCTCTCTTATCAAACCATCAATGCAGTTAGGCTTACTGCCTTGTTCAGAATTATCAGGGAGACCATGGATCCTTAAATTTATTCATCGGGAGCAGTTTTCGAGGTCCTCTACTTTCCCCATCAGGAGTTGAGTGCAATCATGGAGTTGGAGGAGCGCACAGTTGTGAAAGTATACAGTTTCTGAGTACGCTGTCTGCTGTTCTATTATTTCTTCAATCTACTTCCCCTGCTTGGAGATGATGTTTTTATTTTCTTTGATAATAGCCTTGATAGAGTCTAGTGTGTTCCTTAGTCTGCCTAACTCTCGACACAGTTGGCGAGATGTAATTGTAAACTCTTCCCCCTCCTCTTCAGAGTCACTCTCCCATGCAGGATCCATTGTTTTAGAGGACTCCTCACTATGCGCCATAGGTCTAGAGGGCAAATTAAATTTTTGCTGTTTTAGCCCACTGCCTGACCAGATTTGGGTCTATTTTTGGCCACCATTATAGAGGGAGTGGAGTTCTGCCTTTTTCTGAGAGATTACTCCGCAGGAAAGTATTTAAATCAAGCTAAGTTGAGGGGTAGAAAGAGCTCTGCGCACAAGCTTCTACATCGGTCGGTGACGTCAACAGAAGTCCCCCATAATAAGCAAACCTGTGGCAGTAAATAAAGACAAGCAGATGCCTTGGAGGTCAGGAAAGCTGATTAGCCTCATTAATTATACCTTCCCTTCTAGCACCTCAGTGATGTCATAGGTTTCATAGGTATTTCAAGCGGAAAGACAATGAGTCCATAATGCTTGCCATTTGATCTCTTGCCTATATTTGTACAAATTTGTCTGAATCGGACATCACTAGATCCAAATTAGATTTAAATAGATTCATATCTGGGCTCTCTACCACAAATGTAGGAAGAGTGTTCCATATTGGGACTGATCTCACACTAAACCAATTTTTTCTCCTTAGTGAATGCCATTTTCCGGTCAATAGCTGTCTTTTATGTTTACGGCTACTAAGTCTAAATTCGGATTCTATTAATCCCATCCCCTTGGTAAGGGTTGAATCCTGTAGTAAACCATAAATAAGACACAGATCTCCCCTTTGAATTTTATATCTCAAAGTGTATAAATGCAAAGCTTTTAATCTATCCTCGTAAGTTTTACCTTTCATCCCTACTATAGCCCTAGTAAATCTTCTCTGAACTCTTTCAATTTTATGTATGTCATCCTTAATATAGGGGGACCATACTTGTATGCAATATTCAAGAGGAGGTCTGACCAAAGCATTATATAATGGTAATAACACCTCCAATGACAGACTGGCCACATGTCTGAATATACAATTCAGATTCTTATTTGCCTTTTTTACTTGTCTGGTACAATGTGAATGACATTTTAAATCGGGGTAACGATTAGGTCAAAATCTTTTTCTTCAGAGGTTTTGTGTAGTTTTTTCTTCCCCAAACTCATATTGAAAGTATTGGTTATGTGTTCCCAAATGCATTATTTTACATTTGTCATTATTCAATGTTAACTTTCTCCCATGGGCCCAGTTTGTAACTTTGTCTACAAAATTTGGTAGGATAATACTTTCATTCTTTTTATTGATAATAGAGCCTATGCGACAATCGTCTGCAAACTTTAACAGCCAAATATTATCTTCGTTTGATTTTAAAGATTAAATATAGATATTGAATAGACAAGGACCCAACACTGATCCTTGGGGAACACCACTAACCACGAGGGCCCAACTCGAAAGTACTCCATTTATGACAACTCTTTGCTTCCTTTTTCTGAGCCAATTTACAATATTTATATCTAGTTTAGTTTCCTTTAGGATGCTGATAAGCTCAAAATGCGGAATCTTATCAAAAGCCTTTGCAAAGTCAATAAACACTAGATCCACTGAATTGCCATTATCAATTGCTTCGGTTACCTTATTATAAAAAGTTAATAAGTTGGTTAAAGATGATCTTGAGTTGGTAAAGCCGTGTTGAAAACTACCAGTAAGTTCACTATGATGTATGTGTTCCAGAATGAAGTCCTTAATAAACTGTTCCAAAATGTTCTAAATTGGGTCTAAAATTCTCAGGTTTTCTCACAGGGCCTTTTTTATGTACAGGGACGACTGCTGCCACCCTCCAATCATTTGGGACTTCCCTTGTATCTTGGGAGTGTTGAAATACATTAGTCAAGGGTAAATAAATCTCACTTGTGAGTTCCTTCAATACCCTTGGGTGAATATCATCTGGGCCGGGGATTTATTGATATTTATTCCTTTTAGCTTATCCAAGACATCTTTAGGCTGGATCACAAGCCATCCAAGCATAGAACCCTCCAATTCTTTTATTTCCCCTTGAGAAATAGTATTGAAAACTGAAGAGAAATACTGATTTTGTATATCTGCTATTTCATGTTTATTTGCTACACAGCCTGATTGTGTAGTGAATGGGCCTATGGTTTTAGAATTGCCCTTAGTTTTATTTATATAGGAAAATAAAGTTTTCTTATTATCTTTCACCCTTGTTGCCAATTTTAGCTCAAATTGAGTGTTTTCCTGTCTTATCTTAATTTTTATGATTTTTAGTAGTTCCCTATATTTTAAATTAAGATGCGCGAATCCCTTTTTAATTTGCTTATATAGTTTATTCTTTTTATTAATTAGAGCTTTTATTCTAGGGGACATCCATCCTGGTGTAGGTTTATGTTTAGGATCATACTTATTTTTAGTTGGGATATTTGTTTTAATTAAGTCTTTAGTTTATTAACCAAAAGATGCCATTTAGCCTCTACTGTTAAATTTCTAAATAATACCTGCCACTCCCAACAGCATATGGTATTTTTCATATTTTCAAAGTTAGCCTTAGCAAGATTTAAAACTCTGGCTACCCCTGTAGTAGGTAAGGTTTTGCTTTCTGTAATTAGAAAGTTAACAGTATTATGGTCACTATTGCCTAGTGGTGCTTTTACATCAATTTGAGTTACACAATGGGAAATATTTGTTAATATAAGATCTAATATTTTATTACTCCTAGTATTGTGTAGGACCAGTTGTTCTAATCTTATCTCATTGAATAATTCCACATAGCATCGATCTGCTTTAATAGATGCAGATGCATGGACCCAATTAACACTGTTTAAATTAAAATCCCACAAAAGCCAAGGTAATGAGCACCCCAGGACACAGAAAAATATACTGCAAGTGATTTTAATAACCCCCATTGAAGGCATATAGCCGAAGCACAGGGGTCTGGACTTGTCATTTGGATTAAAATCACTTGCAGTACATTTTCTGTGTCCTGATAATAATACCTTAACTGTAATAATATTGAGGTTTGCACCTCCGCTGTGAGCACCCGCTCGTAGTGTTATGCTGTTTTTCTGTTGGATTCGATTAAATTAAAATACCCCATGATCACATAATTTTTGGATGGATCGAGATTTCTAAGATAATGTAATAGTTTATCATCATTTTCTGGAGTCATAGAAGAAGGTCTGTATATTAAACCAAGAATAAATGGTGGGCCCATAGAGGGTTTTATTTTCACCCAAAGGGTTTCAAGATCAGTACCATCAGAGATCTCTTCACTATCTATTGTTTGATGTACATATATGGCGACCCTACCACCTTTTCTGTGCTCTCTGTTTTTGAGATATAATTGTATCCCTGGATATTTTTATCCCATGAATCACTGGCATCCCACCAGGTCTCAGTAACAAGGGCAATATGAATGTTGTTCATCCCAAGGAGAAGCTTGAACTCATCAAACTTATTTGTTAAGCTTCGTGCATTTATTAAAACCCCATTCCAACCGTAATCTTTTATTTTGTCGTAGTGTCTAAGATTATTTTTTATTTCAGAGGTGGAGCATTGCCCCTCCCCCCAGGCCCAGTTTAAATGAAATGCTATTACCTTGTTGGTTTTGTTTGCCATCATCCTAATACCAATCCGGCTGAGGTGTAGGCCATCCCTTTTGTAACAATTTATATTTTTAAAGGTTTGATTATCCATATACCCTATATTTTCAATCAGATAAAATTGTCTTAGCCAATAATTCAGTTTTTTAGCTAATTCATTTTTATATGCCTGGATTCCTAATATTGGCAGAATACCGGACATAATAATACCCCGGCTTCTTTAATCCTTGAAACAATTTTTTGAAATTTTCCTGGGTTTCTGTCAGAGAACATGTGGACAGATCATTCACTCCAACATGTAAAATGACTAACAGTTTGTTGTATTTTCAAGTAACCCGTCTAGTAGTCTAACAATATCTCTAGTTTTAACCCCTGGAAGTGAGCTAGCTGTCGTGTGTGCTTTTCACCTTTCGCACACAATAGTATCGACGTCCCTTAGTATCGAATCTCCTATCACTACTATATCTCTATTTGTTTCTGTAATTTTTTTACAGGTTTCAATTACAGGGGAGACACTAGCAGGAACATATTCAGTATCACATTCCCTAGGGGTCTGAATTTTATGAGAGTTGGTATCTTCATCTGCCAGGACTTCAGATTTGTTTTGTAAGCTAATAAGCTGTATAAAATGCGTGTGCATATCACATGGAGTAGATGTATTAGGTACCTGTACTACATGAGTATGGGGGGGCTTGTTTCTAGGGTTCTCTTTATTATGAGTGTCAAAGTGCTTTATACTTGCTTCTTTGACTCCATCGTCAATGAATTGTTCCAAAAGGGTTCTCTCTTTTTGGATCTCCAACTTCTCTTTTAATTTGAGAATTTCCTCTTGTAGTACTATAATCATTTTACATTTCTCACAAACAAACTCAAGGTCCGGTATATCCTCTACATACATTTGACACTGGGCACATACCTTTCTTTTAATACTCCTACCTTTCTTAGATTTAACCTGGGCCATGTTTGTAGTCGCTGTTGTTACTCAATTTCTATTGTTGTGCAGTAAATTATCCCTTAACTTCACATGAAGCAAACCAACCCCATCAAGTCACAGTGTCCACAGTGGACACAGCAGACAGCCGTAGGCAGTGTGTGTCTCTCATGCGTCTCGCGTGATGCACGCCCCGCTCACAGCAGGGCTCTCAGATATAGGTAGTAGTGCCCCGGAACTGTTTCAGAGGGGTTGCGGTATTGCTAAAGCGATATTTAAAGTGTGGGCTTTATTATCTGCCTAAAAATGGCTCTTTTTATGTTTAAACAGCGCAAAGACCGCTGTAGAGCTTTCTTTTTAAGCAGGGATGCTGCCAAATCATGGATCGTTATTTGCTCAGACCAGGGACAGTCTCTGAACCTGGACACATAAACAGGTAGCAACAGGGCTCCAAATGGTTAAAATTACATTAAACAAGCACAAAACAATGACAGTTTTATTCAGGTCTAACACAGATTTCACAATTTAAAATGGTATATGAGTGTTCCCTTTCACCAAGCCTGCTACTGCTCCCACAGCTAGTTCTGTAGTACAGCTAGCTCTGTTTTATCTGATCTAGTCGCTAATGAAGGCACGGAAGAGGACTGACTCCAGAACTGACCCCTGAGGTATCCCGCTGGTTACCTTTCCTTCCTCTGAGTGTACCCAATTTACCACCACCCTCAGAAACATAGAAACATAGAATTTGATGGCAGATAAGGACCGCTTGGGCCACCTAGTCTGCCCATTTTCCTACCTAACAGATAAGCTGCAGATCCTAGTTAACCAACAGCTTACTTCCTCTTACCCGCCCTTAGGACTGCCTTATGCCTGTCCCATGCATTCTTGAAGTCCCCCACTGTTCTTGACTCCATAACCTCCTCAGGGAGGCTGTTCCATGCATCCACAACCCTCTCAGTGAAAAATACTTCCTCACATTACCCTGAGCCGTCCCTCTATCTTCAAATTGTGCCCCTTTTCTTGCACATCTTTTTCTGGAAGATGCTACCTCTTGGACTTTGTTAATTCCCTTGAGGTACCTGAAAGTTTCTATCATGTCCCTTCTCTCCCTTCTTTCCTCAAGAGTATACATATTAAGCTCCTTTAGTCTTTCTTCGTATGTCTTCTGGTGCAGACCCTGCACCATTTTGGTTGCCCTCCTCTGGACAGCCTCCACTCTATGTCTTTGTGGAGATGGGGTCTCCAGAACTGCACACAGTACTCCAGATGGGGTCTCACCAACTGTCTGTACAGAGGGATAACAACTTCCTGTTTTCTACTATTGATGTCTCTTCCTATGCATCCCAGTATCCCCCCAGCCTTCCTTACTGCCTTCTCACATTGCATGCCCACTTTTAGGTCATCTGATATAATTACCCCCAGGTCCCTTTCTATTTTTACTGTTGTCAGTATCTCACCCCCCATTGTGTACGCTTCCCCTGGGTTTTTGTTTCCCATGTGCATTACCTTGCACTTCTTTGCATTGAACCTGAGCTGCCATACATTTGACCATTCTTCCAACCTTGCCAAGTCCCTTCTCATTCTTTCCACTCCATCTTGTGTATCAACCCTGTTGCAGATCTTTGTGTCATCTGCAAAGAGACATACTTTTCCTTCCAGTTCCTCTGCAATGTCACTTATAAAGACTTAAAAAGGACCGGTCCCAGTACTGAACCCTGCGGTACCCCGCTAGTAACCCTCCTTTCTTCACTGTGTACTCTATTTACTACTACCCTTTGCGTCCTGTTGTCTAGCCAATTTTTTATCCAGGCTACCACCTTGGGACCCATTTCAAGGCTGGCTATCTTGTGTATTAATCTTTTGTGTGGGACTGTAGCAAATGCCTTGCTAAAATTTAGGTAGGCCATGTCCACAGCCCCTCCCTGGTCAACTACTTTGGTCACCCAGTCAAAGAAATCTATTAGATTCATCTGACACGACCTTCCCATCATGAATCCATGCTGCCTCGGGTCCTGTGCCCCACTGGCCTCTAGGTACTCAACAGTTCTTTTCTTCAGAATGATTCCATCATTTTCCCTACCACTGAGGTCAAAATAACTGGTCTGTAGTTTCCTGCCTCTGTCCTGCTCCCACTTTTGTGAAGAGGAATCACATCTGCCCTCCTCCAGTCCTCGGGTACCACCCCATCCTCCCATGATTTGTTAAAGAGGGTAGTCAGTGGTGTCACTAGTTCTACCCTTAGTTCTTTTAGAATTCTGGGATGAATCCCATCAGGCCCCATTGCTTGTCCACCTTCAACTTTATTAGTTCTTTCAGAACCCTTTCTTCTGTAAATAGACTGGTATCGACCCCCGTCTTCAGAGTGTTTCTCTTGTTTGGTTTAGGTAACTCCCCCTCCTCTTCCTTTGTGAATACTGAGCAGAAATATTTGTTCAGTATCCCTCTTTTTCACTGTGACCCTCTACCCACATTCCCTCCCCTTTATTAAGCTTCAGTATCCCTCCTTTGGTCTTTCTTCACTCCCTAATGTACCTATAAAAGGTCTTATCCCCCTTCTTAACAGAATTGGTTATCCTTTCCTCAGTTTGGGCCTTTGCTATTCTGACTGCCTTCCCAGCCTCTTTCTGCTTTAACTGATAAAGTTCTCTGTCCTGCTCCTTCTGTGTTTCCTTATATTTCAGTCTTTCTCAGTCTTCTGTTACTCAGCCAATTTTGTACCCATTTTACTACCTTGGACACCACCCCCAACTGCCCAGCTTGTTTACCAGTCTTCTATGTGGAACTGTGCCAAAGATCAGACTGAAACCTAAGTAGGCCAGATCCACCACCCTTTTCTAATCTACTTTTCTGTTCTCCCAGTTGAAGAAATTAATCATGTTTGTCTAGCAAAATCTCCCTCCTGTGAACCCATGCTGCCTTGGATCCTGGAAACCACTGTTTGAAAGGTATTCCACAATCCTTTCTTTTAGTAATGTTTCAATATGTTTGCCCACCACCGACATCAGGCTTACAGGTCTTTAGTTCCCTGCCTCCTCGTTTTCCCCACTTTTGGGAAGCAGGAACACATCCGCCCTCCTCCACACTCAGTATCCCCCCCATAACAAGTGATAGGTAGAACAGGGCTGTCCGAGGTGCAGTGAGCCCCTTCCTACATTCCCTTGGCTCGTTGAGTCTGGCGGCCATTTTAGGTCAGGTTCAACAATGGATGGTTCCATCGCCAAATGGTGCTTACTGGATCCAAGGAGCTTAGTATCCTGGGGTGCACCCCATTTGGCCACATTGCCTTATCCAACTTTAGGTTTTCTAGCTTCTTCAGGAAAGATGACTAGCCTTACAAGTTATAATCTGGAAAGACTTTCCAGGAGGCTTGTACTGGGCAAAAGTAGAGACACCATCAATCCCGAAGAAGTGACATAGCCATGAAACATTGATCCGTCTGGTGTGGATTGCAATAACCCAGGAGCTGAACCTTCTTTTTGTATTTGGGGACTAATAACTGCTTGGAAGAGTTCTTCAGATTCTACCTGTGTCCTTTTCAGGCTCAGCTAAGC
Source organism: Neoceratodus forsteri (assembly GCA_016271365.2). Taxonomy (NCBI): domain Eukaryota; kingdom Metazoa; phylum Chordata; order Ceratodontiformes; family Ceratodontidae; genus Neoceratodus; species Neoceratodus forsteri. The sequence goes on along the minus strand of CM057457.1, from coordinate 445,267,308 downwards.
CCTGGACATCTTGATCCATATCAACAGGTTACCACTGTTGAAAGTGTCCACAACCACCAGCTCCAGCAGACAGTCAAGCAACCCATTCTGCTGAGTGAGAGAGGCTCCCAGCAAGCAGTTCCACCAATAACTCCAGATTCAGGCATTCCCTGGGCCATGCCCACCCTCATCCAGGGCAGTGATGCATGGTGGTCATGAATTATGCTCCCTGAAGGGGAAGGGGTGCAATCACATTCTTCACAAAGTTTTAAACAGGACAGAGTGATGCTAAACATCAAACCTAGGGTAAATATACCAGCCTCTCAGTGCAGCAGGAGTGCTACCACTCACAACACCAGTGTCCCAGGATAGGGAACATGCAATGCTAAACATTATGAACTTATTGCCGAAAATCCAGCAACCTGATTGGCTGAGACATTGCCTCAGCCATGAGTATATTGGACTACATACTCACACTTTTTAATAAGTCCCGGGAACATCTTTGCAGCACCACATATCGCTCCACTCTGCCACTATTTTGACCTCCCACCAAACTGTACAAAAGGCACAACTGTCGATGGAGCCATGCTCGAAAAACCAAAAAAAAAGCCATCCCTTCTATAACCGCTGCAACTGCCAGTATTATGTTACATAGTCAGCTGTAGATTTTTTTACCTTAGCCAAACTCCTGACAAATATGTTGCCCAAGTGATATAAATATTGAGCCTGCACTAGCACCATTTCCACAGCGTCACAGTGTGTGACTTTCTTGTTAGAAAAAAAAATTAAAATCACAATCAAGGCGCCGACAAGCTCTAACTACCAGCTACCGAAAAGAAACTGGCAATCAAACACATCTTCACCTGGTCCCAGACTAGGCAGCAGGACCGAGTGAAATGCACGGACAACATAGTTAACAGAGGAGCAGTGCTCCCGAAGTGACACAGAGTATTAGTTATAGCAATGCCACCTGCTGCCCCGAGCCCTCAGGAACTATATTGTTAAAACATACTCTTCCAACATCCTAAAAGAAGCATTTTTACAAGGTTTTAAAAGTTTGTTGTTTTTTTTTTTAACTGAAAAAAAAAATGTTGATCCAGTTCATAATAGCAATAATGCACTCCAGGGTGTGGTATACTGGGGTATCACCACTTCTCGGGTCACTGGACAAACTCGGCCTGCCACCTCGTGCCTAACCACCTGAGGCATGACGATATCCCATGAAATACCACACCCTGTCGTGCCATTGCTTAATTAAAAACTAGGGTAAATCCACTTCTGGGATAGGGAATATGCAATGTTAGACATCAAAACCTAGTGTAAATATGCTGGCCTGTCAGTGCAGCAGGAGTGCTTCCAGGATAGGGAACATACAATGTTAAACATTAAAACCTTGGGTAAATATGCCAGCCTATCAGTGCAGTGGGAGTGCTACTGCTCGCAACGCCAGTGTCCCAGGATAGGAAACATACCAATGTTAAATATTAATAACTAGAGTAAATATGCCAGCCTGTCACAGCAACGGGAGTGCTACCACTCATAATGCCAGTGTCCCGGGAAAGGGGAACATGCCTTGATTGGCAGGGATTGTCTGTGGAGAGAAGGATCCCATATCACAGAGGCAAGGCAGCTACCTCTGCTGGTTATCCCTTGAGTGTAGCAACCGAATATGGGCACCATGTCAAAATGGTGACTCATATTGAGTGCTACACTCATGGACAACCCTGCAAGGGTAGTGACTGTATACGACCACTATAGGGGTGAACGGTAACAGGAAGGGGGGGAGAGGGAATGGGTTTTCAGGGATGGGTATACCTACTGCTGCAAAGGTAGCCATGTGGTGTGGTGGTGTGGGTGTATAGCTGTGGTGCAGCAGGTGCACGGTTTGGGTCCGCGTGCGGAAAATGTTTGCCACTGCCTGCGGCTCCGATATTAAATTTTTCCTGCGATGCAGGATTTTGCCCTCTCCCCAACATATACCCCCTGGAGTTGATAATCATTAATCAGTGGAGAGACATACACACACACTTTTTTCCATTCCAGATGTCAGGTCACCTGACAGTGTATATCGCCGATTTGCTTTTGGCAATATACACTTGCCATAATAACAATCACTATTCCTCGATCGCTATTATGACACAGAATCCCTCTGCTAGTATAAACACATCTGGGTGTTACTGTACACACTGCCAGTGTCCTGGGATAGGGAACATGCCTTAGTACGCAGGGACTGGTACAGGGAGGAGGATCACTCATCACAGAGTGTGCTATTAAGGCAGTTACCTCTGCTGGTATACTACCACCTCTGGGTGTTACTGCACACACTGCCAGTGTCCCAGGATAGGGAACATGCCTTGGTTGGCAGGGACTGGCACAGGAAGGAGGATCACGCATTACAGAGGATGTTTTCAGGGCAACTACCTCCATTGCTATTGTACCACCTGTGGGTGTTACTGTACACACTGCCAGTGACCCAGGACAGGGAACGTACCTTGGCTGTCAGGGACCAGCTGAGGGGAGAAAGATCACACATCAGAGAGGATGCTCACAGGGCAGCTACCTCCACTAGTATACGACCACCTCTGGGTGTTACTGTATTCATCGCCAGTGTCCCAGGATAGGGAACATGCCTTGGTTGGTAGGCGCTGGCATGGGAAGGAGGATCACATATCCTAGAGGATGCTCTCAGAGCAGCTACCTCCACTGGTATACTAACACCTCTGGATGTTACTGTACACACTGCCAGTGTCCCAGGACAGGGAACGTACCTTAGTAGGCAGGGACTGGCATAGGGAAGAGGATCACACATCACAGAGAATGCTCTCAGGGCAGCTACCTCCGCTGCTATACCACCACCTCTGGGTGATCACAGGTGGCAGTGAATTTGAAGCAGCTTAGGGGGAGGAGAAACATCAGCTGGTGCCAGGCTATACACTCTTGCATCCTGAAAGAAAGGAATGAAGTAAAGTGAAAACATAAACCAGTAGCAGGATGATGACCCAGCATCGCACAGACCCCGTACCAGTGACATGGACCTCCTCTGAGGTGGATCCCAAGTTGTGGTGGGAGTTGGGGAGCTTCACTACCCCAGCCAGTAGCAGGATGATGTGACCCAGCCTCCCACAGTCTCTGCACCAGTGACATGGCCCTCCTCCGAGCTGGATCCTGAGTTGTGGTGGGAGCTCCACTTCCCCAGCCAGTAGCAAGATGATGTGACTCAGCCTCCCACAGGTCCTGCACCAGGGACATGGACCTCATCCAAGCTGGATCCTGAGCTGTTGTGAGAGTTGGGGAGCTCCACTGCCCCTGCCAGTAGCAAGATGATGTGACCCAGCCTATCACAGGCCCCACATCGGAGACACAGATCTCTTCCAAGCTGGATCCTAAATTGTGATGGGAGTTAAGGAGCTCCACCACCCAGTCACTAGCAGGATGATGACCCAGCCTCCCACAGGTCCCACATCATTGACATGGACCTTCTTCGAGCTGGATCCTGAATTGTGGTGGGATCTAGGGAGCTCCGTTACCCCAGCCAGTAGCAGGATGATGACCCAGCCTCCAACACACCCCGCACCAGTGACATCGACTTCTTCTGAGTTGAATCCCAAGTTGTGGTGAGAGTTCTGGAGCTTCACTACCCTCGCCACAGGAAGAAAGCCTTGAGGGATGGAATACGGGTAAGCCTGCCAGAAGCTGGGTAATGGTGTAACCTGAGCACCATGTACCAGCGGGCTACTATCACTACCTGATGACCACAATACAGACTGAGGGGTCTGGGCTCTGTTGTGATCATAACTGGGGGCTCTTTCTCAAACAGAAATAAGTAATAGCATGGTGCCTCTAGCCACAGTAAGTATAGCGGGTCAGATACTTGTAGGGTATACCCCCCCGGGATGCTGTATCTACGCGCCCCACACATAGGTTAACAACTTAAACTGTAATATTTTACTATTCATGCAATTATTGACTATAGATAATAATAAGCTCACAGGCAGTTTTAACCAATAACAATGAAAAATTTATTAACAAGGAAAGGGGACTGAGAATGCAGAAATAAATGTTGGTTGGCAAGTTTGGTAGACAACTGAAATCAGAAAATAGAATGTTAACAGTGTCCACCCCCAACAGCAACAGCTCATTCCAATTAGCCCACATCTCCACTGGTACCAATGCCCCTTACAGTCTATCTGGGTACCCAGGTACAGAACGGTGTGCAGGCCTGAACATTGCCATGGGGTGGCTGGATATTAGTGCACATTAAACGAAACTAAAACTTGTCACAAAACTTTAATTTTACTCCCAAAGTCAGGGCAGGCCCCATTTTACTCACTCTTCTGTTGCTCAGTTCAGAGGGTCTGGCAGTGAGTGCAGGTGCAGTCTGTCAAGCTGAGGTCCTACAGCTGTACAGGTAGGGCCACCATCTTGGCTGTGGCAAGGTCTTGCAACTTGTCACCTTCAGTCTGGATCCTCTGTGAATGCAGCTCTTCTGGTTGACACTTCTCTATCACAACTCTTCTGGGTCACCCAGGATACAGGAGAACTGTGCAGCGACTTCCCAGTCCCCAGGGACCCAGGACACAGCTGCAACCCCACAACCTGATTCTTCCAAATGGGTCTAGAGTACCGTCTGTACCCAGGCATTCATCTGTAGCTCCCTATTCCCTGATTCCACCTCACTCGATAACGGCCAGCTCACCCCTTACCAGGCTCGGAGGCACATAAACAGGATGCAGTCTCTATGGCTTCCCTGAATATGGTCACAAGCACTGGCACAAGTAAAACTGGGCTCCTCCAGGCTAAGGAGCAAACAGCCTCTGGTGTGGTGGCCCATCTTCCAGGCTTTTGTGGCTTCTCAGCTCCCAAAGGCAACAGGGGCTCAACAGGCTTTTCCCACTATGCGGCAAGTCAAGTCAAAAGTTTATTGTTAGACTTAAAAAAGCCATCAACAAATTCACACACATTTTAAACAGAATAAACAAGTATCTGATACTTATATATAACAAACAAAGAGTAAAATACGTATTTCTTAATCACAACATTTACACCCTAACAGTTAAATGGGAACCCCAGACATTCCATATAAAATTGTTCATACATTTCCTCATTGATAGTCAGCTTTTTATCTCTCTAAAATATTGCACAATTGCTCCTTATTCCTGTTCTTAATTTCCTAACCATAAACCCATTACAATTTTCATCTAAAGAAGGTTTAAATACCTTCTAATAGTATTGTAGTATTAATTCTTTATTTTTTTTAAATCATATTTTATTCAATTTTGAATTTTTTATTAACAATACATAACTTACAAATACAGAAGAAAGAACAAAAAAGGGACAATATTCCTTGTGACTTTAAAATGTTTAAACACCAGCTCATTAATTTCCAAAAGAAAAAGAACAGGGGGATCCAATAGACAGAGACTCAAGTACATTAGTACAAATCACAAATAAACAACTATAGGATCACTAAACAGAGGGGCTAAGGGAAGGGGGAAGAGGGAAAGGTTGACTCTTGCATTTAAATACAGTTTCTAAAAGTGCCTTACAGCAAAAGTAAGCTCATGTTTAAATTGGTGTGATCCACTAGGCTCTCCCAGGAAGCCAAGCAAGCCCCAGGACCTAATCTGGGATTGAGATTCTGGGGAGCCCTGAGAATGGAGACAGTACAGCCCCTTATAATCCAGACCAACATTTTAAGTCAGTTCGGCCAATACCTCCAGTATATCGCTGGACTCCCTAGATGCTTTATAATAAAGAAAAGGTAGCCATCTGCATTTGAACTTATCCAGTTGAAACTGGAGCTTGGCAGTAAGTTGCTCCATATCCAAAATTTTGCAGCAGATGGAGTACCAAGCCTCAGTAGAAGGAGATTTGTCTGTTAACCAGCATCTAGTAATGGCCTTAAGGGCTGCCGAGTTTACAATAAAGTGTAAGTATCTTGGAGGTCTAGACCTCAGGTGATCTGGGGGAAGGCCAAACAGCCAATTCTGGACTGTCGAGGAAGGAGGGATTTCAAACATCTATCCAACCACTTCACCCATTGCGTCCAGTAACGTTTCAACACCGGACAAGTCCCAAAGAATGTGGGAGATTGTTCCCCTGCCTTGGCATCCCCTCCAACAAAGGTCTGAGGAGTGTTTACTCAAATGTTTAGTAACTACTGGGGGTCTGAAATATCTGACAATAACCCTCTATCGAAACTTCCACCAGAAAGGAGCTGAAGAAGTGCTGTGAATCCCCTTCCAGATCCCCTGCCATTGTTGGTCATTTAACCTGGCGCCCGTTTCCAATTCCCAGTGCTCTTTAACATGAGTCAGATGGTCAGATTCTAATGAAGATAAAGCCGCCACTATTTCAGAAACAGCCTTCCCCCCTGGAGCCTGGACAAGCCCTACAAGACAGCTTTGCAGGTGACCGAGGGGCAGTGTCATTTGTACACCTATGTTTTCCTTAACTAAATAATGCCTCAACTGAAGATATCGGAAAAAAATCTGATTGTGGAAGACCGAATGCTGCTCTCAACTGTTGGAAGGATTTACACCTCTCCCCAGAGTGAAGTTGTCCCAGAGTTGAAGGATCAAGTCTGCGCCAGGCCCTAAAGAAGCCATCTAGTTTGTATGGAGTAAAATCCAAACAGCTCTGGAGAAGAGTTAGGGCATGTAAACTCATCGTAAGATGATAGGCTCAGCATACCTCTTTCAAAATGGGCTTCAAGATAGAGGTCCATGGGTTGTCCAGTATTACCCTGGCCAGCCTGGGTGCATCTAACAGTAGAAGGTCTCCCAGACTAGCCAATTGTAAGGAATGTGTCTCAATTTCTACCCAGGTGGGGGACCCTTCTCCTTTCATCAAGGGTATGAAAGCTTGTGGTTGGGCTACCCAACAGTATTTACAAAAATCAGGGAGGCCTATCCCCCCTCTTTCCTTCGGGGCCGTCAGAACCTTCCATCTAACCCTCTGAGCCTTGCTCCTCCATATGAATCTAGTCAGGTTTTTTTTTTTTTTTTTTAATGTTTCCAAAACTCTCTGGGAGGTCTCAATGGAAGGGCGGAGAAGAGAAACAAAAACCTCAGGAGCACATTCATTCTGAGGGTCTCAATTTGTCCTGATAAAGTCAGGGGAAGTTCTCCCCACCAATTGCAATCTGCCTGGATTTCCAAAAGCAACTTAAAGTAATTGGTGGAGTACAGTTTGCTCAGGTGCTTTGGGATCCACCCCCGAGATATCTGAAGCTAGTCTTCACCCACTTAAGTTGACCCAGGTCCAGAAGGGGACGGCCCTCAGTATGACCCACTAGGATAATCTCTGTCTTGGATTCGTTGATTTTATATCCGGAAACTGACCCAAATGATCTTAATAGATTAAAAATTCTAGGAAGGGCTTGCACTGGATCGGATACATACAGCAGTGTATCATCGGCATATAGGGAACCTTGAGTACCGATTCACCCACTCTGATCCCCTTAAATTAGTGGAGATTGCCGAAGGGTTGCTGCCAAGGGCTCAATGCTTAGAGCAAAGAGGAGGGGAAGGAGCGGGCATCCCTGTCTCGTCCCTCTGCAAATTTTAAAGGAAGGTGAGATAACCCCATTCGCCTTCACCCTCGGTTCCCTATATAAATTGTTAATCCAGCCCCAGAACGTCTCACCAATCCCAGATTTGACCAGAGTTTGATCTAAATACACCCAATCTAACCGATCAAATGCCTTCTCTGCATCCAAGGATACCACTGCTTGTGTGGTCCTGACTAGAGAGGAGGGGGGGGGAGGAGAGGGCATTCAGGAGAAGATGGATGTTATCATGAATGTGTCTTCCTGGAATGAAGCCAGTCTGGTCAGGATGAACTAAAGAGGGTATGATTTTTTGGAGACGGAAACTGACAACCTTAGCGAAAATCTTGGCATCCGGATTCAACAGGGAGATTGGTCTGAAACTGGCGCAGAGAGAAGGATCTTTCCCTTGTTTCGGTAATACCATCACAAGAGCTTCACCCCAGGAATCCGGGGTTGCTCCCAGCTCCTGTGCTACACTACAGACCCTAGTGAAGAGGGACCAAGTCAGCCATAAAACATTTAAAGAACTTGGTAGGGAAGCCATCCAGGCCAGGTGCCTTGCCTGCTTTAAGGGTTTTTATCAGCTTTATAATCTCGGCCTCAGTGAAGAACGATTCCAACTCTTCCCCCTGCTGTACTGACAGTTTTGGCAGGTCTATTCTATCCAGAAAAGCCCTAATTTTGGAGGCATGGTCCAGCCCCCTCTCTTCAGTACATAGGTCCCTGTAAAATCTCTGGAATTCGTTTGCTATCTTTGTAGGTTGTGTAAGTTGAGACTGGGAGGGGTCATTAGATATAATTAAGGGAATGTATCTGTCTGCCTCTTATTTGCGAAGACATAGTGCTAGAAGTCTGCCCGTTCTCTCCCCTTCTCATAGTACCTCTGCTCCGTGAACCTGAGGATGCTCTCTGTGCATCGTTGCATTAATTTATTATATTCATCCTGTGTTGCCCTCAGCTGCGGTAGAAGTGATTTGTTGCTCCATGTCTTATGCTCCCGTTCCAACATAGCTATTTCGTCTAAGGCTTTCTTAAGAGTGGCTTGATGTTGTTTATTTTTGTAAGATGAGTGAGAAATTGTGTGCCCCCTTTTTACCGCCTTAAGCCTGTCCCATATGAATTTAACCGCCATCTCCCCTCTGGAGTTTTCCTGAATATAATGTTTTATCACTTTTTTAGTAGACTTAACATACATTTTGTCATTGACAGGCCCCGGATCAAACCTCCAGAGCCCATCTTTATGTGCGGAGTCCCATCTGAGACAGGCCAAAACCATTGCGTGATCAGAGAATGACACGGGATGGATCTCCACCTCTTTGAAATAATGGACCAATTACTTTTGGGTACAAAAACGGTTTATCCTAGAATAAGAGCCCGAGACAACGGAGTAAAAGTATAGTCCGCTTTTGACGGGTTTTGCTATACTGGCAGGATGGTCTGCATCTGTCCAGGAAGGGAACAAGTCTTTTGAGCAATCAGTTTAAATGCTTCATTGGCAAGCTTTTAAACTAGTCAAGGGGGGAGGCACTGAAAAGCAGCAGGAAAATCCCAGCCTCTCCCTACAAAACAGGGTACTAAATGTGAAAAGACCCGAGGTAGACAGGTCAGTGGGGGATGCTGCAAAGAAGGTAAAGCCATCAAAATGAGAGCAATGAGTACCAATGCCTGTAGTCTGAGTAACAAGCTTCCTGAATTAGTGGCCTTGATGGAGGAGGAACACCTGGATATAGTGGCAGTCACAGAAACATAGGTACACACAAAACCATGACTGGGACATAAACATACCAGGATACACTATCTACAGGAGAGACAAGGAGGGTAAAGAGGAGGAGTAGCTCTTTACATAAGGGAAAGAATCAAGCAAAAGAACAAAATGGAAAACAGGAGAGAAGAAGCACTGTGGGTAGAATTTGGAGACCGCAATGGCACCACAATCCGCACAGGGGTTGTATACAGACCTTCTCAGGAGAGGAAATAGACAAGGAAATGATAGAAAAGAATACTTAGAATGGCAGAAAAGGGAGATATTGCTGATGGGTGATCTGAATATGCCAGATGTTAACTGGAGTGCAGTTGCAGCAGCCACTTCGAAGAGTGGGGTTATTCTAGATGCCCTACAGGGGGCATGCCTTAGACAACCAGTATTGAAGCCCACTTGAGAGGGAGCAATCTTAGACCTGGTTCTCTCAAATGGAGATGAAGAGAGGATCACAGATGCAGAAGTGGGTAGCCATCTGGGAACTAGTGACCATCGAACAGTATGGTTCACAATAAACACAGCAATAGAGTCAAGCCATACAAAGGCAAAAGTACTGGACTTTAGGACGGCTGACTTTGCCAAAATGAGTGAGTGCCTAAGGAATGCACTAGCAAATGAGCAGGAAGGAGGGGTGGAAGAACAATGGGAAATAATAAAAACTGCCATCACAGAGGTAACAAGCCTTTGTGTGAAGCAAATTAACAAAACGAAACGATGTAAGAAACCACTATGGTTCTCAAAGGAAGTGGCAGTGAAGGTTCAAGAGAAAAAGAAAGCATTCAGGAAGTACAAGGAATCACAGAAGAAGCAGGACAGGAACTGTATCAGTTAAAGCAAAGGAAGCTGGGAAGGCAGTCAGAACAGCTAAGGCCCAAACCAAGGAAAAGATAGCCAGCTCAGTTAAGAAGGGGGATAAAACCTTTTATAGGTACATCAGGGAGCGAAGGAAGACCAAGGGAGGGCTAGTGAGGCTTAGTAAAGAGGAGGGAGGGTGGGCAGAGGGTGACTGTGAAAGGCAGAGATACTAAACAAATATTTTTGCTCAGTATTTACAAAGGAAGTGGGGAGGTACCTAAAACAAACAGTAGAAACACTCTGGATACAGAAGTTGATACCAGCCCATTTACAGAAGAAAGGGTTCTGAAAGAACTCTTAAAACTGAAGTTAGACAAAGCAATGGGGCCTGATGGGATTCATCCCAGAATTCTAAAAGAACTAAGGGTAGAACTAGTGACACCACTGACTACCCTCTTTAACAAATCATGGGAGGATGGGGTGGTACCCGAGGACTGGAGAAGGGCAGATGTGATTCCCCTTCACAAAAGTGGGAGCAAGGCAGAAGCAGAAAACTACAGACCTGTTAGTTTAACCTCAGTGGTAGGGAAAATGATGGAATCACTTCTGAAGGAAAGAATTGTTGAGTATCTAGAGGCCAGAGGGGCTCAGGACCCAAGGCAGCATAGATTCACAGCGGGAAGGTCATGCCAAACAAATCTGATAGATTTCTTTGACTGGGTAATCAAAGTAGTAGATCAGGGAGGGGCTGTGGACATGGCCTACCTAGACTTTAGCAAGGCATTTGACACAGTCCCACACAAAAGATTAATATACAAGTTAGCCAGCCTGGGAGTGGGTCCCAAGATGACAGCCTGTGTAAAGGATGGCTGGAGAATAGGACACAGAGAGTAATAGTAAATAGAATCCACTCTGAAAAAGGGGGTTACTAGTGGGGTACCGCAGGAGTTCAGTATTAGGGCCGGTCCTCTTCAATGTCTTTATGGCGACATTGCAGAGGGACTGGAAGAAAAGTATGTCTCTTTGCAGATGACACAAAGATCTGCAACAGAGTTGATCTGCAGGTGGGGTGGAAAGGATGAAGAGGGACTTGGCAAGGTTAGAGGAATGGTCAAATGTATGGCAGCTTAGATTCAATGCTAAGAAGTGCAAAGTAATGCACCTGGGAAAGAGTACACAATGGGGGGTGAGATATTAACAACAACAAAAATGGAAAGAGAGCTGGGGGTAGTCATATCAGATGACCTAAAGGTGGGCAAGCAATGTGAGAGGGCAGCAAGGAGGGCTGGGGGGGATATTGGGATGCACAGGGAGAGGCATCACCAGTAGAAAACCGGAAGTTATTATCCCTCTGTACAGACAGTTGGTGAGACCCCATCTGGAGTACTGCGTGCAGTTCTGGAGACCCAATCTCCACAAGGACATAGGATGGAGGCTGTCCAGAGGAGGGCAACTAAAATGGTGCAGAGTCTGCACCAGAAGACATATGAAGAGACTTAGGAGCTGGATATGTATAGCCTCGAGGAAAGGAGGAGAGGGGACATGATAGAAACTTTCAAGTATCTCAAGGGAATCAACAAAGTCAAGAGGGTAGCATCTTTCAAAAAAAAGTGTGTGCAAGAACAAGGCGGCTGAATTTGAAGATAGAAGGGGCAGCTCAGAGGTAATTTAAGGAATTATTTTTTCACAGAGAGGGTTGTGGATGCATGGAATGGCCTTCCATGCATCCACAGGTTGTGGAGTCAAAAACAGTGGTGGAATTCAAGCATGCAGGGGACAGTCATAAGGCAATTCTAGGGGGTGGGGGTAGGAAGAAGTAGGCTGCTGGTTAACTAGGATCTGCAGCTTATCCATTAGGTAGGGAAATGGGCAGACTGGGTGGCCCAAGCGGTCCTTATCTGCCGTCAAAATCTATGTTTCTATGTTTGTAGGTGCCAAGGGTCCACCACACCCACTTCTGTTGTCAGAGTTCTGAGCAACCTGGAGCAGGCTCTAGAACCCCCCCACTGTCGTCTTGCTCCTATCCAGTCTAAAATCTTCCACACAGTTCCAATCTCCGACGCAGACCACCTGGCCCTCCGAGAGACCAGAAATTACCTTGAACAGGGATCTTAGGAATTCCCCTGAGGGAGGGGTGGGGCGTAGACTGAGATGAAGTGCATTTTCCTTCTGTTATATACCCCAGATACTAACACCCACCTTCCGGAACCACCCGTTCTGGTCTTCTGGACTTGAAAAGGCAGACCATGGCAGATCAAAATGGCCAAGCGTGCTTTTTTAGCTTGGGGATGGGAGTCCGAGAAAACAGAGCCTACCCAAGATCTCCTTAATTTTGAATGTTCTATGTTAGACAATTTTGTCTCTTGGAGACAGGCAATGTCACATTTCACTCGGTGAAGCTCTAATAGAATCCTCATCCGTTTTATGGGGTTATTAATTCCCTTTACATTTATTGAGCACATTTTCAAGGGAGCCATGATGAGGGATGGCCTTGGGGGGGGGATATCAATAATCCTCCAGAAAACCAGTACTGCCGCGTTTACTAATTTTGAGCTTTTTTCCATTGTCCCATTACATGCTTGGTCAACCTTATAGGAAGGGAAAGGGATAAACATTAATAGCATCGGAACAAGAACCCCTTCAGGGGTGTAAACAATCAAAAAGACTCCAGACTCACTAGGAGACTTGAGTTTAACAACAACTGGTAAATGGGGTATAAGCCCCATGAAAACAAAGGCCACCGAGTTGTGACCTTGCCCACCTAGGGGCTGAAGGGAGGTAATATTCCTCCCGAGGGAGAAGCCCACACTATCTGGTGCAAGGTGTGGAGGTTCCTGCTTGTACAGGAAGCACCACGCATGTTTTCTATTATGGATTACAGTGAGGTCACCCAAACGAGGACTGCTCCGGACGATGTCAATCATCTGAACTGCTGGACCTCGAGATTCCTGTGGGACTCAAGAGGTCCAGACCTTCCCTTTCCTTGTGGAACCGGCAATCTGTAGCAGTGAGGCCATCTCAGAACATAGCACAGAGTACTCAGCTTAGGGTACGTATTTTGTCAGGGCTCTGTCCTGAAAAATGAACCCTAACAACTTTAAATCACCATAACATAAAAGTATAAATCTGTAATTATAGTATCTGCATTTACTAAGCGAGTCCCCAAACAATGATGCACCTGTAATAAAACAGACTGATTTTGCATGATTTCACTTAAGCGACTGCATTAAACACCCTATGTTTGACCCACTCAGGTGATTAGCCAGATTCTCTGGGGCACTGAGACCCATGAATTTGTGCACCAGAGTATGTTTAGGTCTATAACCCCGACCCCCTGAGACACCTTCAAAAAACAGTTTCTCTTGGCCTTGTCTATTAAGAGTTTTTCCCAAGAGTTAAACAAGGTCTATGACTATCAAATTTACACAAAGCCATAGTACTTGCATGTTGTGAACAAGAAAGGGTCCTGGTTATGACGGCACCTGCATCACAAGCCCTGATCCCGATCTGAATAAAAATATCTCCCCCGGGGAAGTGAGCGAACAGGCCATAGGAGGGGAAGCAATAGCATAGGGACCACTCGTGTACTGCAGAAGCAGAAGTCCAGGTCGGGGAAATAAGTTCTGATCAAGGGTTCCTCTTGTTCCCGGGGATATAGTCCAAAGACCTCGACCACAAAACTAAGCCAAACTCACTGTGTAGATTCACTGGTAGGCAATATGATTAAGTCAAGTTGCAGTGTCTAACTTTCACTCAGGATGAATTCTCTTTTTGCAGCCACTTAGACAAGTCGGCATGTAGTGGGAAGAGGGAGCTGGTTCTTGTAGCACCGTTTCTTCTCCCGCCCGGTGCCACTGACCAGAGGAGCTCCTCGATTTCATGTTGTGCCATGTCCTCCTTCAGATCAGAGAGAGAAATGGCCTTGGATTCCAGGAAGGGAACAGCTTCAAGTAGGGTGTCGAAAGATTTGGCACCATCTTCTCCCTCAATCCAAAGTTTAGCGGGATATCTAAGCTGAGCTCTCATACCCTTTTCCCATAGTTGTTTAACCACAAACAACACCTTTTTCCATTTTTTCCCATCATTAATGGTGGGAAATCTTGATTAATGTAAACTCTTGTGCCATCCAAATTAAGATCTTACTTTTTCCATGCCAGCTTAAGAATCTGATCCCTGACAGGGAATTTTAGGAATTTAATTATAATTGACCTCAGGGGTGCTCCTGGTCTGGGCTTAGGGGCCATGGACCTGTGGGCTCTTTCTATGTCCAATTTGAAGTCTTCCTCTAGGCCCAGCTCTTTTTTAAGCCAGCAGTCCTTGAATTGAGCGGTGTCTACCTGTTCCACACCCTCAGAGATATCAAATACCCTGATATTACTGCAGCGGGCCCTGGCCTCTGCATCTTTAGCTCTGAGAGTTATTGCTCTTTCCCTACAATGAAGAAATACCAGCAACCTTCCAAAGGCCATGTGCTCCCCTTGCACAGTCTCTAATTGCTTTTCAACATTGGAGGTGCGGGCTTCCAGTTTTCGGAAGTCTTTTTGGATGTGAGAGACCTTGCTGTCAATTTTGTGCAGCAGCCTTATAATTTTATTACTGTCTGCTCGTGACGTGGTTGAGCCCGAATCAGAGCCGGAGTCATCTTCACCAGACCCCACTGTAATCAAGGATCGGGATGGAGCTGGACTTAGGCCCATAGCCAGCTGATACTGAGAGTCTTGTTTTGGTGTTTGCGAGTGTGTTGAGGCCATTTTTTCCGTGCATCCCATTGTCTATAAAGGTCCCAATGCCAAGCCAAACAAGTAAATGATATGAATATTGTCGCCGGACCACGGATTGCTGTAGAATAATCGCCCGGGGAATGGAGCTCTCACCTAGGCTTCCATGCAAGTTGCTGACGTCACTGGAAATCCTAATTCTTTATTTTATTAATTGCCTTAAAATATTTTGTCATTCTTTCAATAGACCATCCATCTTCAGTATGGATTAAAATGGAAGTCAATGTATCTAAGTCCAAATTATATCAAATATCTATAAAAGGGCCTAGCCAATATTTGCGCTCCTTATTATACCAGGTACAGTGCCACATGACAAATATAAGATCTTCTCGATCACTTCTAGAGCAACTGCAATTTTCTTCAGCAGCTTTCTTACTGTATATCTGTGCCTGAATACATTACTATTAACTTGTTCAAATGTATACATTGTAAATACCCTACGATAATCAGGGTTATTTAGAATATCTAGATAAGCCTTATAACCAAATTCAAAATTACTACAAGCAACCCATTTTGAATATGCTGAATCCTTAATTAACCCTAGATCTTGTTTTTTTCCAAAAATTCCCAATTATCAAGGAAATATATTTCCGATATTTAGTGCTTAACTGTGTACCCTTTTCCACATATTTCAACAGTGCACCTAATTTATGTTTTTTTATTAATTACTGTTATTATCTTTGGGCATCAATAACCTTGTGTATATCCTAAAGCATACCACTTCCTCTTTTCCTCTAAGCACTGGGAAGAAATCTGTGTGGCAGGTCACAAGACACTAATTTGGTCTCTGGCAGTCCATCCCTCTTTGCAGGCTGAGGGCTTCACTCCTCCAGCACACTCTGCCTCTCCAGATGAGGACAGGCTTCCACAAGTCTCATTGCCTTTTGCAGTGGTAGCCATGGGCTGACCTACAAATTGTCTGCCTCGTTTACTCATGGTTCCCCTCTGCACTCTGAGGGCCTCCACCACCAACTGCACCAAGCTATAACTGCCCTTGGAGTTTCAGGGTGAAACGCCAGCATCTGATTGGTTGCCACAGCTGTCAGTCCAAAAAATTAACAAACATTAGGTCACTTCAAGGTCCAACTGGCTGGCAGTTTGGGCACCAACACAATGTCCTTACTCCCTTCCCAGGTACCACAGCTGCAGGTCCTGAGGCTCCTCGAATACTGATTTGCCGGCCTGGAGGTCATGGGCAACACTGATGGCTTTGGACTAAACAGTGCATACTGTACATAGTCCCAACTTGAAGTTCATTTTGCAGCCCAACAAAATAGTTTTAAACTTATTTGCCTGCATGGTCTGTCAGTTGCTCCTCTGCCCCATCATCCAGTGGTAGAGTGAGGGAGTGGAGCATGCATGTCTCTTCCCCTGCCTGTTGCTGCTGCCCAATTATACTCAGAGCCCCGTGTTTACTGCAGCAAAGTGGACCTACATTCTGCGGCAGGACCTCATGCTTTCTGCTGCAGAGCAACTGCTAATTCTGTGTTCATTCTGCGGCAGACAAATTGTGGCCAAACAGCATACCTTCAAAGGGATTAAGTCTTAGTTAACCCTTTGACTACCTTCATGCAACCACTCTGCTACACTGAAAGTGGAACAGCAAGCCATTCAACAGCCTTCTTATCACAAATATTAAACAGCAATAACCCAAAACTGGCATAGCCATGGGCATCAATGTTCTCTTTTAATGAATTTTCCCTTCCACCCCAAATTTGAAGGCTCATCTGTTCTTCTAGAAACTGGGGGCCTTTGCTGTTCTCCTACGTTATAGTCAGAGAAGGACATACGCACTTAGCCAAAACCACACAGAAGGCAAAACCTACTTGGATTTCTTCTGGTTAATATTTACGGTTATCAGATATGAAGAGAAACTCCAACTTGAAAGCAATTTTTTTTCTGATTTTGATCAATGTTCTTTTAGATTATTTTTTAAACTAGAAATACCCTAACTGCCTTGCAACAAACATGCTGAGTGCATTGTGCAAATCTGTGTGTTGGGGTGGGAATTGTCTTCTTATAACAGTGAAGGAGGATGTAACTTGCAGTGTCTGTAGGATTTGTTGACTCCTGATTTTTCTTTGGGGGGACACACTGAAAAATACAAGCAAGTCATTCTTACTAAGCTGAAGTAACTTTGGTTAGCATGTCCTCGTCTCCTTGCAAATCAGGGGGTTGTGGTGTTTTTCAGGCAGTGATCCTCATTTTACTTGTGTATAACAGCAATCAAACTCTCCATTCCGATTTTTTTCCATACCTGCTTGCTCCAGTTCTAGTATACCCTGGTTCCCACCTCTGCTACAGCTAGACAACTTGACCCTCCTTAAGAATTGCGCTCGATGCCACCACTTAGGTTGCAGGTTCAAATTTGCCAAGAAATTACTCTCACACTTGCAGGTGCAGAACTACGGCCCACAAATCAAAACTGTGATCGATGTCCATCAGTGGGGACCGAGTCCTCTATGCAGTCTGCTGCCAGCCCTATGTTTCTGCAATCAGCTCCTCCTCTTATACCTGTCACCACACCGAGATTGATTCCACCTCCATGGGGCACCACAGCTCACCTTCCAGTTCTTCCTTCCAAATTCATCTTCCAAGGATTCGGCATGGATCATGGAGCATGGGCATCCTCACAATGAAAAATTAACATGGCTGAGCTACCCGCACCTACACAGCAGCAAATCATAACTGCGGTGGACCTAATCAAGCTCTGCTACTCTTGCATCAGTCCCCCCACCCCCCACAATACTGGCTAGAAGGAGTTATGTAACAAGAGCCAGCACAAGTCAAGATATTATGTGGCCACTAGCTTTTTGGCATTGTAGTGGGTGGCATCAGTTTGCTGCCCCTTCTAACGAGCATGTATGCCATGGCATACTTAAACTATCAATAGCTATGCCCTTGCCTTGTGTGATCATATAGCTAGCATTTCTGTAGCTGTGTGGCTGGTTTTTCCTGATTTCTGCAGCAAGCACCAATTTCTGCGGTCAGCCCCGATTTCTGTGGCCACTGCTGCAACCACAGAATAACAGAAAATACGGGGCCCTGATTATACTGTCCCCAGGCAACAGACAGGTCTGTTCATTCATATGGCAGCATCAGTTGCTTTAAAGAGGCAGACACCCATTTATTATCTGAAAAAGTTCAACTCCTGTTTTATCCATTGCCTCCTGTGTTTCTCCAGACCCCAATTAGCCTCCCTGCAGTCCAGGCACATGGAAGGGAACAGTATGCAGAGCCACCACAATGGCTTTAACTTTTGAGTGCTATAGTGCTTACAGACATTTGAGCTGGTCACAGTCAGCTCACATATTTGAGCGGGCATCCTGCACAATGGCCCCATACTGCACCGTTCTGCATTTACAAAACTGCATGTCAAATGGCTTACTTCTACATGCTCCTCCAGTCCCCTACACAGGGCTTTAGCTTGGGGGGGCTGGCAGGATCTAACAGAGAAAGAAAATGGATCCAGGTCTGGCAGGACTAGCATGAGGATGGAGCAGCACACACAAAGAGATGGGCAGGCAGAAGAGAGCCTGAGGTGTTTCAGGTAAGCCTCACCCATGGGGGGTTACAATGGGGCTGCAAGAATGGACAAAAAATGAGCATGGCCAGTGCAAAGGGGTCTTAGCACAGCAAGCCAAAAAAGCTAAGGGAAATACGTTAAGTATTACAGCTATTCATAGGCTACATTTGTATGGGAGGGTTGTTAAAACGACCCCCCGACTCAAATTCACTGTTTAGATATCCTTTAAGAGCCAAATCCAGTGGCATGCAAATTAACTTTTTCCCACCGATCACCATCTGCTGGGGCCCCATCAGACAGCTCCACCCATTTCTCCCATCCTGCTTAGCTCCTCTCTACCGGCTCCCCTTTCCTAAAGTCCACCCATGACTCATCTGTGTGTGTGTCCGACACCCCCCGTCCCCTCAGCACTGTGGTGATCGGTCCTCACATATAGGCCACTACAGACACAGGTGAAGGAAGGAGGCTGTCAGGGTCTGACAAGCAGGATCCAGCGATGGATCTGAGTGGGTCGGAGTTGTCTTTTCCTCCCAGCTGGTGGGGTGTTTCCTGCTCCCTCCCCGAGGCGTGGACGTGCAATAACATCCCACGCACATTCACACGCACTCCCACGCTCCTTGCACAGATGTCTGCTGTCGCCTCCCCAGATACTTTTGTGGCCAAAGCTGTTGCACAGCACGCCTCCACATGATGTCGCTGCTGCAGGGGATCCATGATTCACCCCTCCCTGAGAGAGGAGAGCTGTCTGCTGGATGCTCAATCCTTGCTCCCCTGGCCAACCCCCGGCAACCCTAGTTCGCCCCTGATCTCAAGTCGCCGACGTGGTGTGAAGTAAGGCACTTGATGCCTAGTCCTTCTGCACCACTGGGCCATATCCACATGAACTTTGTACCACTTGGAGGGATAGTCTGGACTAGTCAAGTTGATTAGTAAGCCCCCAGCAGCTAGCAAGGGGGGGGGAGTTACACTCATATTTATTATCTCAAAATGTACCTGTTTAAACAAGTAGTTACTAACTCTGACAGCCTAATGTACTATTTCTCATATAATTATATTTATTTATCCTTTTGTACTGCAGGAAGTGCTATATGCACATAAGTCGTCACTCCTGTAAAGGAACCTGGTTCTAGTCCTATCACTTAACAATAAATAAATAAATCTGTCACAGGATTTCATTTTTATTTTTATGTGTAAAACTTTCCTATAATTGATTTTCTGCATACAAACACGTTTGATTTTGAAGGTGACATATAATTTGCCTCCTGAATGTAGATAATAAAATTCAGAACTCAACAGTGACATGGGCACAGCTACTGTAGACTATTTTCTGACCATGACTCCACAGTACATTGCCTCACTTCCTGGTACAACTCTGACACTTCTCTTGATGACAACAGACAGAGGTGGAATATCCATTTCTATCCTCTAAAAGCAGCTAATGCATGCATTTAAAGACACAGCCCACATTTAAACATAACGTGCAATTCTCTGTGTGAGAGTCACCATACGCTGACATTTCAGACTGACTCCATTTTAGTCTTGTTTACATTTCCCTTAGGTTTGTTTACACAGCAATATGGAGTCCCTTACCTCCAACTTCATGATCCTCTGTTTCAGTCTCCAACACCACAAACTGCACTGTTCAGAACCACAAGCAGCTGCTGTTCTTCAGAGTTTTGGTCTAGAATAGGGTTACCAGATGTTCTCTTTTACCTGGACATGTCCTCTTTTTGAAGTAAGAGTTTCTGTCCTGGTGGATTTTTAAAATTGTGCTGTTTTGTCCAGGTTTTTGGACTTCCCGGTGGCACAGATGCTTTGGCTTCTCAGCTGCCATTGCAACCGTTACAGGGGGAAACGTGCGTCTGACTGCGACTCTGCTGTGCATGTGGGTGGGTCTCTCAGGCGCCCATGTGCAAGGCAGTTGCATGATTGGCATTTTGCAGCCAGCCACCAGCAGAGTCTTGACTGAGCATGACTCGCGTGTCCAAGAGAGTCAACAACAGTCAACAAGGTGAAGATTTATTGTGTGCTACAGCCAGCAGCTGACTCCAGTCCAGTCTCGACTTATTCTGCAGCTTGCTTGGAGTTGGACGGTGTTTGTAGTTTGCTGCTCTTGCTAGGTGGCCTCTTACAGTCAGCCCCCCCATCCTCCATCATCAATCCAATCGGCAATCACTGACGTACAGCCTGGATCTGATGACTCGGACTCGAAGATGTCCACTCTATCCTCCTCTGCTGCAAACCTGCTGCATCCCCTACCCTTCCGGTCAAGATGTGGTCACTATATTCATCAACAGTCAGCAGCAGCCCAGTGGGTCATCTCGACTCTCGCTCAAGCCTCAAATACCATCTGAAGGAAGGCTCAAGCCAGGTTGTCCAACTGATTCATCAGCACAGCGGTACGGTAAGACAAGAGGACCACAATTTCAAGTAACAAAATCATGACCAGCCTGCCTAGGCTGAGCCAGCCAGCTCCATAAATAATTAACAGTAAAATAATATCATGTGTTATGACCTGCCATTTATTAACTGTCAGTGTATTTGCTAAATGAATTCTGAACTTCTGTCTGCATTTATTACTGTTCTTATGATAGCCTGCAGTTTACTTTCAGGAAGACAGCTTTCCAGATGCTGGTGCAGATTTGGTAGAACCTTTCTCTGCTAGTGAACTCTAATCAGAGCTACCAGTTGGTTACAGTACACCATACACAGTTTAACTTTTGACAAGTGTAGAACTACACTCCTTCCCCTCCCTCGCAAATGTTGATGACCATCACTGGACCCGCCAATGGCCAGAGCAGGAGTCTCAAGTACGCATCAGGGGCACCTGGGCCACAGAGTATTGACAGCACTGTGACAGTGTGGACTAATCAGTTTCAAACTAATTTAGCTAGGGCTGGTAAACAGACTGGTCTCAATTACAGTGTGTACTGTTTCTCAGCTGCAAAAGGCGGTGAGCATTAATTTGGAAAATGAAGACTGTAATCTGTGTGACAGTGACATGAGGTACCTGCTAAGGCCAGCACTGCAAACACACTTAATTTCACACCTTTCTTTGATCGCTGTAACTTTGTGTGCTCATGGATGTGCTGTGTGGAAGAAGCCAGCACTTAGACTGCAGCAGTGGTCATCTGAGTGGAGGGAGCGGAGGTGGCTTGTCAGATGGGTTGCTCAAACTCCTGCTCATGCTGGCAACATAACAAATCATTATCTGTTGCCGCCTGTTCTTGTTTTTCAACGTATGCTGCAAAAGAGACTTATTGCTTACATTTTTCTGACTGACTGTCATGTGTGGTCACTTAGGATTAGGGCAATGTTCACAGAAAAGGGGGGGCATGGCATACTGATGTTGATGACTGACATGACTGAGACTCGAGCTTTATACTGTCAGTGTTACATTCCAGTCCCTGTATGCATGTCCTGGACACACTCCTCCTCCTCCTGAGCCTCACTCAGCCTGCAGAATTTACAAGCCATTTTACTGAGGGGTGCAGTAGAATATTGTTGAGAGACACTTCTAGGACACAGTGACATATCCCCTCGAATAGCGATGATGACCACAGGTTGACATTTTGGTTTTTGAGCTCTGCTTTCTTGAAGAATTCTATACAAGTACATTCAATTGAGAGCTTGTGGTTGGGGCTGCACTACACCGAGATCGTGGAGTCAGTGTGTTGACCGGACGTCTCTCTCTCTCTCTCTGCTTCTCTTGCGTTGCAGGATTCGCTGCTGCTTGTGCCTGCCTGGACCCTTTTGCCTTGAAGTGTTCAAGTTGAAGCCAAGTAGTCAAGAATGCCAAAATGCAAGTGCAAGTTTACAGAGGAACTGAAGAACAAATGTCCATGGTTTCAAAATGGCCGGGAGGAGTGGGAGGCAGAGTGCATGCTGTGTAGTGCCGGAACATACGTCTCTGTTGCTAATAAAGGAGCCCTGGACTCAGAGGCCCTCATTCAATCCACAAAACATCGAAAGAGCGTTCAGAGTACCAGCTCCTCAGGAAAGGTGACTGATTATTTCATTCACTCAGGTTCCAAAACTGAGGGTGCTGTAAGTGCCGCTGAAGGCACTTTGGCATTCCACACTGTAAGACACCATGCCAGCTACAAATCAATGGACTGCACTTCAGGCTTAAGGAAGAAGCTGTACCCTGGCTCTGAAATTGCACATAAGATGTCAAGTGCTCGAACCAAGACTGAGGCTACAATTAGTTCTGTAACTGCTCCCCACGCTGCAGATACTGTGACTGAATCACTAAGTAGTATTTCATACTGTGGAGTTGCCACTGATGGAAGCAATCATGGTGCAGTAAAAATGTTTCCGATTTTAATTCAGTACTTTGACTGAAAAACAGGGGGCTTAGAAACAAAAATACAAGAATTACAGAGCCTGTCTGATGAAATTGCAAGCATTATCTCAAACTATGTAACAGAAACTATAGAAAAATGTGGTCTACTTCAGAAATGTATCGCATTCACAGGTGATAACTGTAACACAATGTTTGAGGGGCTCAGGCAAGCGTAGGGCAGAAACGTGTTTTCAAATCTGAAGAGGTCACTGAAAGGTAGCTTGATTGGGGTAGGATGCCCAGCACATGTTGTAAACAATTGTATCCAGCAGGGGGCCGATGTTCTTGAGGCAGATATAGACTCAACTGTACTAAAGATTTTCAATTTTTTCTCGATTTACACTGTACGGACAGAGTCTTTAAACAAATTCTGTGACTATGTTGAGGTCGAATATCAATAGTTGCTTTATCATAGTAAGACGTGATGGCTCTCTCTCCTTCTTGCTATCATGAGGCTGCTGCAAATGTTCCCAGCTTTGAAGTCATTCTCCTTGTCACTAAACAAGCCCCCTATTCTGATACAGAAGTTCTTCAAAAACGAATTCAGTGAGGTCTACTTGTGGCAGGTGCACTCACTGATGTCAGTGTTCCACTCTCAGACAGAAACTATTGAAAGAGAGGGTAATTCTTTAGTAGAAGTGATGAAGATACTAAAGTCTGTCTGTGGTGTCCTTGTGGAGAAGAAAAATCACAACTTCATGTCACTGAACGTAAAGGAAATTCTGTGCCAGAAGCGGAAGGAGGGGTTTGGACCAGAGTGTGACAGGTTCAGTGACACTGTACAAAACTTCTACACAACTTGCATTGAGTACTTGGAAATGTGGACTCCTCCTTTCCAAGAGTTTTCATGTTTCAAGTGGATGTCCCTGTCTGACACCCCTTCTTGTAATGATGTAGAGTCATGTGTCAAGTACTCGAATGAGAAGGGGGCTGAAATTAATGACACAAAATTAGTTTGATCAGTTCTACAATCTGAAGCAGTTCGTGAAAAAAAATCTCAAAGTGAAGGAGATTTCGGTGCTTTACTAGCTCAGGAGAAATGGACAAGGTGCTTCACAAGCTCAAATAATGTGGAATGCCATTCAGAGCTGCTCAAGACTGCAGAATTCTTTTTTGCCATTCCAAGCTGCAATGCAAATGTCGAGAGGGCCTTCTCACTGATCCAAACTCAGTGGACCAAGGAAAGAAGTTGCCCTTCTCTTGAGTCAGTGAAGGTGCTACTTGTTGTACAGTACAACTTCAAACAGCTGACTTGCAGTCAGTTTCATGATTATTTGCTGAGCCACCCTTTGTTGCTTGGGAAAATTTGCTCTTCTGAAAAGTACTCATAGATGGATTGCCGATTGTGGAATCAGGTCAGCATGTTGGCTTCAAAGTCACTGCCCGTGTACTGTCCTTTTTTTTAACTACAAAGTTACTGACTGTTTACGAACTACAAATTAAACAAGACTGCTAACTCCTTAGACTTTGTCCTCTTTTTCCTGTCCCAAAATCTGGTAACCCTAGACTAGCAGAACAAAAGATATTTATCCACAGAAAACCAGATTCCTCTGTAGCCCCCAGTGCGCTTGGCTCTGTGTTCCTGTCTCTAGTAGCTTTCAGAGGTTAAAGTGTACTTCCTGCTTCCCTCTGTAACTTGTCTCCCTACATCATTCTAAACAACTCATGAATATTTAGTGTGCAGCAGCATGTGAGGAGCAAGAGGAAGGGATTGCTTAACCTTTAAAGGCATACTGTCAGCCTTACACTGGCAAGATGGTATTTTTTTTTAATTCACCACAGTTCATAACAAGTGTATCAGTATGTGTGTATATAATATTTTCTCCTACTTTTGCAGTTTGGTTTGCAGTAACATGCTGAGTTTTCCCTGAAAAAGAACATTGCCTTTTGTCAAGAAGAAACCTTACTATAGGAGGATCACCCATGATGCTCAGCACATCTGAGGTCACCCAAAGTATGTAGATCCACACTGTTCTGGTGGACTGTAGTGTGAATACGTGAAGTCCATGGAAACACCTGGTCATGGTGTTACAACTCAGGACTCTACATAGGCTGTAAAAAGCGCAAAAATGGGCAAATAATACACCGATATGCCACTTAACTGGACTACTGCAACTGCATCTAGTCCCGCCTCTGTTCCGCTCTTACATGTCTTTCCTATACCTCATTCCTTCTCTTACCCCCACTTCCATTCACAAACATTTAATGCACTCTGCACCTTAACTGAACTGTATTACTGCAGTCCAGGAAGTTTTTCTCTGTAATATCCCATATCTACAGGAGGGACAGGGAGGGTAAAAGAGGAGGAGGAGTAGCTCTCTACCTAAGGGAAGGAATAAAAGCAACAGAACAAAAGGGTAAACAGGGAGTAGAAGAAGCACTGTGGGTAAATTTGAAGACAGGCAATGGCACCACAATCCGCACAAGGGTTGTATACAGACCCCCTTCTCGGGGGAGGAAATGGACAAGGAAATGATAGAAAGTATACTTAGAATGGCAGAAAAGGGGGAGATATTGCTGATGGGTGATCTGAATATGCCAGATGTTAACTGGAGTGCAGTTGCAGCAGCCACTTCGAAGAGTGGGGTTATTCTAGATGCACTACAGGGGGCATGCCTTAGACAACTAGCACTGGAGCCCACTTGAGAGGGAGCAATCTTAGACCTGGTTCTCTCAAATGGAGATGGAGAGAGGATCACAGATGTAGAAGTGGGTTGCCATCTAGGAACTAGCGACCATCGAACAGTATGGTTCACAGTAAACACAGCAATAGAGTCAAGCCATACAAAGGCAAAAGTACTGGACTTTAGGAGCGCTGGCTTTGCCAAAATGTGTGAGTGCCTAAGGAATGCACTAGCAAATGGGCAGGAAGGAGGGGTGGAAGAACAATGGGGAATAATAAAAACTGCAATCACAGAGGTAACGAGCCTTTGTGTGAAGCAAATAAACAAAACAAAACGATGTAAGAAACCACTATGGTTCTCAAGGGAAGTGGTTGTGAAGGTTCAAGAGAAAAAGAAAGCATTCAGGAAGTACAAGGAATCACAGAAGGAGCAGGACAGAGAACTGTATCAGTTAAAGCAAAAGGAAGCTGGGAAGGCAGTCAGAACAGCTAAGGCCCAAACCGAGGAAAAGACAGCCAACTCAGTTAAGAAGGGGGATAATACCTTTTATAGGTACATCAGGGAGCGAAGGAAGACCAAGGGAGGGATAGTCAGGCTTAAAAAAGGGGAGGAGGGTGGGCAGAGGGAGACTGTGAAAAGGCAAAGATACTAAACAAATATTTTTGCTCAGTATTTACAAATGAAGAGGGGGAGGTACCTAAAACAAACGGTAGAAACACTCTGAATACAGATGTTGATACCAGCCCATTTACAGAAGAAAGGGTTATGAAAGAACTATTAAAACTGAAGGTGGACAAAGCAATGGGGCCTGATGGGATTCATCCCAGAATTCTAAAAGAACTAAGGGTAGAACTAGTGACAACACTGACTACCCTCTTTAACAAATCATGGGAGGATGGAGTGGTACCCGAGGACTGGAGGACAGCAGATGTGATTCCCCTTCACAAAAGTGGGAGCAAGGCAGAAGCAGAAAACTACAGACCTGTTAGTTTAACCTCAGTGATAGGGAAAATGATGGAATCACTTCTGAAGGAAAGAATTGGCAAGTATCTAGAGGCCAGAGGGGCACAGGACCCAAGGCAGCATGGATTCACAGCAGGAAGGTCATGCCAGACAAATCTGATAGATTTCTTTGACAGGGTGACCAAAGTAGTAGACCAGGGAGGGGCTGTGGACATGGCCTACCTAGACTTTAGCAAGGCATTTGACACAGTCCCACACAAAAGATTATTATACAAGTTAGCCAGCCTGGGAGTGGGTTCCAAGATGACAGCCTGGGTAAATAATTGGCTGGAGAATGGGACACAGGAGTAATAGTAAATGGAGTCCACTCTGAAGAAAGGGGATTACTAGTGGGTACCGAGGGTTCAGATTAGATCCGTCCTCTTCAATGTCTTTATAAGGACATTGCAGAGGGACCGAAGGAAAGTATGTCTCTTGCAGATGACACAAAGATCTGCAACAGAGTTGATGCACAAGGTGGGGTGGAAAGGATGAGAAGGGACTTGGCAAGGTTAGAGGAATGGTCAAATGTATGGCAGCTTAGAGTCAATGCTAAGAAGTGCAATGTAATGCACCTGGGAAACAAAAACCCAGGGGAAGAGTACACAATGGGGGGTGAGATACTAACAACAACAGAAATAGAAAGAAACCTGGGGGTAGTCATATCAGATGACCTAAAGATGGGCAAGCAATGTGAGAGGGCAGCAAGGAGGGCTGGGGGGATACTGGGATGCATAGGGAGAGGCATTACCAGTAGAAAACAGGAAGTTATTATGCCTCTGTACAGACAACTGGTCAGACCCCATCTGGAATACTGCGTGCAGTTCTGGAGACCCAATCTCCACAAAGACATAGACAGGATGGAAGCTGTCCAGAGGAGGGCAACTAAAATGGTGCAGGGTCTGCACCAGAAGACATATGAAGAGAGACTTAAAGAGCTTAATATATATAGCCTCGTGGAAAGGAGGGAGAGGGGGGACATGATAGAAACTTTCAAGTACCTCAAAGGAATCAACAAAGTCCAAGAGGGTAGCATCTTTCAAAAAAAGAGGTCTGCAAGAACAAGGGGGCACAATTTGAAGATGGGGGGAGCAGCTCAAAGGTAACAAATATTTTTTCACAGAGAGGTTGTGGATGCATGGAACAGCCTTCTGGAGGAGGTTGTGGGTCAAAAACAGTGGTGGAATTCAAGCATGCATGGGACAGTCATAAGGCAATTCTAGGGCGTGGGGGTAGGAAGACGTAGGCTGCTGGTTAACTAGGATCTGCAGCTTATCCATTAGGTAGGGAAATGGGCAGATTGGGTGGGCCAAGCGGTCCTTATCTGCCATCAAATTCTATGTTTCTATGTACAATAGACTGCCTATTCTATCTTGTATTGGTGCTTCTCCGCTTGTACATATTTTTGTCTAAAACTAGCCAGATCTTCTATGTAAACTGTGTTTATCTATTGCTACTTATGACCCTCTTTTACCCCTCCAACCACCCCAGACACATCTGGAAACTATCCTTTATTGGCTCAGTATGCCGTTCCTGGTAAAACTTTTGAAATAAATATATAAATAGAGCAAGGAGGGGAGATATTTCAGCAACCCTCCCTCTGTCCTGGAGGCTCAGCCCGTAACCTTGAGAAAGACTGGGAAACACACCGATTCTCACTCAGCTTCTTCAGAAGCACAGAGGGACCTGCCAGCACAGAATTAGCGCTCACTCTCAATGAAGTGTCCCATTCATACAACATGCCCAGCTCTCTAGACCTGAGGTGTTTATGTGGCCATCGATCTCTCAGACAGTAGTAAGGTTTCTACAGTGGAGCATTCACTTTCTTCTCATCATGTCTGTCCCTCCTCTATCCATAAGTGCAAGCATGTTTCTTCTCCTACTTGAATAAGAAGAAAGCCTGACTGATGAATCAGTGGAAGGAGAACACCTCTCCCTAATGGTAACTTGTCTTGCTCTTTTTACTACTGTCTAAATGCCTCTTAGTATTGCTGATGAAACAAGCCAGCAGATGATGTCACTGTCTAAGCCACACAATCAGAATCCATGAGAAAGGCCAGCACATGACGTCACTATCGCAATCACACAATCAGAATCCACAACCAATGCCCTTGTGATCATGAGGCTTGGTGCTTTTCACTGCATCACTGGCTGCTATTATTGGAGTGGGACTAAACAGTGGAAGACAGTATAGTGCAGTGGTTTTAAGGCTCTGATCTGCAAATCTGGAGACCTGGGTTTGAATCCCACAGCCCCCACTTGTATGCCGTGGAACCCTGAGCAAGTCACTTAATTTTCCTGTGCTCCCAGGTCGCACCTGTAAATAAGCTTTCAGCTTAGCGTACCACTCCTGGTTAAACAATTGAAAACAAAAATGCCACTGGGGAAACTACTCTCTATCAAGGCCATGCATGACCAGACCTCTGCCCTATCACAGGCCAAAATGGAAAAAAAAAAAAAAAAAAAACAGATGACTAACATGAACTGGCTTTACAGGGAAACACAATGTCTCTGCTTGCAGGTGCTTGGCAATGTCCCCCAGGGACTGGTGCTGAGTGACAGCCTCTGCTACCTATCTGAAGAAATGCGTATAGCTAATAAAAACACATTACTAAATACTGAAGCCAATAGAATTGGTCCTTGCCTGCCTGAAGGGATGCTCGTCCAGGACGAACTGGTAAGGATCTCATCTGATGTTCCTTGCTGTTCCCATGGAGGTAGCAACAACTGATGTTTTGGTGGGGGCATCAGGTTTTCATGTCACAGGAGAGACCCTCATACCTATTCAGCTAGACAGGGTGTGCCTGTGTTTCAGACAGGAGGTGTTTGTTTCCTGCAAGCTTACCACTACCAGGATGGAAGGATATGAAAATGACAAGGAAATACAGGTAACAATAGCAGGTATAAAACAGAGTGGGGGAGAGATTATATAGTCAGTGTAGGATTAACTCAGTTCATAAAGGTAGAGTGCAGGGAAAACAAAGGAAAGTATGATCCTTGGTGATGGAAGAAGTCTGCGTCCAGGTCAACAAATGCTGTGTCCACCAGGAGGAGGCTAAGTGTATGGGGAGGGGAGTAATGCCCAAAGCAAATATAACTCCTCTTAGGAGTTATGTGATTATCCCTTTAAAGTGTCTCTTGACCTCTAGTGTGATGCCAGTTTCTATGCCCTTGAAGGACAGGGTAAGCTGGTCTGCCCTTGCATTCCAAAGTGGGGAGGGGTCAGAGTTCCCTGCTTGAAGGTAGAGACTCTGCTGAGCCAGAGTGTGGGAGGCTAGTGCCGGACACATAGTGCTAGCTCCCACTGTCTGTAAGTTTCTCTGTAGAAAATGGCACCATCAAAAAAGTGCTCGTTCATGGTGGCTACCGTCAAACAAGGGACTCAGAAGAAGAAAACCCCATTTTAAAAAATAGTTCTTAGTTCTGTCTATGAGGAAAAGTGTACTAGAGTGTTCTGTCGGCCAATTATCTGAGGTGCTATTTAATCTTTATTCGATGTACAGGTTTGGGTGGTACTCAGCAGTGCTCACCCTGCTCAAAAAGAGGGATCATTCCAGACAGGATGCCATTTCCAGTCAGCAGTAGGGTGGTACCTCAGAAAAATGTAGTGTGAGCTGCCCATAATGAAGATGTGCTATGCCCAGTAGGCACCTCAGTAATGCCCAGATGGGCTTGGAGCCAGTGACTATTAAGTAATAAGTGCAAAAGAGGATTAGGAAAGGACGTGCTCTGAGAGACTGTGAATTAGCCCAGTGTCTAGTGGCTAAGAAAATTGGCTACCAAAAGTCAATTTAGGTTCCTACTCAGGTTCAGGAGTGCGGAACCCCAGGACTAAATGTGCTTCCTCTCAAGTACCAAAAGATGTGAATAAAGTACCCCTCTATGGTTGTTCCAACCCAGAAGTGTCAGTAATATACCACCTTACAGTGACTAACAAATGAGTGACAGATGGAAAATGGATATTATACAAGGGGGGACGAGAATGCCATTCTCTGATTGGTCAGTTGGCACCTCTTGCCCATTGTAAATCCTCCACAGTACCAATGGGAAGAGGTGCCAACCACTAGTGAGCCGCATAAACAAGTTCCCTGAAATCAGTCCGACCACAGAAAACACCAATCCCTATTGCCTGCCAAGCTTACAACCGTCTCACTGAACTCCTCCTCAAAATAATTACCTTTTTTTTTTTCCTTACAGCTGCTGTTTTGGCATCCTCCGTCATTCCCAAAGTCTCTACACCAGTACTCCACATTGAGGCCCGAAAAAAAAAAATGACTGAGCGGCAAAGACCACCACTTATTATCTCTTCAGTCCCGACAAGAAAGCGCCATAATGCCGGAACCCCATCCCTGAAGGCAACCCTTTAAACCACAACGCACAAAAATACAGAGCATTACCAGCGTAGCAAAAAAAAAAAGAAACATGCAGCATGTAGTATACTCTCCCAGCTCGTACAGCAACAATGGAGCCAGGACACAGTAAAAAAGGGAACGTAGGCACACATTTCCTAGCCCCCAGAAAAGCACTACACTGGGGCTGACAGAGCAATATTGCACATGCACACCACCACCACAGCTCCAGTAACTAAGAACTACTTCTTGTGGTGCAGCAATAAAAACACTGAAAAATAAAAATACAGGAAAAACCTTTTTATTTATCATTTTTTATGTACAAAAAGGGACCATTACATATCGCAATAATATACCACAACAGGGTGAGTTTACTAGGATTTGCAATGCCTGTGTTTTTGGCTCACTCGGCTTGTGCCCTTGTGACCAAACAGCACACACCAGGCGTTGTAATCCTAGCATGAACCACAATCAGACAGGTATATTGCTTAAATATCATTTGAGCGCAAGCAAATAAAGGATCTGGTGTGTTTTTTTTTTTTTTTTTAATATTTCAGGGTTTTAAATAATTGATTGGCAGTTTTTTTCTTGGGACTATACTAACTGTACAGAAAATATTTATATAGATGTTCTATAAGTGCTGTGATTGTTAAACACAGTGAGGCAAGAGCTATGCATTTTCACAAAGATTTAACACTTTTATGAGCAAAACGCTAATCAATTTTTAGAGTTAAATAAATCCCTGTATTTCCTGTTTGGGCATTCCTTTTTGTTTGTTTCCAAGTTATGGCAATGCCCTTAAATATACAGCCTAACCAGCCCTGCTGTGTGTCAGTGGCGATCTGCAGTGGATGCCTGGGGGTCACCCCAGAACTTGAGAGGTCAAGTAAATGGTCTCTGATTGTTTCTTGATGTAGGACCCCTCCCAGGTGAACATAGCCCCAGTGATACCCCTAGACATACTGGGAGGGTCCACCCTACACAAAAGTAAAGGTTACCTTATGTAGGAGAAGGTTAGTGAGGGTAATGGCAAATGTAGCCAGACTCTTGAGCCCAAAGAAAAGTATAAAATAAATAAAACCGTTTAGCAAAGAACAAAAAGCCTTGAAATAACACTGCCAGCATTTGTGTGTACAAAATAACCCTACTCTGCACAATTTCTCCTTTGTTTTCAGCACAAATCAACAGATTTTTTTTTCCTCATCTCCAACTTCATGATCCTCAGCCAGTCTCTAACATCATCTCCTGACAATGTGAAACTGCACTGTTCAGAATCATTAGGGATCCTTTGGATTCAGAAGAACAATGGATACCATGTCCTCAGAAACCAAGGTCCCTCTGCAGCTCCCATTTGCTGTCTACAGTATATAGTGAGGGTAATGACAATTTATTTTTTTTAATTTTTAGTTGACAAATTCTGCCTATTTTCAGGCACGACCCGGGGGTACAGATGAATGCCAACTGACTTTGAACCAGATTAAGCTGTTGGTGGTATTTTTAGTGAATGGGGGGAAATTTGGCCAGGGCACCAAGGAAATTCCCCTACTCGTTTTGAGAAGTGCCATGGGATCTTTAACATCCATCTGAACAGGCAGATGGGACCTCGGTTTAACGCCTCATCCGAAAGACGGCACCTCAGGAATGCAGCATCCCCCTCATGCTGCACTGCAGTGTCAGTATTGGGATATTAACCCAAGTGCCTGGTGTGGGGAGGGAACCCACAACCTTCTGATCTCCCGGCCTCAGAGATGAGTGTGCTACCTGCTGAGCCACTGACACTGATGCCAGAATACAGCCGGCAGAGAAGGTGAAAACAAAATAAAGAAAGCAGTTTGTCAGCAAGCCTTGCAATAACATTGTCTGTCTCTGCACACACGCAATTATTGTGATTTGAAAAGCACTGCAAACATGATCCCATGTTACCCAGTTTCTGCCTTGCCTTTTTAAACACACTCTGACCGAGTAATCCTTGTAATCAGTAATTACCTCCAACTTCATGATTCCGTGTTTCAATCTCTAACACACCACCTCCTGATAATGTTTCAAAACCACACAGAAGGGTCAGCAGCTTCAGTTGTTCAGCACTTGGGCGCCTTTGGACTAGGACAACAAGCAATATCCACAGTTCCCTCTGCAGCTGCCTGTCTGTAGCTGGTGTCAGTCTGAAGTCATTTCCTGTCCGACTCTGAAATGTGTCCTACACCATGCAACTCCAGCCATTAACAAGCCCGTAGTACTGAGAAACAGTAAACTCCTGTGATATATAATCTGAACAGAGTGCAAAGATTGTATCTTCTAAGATTTTTTAAGGGATCAGTTGGCTTTAAAGGAATGGTACTGCTGACTTGCATCTCCAAGTCTCAATCTTCTGACATATTTCAGAGTCGAACAGGAAATAAACGTCAGACAGCAGTTACAGGCAGGAGCACCTGGGAGCATACCTCTGAACTGTCCCTGATTTTGCCTCAAAATTTTCCTCTGGCCTTCATAAAATTTGTGTTTCTGTGACAGAAAAGTGGGGATTAAAATAACAAAATAATGTCAAACATTAAAGATTCAGACTTCTTCTTCTTCGGAAAATGCATCCTAACACAAATCCTCTTATTCTATCAGCATTCTGAATGAATTGTATCAATTCTTAAGATGTGTCCCTGATTTTGGGTCTTTGTCCCTGATTTTATTAAGCCTTGTCTCTGATTCAGGAGACAAGAGGTTGAGAGGTATGCCCGGGAATTGTGTAAGGAACTGCAGATGTTGCTTGTTCTCCTAGTCCAGAGGCTTCCAAGTGCTGCAGAACTGAAGCTACTCACACTTCTGTGAGGTTCTGAAACATTATCAGGAGGTGGTGTGGTGGAGACTGAAATACAAAATCATGAAGTTGGAGATAATTACTGATTGCAAGGATTACTGTGTCAGGCTGTGTATAAAAAGGCAGAAACTGAGCAAAATGGGATAGGTTTGCAATTCTTTTCAAATCAAAACAATTGAATTTGTACAAAAACAGAGAGTGTTATTACCCTCACTCTATCAGCAGTGGTAACCAGACAGCAAACGGGAGCTGTAGAGGGACTCTGCTTTCCGTGGAAATGGTATCCATTATTCTCCCACATCCAAAGGATTCCTAATGATTCTGAACAGTGCAGTTTTGAGTTGTCAGGAGGTGGAGACTGACAGATCAGTTTTATGCAGAGTAGGGTTATTTTGTACACACAAGCAGGCAGTGATATTTTAAGGATTTTTGTTGCTTTCTTTGGGCTCAGGATTCTGGCTACTTTTCCACTACTCTCTCTAGCCTCCACTTACAAAAGTAGATCTTTACGTTTGTGTAGGGTGGGCTGTGGGCTCTCTCAGCATGTCTAGGGGTATCACTGGGGTTATGGTCACCTGCGAGGGGTCCTACATCAAGGAACAATCAAAGTCCATTTACTTGACCTCTTGAACACTGTGGTGACCTCTGGACATCCTCTGACACAAGGCAGGGCAGGCTAGGATGTGGGGGAGCAGGGGAGAGGGTTGCAGGAGAGCCGGCAGGGTGCGGATCCAGTTCAGGAAGGGTGATGGGCAACATCCTGATTGTCGGGGACTTCCATTGTCAGAGGTATTAGCTGGGGAGTGGGGCAAGGGAAGTAAGGTCTGGGTTAGCTGCTTGCCAGGCACGACAGCAGCAGAGGTAGTTTATCACATCTCCACCTGGGGCAAACACCAAGATGAGAGAACCCACCTGGTGTTACACTTGGAACCAGTGACCATGCAGGGCATAGTTTGATGGAGGTGCAGGCAGGGTTTGGAGCACTGGCAAGGCTCTGCAGCAGCTTGAGATTTAGATCAATGGTGTTCTCAGAGGTGCTGCCAGTTCCAAGAGCTAGCTCAGAGAAGAAACAAAGGAGAGCGGAGTTCAACAGCTTGCTCTCCTGGATGGTATGCTCAGAAAGGCCTTGGGTTGGTGGGGGATTGAAGGGCCACTTGGCAAGGTGAAAGCCTATTTGCCCCACTTAGGCTGCTCTTAAATAGGGAGGGTAAGGATGTGCTGAAGTGGAAACTAGAGGAGTTCATTGAAAAACACTACAATTTAAATTGAGTTGGGGTGTTGCATGCTTAACCAAACAACAGTGCAGCTGATGGGGGGCCCTCAGCCCACCAAATAATAAAGGGACCCAGTTAGGGCTATGAGAGGGAGGAGGGAGGTCATGATGGGGGTAGTTTTAGGACAGGGGAGGGCACCAGGGTGGCTGGAGTTTGGAAGGCCATTTGTACAAATGCCAGGAGCCTAAGTAACAAGGTCCCAGACCTGGCAGCAGTCATGGCCAAAGCAGAATTCGACCTGGTGGGGATCGCTGCATCCTGGTGCCACAACGGACAGGACTGGGACTTTGACACACCAGGGTATATGCTGTTTAGGAGAGGAAAGGTCGAGGGGGGGAGTGGTGCTTTACATGAGGGAGGAGATCAAAACAACAATTACAGGGCAGGTGGGGACACGGAGGCATTATGGGTTTCAATGACCACGGGAAGGGGTGAGGTGAGGTGATGTGCACTGGAGTGGTATACAGGCCACCAGGACAGCAAGAAACAGTGGATGACCAGATGATGGAAGTGATCCTAAGGATGGCAACTAAGGGAGTAGTGCTGCTGATGGGGGACCTCAACCTGCCGGCTGTAGTATGGGACACACACTATTGGCAGCCTCACCCAGAAGCAGGGCGATTCTAGACTCTGTTCAAGTTGCCTTACTTATACAGTTTTACTATGGCGCTACGATGTCCCACTCATCGACATCCCGCACAGCAACAGATACAATGCCGAGTGCCAGCATTGGTCTGTCGGGATTGTTTCCTCCCCCACACCCCCATGTGACTAAATATCCAACTCTGAGTTGGAGTTGTCTCTGGGTGGGGGTGCAACACCAGGAGATGCACCGCCGGTGTCTGCAGGGAACAGCTAGCGACCTGATGAATCCTGGCGAAGTCTGTTGCTGTGCTGGTCTTTGTGGTTATGGAGTCGACCTATGGTCAGCATATGACTCAGACAGATGGTCATGGAACCAAATAGGCATGGGGTGGTGTTAGATTTGGTGCTAACAAATGGTGACGGGGTCGGGGAAGTAGTTGTATGGGACAACCTTAGTACAAGCGACCATGGCACCATGTGGTTCACGAGACACATGTCAGCCTCTATTCACTGGATCAAGGTGAAGGTGCTTCACTTCAGACAAGCAGATTTAATTAGGATGGGGGAATATGCTCAACAGTCTCTAGAAGGAGTGGGGAAGCTTGGGGGTGGAGGATATGTGGGACTCGATAAAGGGGGCCATCAATGGGGCCACAGACCTCTGCACGAGGAGGGTGAGCAAGAACAGGAGGAAAAGGAAGCCACTGTGGTCAGCAGGGAAGTGGAGGTAAGCAATAGAGCTAAGAGGAGAGTGTTCAGGAGATATAAACGATGGAGGGGGAGAAGACTTGGGAAGAATACCAGGTGAGGCAGGGGGAGACGGGAAGAGAGGTCAGATGAGCAAAGGCAAGGATGGAGGAGAACATTGCCAGTGTGGTCAAGAAGGGGGACAAGACCTTTTTTAGGTATATAGGTGAGAGGAGGAAAACAGCGTTGCCGTCCCCCAAGCATGGAAGCATGCCACTCTCATCCCCCTCCCAAAAGAAGGTACCCCCACCTCGCCCTCCAACTACTGCCCTATTTCCCTCCTCCCAGTACTAGCAAAACTACAAGAGTACCTTGTGCTCACCCAGCTTCCTTCCTTCCTCGCTGACTCTAATTCCTTCACACCCTACCAGTCAGGTTTCAGAAAGGGACACTCCACTGCATCCTCCCTGATAAGGCTTACTGACTCCATCCTGACTGGTATAGACAGTGCGCTGATCACCTCAGTCATCTTTGTCGACCTTGCGAAAGCCTTTGACACCGTCTCCCACCCCATATTGTTCTCTTGTCTCGCTGAATCAGGCCTCTCTGTTGCTTCCTCCAACTGGTTCAGATCTTACCTCTCTGGCAGAACCCAGTCCGTTAAAGTTGCAAATACTATCTCCTCTCCCATTCCCTTAACTGCCGGTGTCCCCCAGGGGTTAGTTCTGGGACCCATACTGTTCTTTATATTCCTAAATGACTTACCACTCATCTGCTGTACTACCTCAACACACATGCATGCAGATGACACTGTACTCTTCTCCTCAGGCTCCAACCCTGAAGTGGTACAAACTAACCTCCAAGCTGACTTCAACAAAGTACAGCAATGGTTCAGCTCTCACCAGCTCTCCCTAAATGTAAAAAAAACTGTCATGATGACTTTTGGCACACAACAACACCTATCCAGACTCTCATCCCTTCCCTATTTCCACAACATAGACGGGCAAAAACTCAAAGATGTCTCCTCATTCTGCTACTTGGGGGGTATGGCTCGACTGCCTTCTTTCCTTTTCAGACCACATCGATGCTATTTCAAAAAAACTGCACCCCATGCTCAGTGCACTTTATAGGAATCACAGTAGCCTCCCCCCCCATCCAACGTCAACTGGTCCAGAAGATGATACTCCCCTCCTTTGATTAATTCAGAATACACATAAGGAGCCAGAAGAACTGCGGGTCACCCTGGAAACAGGAAATGGGACAGCCATAAGAACTGGAGTTGTCTACAGGCCTCCAGACCAGGGGGAGGACTTAGGCACATTACTGTTAGAAGATATAAAAACATGACAGCTAAAGGGGAGGTTCTGCTAATGGGAGACTTCAACATGCCGGATACAGATTGGTCAATACCAGTAGAGACATCTGCCAGAACTAGACACATGGTGGCTTCCGTGCAAGGGGAGGGCCTCAAACAACTGGTACAACAACCCACAAGAGACAGGGCTATCCTAGATCTAGTATTGATTAACAGAGAATGGATCACAGATCTCCAGGTAGAAGGTCATCTGGGGGCCAGTGACCATCACATGGTATGGTTTAGTTTGGTCACCACAACTAAATCATCCCATTCCAAGGCAAAAATATGGGACTTCAGAGGAGCTGACTTTGATAAGATGGCCAACAGAGTTAAGCTAGCCCTGGCAAAAAGAAACACAGGTGAGGGGGTACAGGCAAAGTGGGCAAGCATTAAGGATGCAATACTTGAAGCAACATCCAATTGTGTTAGAAAAGGAAGTGCAAAGGAAAAAGGAAACCACTTTGGTTCTCAAATACAGTAGCAGAAAAGGTTAAAGCCAAAAGGCTGGCCTTCAGGAAATATAAGGGAACACAGCGGGATGAAGATAGGGAAGCATACCAAACTGCCCTAAGGGAAGCAGGGAAGGCAGTAAGGCAGGCAAAGTCCCAAACTGAGGAAACACTAGCACAAACAGTAAAAGAAGATGACAAGATTTTCTATAGATGTATTAGTGAAGGGAGAAAGTCCAGAGGGGGTATTGCTAAGCTCAAAGGAGAAAAGGGGTCATGTGAGGAGGAGGACCCTGTAAAAACATCTATCCTAAATAGATACTTTTGCTCAGTATTTACTGAAGAGAAGTCTGGGCAGGGTCCACAGCTCAGCACCATGGACACGGGGGAGGAGCGGAGCACTACTCACTTCACAAAGAAAGGGTCTTACAAGAACTCGCTAAACTCAGGGTGGACAAGGCAATGGGACCTGATGGCATACATCACAGGATACTAAAGGAGCTAAGGGTGGAACTAGCAGAGCCATTAGGAGAACTGTTTAGTGAGTCTCTGAGCACAGGAGAGGTCTCAGAAGACTGGAGAAGGCCTCATGTGATCCTTCTCCACAAGAGTGGTAGCAGGGAGGAGGCAGGGAACTACAGACCAGTCAGTCTTACCTCAGTAGTGGGCAAGATTATAGAGGTACTCCTTAAGGAAAGGATAGTGCAACACCTGGAATCCATAGGGGCACAGGATCCAAGAGGCATGGTTTTACAAAAGGA
Source organism: Neoceratodus forsteri (assembly GCA_016271365.2). Taxonomy (NCBI): domain Eukaryota; kingdom Metazoa; phylum Chordata; order Ceratodontiformes; family Ceratodontidae; genus Neoceratodus; species Neoceratodus forsteri. The sequence continues at coordinate 445,228,677 of CM057457.1, read as the reverse complement.
AGGTCCTGTCAAACTAATCTACTAGATTTCTTTGACTGAGTAACTAGAGTGGTGGACCAAGGGGGAACAGTTGATGTCTCCTACCTTAACTTCAGCAAAGTTTTCGATACTGTTCCACATAGAAGATTGATAAACAGGCTGGGTAGGCTTGGGGTGGGTCAGAAGTTGATCAGCTGGGTGGCAAACTGGTTGGCGGGCAGAAAACAGAGAGTGGTGGTAAATGGTATGCAGTCAGAAGAGATGCAAGTCACAAGTGGGGTACCTCAGGAATCAGTTCTGGGGCCAGTCCTCTTCAATATCTTCATCAATGACATTGCAGATGGACTAGAGGGTAAGGTATATCTGTTTGCAGATGACACCAGGATCTGCAATAGAGTAGATTATCCAGATGGGGTGGGCAGAGTGAGAAGAGATCTGGATAAACTAGCAAAATGGTCGGAAGAGTGGCAACTGGGATTTAATGCAAAGAAGTGCAAGATCATGCACATAGGGAAGAGAAACCCTGAAGCCACCTATAGGCTGGGAGGGGAGTTGCTGGCAGTCACAAAGGAAGAAAGAGACTTGGGCATCATCATCACCAATGACCTGAAATCATCCAAGCAGACTTCCAAAGCAGTAGGTAGGGCTAGGGGGATGTTAAGGTGTATTAGTAGGGGTATCACAAGTCGTAAGAGGGAGGTAATAATCCCTCTTTACAAGACACTGGTTAGGCCCCATCTGGAGTACTGCATGCAGTACTGGAGGCCACACCTTCACAAGGACATTAACCAAATTGAGGCAGTCCAGAGAAGGGCTACCAAAATGGTGCAGGGACTGCATCAGAAGACATATAAGAACAGGTTAACAGAGCTCAATATGTATACCCTAGAGCAAAGGAGGGAGAGAGGTGATATGATCGAAACATTCAAACACCTTAAGGGCATTAACAAGCTTATAGAGTCTTACATGTTTCAATGTAAGAAAAATAGCATGTTTCAGTATAAGAAAAATAGCAGGACAAGAGGACACAGCATGAGATTAGAGGGAGGCCGATTAAGGGGTAATGTGATGAAGTTATTTTTCACAGAAAGGGTGGTGGATGCATGGAACGGCCTACCTCAGGAAGTGGTGGCTATGAATACAGTGCAGGACTTCAAACAGGCATGGAATAGGCATAAGGGAGCAATAAAGATGAGTATGATTAGATAGGCCACTGACAGCAAAGGACGATGGCACATTTATAAGGTAGGAAAAGAAATGGGCAGACTTGATTGGCCTTGCGGTCCTTTTCTGCCATCAACTTCTATGTTTCTATGATTACTGTGACATTGCTTATGGTGCAGCCCCTAAGTCCACCCTATCTAAGCTAGACACACTTTTTAAAGCCTTCTGCCATTTGCTCTCGATGCCTCACCCCTTACCCGCCACTGCGACCTCTACCGTTCCGTGGCACTACCGTCCCTCGAAAACCACCGCATTTCACACTGTGCTAAATATACATCTAACCTATGGCTTGGCAACATCCCTTCCTACCTCTCCTCCGTGCTCTCAGCTGCCCCCCCCACTCATTATCTTAGATCCTGCGACTACCGCTAACTGTCAATCCCTAGGCAGAAGACTACTGCCGGGCAAGCCGCCTTCTCACACCGGTTACCCAAGCTATGGAGATGATCTCCCACACACTCAAATTCAGCATTCCTCCTCTGCCCACTCTCTTTCTACCACCCTAGCTAACTTCCTCACCACTAATTGCTCATGTACCTGACTCGGCCATGCGCCAATTGCTCCTCTCCCCACTGCCCGACCAGCGGCCTTAGCTTTGCTATAAATGCTGACATATAGCCCCAACCTATGCACTTTGTCCTGTGCCTTTTTGTCCTGCACCATCATGTGTTCTATGTCTCCTGTTGCTTTCCCTTGTATTGACGCTATATGTCAGGTAATTGTTATATGCTCCATACAATATCCAATGTACTCCATGCATTGTTGCTTGTAGTTTAATGCAATTGTATCCATATGCTGCTGTTTGCCTCTGTTATTTGCTCAGTTGATAACCTGCGTGTTATCCAACCCCCTTGTACCCCCTCTCCCCAGGTCGCACCGGGCGACGAGCATCTTGTTGCTCAGTGTGCCTTTCCTGGTGAAACTATTTCAATAAATAAACAAATAAATTCTGAAAAACGAGGCAGGGGAGCAGGTGGTGGGGGGCCAGGAGAAGGCTGAACTTCTGAATAGCTATTTCTGTTCAGCATTCATGAAGGAAGAGAATGGGAGGGGGTAACTCTAGGATAACAGCGGTTGTAGGGGAAGGGGTGGATGTGAGTCCCTTTTGGATAGAGGAGACCCTGAAGGAGCTTAAGGACTTGAGGGTTGACAAAGCCATGGAGCCAGATGGGGTTCACCCAAGAGTATTGAGAGAGAGGAGGGATACACTGGCAGCTCCCTTGACAACCCTCTTCAACAATTCCTTAAGATCAGGGGTGGTACCTAATGATTGGAAATGCATGGATGTGGTACCCCTTCACAAGGTGGTGGGAAGAAAAGGTGAGCAACTACAGGCCAGTGACTTGACATCTGTTGTTGGCAAAGTCATGGAAAAACTGCTCAAGTACAGAGTCAGCAGCTACCTGGAGGCAAACTGCCTTTGGGACCCAAGGCAGCACAGGTTCACTGAGGGCAGGTCCTGATAGAGTTCTTTGACTGGGTCACCAAGGTGGTGGATGGGGAGGCCGGTGGATGTAACCTACCTTGATTTCAGAAGAGCGTTTGACTCTGTGCTGCACAGGAGGCTATTGCACAAAATGGGTTACCTGGGGTTGGGGAGGTGGTGATAAGATGGGTGCAGAATTGGTTGGAGGGCAGAACACAGTGGGTATTGGTCAGTGGGATGCCCTTGTAGGAGACAGCAGTCATCAGTGGGGTTCTCTAAGGGTCGGTGTTAGTACCACTACTGTTTAATGTCTTTATAGGAGACATAGCGGAGGGTCTGGAAGGGAGGGTGGGTCTATTTATTTTTTATGTATTTAGTTTTTATTAACTGGGAAAGGCCCACTAAGCACAAGTGCCTGTTTTCAGAGGCAACCCAGGAGCTTTGGGCTGGTCAAGTGAATTGCTCACAGTCACACAGTGTGCATGTGGAGACTGTGGAAATTAAACACACATGTCTGCAGGTGCCAAGCTCATTCATAGCTTGTAACTCTAACATCTAGGCTGTACTGACAGCGACGCAAAGGTCTGCAATATAGTGGACATACAGGAGGGTGTTGCAACAATATGTAGAGATCTGAATAGGTTGGAGGAGTGGTCCAGAGAGTGGCAACTTTTGTTCAATAAGGCAAGTGTAGGATCATGCACTTAGGAAGAAAAAATGGGAAAGCGGAGTACTGGATGGTCGGTAGGTCCCTGGAGGTAACAGAAGAAGAAAGAGAACTTGGCATCATCATTTCATAGGACCTGAAGGTGGCAAAACAGTGTGGAAGGGCAGTGGCAAGCGCCAGTAGTATGTTGAGTTGCACAGTGAGTGGGATCTTCAGCAGAAGGAGGAGGGAGGTCATAATTCCCTTATATACCCAGCTAGTCAGGCCGCACATGGAGTATGGGGTCCAGTTGTGGAGGTCGTACCTCAAGAAGGATGTGGAGAGAGTGGAGCTAGTGCAGAAAAGGGTGACAAAGATGGTAAGGGGGCTTGACCACTTAACCATATGAGGGGAGACTAAAGGACCTAAGCATGTACTCACTGGAGCAGAGGAGGGAGAGGGGTGACATGATCGAGGCATTTAAATATTTCAAAGGTATCAATAAGGTGCCTGTGGAGAGCCTTTTCCAATTAAAGGAGTGACATGGGGTGAGGGGACTTTTTTTTATTTTTTTTTTATTTTAGTCTTTGGTAACCGGGTGAGGCCCATGAGTGCCTGTTTTTCAGAGGCAACCTGGGAGCACTGGGCAGTTAAGTGACTTGCTCAGAGTCACACAGTATGCAAGTGGAGGGTGTGAGAATCAAACTCAGGTCTGGTCTGCTGGATGAATCAAGCTCATTCACACCTTGTTCCTCTAACCTCTAGGCTATACTGCCAGCCCATGAATTCCAAATTGGAGGGGGGGGGGATTTAGAGGACACATTACAAAGTACTTCTTCACTGAGAGGGTGGTGGACACCGGGAATGGGCTGCCAAGGGAGGTGGTGGGAGATAGGATGATGGGAGGGCTCAAGAGGAGGATAAACACAGAGGGATGTTGGCACAGTGGGGGTGGACTACAGAAAAGGCCTAGTGGATATCTAGGTAGACTGGGTGGGCCTGGCGGTCCTTTTCTGCCGTCACATCCCTATGTTCCTATGATTTAAGGGGGGTTAGCATAACTTGGAAACAAACACATGGAATGTCCAAACAGGAATTATTTGTAAAAAACACATGTTACTCATAGTCACAGACTCCAAGCCCATCTGAGGATAGCTGAGGTGCCTACTGGGCACAGCCATCTTCATTACAGACAGAACAGCCCATGCCACACATTTTCTGAGATACCACTGAACTGCTGACTGGAAGTGGCATTCTGTCTGGGGTGATCCCGCTTTTTGAAGAGGGTGGGCACTGCTGAGTGTGACACAAACCTCTATATCAAGTAAAGATTAAATATCACCCTCAGATCTTTGGCCGACAGCACTCTCTGGTACACTTTTCCTCACAGAAAGACCTCTGACCTATTTTTCAAAATGTTTTTTTCTTCTTCTGGAGAGGTGCACCTCCCTTCTGAGATCCTTGTTTGATTGCAGCCACCACGGGCAAGCACTTTTTTCATGATGCCAGTCTCTACAAAGAAACTTATAGTAAACAATGGGAGCTAGCACTGCATGTCAGGTACTAGTCTCCCACACTCAGTCTCAGCAGAATCTCTGCCCTCCAGCAGAACACTGATTCCTCCCCTTTCGAATGCCAGAGCAGACCAGTTTACCCTGTCCTTCAAGGGCACAGAGACTGGCATCACAATAGAGGTTGAGAGACACTCTTAAAGGGATATTCATATAACTCCTAAGGTGCATTGCATTTGCTTTGGGCATTATTCCCTTCCCCACACACTTAGCCTCCTCCTGGTGGATACTGCATTTCATGACGTGAATAAAGACCTCCTTCCATCACTGGGTACCATACTTTCCTTTGTTTTCCCTGCACTCTATTTTTTTGAGCTGAGTTAATACTGCTCTGACTTTATAATCTCTCGTCCAACCACACTTTATTGTACCTGCTGTTGTTACTCACATTTCCCTTTTATTTCCATATCCTTCCCTCCTGATAGTAGTAGGTTTAGCGGAAACAGCCCCCTCCTGTCAGTAACAGAGGTACCCTCTGTCTAGCTGAATAGGTAAGAGGGTCTCTCCTGTGACATGAAAGCCTGCTGCTCCCACTAAAACAACAGTTCTTGCTGCCTCCATGGGAACAGCAAGGCACATCAGATGAGATCCTTGCCTGCTTGTCCTGGGTGAGTATCCCTTCAGGCAGGCGAGAGCCATTTCTGTTAGTGTCAGTGGTTAGCAATGTGTTTTTATTGACTGTAGGTTTTTCTTCAGATAGGTAGCAGAGGCTGTCACTCAGCACCAGTCCATGGGGAACATTGCCAAGGACTCTCTGCACCTGCAAGCAGAGACATTGTGTTTCCCTGCAGGGCTGGGTCATGTAAGTCATCTCTTTTTTTTTTCAATTTGACCTGCCACAGGGCAGAGATCTGGTCATGCATGGTCTGCCACAGGGCAGGGGTCTGGCCATGTATGGCCTGCCACAGGGTAGAGGTCTGGTCATGCATGGCCTGCCACAGGGCAGAGGTCTGGCCATGTGTACCTGCCACAGGGCAGAGATCTGGCCATGCGTACCTGCCACAGGGCAGAGGTCTGTTCATGGAAGGCCTTGTTGGAGAGTAGTTTCTCTAGTGGCAGTAGTTTAGTCCTACTTTAACGACAGCAGCCAGTGATGCAGTAGGAGGCACCAAGCCTCATGAGCACAAGGACCTTGGTTGAGGACTCAGATTGTGTGGGTGAGATGGTGATGTCATGTGGTGGCCTTGGTTGTGGACTGTGTGTGGCTGAGATGGTAGCATCATGTAGTGGCTCCTTTTGTCAGCAATACAAAGAGGCATTTAGACAGTAGCAAAAAGAGCAAGACAAGTTGCTGTGAGGGAGAGATGTTCTCCTTCCACTGAGTCATCAATCAAGCTTTCTCTTTATCCAAGACAGAGAAGCCACGCATCCTGACTCTTTTGGGATGGAGAAAGGGGAGACAGGATGGGAAGATGGCAAGCTGTCCACTGTAGAAACCCTGCTACTGCCTGAGAGACCGATGGCCACAGAAAGACTTCCGGTCTCATAGACAGTTAGGCAAGCTGTGTGAAGGAGACTCTTCATTGACAGCAAGCTGTAATTTTTTGCTGACAGTTGCCTCTGTGTTTCTGAAGAAGCTGAGTGAGAATCAGTGTGTTTGTGGAATCTAATCAGTGGCCCCTAGGGCCCAAATCTATAAAACTTTAGTTTATAGGCCAGGTTTATACAAGTTTAGGTTATATAAAGTATTAATAGCAACCTTTATACATACAGTTGGTCATGTAAGGTGCAAAAGGTGTGAGAGGCTTGGAGAGAATACAGATGGCTAACAGATTACTAAATAATGCAACATGTAAATTGATATATCTAAGTAGCAAAAGGCTGCAAGTGGCTAGATACCACCATGTCACTTAATATGTATGTATGTGTGTGTGTGAGACTTTTTAAAAGGGTTAATTGTTAAGATTCTGTAAGATGAAGAAAAATAGCTGAAAGCACAAGGCAAATTAAAATCAAGGTCGAAGTAAAATTAAGTTGCTTTGTCAGCTAAGACACTGTGTACCAGAATGTGTCTCTTTAGAGTTTATGATTGAGATATGCACACAGTTGTTGATAACTGCATTTGGCCTTGACTGTTAAAAGTTTCTCATCATATAATTCCCTTGTGTTAACCAATTGTTTTTCCATCCAAGGGTGACAATAATGACCCCTCCTTGTCTCAGCAAAATGTCAAGTACCTCTCATAACCAAGAACTTTGATTACAGGATGTCTCAAATATTGTGGTTACAGGATGTATCAAAAACTTTGGTTACGGAAATGGATTAATGACCAGGTGTCCGGGCTAAATCTGCTGTCGTAGTTTATGGAAAATTCTAGCCTTGCATTTTTTTTATAAGCAAGTTACACATAAATATGAGACCTATAGTTATGTCCAGTATCCCTTCGAAAAGATGCAGTCTGGGATCCAGAGATAAATATGGTTTCATATTTCTCTGAAAATCTGTAGCCCTGTAATGCAAATATTACTAGCTGTCTAGATTGCATGTTAGAATCACCCAACTGGGACTGCCCCATTGGCTGTAAGATTAAATTGTATCAGGTACACCCAGGTAGTAGCAGGGTACCTGAGGCCTAGAAATAATCTGGTTAGTGTTGTTAATACTATATCAATAAATTACAACTAATTTGGCAAAGAAATAGTGTGGTCGCTTTATTGAATTACTGAGAATTACCAACCAGGAACCTGTATAATTGTGTCCTTTTCACATGTTTCCCAGTCTTTCTTAAGGTTATTGGCCTTGTCCCCAGGTCAGCGAGGAAGGTTGCTGAAATATCTCCCCTCCTTGCCCTATTTATATGATGCTTTCAAAAGTTTCACCTGGAAAGACATACTAATATGTACAACTGGAGAGGCATCAATACAAGATATAACAGGCAGTGTATATAAGAGTTACATGCAGTTGGAATGGGAGATTGCAGAGAAAAACATCCAGAAGTGTAACAATAAGGTTCAGTTAAGGTGCAGTGTGCATTAAATGTCTGAGAGTGGAAGCTGGGGGGGTGACAGAAGAAGGGGAATGAGGTGTGGGAAGGAAGTAAGTGTGGAATAGAGGCAGGATCAGATGCAGTTGCTGGACTAAGATGACAAATTTTAAGAGTAACAGGAAATGAGAGTGTAGTGAAGAGACAGAGGGTGGGATATTCAAAAGGGTTGCACCATGCGCAACACACCAATGTGCCTCGGCTCGATATTCATAGGGGCAAGTTGAGCTGCATAACACCCGATGTGCCGGGCGATCGGGTAATGTGGTATGCAGCGCAAGTGCAGGGGGCATGCCCATGCATGTGCGGCACATCCCGATATTCAGCCCAGGATATGCAGCGCATATGCTGGCACAACCCCACCTTGTACCACTCAGGGAGGAGCAAAGTTGTGCCTGAGAAAACCAGGAGAAAGTTGTGGCCACCCACAGGCGAGCTGCCAGATTGCAGGATGCAACACGGCAGCCGCCAGCTGTGGGTGGCCACCCGCCCACCCAGAACACTGTCCACTACTCCCCTGCCCTGGGAGCATTGTGCCCCCCCGCCCGATCATGGGCATCTGTTAAAATATTCCTGGTGGTCCAGTGGACCACTTTCTATTGCCCGATCGCGGGCATATGTAAATATTAACCCTGGTGGTCCATTGGAACCCTCCCCAGCACCTGATCATGGGCATAAATCGCAAACGCACCCCCTGGTGGTCCAGTGGTAGCCCCCTCCCCACTCACCCACTGCGGTCCCCTGCCACCCAACACCCCCCCAGTCAGTGGTGGGCGGCAGCACCCCACCCACATGCCACCTGCTGACTGACAGTGTACAATACTGTCCGTACGCCTATTGGTTCACTGTGTGGGCCAATGGGCGTACAGACCATACTGTACTACACAGGCCCAATATGTGAATGAACCAGGTCACTATTCTTAGTCTTATTAAAATAAGGCACATGAGCAATGCTAGGTAGGCACCTAGTGGCTTGCCTGGTGGACTGATTGCAGTCAGTCCCAGGCCTTTTATTTTACACACCAGTGCAGATTATGCTTTCTTTTCTAGCCACTTGCTCAATATATATGTGTGTAGAAGAGGATGTGCATAGGAGAGCATAGTGGTGAAGAAGCAGGTCTTGGCTATGGTCACCAAACAGGTTGAAAGCCAGAATTTACTGTGGGGTGATGGTGGTCTGACACTTGGCTAGCCTTTACTTGTGAATTTTCTAGCCAGTGTTTCTTAAGGTTTTAATTGAGTCACAGTGGTGGTGGGCATTGCTGGTATTGTAACTCTGTGGCAAAGGACTCAACTCCATGCCCAGTGCCTACGATAGCCACCGAAGGAGATGTTAAACAACTGCACAGTGCCAATTCTGGGTTTTATCTTGCAAGGAAAGCACCCAAAAATAAACATCCAGAGACTGCAGAGTGGCATTTTGGGGTGGGGGAATGCCAATTTCAAATACCAAACATATGAACATACAAAATGTGCCAGCAGATACAGCGTACATGGTCTGTCAAGTCTCCTCGATTATGCAGCTATTATATAGTACTCTGTGGCTGCCCTCCCCCCCATATCTCAGTGACCCTCCCCCTGACCCGGTCTCATCTATGCCGTTCTTGGAACCTGCACTGCTAGCACACAAATAGTGGTGATGGATACTTCCTAAGGCTTCAGTCAGGCCACTGAAGATAATCAGGATGATCACAAGTTGATGGGTCAATCAGACACTGAAGAAAACCAAAATCCAGCAGCCCTGATCCTGGTGAAGGTCATTCCACAGCGTCATTGGCCATGGATGTTGAGTAAATGTACCATTGCCCCAGTGCCAACTACCCAGCCTGCACCTGGCACATGCCACAATCACAAACGTTGTGCCGATTCTGTCATTTCAGTGATGTCGGAACACTTTGATAAGTTTATTGCTCATTCCAACGCAAACTATTTTGACATGGAGAGGCAGCGGATGCAGTGTATCATGGAAATGGAGCAGCAACTCATCAAGCACAGTGAGTGCATGAAACGTTTTCACATAGACTGTGAGTGCACAGTGCTGCAGCTCCTGACTGAATGGGATTGGCAACCACTACTACAAGCGCTACTGATGAACTCCTATGTATCAACTCCCCACATTCATGTATTTCATCTATCCCAACCATGCAATCCTGACATCAACCACACAGGACCCAGCAACAATTCTGGCTCTCCCCAGCAGACTTCTTCTTTCTCTCTTACGAACTTACAAAATTGCCAGCAGATACAGGCCTATAGGTCTGTCTAGTCTGCTTGAGTGTGCAGCGCTTTAGAAACATAGAAACATAAAATTTGGCGGCAGATTAGGACCGCTTGGCCCACCTAGTCTGCCCATTTTCCTACCTAACAGATAAGCTGCAGATCCTAGTTAACCAACAGCTAACTTCCTCCTACCCTCCACTAGAATTGCCTTCTGTCTATCCCATGCATTCTTGAAGTTCCCCACTGTTCTTGACTCCACGACCTCCTTGGGGAGGCTGCTCCATGCATCCACAACCCTCTCCATGAAAAAATACTTCCTCACACTACCTCTGAGCTGTCCCCCCCCATCTTCAAATTGTGCTCCCTTGTTCTTGCACATCTCTTTTTCTGAAAGATGTTACCCTCTTGGACTTTGTTGATTCCCTTGAGGTATTTGAAAGTTTCTATCATGTCCCTCTCCCTTCTTTCCTCAAGGGTATACATATTAAGCTCCTTTAGTCTTTCTTCATATGTCTTCTGGTGCAGACCCTGCACCATTTTGGTTGCCCTCCTCTGGACAGCCTCCACTCTGTCTATGTCTCTGCGGAGATGGGGTCTCCAGAACTGCACACAGTACTCCAGATGGGGTCTCACCAACTGTCTGTACAGAGGGATAACAACTTCCTGTTTTCTACTATTGATGCCTCTCCCTATGCCTCCCAGTATCCCCCCAGCCTTCCTTACTGCCTTCTCACATTGCTTGCCCACCTTTAGGTCATCTGATATAATTACCCCCAGGTCCCTTTCCATTTTTACTGTTATCAGTATTTCACCCCCCATTGTGTACTCTTCCTCTGGGTTTTTGTTTCCCAGGTGCATTGCCTTGCACTTCTTTGCATTGAATCTGAGCTGCCATACATTTGACCATTCCTCCAACCTTGCCAAGTCCCTTTTCATCCCTTCCACTCCATCTTGTGTATCAACCTTGTCTCAGATCTTTGTGTCGTCTGCAAAGAGACATACTTCTCCTTCCAGTTCCTCTGCAATATCACTTATAAAGACATTAAAAAGGACTGGTCCCAGCACTGAACCCTCGGTACCCCACTAGTAACCCTCCTTTCTTCACTGTGGACTCCATTTACTACTACCCTTTGCGTCCTGTTGTCTAGCCAATTTTTTATCCAGGCAACCACCTTGGGATCCACTCCAAGGCTGGCTAATTTGTTTATTAATCTTTTGTGTGGGACTGTATCAAATGCCTTGCTAAAATCTAGGTAGGCCATGTCCACAGCCCCTCCCTGGTCAACTACTTTGGTCACCCAGTCAAAATATTAGATTTGTCTGACATGACTGTCCCATCGTGAATCCATGCTGCCTTGGGTCCTGTGCCCCACTGGCCTCTAGGTACTCAACAATTCTTTCCTTCAGAAGTGATTCCATCATTTTCCCTACCACTGAGGTCAAACTAACTGGTCTGTAGTTTCCTGCCTCTGTCCTGCTACCACTTTTGTGAAGAGGAATCACATCTGCCCTCCTCCAGTCCTCCCACCCCATCCTCCCATGATTTGTTAAAGAGAGTAGTCAGTGGTGTCACTAGTTCTACCCTTAGTTCTTTTAGAATTCTTGGGTGAATCTCATCAGGCCCCATTGCTTTGTCCACCTTCAATTTTATTAGTTCTTTCAGAACCCTTTCTTCTGTAAATGGACTGGTATCGACCCCTGTCTTCAGAGTGTTTCTCTTGTTTGGTTTAGGTACCTCCACCTCCTCTTTCTTTGTGAATACTGAGCAGAAATATTCATTCAGTATCCCTGCTTTTTCACTGTCACCTTCTGCCCACATTCCTTCCCCTTTATTAAGCCTCATTATCCCTCCTTTTATCTTTCTTAGCTCCCTAATGTACCTATAAAAGGTCATAACCCCTCTTCTTAACAGAGTTGGCTATCCTTTCCTCAGTTTGGGCTTTTGCTATTCTGACTGCCTTCCCTACCTCTTTCTGCTTTAACTGATAAAGTTCTCTGTCCAGCTCCTTCTGTGTTTCCTTATATTTCCTGAATGCTATCCTTTTCTCCTTAACCTTCCCTGCCACCTCTTTTGAGAACCATAGCAGTTTTTTCCTTTGTTATGTTTTGTTGATTTGCTTTACCCAAAGGCTTGTTGCCTCTGTGATGGCTGTTTTGATTACTCTCCATTGTTCCTCCACCCCTCCTTCTTGCCTGTTTGCTAGTGCTTTTCTGAGGCACTCTCTCATTTTCCCAAAGTCAGCCCTCCTAAAGTCTAATACTCTTGCTTTTGTATTATTTGATTGTATGGCTGTGTTGATCGTGAACCACACTGTTTGGTGGTTGCTTGTTCCCAGATGGCTACCCACTTCTAAATTTGAGATTCTTTCTCTGTCCCCATTTGAGAGTACCAGGTCTAAGATTGCTCCCTCCCGAGTGGGTTCCGATAATAGATGACTTGAGGCTTGCCCCTTGTAGAGCATCAAGAATGATCCTGCTCTTGGATGTGCCTACAGCAAAGGTACTCCAGTTAACATCTGGCATATTCAGGTCCCCCATCAACAATATCTCCCCTTTTTCTGCCATTCTGAGGATGCCTTCTGTCATTTCCTTGTCAATTCCACCCCCCCTGAGATGGGGGTCTGTATACAACCCCCATGCAGATTGTGGTGCCATTTCCTGTCTCCAGGGTGACCCAGAGTGCGTCATCTGCTCCCTGTTTACTCTTAAGTTCTGTTGCTTTGATCCCTTCCTTTACATAGAGAGCTACTTCTCCTCTTTTACCCTCCCTGTTCCTCCTGTAGATTGTGTATCCTGGTATGCTGACATCCCAGTCATGGTTCTCTGTGTACCATGTTTCTGTGACTGCCACATTATCCAGGCAACTTTCTTCCATCAAGGCACCAGTTCAGGGAGCTTGTTACACAAACTATGGGCATTGGTACTCATCACTCTCCACTTTTTGATGGCCTTATCCCTTTTAGCCCCATCCCTGTCTTTACTGCCTTTGTCTTTTTTTACATTTACCTCTGTCCTGCTCCCTAATGACTTCTCTACCTTGGTGTTTGCCTCACTAATTACCGTGTTTTGGGTGGGTGGCTGGGATTTCCATGCTCCTTTTCAGTGTCTCTCCCTTGGCTACTTTAAATGCTTGCCAATGAAGCATTTAAACCTCTCACCTAGGATCCTGGTTACCCCCCTGGACAGATGCAGACCATTGCACCAGTATAGGTCTGTATCTCTCCAGGTGGCTCCCCAGTCCCCAATGAAGCCAAAACCCTAAGCTCCACACCAGTTTTTCAACCATTCATTGAATTCCCTGGTGAGGAGTACCCTGGCATCAGCCTAGCTATAGACAGGCAGCACCTCCGAGAAGGTTACTGTATGTGCTACTTGTCTAAGGCCCCTCCCCAGCTCTACAAACTCCTGTTGCACTGCTTTGACCCCATAGCCAAGTCATTTGTCCCTAGGCGGACAATGACATCCAGCTCCCTCCCTCGTGCAGCTGCTCCCATGATCCTGAGGATTTGCTTCCTGTCCCTCCAAGTCATGGCGTCAGGCAGGCATCTTACCTCCCTCTCCCCTTCCTCCCCCACTTCTACCCCCCAATGGTTGAGTCCCCCAACCAGGAGTTATTTCCTTTCCCTGTGGGGTCCCATGCCACCCTCCTGTAGGTCTCCTCTGTGAAGGTTCCCATCATCCTCTTTGGTCTCCACTGCAGGTGCCTCCATAGAGGAACCACTATCCACCAGAAGAGTGTATGAATTGTGGAGACTTTTAGACTTCTGCTGCCACCCCTCCCCTTGCCCCCCAATTGATTTTGCCCATGTATCCTTCACTTCCCAATAACCAGTCACTCAAAGATATTCAACAAGTTACCAGACGTTAAGTAAGAAATGTATTCCACAATTATATGAAAAAAACAGTACACACCTCACTGCCCCAGCACTTGGGCACCTTGCCTTGCTCAGGGGGTGTGGCCATGGATTACACACGCTTACATTTTATAGGGCAACATTGTCCCCTTTATCACCATTATACATTTCAATGATAAGGTTGACAGGGGTCAATATTTCAATTCATGTAAAATAAGGAATTTAATACAAGTTTGTTTTCCTATGCTGCATAAACTATACATGTAAATTTCCTAACAAAGTCATTACAAAAAAATTAAAGCTATCTCAGTCTGAAATGAAATCATTATTGTAATACACAGTTACATCCAACTACAGGAGGTGCAGGTATATTACTGACAAAGTTACAATTCATTTACTGCTAATATGGCCTTAAAGGAACTAAATTAGATATATTTTCCTAGTCCTGAGTTTTGCCAAATCCTCCTGGAGTACGATACCACCATCACCTCCATTAACCTCCGCACAGATCTTGGTGTCTTCGATGAAGAGACTGAGCTTACTCTTTATCCCTTCTGTGATGTCAGCATTGAAAATGTTAAACAGCACTGAGCCCTGTGGGACCCCACTTGCTACCACCCTGGGCTCAGATACCTCACCTGAGCAATTATTGCTGATCTTGTTGAGACATCTGACCTGGCTTGAATCACCGTGACCTAGCTGGATGAGAATACCGATCCAGCATTGGAGTCAGCAGTTCTAGCTGGGTACTTGGTGATACACCGCTCAAGATTCGATCATTGGGGGTGTAGCCATTTGTTTTAAAGCAGAACTGGGCCTTGTAGAGGTACCAGTGGGGGCCACCAGATCCTTCCAGTGTATCATGGGTGCAGGTGTGGGCTGCAGGATCCTTCTCCTCTTCTGTCCACCCGGAGATGGGAAAGTTTTCCTGCAGGATGTTGCGGACTTTATGGTCGACATGGTGTTGGAATCCTCCAGGTGATTGGTCTTGGGGGATTTCAACGCCTGGGTTGATGATGAACTCTCCATCGTTTGGTCAGAACTTCCACCAACTGATGATTTTTGTTGGGCTTTACACAGGCAGTTACTACTGCAGCCCATATCCAGGGTCACTCCCTGGACCTGGTATTCCTCTTGAGAATGGAGATCACCAACCTGGTGGTGGAACCGGTCAGATGGTCTGATCATCACTCTGTAAGGTTCAGCGTCATGGCTTCTCCTATGAGACCTGCCCCTTTGGAGATGGTCTGGTACTGCCATTTAAGGGGAGTAACCCCTGACGGTCTGATGGCAATGCTGAATCTACTGTATCAAGTAGGCCACTGGAATGCTTTGATTCAGGGAACCTGGTATTGCACTATAATGATGCAGTATTGAGGGCCCCGGATTCTATTGCTCCTGTCCAAGTTCGCACTCTCTTTTTCTTCCTCTGTTCCCCCTGGTTCAATGGAATCTTGAGGGAGTTGAAGAAAGTAAGGTGAAGGTTGGAACATCGTTGATGGAAATCTGGCCTGAAGGGGGACAGACATAGACCCATTATTTGGATTATCAATCAGCAATCTCCTATAAAAAAGCAGAGTTTCAGTCTAGGGAAATTGCTACAGCAAGGAATCGACCAGCTCAGCTCTTCCAAACTGTCAACAGGCTGTGCAATCCAGCCTGTCTCTAGGGTCAGAGCCTTTTCACAACTAAAGTATGATGAGTTTGCTCAATTCGTTGCAGATAAGGTGCCTTCTGTCTGGTCAGAGATGTGCTTGACCTGTTGAAGTGAGTACGGTGGAGGTCGGCGTCAGGGCACAGGCACCCAGTCTGTCTAGATAAATTTCAACCAGCCACAATGATGGATATCATGAAGATTGTTCAGGGTATGCGACCGACTTGCTGTAGTTTGGATCCTGATGCAACCTGCCTCCTTGTGGAGTGTGTGGATATCATCGGACTGATTCTTGCTGAGATAGTCTGGTGTTGATTGGACAAGGCTGTGTTCCAAGTCCCTTGAAGGAGGCAGTGGTGACACCCCTTTTGAAGAAATCATCCTCTGCCCTAGACTGTCTTGTGAACTACAGACCTGTTTCTAAATTGCCCTTTTGGGCAAGGTTATCGAGAAGATAGTCATGTTGCAGCTCAAGAACTTTCTTATAACCCACAAAATCAATGATCCTTTCCAGTCCGGTTTCAGGAAGAGGCATAGTACCAAGATGGCTCTGGTTCAAGTACTAAATGATCTCCTGATAGTGAGGAATCAGAGGAGCCATTTGATCTTGGTCCTCCCTGATCTTTCTGCAGCGTTTGACACCGTGGACCATGGGGTGCTGCTGGAATACCTACGGCTACTTTGTGGACTGTCAGGGACAGTCCTCAGGTAGTTCCATTCTTTCCTTAAAGGCAGGTTGCAGAGGGTGGTGTCAGGAATTTTTTCATCGGCCCCATTCTCCCTGTCTTTTGGGGTGCCACAGGGTTCCATGCTGTCCCCCATGTTGTTCAGGGTGTATATGCTGCTGTTAGGAGACATTATAAGGTGATATGGGCTGAGTTTTCACTGCTATGCAGATCATACTCAGCTGTACATGTTCTTTGTACCTGAACCAAAGGACGCTGTCTCAGTCTTTAACAACTGCCTTGCTGACATTCTGGATGAGTGCTAACTGGTTGAGACTGAATCCTGATAATACCAAGGTGTTGGTGGTGGACTCAGGCCATCAGGTAGAGAGTGGACTCCTGGTCAGCCGTCTGGACTTGTGCTAGGGGGCAACCTGTTGAGATCCTCTGAATGGGTGCAGAATGTGGGTGCTGAGCTTGATGGCGAGCTGACCCTAAAACATCAGGTGTTAGCAGTCATCAAGTCCTCTTTTTACCACCTGAGGAACATCAACCAGATAAAGCACCTGGTTCCACCTGATGACCTTCCTACATTGGTCCATGCCTTTGTGTCTTCCCGCCTTGACTACTGCAATGCTGTGTACCTAGGGCTACATGGGGTAGATGTCTGTCACCAGAAGCTAGTACAGAATGCTACAGCCAGGTTATTGACTGGTTTGTTAAGATCTAGCCATATCACACCTGTGCTTTGCGAACTGAACTGGCTGCCTTTGTGATGGAGGATCACCTTCAAGGTCACGTTGTTGACCAATAAGACCCTACATGGACAGGGACCAGGCTACTTGCAAGACTTCCTTCAGCCCTATTGCCCCCTCCATCCACTCCACTCTGCCACTGAGGGATTACTTGAAGTTCCCAGGGTCTGTCTTTGGACCTCGGGTGCTAGGGCTTTTTCATTTCTGGCCCTGACCCTGTGGAACTCTCTACCTCACCGGATTAGAGAGTGCCTGTCCACTGAGATCTTTAAGCCCTCTTTAAAGACAAACTTATTTAGTCTAGCTTTTGGGGACAGTGTTTAGTGAGACCTGATATGCTACCTTTTTTAAATTTGTATGTTATATCTGATTGATTGTTTATGTTTTTATGTTGTTTCGTGCTTTGCTATTTAAAAAGCGCTTTATAAATGAAGAATGACTTGACTCCCCCATACTACCTTCTACTGTCTATCCTGCAACCAGCTCTTGACCCACCTAACCAGATTCCTCCCCGCTCCTGGGTTGCTCAGTTTGCTGTTCAGACTACCATGAGGCACTGAATCAAAGGCTTTGCTGAAGTCCAGGTATAGGACATCTACCGCATGACTTTGTCCAGTGCCAGTGTCACCCAATCAAAAAAGTCCACCGGGTTCATCTGGCAGGATCTGCTAGAGACAAACCTGTATTATCTGCTGTCTTGGAGATCATTATCTTCCAGAGAATTTACCAACCTTTCCTTGAGGATAGTCTCCATTCGCTTTCCCAAAATTGAGGTTAGGCTGGCTGGTCTATAATTCCCTGGTTCATCCTTTGGCCCATTCTTATGGAGGGGCATCACATGCGCCACCTTCCAGTCCCCAGTTGTGTATCCAGTTTCCAGAGAGGTGTTGAACATGTCTGCAAATGGTCGCACCAGGACTACTGCCAACTATCTCAGTACTCTAAGATGAATTCCATCCAGCCCGGGTGCCTTATCAACTCTCAGGGACTTAAGGCCCTTCAACACCCTTTTCTCTGATGTCCCCATCTGTGATCTCCCCCTTCCACCTCTCCTTTCCCCTTAGGTAGGACTCATTCCTTTCCTTGGTGAATACCAAACAGAAGTACTGATTGAGTATTTCTGCTTGCCCAGACCCATTTTCTACTCACTCAGTGCCATTCTTGATCCTTACAATTTCATCCTTACTCTTTCACTTCTCTCTTATACACCTGAAGAAATACTTTTCACCTTCTTTGATCCCCTGGACCAGCGTCAGTTCCGTCAACACCTTGGCTGTCCTTACTGTTCTACTCACTTGTTTGGATTTCCTCACACATTCCTCTCTGTCGGATCTTTTGTAGATTCTAAATGCTGCTTCTTTTCTCTCACTCTCTCCCCTACCTCCTTGTTCATCCAGTTTGGCTTTTTGGCCCTGGAGTTCTTGCTCTGGCTCTTGACACATGTGCTAGTGGGCTCAGCGAGGCCCCTCTTGATGACTGCCCAGTTTTGTTTGGTGTCCATGTTTGGGCGGATGCTAGCTATGTGCGCTTCCAGTATACTACCCATCCTGCTGAAATCTGCTCTTTTGAAATTCAGGACCTTAGTCCTTGTAGTAGGTACCTGCTTACCTAGATTGATTGAAAACCACACTGTATGGTGGTCACTTCTGTCAGGGGTTCCTCAACTCCAACATCTCAGACTTGTTTCCCATCCTCCAGCACCAGGTCCTGAATGATAACATAGAAACATAGAATTTGATGGCAGATAAGGACCGCTTGGCCCACCCAGTCTGCCCATTTCCCTACCTAATGGATATGCTGCAGATCCTAGTTAACCAACATAGAAACATAGAAACATAGAATTTGACGGCAGATAAGGACCGCTTGGCCCACCCAGTCTGCCCATTTCCCTACCTACTGGATAAGCTGCAGATCCTAGTTAACCAGCAGCCTACTTCTTTCTACCCCACCCCCAGAATTGCCTTATGACTATCCTACGCATGCTGAATTCCACCACTGATTTTGACTCCACAACCTCCTCCTCGAAGGCCATTCCATGCATCCACAACCCTCTTTGTGAAAAAATACTTCCTTAAATTACCTCTGAGCCGCCCCCATCTTCAAATTGTGCCCTCTTGTTCTTGCACACCTCTTTTTTGAAAGATGCTACCCTCTTGGACTTTGTTGATTCCCTTGAGGTACTTGAAAGTTTCTATCATGTCCCCTCTCTCCTTTCTCGAGGCTATACATATTGCTTAAGTCTTCTCTTCATATGTCCTCCGGTGCAGACCCTGCACCATTTTAGTTGCCCTCCTCTGGACAGCTTCCATCCTGTCTATGTCTTTGCAGAGATTGGGTCTCCAGAACTGCACACAGTACTCCAGATGGGGTCTCACCAGCTGTCTGTACAGAGGGATAATAACTTCCTGTTTTCTACTGGTGATGCCTCTCCCTATGCATCCCAGTATCCCCCAACCCTCCTTGCTGCCTTCTCACATTGCTTGCCCCCCATTGTGTTCTCTTCCCCTGGGTTTTTGTTTTCCAGGTGCATCACCTTGCACTTCTTAGCATTGAATCTAAGCTGCCATACATTTGACCATTCCTCCAACCTTGCCAAGTCCCTTCTCATCCAACAGCCTACTTCTTCTTACCCCCAACCCCTAGAATTGCCTAATGACTGTCCCATGCATGCTTGAATTTCACCACTGTTTTTGACTCCACAACCTCCTCCGGAAGGCCGTTCCATGCATCCACAACCCTCTCTGTGAAAAAATACTTCCTTACATTACCTCTGAGCCACCCCCCATCTTCAAATTGTGCCCCCTTGTCCTTGTGCACCTCTTTCTCTGAAAGATGCTACCCTCTTGGACTTTGTTGATTCCCTTGAGGTACTTGAAAGTTTCTATCATGACCCCCCTCTCCCTTCTTTCCTCGAGGCTATACATATTAAGCTCCTTAAGTCTTTCTTCATATGTCTTCCAGTGGAGACACTGCACCATTTTAGTTGCTCTCCTCTGGACTGCCTCCATCCTGTCTGTCTTTGTGGAGACTGGTTCTCCAGAACTGCATGCAGTACTCCAGATGGGGTCTCACCAGCTGTCTGTACAGGGGGATAACAACCTCCTGTTTTCTACTGGTGATGCCTCTCCCTATGCATCCCAGTATCCCCCTAGCCCTCCTTACTGTTCTCTCACATTGCTTGCCCATCTTTAGGTCATCTGATATGACTATCCCCAGGCCCCTTTCCATTTTTGTTATTGTTAGTATCTCACCCCCCATTGTGTTCTCTTCCCCTGGGTTTTTGTTTCCCAGGTGCATCACCTTGCACTTCTTAGCATTGAATCTAAGCTGCCATACATTTGACCATTCCTCCAACCTTGCCAAGTCCCTTCTCATCCTTTCTACCCCACCTTGTGCATCAACTCTGTTGCAGATCTTTGTGTTGTTTGCAAAGAGACATACTTTTCCTTCCAGTCCCTCTGCAGTGTCACTTATAAAGACATTATAGAGGACCAGTCCTAATAATAAACCCTGTGGTACCCCACTAGTACCCCCCCTTTCTTCAGAGTGGACTCCATTTACTGTTACCCTCTGTGTCCTGTTATCCAGCCAATTCTTTACCCAGGCTACAGTCTTGGGGCCCACTCCCAGGCTGGCCAACCTGTATATTAATCTTTTGTGTGGGACTGTGTCAAATGCCTTGCTAAAGACTAGCTAGGCCATGTCCATAGTCCCTCCCTGATCTACTACTCTGGTCACCCAGTGAAAAAAATCTATTAGATTCGTCTGGCATGAACTTCCCGCTGTGAATCCATGCTGCCTTGGGTCCTGTGCCCCTCTTGCCTCTAGGTACTTGACAGTTCTTTCCTTCAGAAGTGATTCCATCATTTTCCCTATCACTGAGGTTAAACTAACAGATCTGTAGTTTCCTGCTTCTGCCCTGCTCCCACTTTTGCAGGGTTTTAAATAATTGGTTAACAGTTTTTTCGAGGGACAATGCTAACTGTACAGAGAGTATTTAAATAGGTTTTCTAGAAGTGTTACATTTGTTAAACACAGTGAGGCAAGTGCTATGCATTTTCACAATGTTTTAGCACTTTTATGAGCAAAACGCTAATCAATTTTTGGAGTTAAATAAAACCCTGCTTTTGTGAAGTAGAATCACATCTGCCCTCCTCCAGTCCTCCGGTACCACCCCATCCTCCCATGATTTGTTAAAGAGAGTAGTCAGTGGTGTCACTAGTTCTACCCTTAGTTCTTTTAGAATTCTAGGATGAATCCCATCAGGCCCCATTGCTTTGTCCACCTTCAGTTTTAAGAGTTCTTTCAAAACCCTTTCTTCTGTAAATGGGCTGGTATCAACTTCTGTATCCAGAGTGTTTCTATTGTTTGTTTTAGGTACCTCCCCCTCTTCATTTGTGAATATTGAGCAAAAATATTTGTTTAGCATCTCTGCCTTTTCATAGTCATCCTCTGCCCACCTCCCCTTTCCTTTATTAAGCCTCACTATCCCTCCCTTGGTCTTCCTTCTCTCCCTGATGTACCTATAAAAGGTTTTATCTCCCTTCTTAACTGAGTTGGCTATCTTTTCCTTAGTTTGGGCCTTTGCTGTTCTGACTGCCTTCCCAGCTTCCTTTTGCTTTAACTGATACAATTCTCTGTCCTGCTCCTTCTGTGATTGTTTGTACTTCCTGAGTGCTTTCTTTTTCTCTCGAACCTTACCTGCCACCTCCTTTGAGAACCATAGTGGTTTCTTACATCATTTTGTTTTGTTTATTTGCTTCACATAAAGGCTAGTTGCCTCTGTAATGGCAGTTTTGATTATTCCCCATTGTTCTTCCACCCCTCCTTCCTGCCCATTTGCTAGTGCATTCCTTAGGCACTCACCCATTTTGGCAAAGTCAGCCTTCCTAAATTCCAATACTTTTGCCTTTGTATGGCTTGACTCTACTGCTGTGTTTATCGTGAAATATACTGTTCGATGGTCACTAGTTCCCAGATGGCTACCAACTTTCTACATCTGTGATCCTCTCTCCATCTCCATTTGAGAGTACCAGGTCTAAGATTGCTCCCTCTTGAGTGGGTTCCAATAGTTGTTGTCTAAGGCATGCTCCCTGTAGGGCATCTAGAAAAACTCCACTCTTAAAAGTGGCTGCTGCAACCGCACTCCAGTTAACATCTGGCATATTCAGATCACCCATCAGCAATATCTCCCCTTTTTCTGCCATTCTAAGTGTACTTTCTATCATTTCCTTGTCCATTTCCTCCCTCTGAGAGGGGGTCTGTATACAACCTGTATGCGGATTGTGGTGCCATTGCCTGTCTCAAATTGACCCATAATGCTTCGTCTCCTTCCTGTTTACCCTTTTGTTCTGTTAATTGCTTCCCTTATGTAGAGAGCTACTCCACCTCTTTTTTTACCCTCCCTGTCCCTCCTGTAGATAGTGTATCCTGGTATGTTTACGTCCCAGTCATGGTTCTGTGTGTACCATGTTTCTGTGACTGCCACAATATCCAGATGTTTCTCCTACATCAAGGCCACTAATTCAGGAAGCTTGTTACCCAGACTATGGGCATTGGTACTCATTGCTCTCCATTTTTTGATGGCTTTACCTCTTGTAGCAGCATCCCCCAGTGACCTTTCTACCTTGGTATTTTCCTAATTTATTACCCTGTTTTGTAGGGGGAGTCTGGGAATTTCCTGCTGCTTATCAGTGCCTCCCCCATGACTAGTTTAAAAGCTTGCCAATGAAGCATTTAAACCGATTGCCCAAAATACTTGTTCCCTTCCTGGACAGATGCAGACCATCCTGCCAATATAGGCTGGTATCCCTCCAGGAGGAACCCCAGTCCCCAATGAAGCCAAACCCCTGTGCTCCACACCATTTTTTCAACCATTCATTGAATTGCATTGTTCGAAGTACCCTCACCTCACCCATGCCATAGACAGGCAGCACCTCAGAGAAGGTTACTGTGTGTGCTATTTGTCTTAGGCCCCTCTCCAACTCTACAAAGTCCTCCTGCACTGCTCTAATCTCATGATGAGCCAAGTCATTTGTCCTTAGGTGGACAATGACGTCCAGCTCAGTCTCCTGTGTAGCTGTTCTCGTTATCCTCAGGATGCACTTCCTGTCTCTCCAAGCCATGGCACCAAGCAGGCACTTTACTTCAGTTTTCCCTGCTCTCCTCAGTTCTATCCCCCTAATAATTGAGTCCCCACCAGGAGCTGCTTCCTTTCCCTGTGGTGTACTCTGCCTCCTTCCTGTGGGCCTCCCTTGTGACCATTGTCCGCAACCTCTTTAGTCTCCTCTGCGGGTGCATCCATAGGGGAACTATGCTCCCCCAGAATGGTGTATGGATTGGGAGTGGTACAACTAACTGGATGTGCCTCTGTTCCACCACCCTCACCCTTCATGAGGCCACTGTGGTCCACCTGCTGCACTTTCTTGGCACTCTCTGAGGCAGTGGTGGCAGCCCTAGTGCTCCCTGGGTATGCTTCTTGTTGGTTCTGCTACCCTCTGTGTCAGAAAGCTGTCCTGGAAGGCCTCCAGGAGTATCTGCTCCCTGGCACATGAGGTAGTCGGGATGTTCCAGTCCATCCCTGGAAGATTAAAATCCCCCTGTCACTGCAGTGCTCCCTTTGCCTCTAAGCCTCTTTAGCTGCCAACCAGCTCCCCATCAGTTTCCTTATTCTGTGTCAGAGACCTATAAACTACCCCAATCTAATCTAGCTACCCCATTGGTTGTATAGTTGCACACACATGGCCTCCACCCTGCATTCCTTCCCCTCCTCCCTATTACACCTTATCCCTTCCCTAATATAGATGGCCATCCACCTCCTTTCCCCTTGTCCCTATCCCTCTGGTATAGCTTGAAACATGGGTTGGCTAGGTCCCAGTCATGGTATTGGGTTGCGCATGTCTCAGTGATGGTGGCTACATCCACCTCCACTTCCACCATCAATACCTGCAACTCTGCCATCTTGTTCCCCAGGCTCCTGGCATTCACTGACACCACACTCTATTTTGATCTACTGAGTTGTGCTCATTTTGCCTCCCCTTCATTTCCCCTCCTATTGGAATTTGGCTCCTGCCTTGTGGTGGTGGGGGGTCCAAAGGACCCCCTCTGTTGGTGAATCCCCCCCATTTGGCCCCCCTTACCTACTTTAATTTATCATTTTCTTTGATAAACTCGCCAAACTTATGCTTCAGTA
This sequence comes from Neoceratodus forsteri, assembly GCA_016271365.2. Taxonomy (NCBI): domain Eukaryota; kingdom Metazoa; phylum Chordata; order Ceratodontiformes; family Ceratodontidae; genus Neoceratodus; species Neoceratodus forsteri. The sequence goes on along the minus strand of CM057457.1, from coordinate 445,204,508 downwards.
TCTATGATCCCTTCTTACTAAAGTGCAACCACTTTAATAACTGTGAGCCCTCCTTACTAAGGTGCAACCTATCCTCTGCATACAGGTCCGTGTTCTCCCACTTGTTGCCCCACCCCGCCAATTCATACCCCACAGACCCACTCCTTTCCTATGTTCAGCCATCTATTGAATTCAGTGATTCTCTGCTTCCTGTCTGTACTCGCTCTTGGCACTGGTAGGATTTCTGAGAAAGATACTGACCTTCCCACCATACAGTGTAGTGTCCCCGGTTCCCTGTAACTCTCCTGCACCTCTTCTGTTCTTCTCCCCTCCAGGTCATTTTTGCCAAGGTATACCACAATGTGTGTTTTTTTCCCCTGCCTTCCTCACATGTCTGGTAAGATGCTGTTCCGCTCTACCCACTGTCATGCCTGGCATGCACTTCACCTAAATGCTGATTTTCCTGGTTCCCCTTCCTCTCATTTATACCCTTAAGTATCACGTCCCTCAGAATAATGACCTTCCCTCTTTTATCCTTTTTCACCCTCCTGTTGCCTGCTAATCATTGGTTCCCCATCTTGATCCCCCTCCTTCCCCCTGCCACTGTACCCGTGCCTTCCCTGAGCCATGTCTGTCCTCTTTTCTTCCATCCTTAACCCTGTACCACTTGTACTTGACTATCTGATTCCACCCTCATACCCTTCCTCTCTTGCTCTTCCTCCATCCTTTCTGTGTCTCCCTTTCCACCACCCCTTTCCACTGGCTCCCTGTGTCCCCACTGACCTGTTCTCTTCCTCTTCCCTTCCCCCTCCCCCTGTGCTATCCTTTTCAGGGTTGCCTGCTTCACACCTCTGTCTTATCTCTACCTTCCCCTCCTTCCCTCCCATACCTGCTGCTTCACCACCTTTCTTCTACCCTGCATTACATCTGCTGCCACCTGGGTGACCTCTTTTGCCTTCCACCTCACAGTTGTGTCCCTTACCCTTTGTAGTGCCCTCCACCCTTCCATTCTCTGCAGTTTCCTTCCCCTCCCCTTCCTTCTCCCCATGCTAGCCAAAACAGAGAATCTATTCTTACTGCCTTTCTTCCTTTTCTGAGCGACTCCAGCCATGCCTCTCTGTGACTTGTACTACTGTCCTGCCCCTGTCCAGTCACTGGTGTCTGCTCCCAGCTGCTTCTGACTGACTGCCCCTGTTGTTCCCCCACCTTATCTCTCCTTTCGTTTGCCTGCCACAACCTCTGGTAACAGCCTTCTCGGGTCCATTTTTCCTTGGTGTTCCCACCACCTCTCCCCTGCCCCTATCTACCCAGCTCCCTTCACAGCCATTCAAGCTCCTCCCTAAGTTGTATCATCTGCCTACACACAATACACCTCCCCCTGCAATCCTCAAGAATATGGCTGCCCCGCATCCATTACAAATTACTATCCATCCCTCCTGACTGCCCACAAACATCCTTCCTCCCCATGCCTCTTTACTGGCCCAATCCCTAGGATCCCCCCTTCCTCCTTGGGCTTCCTGCCATATGGTATATTTCTGAGCTATACCTTGTCAGCGTTCCCTTTAAAGAGTCTTCTCTCCTGTGTCTTACTCTCCCCTCCCCAGCATGGCCTGCTGCCTGCTGTCCTCCTGTGACACCCTGCAGATGCTACTCAGATGCTGCACTGCTGCTTTGTGGCGTACAGATTTGGGTTGCTCATGCTTGGGGGTCGCACTTGCCCAATGTAAGTGTATCCCAGCCCCTCTATTAGCTAGTCCGAGTCACGTGGCCACCCCTCTCCTCCTCCTCTGTAGTCTCAACCTCTCTCTCTCTGAATCAGATGCCTCCTCCCAGCCCAAGACAAAATCATTTGTTTTGTAGTTGCACAGTTGAAATCACACAGCACACATTGCCCTCTCAGTAAATGCTACCACAATACTAAAAGAAAATGAACAGCACAAAGAAAGTAAGAAAAGGAAAGGGGAAATTGTTTAACCAGGAAAGGCACACTAAGCGGAAGCTTGTTTCCAGGTGTGACCTGGGAGCACAAGGAAGTTAAGGGACTTGATCAGGGTCACACAGTATGCAAGTGGGGACTGTGGGATTCAAACCCCAGTCTGGTCTGCTGGATGTCACCAGATTTGTAGCTCAGAGCCATAAACCACTGCGCAATACTGCCTCCTCCAAAAAGTACTTCCTTTTCAGCTCCTGCTGCCTGCCTTCACAGGTCTTCAGCTCGTAGCAGTTGGCTAAACACATGGTAAATGCAAATGGGGGTTGCTCATAGTGCCAGTGCACTTATGTGCTAGCTGTCACCACCCCTGTCTGTTTAGCAGCAGGTTTGTCTAATGTAGCAAGATGGTGGAGACATATATAGAAATAATGAGCGAAGTCACTGTGTTGTTTTTGGTGGTAAGACACACCAGCACAGGAGCTGTATTATCGTTAAATGATGGACTGGGATCACAGGTGTTTTACAGGGTACTGCTATACTGTGGAACTGTGTGTCATATAATTTTTCTAAGTGTGCAGTGTATGTTTTTTTTTCTTGTTCTGTGTTTGTCACTGTGTTTCCATATTTAATACATTACTGTGTTCAGTCGCAGTTGTGCAGTTCGTATTATCAGTTTATTGCACTTCCTGATTTCAAACTTAATTTCTTGGCTATAAAATTTTCTGTTAGATACTGTGACTTTTTATTATGTTCTGTACTTCTTTCTATGTTCGCCACACCACACTGTGCATATGTTCAGTTGTGTAACCCTCCTATGCAGTACAGCTTGCTATGCCTCAATGCACCAGTATCCTGATGGGATCCATACTTATGTCAAGAATGGCAAATCCAAGCATGTGCAATGGCAAGGTCTCCAGTAATGGCTTGTTCCATGAACCAAAACCATTAATGATCAGGATTCATGTCAACACACGCCCTATGGTGGCACACTGAAAGGTGGTCACACATTACACTAGCATATAGTGCCTTGAAGCCCTCCTTGAAATAATTTTGTGATCTTTAGGCACCACCAGCACTGTGAGGTTCTTAGTCCAAAAAGAAAAAAAAGAACATGGCTAAAGGCGAAAATGGAGGAGTCAAAATACAAGTACCTCAATCTCCGAGCAAAAGAACTCTCAGCTATACTACCAGGGACCAAAATAACAAAACGCCTTATGCTAGCATACTATTATGACAAAATTGATTTAGTTTAAAAATAGTAGCACCCCCCTCCATCAGTGGCATCTACATATGTTTTGTATTACACTTGATGCTTTATCAAGACGTCATGCCATGTTACACATTGCCGTTAAATACACCATACTGCACGTGATCTACTGCACCCAAGCTCAAAAATATTTTTAAAGGTGTAAGTACATAGTAAGTTTATAAACATTATATGCAATATGGGATTCACATTAACTTATTTAAAAATACACTATAAAAAGTAAAATGCCTGTTCTTTACCTAAAGCACCTTGTGAAAATATTAATGAACACTCATTTAAATATTGATATGTCAGCATTTGAAAAACCCTAAACTAATGTATGGCAGAACTAGAGATATATACAAGGAATATTGCAGTCCGACAAATAACATCTCAACGCCTGTGTTTTAAATATGGAGCTAGTTGAAAATGTCCATTCAGACCTGGAAATTGTCCCTGCTCTCAGCTTGAATTGCCAAGAAGTCTCCTGACTGATAAGTACATTTTTCAACCCCCCCCCCCCACAGATACTTTCTCAAGTCCATAAAACATTAAGGAATGACTTTTCCCTAAGCATTTTATGTGCATAGTTAATGCATTTTCAGCTGAACCCAGACTGATATGTCTGAGATGTTCCAAAATTCTGTTTTTGAACTTCCTTACAGTTTTTCCAATGTAGTAACAACCACAGTTGCACAGAGCAATATAAACTGCTGTGTCAGTTCCACATGAAATTAAATGTTTAGTATAATACAGCTTTCCATTATGTGGCAAAAACATGTTTTCCCATCTTAATGTAATCGCATGCCACGCAATTACTACAGTTGAAGTTTCCGCCTAGTAATGTCTTATCTTCAATCTGATGTTCTTCTGTTCCATTCCAGTTGTGTACCAGTAGATCTTCTAAATTCTTGCCCCTCCTATATGTGAACTGGGGTCTATTCTGTAGTATCTCTTCCAGACTGGGTTTAAGCTGCAAGCAATGTCAGTTTGTTTTAACAGTTCCTTCAGTTTCTTTGGCCTGTGTATTAAAAACAGTCACAAAGTTGAGTTTTCAACTATCACATTCATTTATTAGACCTCCATTGTTTGGTTTCAGCAGAACGTCCCCAGGCATCTGATCTACTTTAGTTTTAGCATTATAGATATACCCATCACTAGAGCCCCTTTCCTTAATACATTTGATGAAAACCAGTCTGTTTTTCTCATATTTGTCTGAATTGCTACAGTTTCTTTTCGTTCTCATAAACAGGCACGGGGGATGTTCTTTGCCACATGTTTGGGGTGGCAGCTGCCAAAATGTAGTATACTGTTTCTAGCTATTGATTTTTGGAATAGATCTGTTACCAT